>OY728161.1:1327672471-1328922471 GCA_963277665.1 Viscum album | reverse complement strand
CAGAATATTTTTATAAACATGGAGTTATACGATATGGTTGTAATATTTTATTTTACAGATATTCTGACAAAATTAAATACATTTTTTTTCTTGAACAGAGATTATTATTTTTTTTAAAATGATATGTTGGAAAAAATATATTTTCTAAGAAGTTAGTAGTAGTATTTATAGACATTTATAAGTTCAATGTATGAAAAATAAAATATTATACCAGTTAGGATTCAAATAGAATGTTTCTATATATCCTTAAAAGTTTAGGGTATGATCGTAAAGATAAAATAATATAAAAACATAAATTTTATTACCAAAAATATCATAGAGAAATGTTTTTATATAAGAGTTACAAAATAATTATGATGAACACAGAAATATTTTTATGTAGATAGCATAAATTATTAATACCATAACATTTGTTGTTTTGAAGTAAACTAGTTTGAATACTAGTTCAAAAACATGAAAACTATGAATGGATGTATTAATATCACCATTATTCTAACTAGTTTTATTTATAAATTTTAATCATTAAATGATTTTAGTGGGATGGTTTTATCTTATGGTCATATTGATACATGGTTTGAATTTCATCAATATGTAATAAGGTTTAAATAACCAAAACTGTAGAAAATATATGTCATTTTGAAAATATATTATATGAGATATGAGACTAACTCTTATTTATAGTTTTATTACTATATTAATAAATATTTTTAAGGATATAAGAAAATGTATCATATTATACAAATTAAGTCACTACTTTATCATCTGTTTATGTTATATGCATCTGACACATGATGTGAAATGATGACATCTCAAAGTATGTATTTGGTTTATCAATAACAGATGTTCATCAAGTTGTAATACAGGTTTTTATGATTTGATAAATTCATAATGAGTAATATTTCATATTGTTATATTTAATATACATATATTAGGGTATTAAATATACTCACGAAGAATACCACATTGAGTTCCATACATTATGTATTTGGTATACTTGAGGTGTATGTTTTGTATTTGGATTTCCCCATTACCTATGGTTACACCAGATAACTATCATAATAAGCTTTATAATTTGATACCTTTCTAATTCCATCCTTAATATTGAGCAAATTATGGATTGGTTGGTTCTGTTACTAATCTTTTCACTGGTTGAGTTTAATAAACAGGAGATTCATCCACTCATGTAATGATAATTTAATCTAAGACATTAATTAAGAGAGACTGAAGGATTGTATCAGTATATCTAGATGAAATGTGATTTTCATATCTATTATAAATGATTCTTGTCATATTATCATCAATTTCGGTGAATGAAAAGAAATACTTCCATCCGTCAAGTAAGTCTATATTTAGAGAATCAATAATGTATGAGTAGCTATACAGGATTTAAATAGCATATGTATCTTGGTTACTTAATGTCTTAGAAAATGGGTGCATTTGAAAAATCCTGATTTTATATGATACATATAATAGACACATGTATAGATATATATGTTTTTGTTGGATATCACACTGGATCTATATATTTATTAAATAACATTGATTATTTTCTAGATGTTAATATCTTCTTATATTTATGAATTCAAAAATTCTAATTTATTTTCATGGATATAAAGGCCCATGGTTTAAAAAAATTTGGTTGAATAAATGGGTATTGATTTTTATGAAACTTACAATGTTTCTATAATAGTTTTTAGAGTTTATCAAAAATGATTTTTGGATGAATTGTCACAATGTATTGCATATGTTGTGATTAAATATAATGTTAATGATATATCTCCAAAAGATTTTTGCAGTGTATCCAATGAGTGTTTTGGATATTATTTCACAAGTTATTGTATGTGATATAATGTAATGTAAAGTGGAACATTTTTTATAAGGCTTTAGTGAAAGTGGGATATTGTCCGAGATATACCCTTAATTAGTAAATACCTATGTGGTTTAAATGGTCAATATCATAATGTGAAATATTGATATTTGATATGGTACTAAAAATGTAAAACTAGATATATCTAATGGTATGGTGTTTTTCATGTCATGAAGTGAAATATAATGATATAACACCACTTCCCTTGGTCATATCAGAGTAATTAATAAAGAAATATCATATATGTTATGTTATTAGTTAATCATATTGTATGATTAACACAGGCAGAAAAACATTAAATGTTAACATTAGATTAATCTCCCATATAATCTATTATTATGATTAACATTTCATAATATTATATGTTTTGTAATAATATAGGATGAATTTAAGTGATAAATTAATTATGGTTCAACATTTATAGATAATTCTTAAATGGATTGAATTAATTGAATATTTCATAAAATTTTGATTAAATAAAATTAATGCTCAAAGAGTATCCCCAAGTCCAATATTAGGAGGCCAAAACCATTAATATGGTTTCTCAATATCATTCTATTTATTTTCCAGGAAATATCTCTTTCTACTAATTCATTTTCTTTGACAGGTGATAGAATTGATTTAGTTGTGCACCAAAATGGGTATGACCCCAATAGAGTATATGTCACATTGTATTTCAAGGTGCTACATGGTATAGTGAGAGTAACTATGTCCTGGTGTTATATTCATTATATTATTTCATAATGTAATAACAAAATGATCAATAAAAATTATACTTCAAATGTTATCACACTCAGTTATTCATCATGTGATGGTGAATATGAGCAGTTAAAACATATTACATGATTTTATAAATGTTAAATACTCAATGTATATTTTAACAAATCATTTAAAAGTGTTGAAACTCTTAGAACATTTATGTAGCAGCATAATCAAAATTGAATAAAAATTGTTAGTTCATGAGTGTCTATAATAGTAAGTTTATTTTTATGCATGTGAGTGGAATTTGATTGTGTCAAGTTATTATGGAACACCTTGGATGATTTTCTCTTTATCTCCTACTTCTATCTAAACATTAAAATGGATCTATTATATTATGGTGTTGAGAGAGGTCCTTCCTAAGTTTCTAGTTATTACTATCATTAATAGAGACTTTTAGAGGAAGAAATATTTTAGTTTATTCTCCATGATTGTAATAAAATTCTTATAAATATGTTCAACAAGCTAAATCAAACAATTAAATTTACTTTTCTATATTTAATGTTGTGGTTTCTCCCACATTTTATTATGAAATGAAAGACCACTTTCTATCTGGGTAAAGGGAGACCAATTACACAACCCATAATCCCAAGGCCAAAAGTACCACTAACATAGCCTGAAGGCCCAGTGTTGCATCATTCCTTCATCGGGATTTGGATTTATGATTATACTATATTTTAGATATTGGAAATGCATTTGAAACCCCATAGTGGTGTTAAATAATATATATAAATGTTTATTTTCAAATTCAAAAGGATAAAGAAACTTGAAAACATGTTTTATAGGTGAAATATTAAATCCAAAGAAAAAAATCCCATTTTTATTCTTGATAATTCAATCCCACATCATGTTCCATAATAAATTGGTTTTTTGTTCTTGATATTGATAATACGTGGATTTTTTAGGGAAAATGGTTGTTTTGGTCATCACTATAATGTCATTTAAAATTATGTTGTATTTGATGCCACCACATCATGGTCTAGATATTTGTGCCATGGTGGACACTAAAATAAAAACCATTATGGAATAGTGAAAATGGACAAGCCATTTGGGAGATATCGACTCCTATCTAAAATGCATACTCAAAATATTCTGGCTAGGTAAATGAGGTACCCAAAACATCCATTGTTATTTCCTGATTAGGAATCAAAATAGATTTCAAATAGGCTACAATAGATATCATTTCAGAGGAAAAAAATGGCCTCTACTATGTCATGAGAAACATGATTGTAGAATTAATTTTGATGAATTTTCATTATGTTAAAAATATCAAAAAAACCTACATATGGGGGCACATTGGAAAAGCATCGAATACAAGGAAGTGTTTTAAACCATCACATTTTTTGGTAGATATGGGTTATGTTTAAAGTGTATTTACATGTTTGTATAATTTATAAAGTGTTTATAAATTATAAAATAAGATAACAATAAATATTTTTGTCCATATATATATGAAATTTTCATAAATTTAAATATAAAATGTTTATTTTATGGCTTTATTTGAAATTTATTTAATCCATTCTAAAATAAATTTTAGATATTTATATGATCAATGTTTTAAATAAAATCCCATATGAGATATTAAATTTTTGTAAAGTATTTATAAAAATATGAAACATTTATTATTTGAAAATAAAAATTTTCATAAATTATCTCATATTATGAAATAGTTTATATAAAAACAATGTAAATGATAATAAGATATGTTAAAATTGGATAAAATCAAAATATTTAAATTTATTTATAACCAAATTATAAAGTTTTTATAATTTATTTAATGAAACATTTTTCATAAATTTTTATCTCATTTTTAATATATGAATTTTTAAGTTATTTACCACCTTTTTATTCATATATATAATTATTATATTATGAATATGTGAATGGTTTACTTTAATGTTTTTAAAATACATTTATAAATTTTCACACATGCATATAAAAAGTAACATACTATGTTTTTTAATTGGTTTGGTTTTATTATACCTTGAATTTGTATTGAATTTTGTTATGAACCAAAATCAAGAAGATTGATATAGTTTCATACATATTTGATATGTATATAAATAATTAGTTTTTGATATAAGTAAGTAACACAAGTTATAATTTATATAAATAGTTACCCATCAATATGGATTGAACATGTTGATGTGGTGGAAGACATCTTATTTTGAACTAAATCATTAGAATCGTGAATAATTGTAAATGGAATACATAAAATAATATTTTGAGACTAAAGATAATTTAAAAATACCAAGTGTTAAATTCCATTAAAATTAAACACATGTCAAGACCTCGAACATCTAAACAGGTTGGTTCATGCTAAATCTGGGTGCTTAAGAATTATCTTATGTAAGGAATGGTGGAAATAGATAACACTAGGAGTTAGGTAACCAAAACCCACTATGATATTTGGGTCACACTTTTCTAAAATACCCAATAAGAATTTTGATATCAAAGGAATGGTGTTGAGATTATCCAAATAATGTATTTGAAAACAAATATTACACCCAACCATCCAAAAATCATATATGGTGTTATTTTCATTATATACTACCAAAATAAATATGTGGTGATAGGAACACCAAATTGGACTCATTAATTAGTAAAATATGGATCTATACCCATGAGTGTATTTGAATATTTTAAAATAGGTTATCAATTTTGATGTAATTCTTTTAATAAAATTACTTATTAAATGATTGTAAAACATGATACTCATCTGATAATTTTTTTTACATATAACATCATCACCATCAATAAAATTTACTTGGAGATCAAATATAACACTCCTATTTTGGTTTTATTATAGTTTTATAATGTTTTTTAAAGAATGGTGCTATTTTTATGGATTTATAAAGAGTTTTCAGAGGTTTTTTTTTTGAAGGGTACATGGTTGGTACTTGGTCAGGGGAAACTGTTTGGGTTTCCAAGGAAAGATTTCATTTGTGTTTTTAGGTGTCTAGGTATGTTCAAGAATGGAACATGGTCAGGATAAATTGTACATCCAAACAATGAATTTCATAAAAGTATTCAATACATTATTTAATTAACTCAATTTTTCTCCCAAAACAGACATTCATCCACCTATGGCTAGGGATCTCAAACCATAGACTTATATCATGTGATTTTGATAATTAATTTCCTCTTCAAGATTCATATTATATATTCATGGAGCATTCGACCTAAAAATAGAAGTTAAGGCCTCTGTTTCTTTTTCTCCTTATTTATTCTAACATTTTATCTTAGAAAACCCCTTATTTTGTGGTCTCCATGCTTGGGTCAAGTGGATAAGGTTTTTTAGGGGTTTAATATTATGTATCACCATAAGAGAGTTTACAGAGCCTTAATCTATTCAGGATTTACATAGTTTTATCTTGGTGACCTGGTTTGGGGTAGGTTTATTCTCTCCCATGCTATTTTTTTGAGAACATAGTTTCTTGGTTTTATTGAAATTAAGTATTGATATTATTTATAAAAAACATTTTTATAGAAATATATTTAATCTCATTCTTGTTTTCTCATCCATGAATTTATGGGTTGTTTGTATCTCTAACTACACGTATGATGAAATATTTAAAGGGTGTCTTGAATAAACACATTTTTTGGAGTTCATTCATAATTTATTTGCAAAATTCATAATGAGGTTGGGATTGGACATAGTTCCAATATGGGAAAAATATATTACATAGGTTAAGGGTTCTTCATATGAATATTAGAATGAACTTGTAAGGTTTTAATTGTATGCGATGATAATATTTGGACACACTAGATTATACCTTTGAGTGATGACATGGGTCTAGGGGAATGGGTTTCCACTCACAATTTGGATTATTTTGAGGGTTCAATCAGATGAAATATTCATTGGTTTTGGGAACATCATGTGTGAGTATTTTAAAGAAAAGGTTAATGCATCTCATGGGTTTGTGAGTTGATTACCCAGGGTTTCTCCTCAGGTTTCTCCCTAGGGTTTCCCCATTGAGGTGCTTTGGAGGGGGTAGGATTTTTCCCTCCATAGCTGCATTCCCACTACCCCAACATCATTTATCGTGGCCTCCACCTATACTTTCCCCTTATCTCATCTCCACTTGTTTATGGGTGTCTATTCTGTTAAAGGGTTATTTCAACTCTCATGGTGGTTTTTTTCTTGGTGAATATCAAACAGGGAGTTTTTGATAGTGCCGACGATGGTGTCTTTCTATAAAAGACCCTAGACACTCCATCCCTTCTCTAATCTCATGGTCCACCATGCCTCTTTATGCATTTACTAGAGTGGTGGTTCTTCATGGATTTGTTATTTTTTGTTTGGCGATCGATGTTTTTCAAGGTGCCCTTGGGTCGGCTCACTCTTATCTTTAGGTGCTGGTTTTAGTCTCACCATCATGTCGTCATTTGGATCCCTCATCAGTTCAAATATCTTTGCTAACTTCAAGTCCCTATGCTCCACTCCTTGTTTGATATAGAGTGGTAGCTTCTCATTATTGTTTTCATGTGATTTTTGATAGTCAATTGTGATCCTTGAGCGACTTGAGCAATTTTTTTTCTTCTTTAATGTTCATGTTTTTCCTCATATTTTCCAAGAGAGTATTTCAAATATTTCATCGGAAACATTGATGGTATGTTTTAGTTTTTTTGGATTTATTCCTCATGTTATTTGTGAAGTTTTGGTAGATTCTTCAATAGAGGTCAATCTACTTGATGTTTTTTAGTGAAAGTTCTGATTTATATTTCTATGTTGGTTTTGTTAATGTTCAGTTATGGTGGAAGCCATCACTATTATTAAAGAAAATGTTGTTTTGATGTGTTTTGTGTCTTATTGTGTTTAGATCACACTAAACTGGTGTTTTGGTTATTTCTCGTTCACTGGTGGGGTGATAATGAAGTTGGATCCTAGGATATTCGTTGCTAAAAATGGATTATGGTGTATATTAATTGTCAATCCTCACATGGAGTAAGGTTTATATTAATTGTAGTATTTATTTCATCGCAAAAGGTGTATTTCCTTGAAGGAATTATGAAAATATGTTAATGGCACATGTTTCGTGAAGATGGGCTTCACAAAATGTGTTTCGTGGTGGATCAATGAATGGTGATGGGGATCTATGTAACAGCTATGAGAATTTTAAAAGAAAAAGAATTGGAGAATCACAAATGGTGATTGTGATCTTAATGGGTATGAGAAATGGAGATGTTTGGTGGTGTGAAGGTTTTGATGGAAAGCACTGTGATAAAGAAAAAACAACGTGAAAGGAATATTTCCTTGGATCTTCACAACAAGAGTAGCAATAAGAAAATATTCTGAAAATATTGGGTAAATGTTATAAGAGGAAATGGAGCCTGAAAAATGGACAAGCCTATAAATATGTGGCTTCCCCCATATCATTTGGATGAGTTTTTTCAATGAAAATTCTGATGCACTATGATTTTGCAATGCTAAGGGAGCTTCGTGAATCTGGATTTCTATGAGATATTGAGCATCACCAAAAGAATATAAGTATTGACTGATGCCAATGATGTTTATTAAAGGGTTCTTCACTATTATATGGTATTACACATTGACTTTGTGAGCTTCGTGAAGTAGTTTTTTTGCACAAAGGAAAGGTTGCATCGTGATGGTAGTTTGTTCCGTGAAGGTAGGGAGCTTAGAAAATGAAGTGAGATTCATGAAAGAACCTTGTGAATGGATGTATTGAGAATTAGGTTTACGAGTACAGGGATTTCATAGTTCATCATCTTAGTTCTATGGTGCATGAAAACTCTCATGCTATGTTAAGGACAAATACTTTAATGCCAACCCGATAAAGCAACCTTCATTCCTATAAACTAAGTTAGACTTATCTCAAATAATTGAGTGAGGGGGATATGATGGAAGTGTCTTGAGGGATGAAGTGTGTTATCTCAAAAACCTTGTAAAGGATGTGTGTCTTGAATAAAGTTACTATTTCAAAAAATATTTATTTCAGATCTAGTGAAGACTAGTGGATTTAGGTATGACCGACACATGGTTAGCATGTGTTTCTTCGACTACCCCTTAGTGGTGAACAAAGTAAAATTGTTGTGTGATATTGCTACATGTGAATGCTCTAGTACATCAAATTACAATCATATAGGTTTAATAGGATCCTACCAACATTGGAATAATATCCATTGTTTTAAAAGAAAATGTTTCCACTATGATTCACCCCACCACTCTCAGGGTGTTCTGGGTTGGAAACTATGAGGGAGTTCGACCATTTTAGGGAAACGGTGTTGCATTTAGACGATTTCATTAATGGTGGTGATAAGACACCAATGATGATAGGGGTGACTCAAGAGGTTGGTCGTAGGTGATGAGACTTAGGTTGAGCAAGTGAATCCGGATTGTGATGTTCTTAGGACCAATGTCCCTTGATGGTTACTGAATTTTTAGTTTTTTTGGGAATCCCGTGATTTAGATTACCATGTGGTGGCTTGGTTACTACTAAAAAAATCTTTTAAAAATTAAAAATTAATTTTCAGTGATATTTATCACCTTGGATTATTGTTTTTATACTCTCATCCTATTTAATATTCAGAAACAATCAACCTATTCTTATATTAAATATGTGTTTGGGATATTCTAATAGATTGTCTACTAATTTGATATATTAACCCCTATATATACAGCTTTTAAGTATAAATAATCTATTTATCAGGATACTGTTAAGGGTGTTTTTTTGCTTTTCACCAATGGAGTATATTGATATTGTGATTTTAGTACATGGGAATTGGAGCATGGTGTCGATTATGTGACGAAGTCTGGGTAGTTCCACCTTGGTTCCTTAAGTTCTTATTTTCTTGTGTTTGTAAACATCTATTTTGAATTTTCATATGATTCTATTTTGATTTTGGTTTGATTATGATGTTGTATTTTGTTATGGTTTGTATCATGTATCATATTATTTCAATTCATTGTATTATAGGTTCTTTATCTAATGTAAAATAATCCCTTGTAATTTAATGATGTTGTTGGAATTTATCTCTAACCTTTAGTGTCTGTGGGAAATCACCATACATTAGCGGAATCTTAGCCTCACTAAAACCAATGGTTCAGGTACATGATGTTATAATTGGAATCAGTTTTGACTGATCTGTCAGTCATAAATGGGAGGTATAGAGATATGATTTTTTAAAACATTAAAATGTAGAAAATAAAAAGGTTTTTAATTCCAATTTTTGTTTAAATTCATATTATTGGAGTGGTTTAGGATTGAAATGTGTTGTGAAACACTTCTAGACATTTCAACATCTCAATTTTTTCAATTAATCTCATGAAAGTTGTGAATCGTGAATTATTAGAGAGTCTTTACACTAGGATTTCATCATTCATGTGATATATTTTAGGTTAATAATTGGTAAATAATGACCTAATAATTTTTTTCACCAGATATTCTCATTTCTTCTTATGGATGAAACAGAGAGTCTCTATGAAATAGTTTCCAAAACATGGTAATTATAGTTTTCCTATATGTTGTGTGATGATTATTTCAAGACATGATTTTTTATACATTATTTTTGTTTTATTTTTTAAATGAACATGAAATTTTTATGGGATGGAAAAATAAATTAGTAATGACTTTGGTTAAAATTTATTGATTTCAAGGTAATTATAATCTATACAATAATAATAGGATGTCAATAAATCTAGATTGAGTACGTAATTTCACAATTACATGTTTACTATAACACCCTCTTGTTTGAGGTTCTTTATTATATTATGAATTTTCATATTATATAATTTTTGGGTTGAGTTTTGGAATATTCTGGGTGGTTTAGGGATGTTTCAATAAGGTTTTAGAAGTCACATGGTTTGGTAATGGTTATGGAAACCATTTAGGTTTTTCCTAGTAATTGTGTGAGTGATATAGGGGTCTCATTAGAAGTTTCATAGTAGGAACATAGTTTAGAAAGTGCACATTTGGCACACAATTTAGAAAAACGACATGGAAACCATGTGACATAAATTTTTTTAGGTTTTTGGTGATTTGTATGGTTCGTGAATAATATTCTAAACAATTTGATATAATCATGGATTAAGACTAATTAAATAGAAAAATTGATTTTTAACCAATCAATACCCCCATGAAACCCACATTACTCTTCTATTGTCCTAGGATCTTGACCCTTTTACCTTACCTATGAATTTATAATGAAATAATTCCTTTTGGTGCTTGATTTAAATATATTAGATAGAATTAGATATTGTGGATCAAAGGTAATAGTATCGTTCCTCCGTTACCTCCTTGATTATATTATTTTCTTAAAAGAGGAACCCTAGATTGGGGGTTCCATGATTTTAATTGATGGGTTAGGGAATGTTTTTATAAGTGTTTTTTGGGAAAGGGATTCTCGAATTTATGATATCATGGTTTTATTCATCGTGTCAAATGCATCATAGGTAAGTGGATTATCCTATTTTCCACATTCTCTTAGAATCTGAAGGATCATTGCTTTTAAAAAAATACAACTACTTTCGATTGGAATTTTATTGAGAAATACATATTAGAAAACCATTTTCATTGGTTATAATTGAAATATTGAATTATGGGTGATGCCCAAAAAGTGTTCAATTAAATTATTTTATGGTTTTGGTTTTAAAAAATAAGGTTTCAGGTGTGGTAACTGGGAATGAACTTGGTTGGTCTGTGTTTATATAAATATGGAATGGTCCTGGTGGGTTATATATAGTCATTTGTCTTATCTTGTGGAACATTTGATTATGTCGTCAATTGGTGACTTGGGATAGTAGGGATAGATATTTACCAACAATTGGACTATTTAGGGTGGGATTCGATAAATGGTTGAATTGATTGGTGTAATTCATGGGTGCGTGCCTACATTCCATGGGAGTGTTTTAAAATTGAGTTATTTCACTTTCATATGGATATATATATATATATATATATATTGATTACTAGTTTTCATTATTTCTTCTTATCATATATTTATAATAAAATTTGATCTAATCTGATTTTTATTTTAGTATAATTTGAGGGATGTATTAGTGTTTTCATACTAGGTTGTATACTCACACTTTTCATAAGAACCTCAGTGCATAAGCAGAAACTGTGTATCATGATATCAATAAGTTAAGGATTCATATTTTACTAGTGTATCATCATTATGTTGTGGTCTGGGATATTTGTAGGTTTATCTTGAGTAGAATCTGATTTTTGGAGTTTGAAGTGGTGCCACTTTGGTGCCTTCAGTCATATAATATATGAGTGTTATTTTCCTTAAGTCTTATTTTCATTCAGATTTTTTTGGGTTTAGGATTGAATAAATCTATTTTTTTCTCTTCCATTTTGATTCTAATTATTATTGGATGTACTATAGGAGTTTATTCTTGTATTGTGTCATTAATCATATTATGTCTCTTATTTATGGTCTTCTTGTAGGTAGTTTATTTAGCTTAAAATATTTCCACATGATTTAGTAAATCCCCTTAATATTTATTATTAGCCTTTGGTTCTATGGGGTTTACATAATATTAGTGGAATTTTATTCCTCCTCAAGCCAATGGGTTAGGCCGAGATGTGACAAATATTATCAAGTTGTTGTGGTTTATCTTCGAGGATGGTAGTAAGAAGATAGGTTCTGTCATGAATTTAAAAATATAGTTTAAAAAATTAGCTAACCTTTTTATTCTAAATATAAGGACCCAACATGAAACAACACATATTTTTGTGACATTAAACTATAATTAAATTTATTATATTCCTAGATATATATTAGATTTAGATTTCTAGAGAGCTATATTAAAAATATGACCCATATATATTCAAATTGGACATTTCTAATTAGTATATATTTTTTCCAAAATATAAATCATTTAAAAAACATGATTTTTTTGATGAAAAATCTTCATAAATTTAAACTAGACTTCTTATTTATTATTAAATATCCTTAAAACCTATGTAAATCATTTTAAAATGTGGGATGAGAAAAATAATTTTAGTAAGGTATATAAAATAAAAAAAATAAACCCATTAGTCCATGATTAAATACTAAAAAAAATTGAATGAAAAATTTGGCCTCCAAATAAATATTTTCTTAGAGAATAAATATAATTCTTTTCTCAAATAGTTTCAAAAAACATTTCAAAAGAAAACATAAATTCAAAATAAAAACCATAAAGTTTTCTTTGAAAACATGAAAATCTCATGAACACTTTTTCATAATGTTACACTTCTCACCCTTCATAATTACTAAATACTTTCTTTTGAAGAATACGATCACTGATTACCTATTTGGAAATCATAATATTACCATATAATCCCATAAAAAGAATATATAAAACATAACGATATATCGGAACATCATTTTCTATATAATGCTTACAAATGTAAAACCCATATGTTTTAATTCTATACCCAATGCATTGGAGGTCTATCAAAAACAAATCTATAATTATTTTATAATGTAATAACCCATCCTTGGTTCATAACATAACAACCAATCCTTGGATTTTCATAGAACCACCCATTCTTGGTTTATAACGGAACCACCCATCATCATAATTAATTTTCAAGAATCATAACATAATCATAACACATAGAATATTTAAATTTTCAACATTATACTAATAAAATATACCATTCACTCGTAAGAAATCATTTTAATATATTGAAATATCAACTCCAATTAAAAACCAATTTCTAATACAAAAATAACCAGATAATGGGAATGAATATTTTTAATTGAATAAAACATGAAATATTATAAAAGAATTGAAACATAAAATTATATTTATATAAGATCAAAAAATTCCTTATTGTCATATAAATTAAAATAAAACATTATTTGTCTATTTTTTCATACTTTTCCATATAAAACACATAAAAATATTCATTTTGAGAACATTTGAAAGAAATGAAAAATCAACATAAAATGTAATTTATAAATATTTTATGTCCATATAAAAACATCCATAATTGTTTTTTAGAAAAAATGAACATAGAAGAAAAATATAAGAAAAATGCATCTTTAATGGAATGTTTTTTAAAAATAATGTCCCTTACCGCTTTGGAAACATTTCAATACTAATACCCCTAAAAACTAATGTCAAAACGACATTAAATAACATGAGATTATATAATTTCATGATATTAAATGTCAAAGAGTATATATATATACCTTGTAAAGGAATATAGGTTCTTAAACTAAAAATATGACTCAATGGAAGAGAATTGAGATGGAGTCTCTTACCATGAGTATGACTCATAATGTAGATTCCTTATCTACTTCTTCAATTGAAAAATCCTTAGGTTCACAACAAAAATCCTTCTTAGGAATGATTTTTTATTAAAATGTGGTCGAGGTCATGGGGAGGTAAGTAAGGAATATATTTGGGTAAGAATTTTCTTATCCACATGGCTTTGATGTTATGAAAGGAATAAGAGAGAGGGTGGTCTTTTATAAGTGATATAAGTGGAAAAATATTAATATTTTGAAATAAAAAGGTGCATACACATTTTTTCACATTCAATATGGATGAAAAAATTATACATTGTCAATCTTTAGTCATGATGATGATGGAATAAATCCATCTTATATATTTTTGGCATGTTATGAACTAATTTGGGCTTCTATCCAACCTGACACCCAACACAACATGAGACCAAACCTAATAGGTGTTATTGATCCTCCATGGTTGGAAACTAGTCATGAGCATCATGAATATATCATGATGGAATGATTTAACTTAATAAACTAGGTTCAAAATAACCAAACTGAACACTCAACACAACCAATAATAACTGATCATCAAATAAATACATAACATGTCTGAATACAACAACAGAAGAATAAAAAAATTAATGAATATTAAAACCAAGGCACACTAACATGACTTCCATGTGACATATTGGACACCACCACCAACAGGACCAACCAACTCCAAAGGAACATAATCAGACCAGAAACCTTTACATACAAAACATATCGAGTCTACCATTGTCGACTGTCATAATTAATGTGTGAGCATACAACATCTTAATAGGTAATCAACAAAGAGTACATAAGTTTTCTTCCCCTATAAATTTCATATAAACTAGTTTGAAATATATTTAAAAAACAAGTTTTTTATCACTTTAATTAATCAATCACAACTTCCCAAAAATTCTGTTTTTTAAACAACACACATAGCTTTACACTATAAAGCAGTTTCACTTTCCAAAAACCAATTCAAAACCAATCCCCAAATACAAATCCATACTAGATGAATAAATTGTTCTATTCTAAAAGTATAGGAATAAAAAAATCATGAAGAAACTAGAAGTTCTAGTATCAAAATTCATCAAAAGTAATAAGAACATACAAATAGTCAACCATAGACATTTCCTAAACATCTATAGAATCAATCCTTGGCTATACTAAGATCAGACTCACCTCAAGGAATATGGTTAATATCCATAGTTAATAACCAACAACCCACTATAAACATTCCAATCTAGTGGCAGGTCCCAGCAGGCCCCTTACCAAGTCCAGGGGTACCAACCCGTCTAATTGGGTTCGAAAAGAAATCATTAATTGATTCTCTAGATGACACCCCAGAATCCCATGATAATAGTACTCAGTAAATTCTGAGTTCTTTACACATGTGGCTTAAACTAAATACCACAACCACCAAGTTTCCCTATCCAAAAAACTAAATCTACGTATTTGATGACCCTCTCCTCGGAGGATTTACCCTAGAGGTTCCCATCTCACAACAATCCATTCAAAAGTGCTAACTAGGTCATGACACCACATGAATCAGAAACCATATTCCAAAAATACCTCCAAATTCTATCTGGTCCTCTACGTGACATGAGTTTCAAAATGAATCTTCCAAATCATCTCAAGGTTCCAACTGGGCCTTACATTTCTCAACGAAATTGAATTTACAAAACCTTTTCAGAAACCAAAATAAAAACACACAAGAAACATAAATATATAAAATGGTACTTCATTCCATTTAAAAATCAACCACTTTCTCAAGTACCAAATGGGACATAATTTTGAACACCATTTCAAAAACAAATTTGAGTCATCTGAAACTAAGAGATATTTACTAAAGAATCAAGGGTTGGAAAAGAACATATAGTTATTTTTGAAAAACTAGGTTTTATGTTAATTAAGTTTATCTAAAACCATTATAATTTGTGTTCCCATTCATATGTGCACCCCATTCTCATATGGATGAACCCACATCCCCTAGTACTCCATAAAAATCTATGTTAGAGAATGAAAACACCTGAAAACCATTATAGAGAACCATCATTTACTTTTCCACCAAACACAATAATCCACATAGATGCACCAAATCATAAAATTCACTACAACTCAAACAACAAGCTCATATCATAATAAAACCAATCCACCAAAACAACACCAATACTAAACACACTCTCAAAATACACTACTGGAAACATGATCTTTCCCAACACTTTTATACCAACGGTTTGTAAAAACCGTTGGTATAGCTACCATTTCCCAACGGTTCACCAAAACCGTTTGGAAAGGGTGTGTTTTTTAGGCCCTTTCCCAACGGTTTTGGTCAACCGTTGGGAAAGGGTGTGTTTTTAGGCCCTTTCCCAACGGTTTTGGTGAACTATTGGGAAAAAGAGAAAAAAATCCAGCATTCACCCAACTAAAAATACACCCACCCAGAACCTATCCCAACGGTTCTGAAAACCGTTGGGATAGGTCTATCCCAACAGTTTTGACAACCGTTGGGATATGTTCATTGATTTTTTTCCAGATCTACTAACCGAGAACATTATATAAATCAAAATTTTAAATAATTATGATAATATATATATATATATATATATATTTATGAAATTATGTTTACAAAAGTGATGTTAGCTTAGTGGTTAAGTTGTTCGATTATAAACGAGGGGTCCTGGGATCAAATCCCAGCGGATGTTTTATTTTTTGAATTTATATACCAACGGTTCCATTACCGTTGGTATAGATTTCATATTACCTATACCAACGGTTTCCAAAAACATTGGTATAGGTCTATACCAACGGTTTTTGGAAAACTGTTGGTATAGACCTATCCCAACGGCTTACTTGGCTACGGTTCTCCAAACCATTGGTATAGGCTATACCAACGGTTTGGAGGCCTATACCAATGGTTCCAAACCGTTGGTAAAGGATAGTTTTCCAGTACTGATACCCAACTTCATTTAAAATGATAATTGTAATTTTATCAAACAATTTTCATGCATTTATATATATGCATAGTTAAAGAAGCCCTTTGATACCCATTTCGCACCAATTTTTTATCATGAAAACACCAAAATAATTTATAATAACACATCAGAAGCATGGTAATAACATTTATAAATCATTAGTAAATCTCAAGCATTAAATGGAATGTTCGGAAAATAAAATGTATAAAAAAAAACCAACCTCATTGAAGTGAGAACGCATCAAAACTATGGGAGAAGGAATCCCACGCCACAAGGGAAAATTCGATCTTTCTAACATCATAGAAACACACCTCACATTCTCTAACTATTGATCTCATGTTTTTATAAGAGGGAAACCCACAACGAAAGTAATAATAACCAAGAGAGAGAAAAAGGGAAGGGGGGGAAATTGACTAAAATTCAAAATGAATCTTATCTAGGAACGTTCAAGAAGCATCAGTGGATTAAAAATAGAAATTAAGGAGGGATTACTAGATCCCCTGAAGCACCTAGGTTGAGTAAGGGAGGAGAATCCAGAATTAGTGTTAAAACAGGGGAGGGGAAAGTTGAAATTTCCCACTTTTAATGAAAAATGAATCTCACACAGTTTGGCCCCATGATTTGAAAAAAGGTGAGCTAACCATTCAAACCCAACTATAGAATATGTGAACCACTTACATTTGGTCACAAAACTGGGGAAACCATGCACTAACCATGAAAAATTCCATTATCAAAACTACAGAACACCTCATATGGTTTCCACATGGTTTCCTCTAACCTTGTGAAAGCTATGTGCCCTATCCCTTGACATCAAAAAAAGCACATTGTTTCTCCTTGGACTCACACAGTTTGGCTTAAAACATGAATTATAATCCATTAAAGAATTATTTTAACTAAAAATACACTTAACATCAACAAACTACATAGTTATCCCATAAATCATTCACACAAACCAAGTATAAGTCAAAACGGCACCTGGAAACTCCAAAAGTCAAAAAAATCAAATGAGGAACACAACCCAAACATAAAATAATATCCATAGACTATAAAGAATAAAAATAAAAGATAATTCAGGGTTAGTTTGTGACAATTATACCCACCACAAACACTTTCTATCCCCAAAAAGTCACCTCACTAAGCATGAAACAATCCCAAGATTAAAACTGAATGAATCCAAATAAAACCACTAACCTCAGGGTGACCTTTCACTTCACAAGTCATACCCAACTAACTTTATAAAAAAAATTCAATGGAAAGGGTTGAGAAAATGTGGAGGGTTTTACCCACCATAATAACCCATCTAGAATGACCAATGATGAAACTCCCAACACGATAACACTAACATGGGAAACCCATAATGAACAAACCCAAAATTCTCTACACAACCAACTAGAACTGAAAACTTCTAACCCTAACCAAAAAAATCCCCACACAAGGGGGAAACTCATAGAAGATATGGAAACAAATAGTGAACAATACCCCAATTCATCAACTCCCTAGGACTCAAGAATCTCAAAAATGATCGTGAACGAGAACAGTAACCATTCCCAAAAAAAAAGATAAGCACACACAATAGTGAAAAATCTATTCAACTACACACATATATATAAGAATACCTAATCTAATTACAAGAAAAAAACCATAAATATTTTTCAATAAAATAATGAACTCACAATATTAAGGAAAACTAAAACAAGGAAACATCAATCATCTCTATACCAATACTGGTGAAAAAAAGTTGGGCGATGGTTTCACACACCCCAAACAGTACCCCACTGCATGAAAAGATCCACTATGGGACCTATGGATGGAGGCCCAATGTCTTAATGATTGTGATGCCCCACAGTTAAAAGCTAACACCCTTTAATAAAGGCTTCTTCATGGAGAAATTATTCTTACAAAACATCACCAGAAAACCCATACGAGAATAGTGATGACACTAATTTTGAAGAAGCGACATGACAGCTTCAAATGATAATTGAGAGGTTATAATCGGTGTAGGAATTTCCGTAGTAATAGGTTCATCTGATACACACCTCTCTCTAGATAGGAAACATTCATGAGAACTAACTATCACAAACTACAACCTATGAAACAACTCAATTAAGAACACCTCATCCACTAACTTCTTGAAATGAAATTCACCATATGAAAGGACTAGATCCTTGATCTCTAGACGAAGACCCTAAATGAAAAGAGGTCTCAACTGACTCATAAATTCTAAATCTAAAGAGATAGAAGCCATCTCTTTGAAGTGGTCAAAATAGGTCTCCACCATCCACTGACCTTTCGAAACATTCATGATCTATTCCACCTTCCCCAGATTCACCTGCTCAGGTATAAACCAATGGGTAAAATTGTTCTTAAACTCTTCCTACATCATCCCAACTCTTAGTGACAATGGAAAGATCTACTTATAATGATCTAAATCTGGATCCTCAAATGAATTCAAAATATAATGAATTTTCATAGCTTTAGGAGATCTCAGCATTCTAAAGACACACACTACTCCATTAAATCACCAAGCATCCTATAATGGATCCGATCACCATAGAAGATAAGAAATAGCTAGGGAAAACTAGAAACATGAAGAGACCCACTAGAAAACTTGTGGAGCTTTCTGGGATTCATATTTTGAGCAACATAAGGAACATGAAATTAAAATGTAAGTATAATAAAAACTCATCCAAAAGAATACCTCAATCAAAACAATTGGCTCGCAAGTCAAATATCACAACAGAAGTAGAAAACTTCTTTGGAAACCCATAGTTTCATTCCAATTTATAATAAGGACTTCTTCTGAGGCCTCTATTCAAATACCAAAATCCACTTTTCACAAAACAAAACCACACTTTTCAATTTCAATTTCAAACAAAAATCCCACTTTTAACCAAACAAAATACTGAAATCATTTTACATTTTGAAATTCATTTTTCTCAAAACGAATTTTTATTTTCAAAATTGACCCACACCAAACAAAATAAAACCAATACACAATGTACAAAAAAACTCCTATAAAGAACAACTAGTGGTCATTCATAACCCGATGTCATGGTCAGTGAGACATGCCCTAAGAAGGAACCAACCATTAGGAGGACCTTGAACCATGCATTCAGACAAACAACGACCACTACTCTATGTGATATCACAACATGAAACCATCTCCCCTCCATTTTCATTCCAATCCATACACTAAAGACTAAGAAAACGATTCAAAACCTAGACTAACCTTGAAAACTCGAGGACCAGGATGAGAAAGGGTTCATGAAGTCCTTCTTATACCTACCTCTCAAGTCCTGAAAGTCTCAATCTTCAGTCTACCTGACACCCCAAATAAAAAAGGACACTCTGGTACATTTTTTATCTAACTAGGTTGGGCTGCCATCCAAACCAACACCTGGCTTGTCCCGAGACAAGGCCTGAGAGGAGTTCCTAATCCTCTTGGGTTTGTGACTAGAATTAGGAATCATGAATAAATCATGAGGGAATGATTCATTCTAATAAAACAGGATCAAAATAACTAAAAATAACACACAACACAACCAAAAATAACTAATCATTAAATAAATACATAACTAATATGAATACAGTAGCTATTGTATAGCAAACATGAATGAAAAACTAAATTCATACCATGCTAACATAATCAACACATGAGCTCCTGATCACCACCAACCACAAAACCAACCTGCTCTAAAGGAACACACTCGAACCAGAAACCTTCACCTGCATAATTGATTGGGTCTACCGATGTTTGTTGAGTCAATAAGGTTTTTGTATGAATTTTACATTCCTATATGTTTTGAATTTCCCAAACAAATTTTCTAAAGAAAAATTATCTTTCTCTAAGAATTATTTGCTCAAGCAAAATTTTCTTTCTCTAAGAAACTTTTTACCCATACCTTGTTTTTCAATTCCATATTCAATGTCTTCCCATAAAAAAGTCTAAAAGATATTGAAATAAGTAAAAAATCAGATAATTGTCTAAAACATATGAATTTGGATATTGAGGATTTCTATTTTTAGACTCCAAATTATCTGAAATTCAGACTCCGAATTATCTAAAATTATGACTCCAAATTCTTTGAAATCTATAGTATATATTACTCAAAATTAAGACTCTGAATTACACAAAATTCAGAATCCAAATTCCATAGAATTCAGAGTGTGAATTTCTTAATATTTATACTCTGAATTCATTAGAATTTTGACACTGAAATATATAGAATTTAGACTATGAATTCTTTGGGAAACAGAAACAGAATATCAATATTTCTAGAATTAAATTTTTTATATTATTATACTACATATTATATCTTTCCATAGATTCTGATTATTCATTTTTGGTTAAGATGCTATATTTTTCATTAAATTTTATTAATTCTTATGCATGATAATGCTTCCCACAATTTTCCAATATATAACAGTGTCGTACAATCTGTTTCTAACTAACCATTGGTATAGGTAACATCATTCTTCTATGAAAAAAATAATTTCAATTTTTTTTAGGTTCTTAAGAACAATCTCATTATAATAATTCCATTATGTGATAAAAGATACCTTGTGAATTTTAGGAATGATTAATTCTTAATACACAATTCAATGGAATATTTTATTCCTTCTTCTCATAGGCCTGAGAATGTTTATACAGTAAACCTAGAAGAACATAGGATCCACGATCTACCTTGCCTCAGTGAAATGGAGGAACAATCATGGTTATGGAATATAATACTAAAACATTGTAACCTTAAGAACCTATAAAAACTCTTCATTAAAATACTTATTAAGGATATACCAGAGCTTATATTTGTTTCTTCAAAATTTTGTGATAATTTTCAAAATGTCAAGAAACATAAGACAAGTTTTAAATCAATAGGTGAAGTCTCAACTTTTGATGAATTATAGTTAGTGCATATGGATATGTTTTCTCTAACAGAAACTGAAAGGATTGGTGGAAAATATTATGTATTATTTAGTTGAAGATTACACTATATTTACATCAGTCTATATATTAGAAAATAAATAAAAAGCCATTTCTTATTTTAAAAATTTTAGATCCCATGTTAAAAATGAGAAATATATTCCATTGAAAACTATTCATTGTGATCATGGGGGATAATTTTGAAATTCATATTTTGAATATTTTTGTAGTAAAAAATGGAATTACTCATAACTTTTCAGCCCCAAGAAATCTTCAATAGAATGGTGATGATGAAAGAAGATATATAATTCTTCAAGAAATTACTAGAACCATGTTGAGTGAATATTTTATTTCTAAACACTTTTGAGCTGAAGATGTTAGTACTACTTTTTATACTATAAATTGAGTTTTAATTAGACTATTTCTTAATAAAACGCCTTATGAATTGTGGACTAGTTAAAAATCAATACTTTCATACTTCAAAGTATTTGGATGGAATGTATTAATTCTTAATACTAAAGGTAACTTATATAAATTCACACCAAAATATTGGGAAGGTATTTTCATAGGCTATTCCACTACTTCTAAGTCTTAGAGTGTTTTTAACAAAAATAATAGTAATGTTGATGAAACAGTGCACGTTAAATTTGATGAAACTGATCCATTTGTTTTTAAACAACCCCAACCTAAAATCCTTAGATTTGTTTTTGAAAACTAATTATAAACCTTTTTTGGAAATTGCATCAAATAAATAAAATGCTAATAGAATTTCTGAAGAATTTACCCCAAAAGACATTCTACCTTATGTTGATGAAAAGTCATTACAAAACCCAGATAAGTTGTTTCTTAAGAATCATCCCAATAATAGTATCATTGGTGATGTAAATCAACATTTAATGACTAGAAGTTATTTATGAAATTAAGTATAACATCTAGAATTTATTTTCCAATTATAACCAAAAATCACTGATGAAGATTTAGGTGAAGATGATTGGATTAATGTAATACAAGATGAGATAAATGAATTCGAAAGGAATAATGTATGGACCTTAGTTGAAAGACTTAAGAAAAAAAATTTAATTAGAATAAAATTGTTTTTCAAAAATAATTGTGATGAAAATGTAGTCATGTTAAGAAATAATGCTAGATTAGTGGCTAAAGTCTATAATCAAATAGAAGGAATAGACTATGAAGAAACCTATTCTCCAATAGGTATACTTGAATCTATTTGTATTATAATTTCATTTTCATCATTCTTTAATTTCAAAATTTTTAAAATAGACATGAAATGTGATTTACATAATGGATATGTTCAAGAGGATGCTTATTTTTAACAAACTATTGGATTTTAAGACACAAAATATCCTAAACATGTTTTCAAACTTACCAATGCTTTATATGGACTTAAACAATCCCCTGGAGACATGTATTATAGACAAACATGATTTCTATTACAAAAAAATGTTAATGGAACTACTAATCCAACTATTTTTATAAAAAAACATAAGAACACTGTTTGGATTGTTCAAAAATATGATGATGAAATTATATTCAGATCAACCCAATAATCATTAATTGATCGTTTGTGAATCTCGTGAAATCTATTTTTTAAAAGAGTATGATGGGTGAGTTAACATTTTTCCATGGTTTTCAAATTTCTCAAAAACCAGAAGGAACTTATATATCTCAACATAATTATATTAAATATCTTCTTAAGAACTATGGATACAAAAACCATAAAATTATAAGTACTCCAATTGGTACCTCAAAATATTTTGATGTTGATGAAGCAGGGAAACCAGTAGATCAAACATCTTTTAGAGGTATGATATGATGTTTATTATACTTAATGTCTAGTCATCCAGACATAATTTTTTACGTATGCTTATGTGAAATATATCAATAAAATCCAAATTAATCTCATTATTATAAGTCAAAATTATTTTTCACTCTTTAAAGGGAACCATGGATTTAGGATTTTTCTATTCATCTTGAAATGATTTTGTTTTAAAAAAAGTATCAGATGCTGATTTTGGTGGATGTATGATTGATAAAAAATTACATATAGAACTTTTCATTTCATATGATATTTATTAGTTTCTTGGTTATGTTAGAAGAAACACTCAGTAGCACTTTCCACTGCTAAAGCTGAATATGTAGCAGTTGGAAGTTGTTGTGCTCAAGTGTTGTGGATGAAACACACACTCATAAACTATGGCATGAGTTTTACCAAAAACCATATATTGTATGATAATATAAGTACCATTTCCCTAAGTAAAAACCATCAACATTACTCTCATGAATAATTCATAAATACTAAGAATCACATTCTTAGAGATCACACACTAAAAGGAGATATCATTCTTCAATTTGTCGGAATTCAAGATCAACATGTTAATATTTTAACGAATCCTTCTCCCTCCAATATATTTTAATAGATTAAAAAAATGTTAGGAATAATAATTGAAAGGTAGTCTTCCATATTATTTATTTTTTGAAACCTATATCCTTACATAAAGAAACTCATTTTCATAGGGGGAGTATATTTGTTTATTTCATAAAAAAACTCTTTCTTGATCAAATTTTTTTGAACACATGTTTTTCTTCCATAATAAATTTTTTGTCAACCCAAATTTTTCATTCATAATAATTTTTTTCAAAAAAAATTCAGAATCCAAATTTTATGAATCAAAAATTTCATTTCCTTAAAAAAAACTTCAAGAATATAACACCACCCTTTTCATATATGTCAATTATTTCTAAGCAGTACGAAATGTATGTTTCCTTACATAATTCATTGTAATTGTATTTTTTACTTATTATTATTTTTTATATTGTTTTTAAGAAAAATTCTATCAGATACACTTTCCATAAATTTGATTTTTCTTTAAAACCACACAAGATTCGAACCTAATAAATCCTTTGATCTCATTCATCTCAGCCATCGGAATAGATCGTGATTATTTTAAACATCAGATCAATCCAGGCATTTGATCCATCATTTTGAAGTGTATATAAAGTCCCCCTAATCCTTGTACCTCATTGGTTTTTCAAGTCTTTATGCACCGAACTCTTCCCCTCTTCAAATAGGTCATTCAGTTTTTAATTTTTCATACATTTCAAATGTCACTTGAAGCTTCCATGCAGAATCAAATGTCTTAAAATAAGGATATCATGAAATGGAAAAACTATAGGAAAATTTTAGTTGACTCAAAATCGTTTTCTAAGTATTATTTGTTGATTAGGAAGAATTTAAAGTTGAATGGATGGGAGAGTTTTGTATTTCCAAGATAAAGATTTAGGATCCGGTTTATCCTCAAATTATCAAAGATTATTATGATACAATCACTTTTTATAAAGAAGGTTGAAGGGAAAAGATTTCGCTTAAGATCTGTGGGAAAACCTATTTTCTGTCTTTCAATATAGTAGCAAATATTCTTGTAATTCTATATATAGGTGAGGTAATCTTTTTCTCTCACAGGTTTCCCAATAAGTTAGGATGTATTGAGAAGTAAAAGTCAATTTAGTGCCTTGGACTCAAGAGGACAAATTCAATGAAGATAAACTATCTTTCAATGAACTTTAGGATGTTTGATTTGTGGGTACATGGTATTCTTATTCAAAGAATGTGAGATAAGGAATCCCTGAAGACTATTGATATCTTTATATTGGACTTTTTGGGTAACCTTATAAATTTAAATCTTGTGAAGTAAATCCTTTTGACAATAACCAATATAAATAATATAACTCCAAAGTTGTAGATAATCATGTATCTAGTGAACATGTCAAAGATCATAGTTGTTTTTTTAGAATCCTTTGAAATTATCTACAGTTATAATCCTAGAACATTTAAGATCATGTTGCTTAGTGAGGACAATTTTAGAAGAATGAATGTCGGCTTTAGTTCCAAATCATAAGAATTTTACTATCTTTCTAAAAGGGATGTTCAAGATTTTTTTTACAAAGGGAATGTATGAGAAACATTCCAAAAAACTCAGATGAAGAGAAAAGAGAAGGAACTTAAATCAAAATAAAAAGTTCTAGTTCTAGAAATACAGTCAGCACCACCAAAGAAGAAAAATAAAAAAACAATCTCTGATGATGTTGTAACAAAATGGAGGCAGTAGAAGAAGAATAATAAGAAGAGGAAGAATTTTAAATTGATGATGTGATTAAGAAAGTGGGAGAATACCATGATAAAAAATTCCTTTAGAAAAGTTATCTATATGAACATCCCAATTACTGTCAACCAAAATTATTTCTCAAGGTAAAGATGATGATGGTTAGGATGAGGTTGATAAACCAACTGATGATGAGAGTAGAAACCATGATTTCATATATCTTAATGATTTTATAGAATCTGTTGAGAAAGAAGAGGTTGATGTGGATACGATAGACAAACTCTCTAATTGTGTGAATGAGTCTCTAAGGGATAAGAATGTTATTTTCAAAGATGACAAATGAAATCATGTGGTTGTTGATACACCTAATAAGGTTGTGATTAAAAAATCCAATAAGTATGTTGGTGGATCATCCAATAGAAAAGCTGACGAGGTAGAAAAATTATACTCTCCTTCAATGGAATTAGATTCTGAATATTCATCTTCGATGGGTCAGGATTTTATTTTGTAGTCATTGATAAAGTTAGTAAAAACAATACCTTTTCTTCTCAATATTGATTTGAGATGTCATTTTCTTCAACATTTTTCCAGACAGAAGTCAGATTTGATAAGCATGCTCATGAAAATTATTATCAAGCTAGAGGAAGATTTCAAAACATTTCATATTGGTTATGATGCTCATAAGAGATCATGTATGTAAATAAAAAATGGTTTAAAATATTTACTAAAGACATGAGAATCATTGATGACCTCCAAGATTCAGTAAATGATGCTTTTGATAAGTCAGATGATAGAATAATAAACATTCAACATGTTTTTTAGAAAAAAATGAATCTTGAGAAAGTATCCCAGAGTCAAGAGGATAATGATATGAGTGGAATGTTAAATTTAATTGCGTTAAATTTAAAGAGATAAAGGGATATCATGGAATAGTTGGAAGGAATGTTCAATCAGTAAGAAGTGGTAGTAAAGTCTCAGATAGAAATTCTAATGTCTTTAGAAGAAAACATCATGGCCCTAGAAAAAAATAATCAGGATTAGGATCAGTTTCTCAAGATATTTGAGGACAATCACAAAGAGATCATGAATTTAAAGGCTACACTGAGAAATCTCTTGCCCAATGAAAAAAATGATTAATGATTTTCATGTCAATCTGATCTTTTTTTTATTCTTACCATGTAAAAAATTTTAATATCATAATGAAAAAAATTTATCCTTAAATTGTTTTGTCTTTTTATCAACAACCTTTCAACTAATGTTATTTTTTCATTCTCTATATTACTTTTCAAAAAACAAAAATGGGGATAAAATAATGATAAAAAATAGTACTAAGTATAATGAAAATAATTCCCTATGAAATGGGGAGATTAATTAAGGGGGTTTCTTCTTAAAGAATATTTTCATAAGTAAGAAAAATTCACTTCTCTAAGAAAGATAAGAATATGATCCTTTGGTATTTCAAAACCTAAAGGGGAGTTAGTTGTATTCATCATGGTTCATAAGAAAAGGGAGATATGTTTTTCTATTATATTTCAAAAATAAAAATCCATATTTTATATTTTTTTTGAAAGTTAGTTTGTGAATTACAAAAAGAGGGAGATTGTTGAGTTAATAATTTTTCCTTATGAATTTCCCATTCCTCGATGTTTTGAAAATCACAAGCATATTTTATTAAAGAAAATATTTCTCTAAGAATTATTTTATTAATGAAAATTTTCTTTGTCAATGAAATGTTTTATCCTTACCTTTTTTTAATGCCTTATTCAAAGTCTTATCATAACCAAGTCTAAATATTTTTTAACTATGTAAAAAATTTGGATCCTTATGAAAAACCTTTTAATCATGGATATCGAGTCTTTCTATTTTTAATCTTCGAATTATCTGAAATTCAAACACTGAATTCTTTAAAATTATGGCTCCGAGTTCTCTGAAATTCATACTCCAAATTCCATGGAATTCAGATTCCAAATTCCTAAAAATTAATACTCTTAATTCCTCATAATTTAGACTCACAATTCATTATAATTCAGACTCTAAAATCTATATAATCTAGACTCTGAATTAATTGAAATACAGAATCAAAATATCCATGTTTGTAGAATTTGGTTATTTATATGATTAAACTTTGAATTCTATTTTATCCCTAGATTAAGATTATTCATTTTTGTGTAAGCTAATATATTTTTCCTTAACTTTTATTTATTCTTAATAATGATAATACTTCCCAATATTTTCTTATATAATATGATGTCGTACAATTTGTTTCTAAATAACTGTTGGTTGAGTAAAACCTGTACAGGTCCCTCCAATATTCATGATAATATATTACCATTGGATGTGGGATCCAACTGTTAAACTTTTTAATATAAATAGGATCACATTTGAATGAGCCCATTATCCACTTATTGACTGACGATCTTAGAGATTACATGATGTGAAGTGATTTCTAGAGAGAGAAAAACTCTAATGCCTTGTTCGTTCTATGAACATCTTGTTTAGATTTCTTCGTGTGGATCTGATTATTGGAGAGGAAAATCAAGGTCTTATTGGGATATGAATATAGGGGTTTGGAATACCTTAATGCTTGAGGGCTTGCAGGGATACCATGAAAATATTTGATATTCTAATAAAGGGAATACCATGTTGTGGGTAATATATAATTTCATGAAAGAATAAATCAAGGGACCATAATCCATGTTTGTTGGATACCTATTTATTAGTTTAAAATATTTCCCACTTGTTTACATGATTGTTGTTACATGTTTTATTATTTCCATTGTATTTTTTTAAATAAAGAAAGTATAACTTTATTATAATTTCTTATAATTTTACATTCTCTGATAAATAAGATTTTATACACTTTAAGATAAAATCAATTGTTCTTAAGTTTCTTTTCCAGATTCATATTTATGGATCCTACGCATGTTTATTTATTCATTAATAATATTGGAGGGGGTGAATAGTAGGTTTAAAAACCTTCACTTTTAACCTTATGTAAATCAATGTTTAAAAAAGTTAAACTAGATAAATTCACAGACCCTCTATAGTTCTTAACCAAGAAACAATCTTTCTTAGGATCCCGAAATATGGATCCAGAAAAGAAACTTAAGATCATTTGGTTCTTCTATAAAGCATATAGAATATAATTTAATAGTGTAAGTGAAAGTACTAGAAATTATAAGAAAGTTATACATTCTTCCTTTAAAAAATATAACAGAAATAATAAACTAATAAAAACAATCAAGTAAACAAGTAGGAATTAATTTAACCCAAAGAGTAGGGTATCTAACAACCTTGGAGAAATTTCCCATGATATATACTTTCATGAATGTTTTTCTTACCCACACCAGGTTAATCCCTCGATAATAATATATGAGCCTATCTTTTTATCCCCGCAATCCCTTGAACTTTTAGGTAGTCAATACCTCTATCTTCCTATTATTATTAATTTAATATGTTTTACTTATGAATTTTCCATTGCCCTATGCTTTGAAAATTACAAACACATATTCATAAGAAAGTTTATATTTCTCGTAGAATTCTTTTCTTAAAAAAAATTCATTCTATAAGAAAATTTTTATCCTTTCCTTATTTTCAGTGCCTTATTCAAATTCTCATCATAACCAAGTATAACTATTTTTAGTTAGTAAATAATTCAGATCCTTATCTAAAACCTCAGAATAATTGTTATCGAGTATTTTTGTTTTTGGACTTCAAAATCTCTGAAATTTAGACTCCAAATTCTCCTAAATTCAGACTCTGAATTCCTTAGAATTAAGACATTGAATTCCTCAAAATTCAGACTCTAAATTACTTATAATTCACAGTCTGAATTCGTCATAATTCAGACTCTGAATTCATCAGAATTAAGACATTGAAATCTATCGAATTCAGACTCCAAATTCTTTGAAAAAATAATCGGAATATCCATATTTCGTGAATTCAATTGTTTATATGATTAGACTCCAAATTATATGTTCCCCTAGATTATGATTATTCATTTTTAGATTAGCTACCATATTTTTCTTTACAATTTATTAATTCTTAATCTGGATGCTCCTTCCCATGATTTTCATATATAAAATGATGTCATAATTTTTTTTCTAACTAATAGTTACTTCAGTGACACATGTCTAAGTCTCTCCGAGATTCAACGTAAAATATGACCGTTGGAGGAGGGAGGTGACCGTTGAAGTTTTTCTTATAAATAGGATCTCATTCAAATGAGCTCATTATATATCTATCGACTAATGATCCTAGAGATTACATGTTGTGAAGTGATTTCTAGGGAGATAAATACACCTATGCCTTCTGAGTTTTATGAACATATTGTTCAATTGTGAATATCTTGTTCATATTTTTTTGTGCAACTCTGATTATTGTTGAGTACAATCAAGGGATTTTGGGGATAGGAAGACCGATGTGCCGACTACCATAAAGTTTGAAGAATTGTGGGGATAGAAAAATAGACTCTGATCTTATTATATATTTCTTACCTTGGTGTGGTTAAATATAATTTATTGAAAGTATAAATCAAGGGAGCTTTATCCAGGTTTGTTGGATAGACTACTCTTTGGGTTAAAAGACTTCCTACTTGTTTACTTGATTGTTTTTACATGTTTTTCATTTCTATTGTATTGTGTTGAATGAAGAAAGTATTACATTCTCATACATTCTAGTACTTTTTCTTACTCTGATAAATAAGATTCTATATGGTTTAAGGTAGAATAAATTATTCTTAAGTTTGTTTTCCGGGTCCATATTTGTTGATCCTAATCAAGATTGTTTCTTGGTTAAGAACAAAATAGGGTTTGTGAATTTACCTTTTTTGACTTTGTCAAACATGTATTTCCTTAAGGTTAAATGTGGAGGTTTTAAAACCAACAATACCCCCCCCCCCATCTCTTGTAATTTAACATATACTCTTTAGATCATATAATGTAAAGTATCCCTAGTAGGGTGTGATCATAAAACATCTTAGTACGCAATTACCATAGAGTCCATATATTTCATTTCTTGTGTTATTCATTAAACACTAGTTTGAAAATAATTTGAAAAAATAGTGTTTTTATCACATTAATGAATCAAAAACAACTAGACACAATTTACCATTTTAGAAAACACACTCATTTTTACATTATAAAATAGTTTCACATTCCAAAACCCAGTTCAAAACCAAACCCCAAATAAAAATCCATACCATATGACCAAAAGGGGGATGTGATGAATGTAAAGGAAACCAATCAAGAATACATAATCTAGCAGGCTGATATCCACATATAGAAAAAGTAAGAAGAATATATATATAGTCAATAATGATAATTTCATAACCATATATAGAAGAAATACCTTGACCTACTCTGATTGGACTCACCTTCTAGAATATACAGCAGGTCCATATTTAATAACTAACTAGCTTCTTTAAACTATCAAATCATATGGTAAACCCCACCTAACCTCAAAAAAATATTGGGGGTACCAACCCATATAATTATGGTTGACTCATAACCATCCCTTGGCCCTATAGATGACACACATGAATCCTATGGTAATAGTAATCGGTGAATGGGGAGGTCCTTATATGCGTGGCTCAAACTAAGACTCATGGCCACTATTTTTTTCCTGGCTCAAACACAAACACCACCTATGTAATAACCTTCTCCTCATAGGATCCACCGTAGAGGTCATCATATCTCAGCAATACATTCACATGTTATAATCAATATATCAAATCACACAATTATTAATCCATTTTCCAAAAATATCAACAAATTCCAACCTAGCCTCCACGTCACATGCATTTAAAAAAAATCTTCCACAACATATCATGGTTCCAACGAGGCCTTACATTTCTAAAATAAATAACACTTTCAACACCATTTAAAAACAAAAAATGAAATCACAGAACATACTTAAAGATGCCAAATGGGAATTCATACCTTTTAGAAACCAACCATCGTCCAAAGTTCCAAATGGGACAGAATTGTGAACATCAATTCTAAACCACATTTTATTCATTTAAAACCAAGATACATTTAGTAAAAAAATAAGGGTGTTAAAGTAAAAAACATGGGTTTTAAAAATTAGGGTTATATATTAATTATTTTTATCTAAAATAATTATCCATTGGTTCTCACCCATATGTGCACCCAATGAACATATCATTGTGCCCACATCCAATATTACTCTTTAATCATCCATTTTAGAGCATTAAAATACTTGAAATCCAATTTATAGAAAACCCATTGTCATTGTCACCAAACACAACAAACCATACACATGCACCAAATAAAAATAGTCAACATAAATCACAAACAAGGCACATATCACAGACAACCCTAGCCATAAAAACATCACCACTAACAAACATGCTCTCAAAATACCCGATTTCATTTAAAATTGACCGTTGGCATTTTATCAAACACCCCGCATGAATTTAAATAGAGGAATAGTTAAATAAACCCTATTAAATTCATGATATTTTTCCATCATGAAATCACCAAAAAAATAATAACACTTCACAATCATGGGTATCACATTTAGAAATCATTTAGGAAATCTCAAGCATCAAATGAAATGTGCATGAAAGGAAATGCAGGGAAGCACCTTCATCGATGATGTGTGAATACAATGAATCTTTGAGAGAAAGAGGAACACACCCCAAGTGACAATACAAACACCATGAAATAAAAGAAAAAACCCATATGATCAAACATACACCCTAGGGTTCTTCCAAGAGGGAAACCCACCAAGGAAAAACTAAGAACCAAGAGAGGAAAGAGAGAAGAGGATATAATTGACCAAAAATCCAAAGGAAACATACCTAGGAACATTAAAGGAGTATTAATAGAGGATGAGGAGAATGTAAAATGGATTATGGAGCCTTATAGTGTACCTAGGATGATAAATTGAAGTTAATAATGAATTGGGGTTTAAAAGAAGAGAGAAAATAAAGGATTTCAAAATTTTAATGACCTGGGAAACATGCATACTTTGGATGCATGGTTAGAAAAACCATGAACCAACCATGTTCACCATAATTGATATGGGGGTAAACCTACTAGTTTGGGCAAAAATTTTGGTAAACTATGTGTGATCCTTTCAAAATTCCACTTTTAGTACTACAGTACCACTCGTACGGTTACTACATAGTTTCCTCTAACCGTGCACAAGTTGTGAGCCATGTCCCTTCACAATAATAAAATTCTATACAGTCTCTCCTTAGACTCGTATGGTTTGATGAAAACCATGAAATAAAAATTTTGGAATAATAATTTAAACATAAAACACCATCATCATCAACAAGACTCATGTTTAACCCATAAATTGTGCACACAAACCGTGCCCAGGCTAAAAGGCCACCCAAAAACTCCAAAACTCGAAAATTCAAATTAAGAACTAAATACAAACATTAAAATATTGATCCATATACCAAAAAATATAAAAATAAAAGCTAATTTTTGGTAGATGTGTGTTAAGGCATGTATTTAGGCCATTTTAACCCTCATCTTTCTAGTTTATCCCCTATGTAAATTTGTTTTCACCTTAATCACAATAAAATATTTTTACGGTTTTCAATATTCATTATGAAAATTGATATGTTAAAAATATTAGATAATATAAATTATTATTATTCCAAATTTTGAATCCATTTAATCAAATTTAATTCATATAATTTTTATAATTTAATTTATAAATAAACCCACATAGACGATGAAGAAGCATATTTTAAGAAAAGTATTTTTTAAGCATTTGACGATTTTATATTAACACTATGACTATTAGTTATCATTATAATAATTTTAAATAATATTTATTGATATATAATATATCGATTTAAATTAAATAATTCCTCTTTATGTTTGGTTTTCAGTTTATAAAATTGGGAAACATTCGGCCCATTAAAATAGTTCTCAAATAACCCACTTTTTAAAACCAATGAAAGACTATCACTAAAATAATATATATATATATATATATATATAATTAAAATGTAATAAAGTAAATTAAATATAAATTAAGAACACATATGTATCAATAAATCATATTTAAAACATAATGGGACATTTAAATTACTTTATTTATTGAAAATAATTAACATTTTTATAAAAAAAATCGTATTTTCACTATTTAAAAAAGAATCTCTATTTTCAAAAAATCACAAATCACCCTAAGTTAATTTTGATATACTAATTTCAAAAATAAAATTAATTTTTTCAAATTAAAATTCTATAATTTTTAAATTAAAATTTTAAATAAAACCCTATAATAAAATATTATAATTAAAACTTTTTCTATTTTTATTTAGAAAATTACATAATTTTTTTATTAATTTACATGACTATCTAATTAATATTAATAATCATGAAATTTAATTATTCTATCATAACCTAGGTTTATACATACTTCCCAATATTTTTAAATTTTATTCTCTTATTTAACAAGTGGGGATATCTTTCCCTCATAGAATTTTCAGATTCCCATGTTGCTTCTTTTAGAATATAGGTTTCTATAAAACCTTAAACTGGTGAATCACCTTATTCCACAACACTTGATCACTAAATTTTAGAATCTAAACACAATATTATTTCTAAGAAATATTCTCTACCAAATTAAATACATTATGGCTCAAAATATTATCTGAATCTGGAATATATTTTCTTAAGATTGAAAAATAAAATATATTATGTACCTATGATAAACTCAAAGGGAAATATAAATGGTATAAATCTGATCCAAATTTATCTAGGATTTAATATATTATAATAAACTATTGAATTAAATTCCCATTTTTACTAGAATACATAACATGTTTCCATGGACATAATTTAAGAAAAACTCTATCACCTACCTCTAAAGAAATATTTTTACTCGAGTTATCCTCATAACTTTTATGCATACTCTGAGTCTTCCTCATATGTCACTGATTCAATTAAAACTTTTGAACTATTTCCTCTTCCAAATCTGGCCCCATGAACTTCCTTTCTACTACTTCATCCATAAAAATATGGTGTTCAACAACACAATCCACCTAATTCTACAAAATGTGTAATCTATATACTTGAATAAAAAATATCTATATATAAAAACTGAAGGAATAAAATTTTATCATCCCAACATCCATGGTAATCTATTGAATAATAACGAAGCATATATTTCATGTTTTGAATCATCCACTCACACTGGTCATCAGATTAAGGATTAGAAGATGAATTAAAATTTAATTCAATACCCAATGACTTATAAATTCGTTTTAAAAAAATTGATGGCAATCTGGGATCACGCAACGGTATAATAGAGATAGGAACTCCATGTAACCATACTATCTCTTTTCGATAAAATTTTGAAAGATTATCTGGAGACATAGTATCGTGAATGGGAATGAAATTTTTAAATTTAGTTAATCGATCAATACTAACCAAAATCAAATGCTTAGCCTGAGATGTATTTGGAAATCCCACCATGATATACATTGATATATTTTCTTATTTACACATTGGTATTGGAAAATTGTGAAGCATTAACTTTGGTAATATTCATTCTTATTTAACCTAATATCCAGTAAAAAATTTATTAGTAAATTCAATAATATTTATTTTCATACCACCCCAAAACTAATTCTCATGAAGGTCTTGTAACATTTTAGTGATTCTAGGATGAACATAAAATGAGTAAATTTGATATTCACTAAACAAATATCTCATCAATTGTAAATCACAAGTTGCGCATAATTTGTTTCAAATATAATAACACATTCTTCATACCCTTTATAACATATACTACCACTTCCTAAAAATAATTACCCACCTTTTGATATTTCTTAATTATTTTTGACAAATCCTAATACAATAAAACCTAAAAGAAAATAATGTATTTCCCTACTAACACAACTTCTAGGAATATATTAATAAAATAATTAACCAAAGGGTCATTTTAAAAATTTAAAAATCTTAATGTGGGATTATTTTTCTAACTCAATGAATCAAGTACATTATTTTCTTTTCCAATATGGGAATGAATCATTTAATCATAATCCTTGTTTAGTTTCATCCATCTTCTCTATCCCATGTTTAATTTTTTATGAGGGAATATATAATTAAAAATTTTATAATCATTATATATTTCACACTTTACTCGATAAAAATTTTACCTCCACATTTTTTAAATAAAACCCCACCACAAATAATTTTAGATCATGTGTAGGGTAATTTAACTCATTTTGTTTCAACTAACGTAAATTATAATAATTTTACTTATTATTTTCATCAAGAACACCAAATTCCCTTCAATGAATCATCACTATAGATGAAAAAATATCTATTATAGGAAGGATGACCCAAAACTATATCATTCACCAATATTCTTTTTAGTTCCAGAAAAAAATCATCACATTATTTTTCTAGATGAATTTAATTCCTTTTTGTGTTAAATTAGTCAATGGGATAGAAAACTGAGAAATTTTTTTAAAAAAATTATATTAGAACATGTTAAACCAAGAAAACTGTAAAATATCATACATTGGTAGGCCTCATCTACCCTTTAAAAACATTTGTTTTAGTAAGGTAAAATGTTAGGTTATATTTACAAAAAATATACCTAATAAAATGATTTTTTACAACCAAAATTCACCCTAACAAAATAATCCATATAGTTTATTTTCTTTTAAGGTTTTCAAAATAATTCTTGGGGATATTTTATGATCCATGTGAAATTAAGAATATACTAATATATCATCAATAAACAAAACTGTGAACATATATAAAGAGTCATGGTAAATACTATTCATAAGATCAATAAATAAAATGGGTGAATTTGTTACACCCAATCCATTGAAATTCCTTTATTTTATTCTTTTCATGGATTTGGATAATCATTTCATTGTTCGGCTTAGGTCCTAGATTGAATTTTTTGTTTTTTGGGAAACAGATGCTTTGGGATTTGTAGAATCAAGTGCATAAGAAAAACATGGTTTGGTAAAACCAGGCGTCATCCCATAGGTAAAAGTACATATTATGTTGGATGTCTAGTGGTGAGGCACATGTATTGTACACGGTGTGGTAAACTTTGCGAAAACCATTTGGTTTAGTTCTAGAACCAAGAAAAGGTACACAGTCTGGTGGTCACACAGTTTAGTAATCATGTGGCTTGCCCATGTGTGTTCCCCTTCTCTCTAGTAGGGTTTGAATAGTTGGAACATGGTTTGGTGAACCATGTGACCAAACTATGTGACATGCCTATATTCTAAATTAAATGAAATGTAATGAAAAAGAAAATAAAATAAGAAAAATGAAATAAAATTAAAATAATGTTTTAATAAAAATAATAATGAAAATATTTTTGTTAATATTTTTATTTTTATTTTTATTATTAATTATATAATTATTATTATCATTATTAAGTTTTGGTTTTTTATGGAAACCCTAGGGTCGTCCTCTTCCTCCCCCGGACCCTATACACGATACCCCCCTCTCTTACCTGCTCATGCACAACCCCCTTGGTCGGAGACCATCAGCATGCAACCTCCCCTATGGAGGTCTTCCCACCTCCCTCCCCTCGCATGGAGTCCCCTTATCCTCTCTCACGTGACTAGCCTCCCTCCGTCTCACATGAATCGGTTCATTGGGAGAGCTTTGGCACACCGTTCCAGCTCTCTAAATACTACTCCACCTCATGATTTTGGGTATGAATCCCTATAGTGAGTCTCCTCTCCCATATTATCCCTCTATTTTGTGGTTTTCCTTTCCTCTATAAGGTGCATAGGGATTGGGCTAAACCATAACGCATTTAGGAGTTTTTGGCTGATTCTTTTTTTAGGGTATATTGTGCCCATTAAAGATCATTCTAATCGTGGTAGGTAAGTGCATCAATTTATCGATGGTTTACGGGTAACGGGTTTCAATTTTATTCCTTTTGGAATAATTTTAGTGTAGGGTTTTTTTTATTTTTGAGTTTTATGTAATTTTTTTAGACTGTGATGGACTTCGATGTGGTGGTTTGGGGTTATGGGTGTTGATGGTGCCTACTTGTACATTCGTAGGATAAGTCCTAAATATATTTATTCCTTATTTGTATATATTTCTTCTTGGAAAGGGAAATCATTGTGATTTATCTAGGGGTATTTATATATATGTATAATGGATGTACATGTTAGTGTAAAGTCTAGACCGGAGTTGTCGTCATCAGAGTTGTCAAGTTCCAAGGTGTTCCAGCTGGGACTTCTTCTTCCTCAAGTAGGATCCATATGTCTATCCCTTTAATTTTAAATCTATGATTTATTGACTGTTTTAAAAATATTTTTAATATTTATATATTATTTATATCATATGAGGTCCGGTTGTTGTTGTTAAAAACAATTAGTCATTTTATATATAGTTTATCCAAGCTTATTGTTCATGTTTTTTCTATTGAAACATCTCATTGACTTTATTGGAAATACTGATGTAATTTTTAATTCAAAATTTTTCGTTAATTTCAAATATTTAAAATTTGGTTCCATGATTGTTTTAGTTTGTATTGAGTATTTATAATGGGTTTCTTCAGTTTAATCATGTTTTTTAGCTTACTTTTAAAAGTGTGGTACCTTGGTTGTGACATTGTGCTTTAAAATGATTTTGGAAATAAAAGGTGTTGAGAGAAAATGTTTTTCTAAAATGATAATTTTCCATGTCAATTAATGAGTCATATTTGGCACTTTATGAATGGTTTCTCATAGTGGAAAACCCCTCTGAGGAATTCCGCCTTGTTTGAGAAATGTGATGCAAGTGTTAATGTGTGATTTGTGATATGTGCCTAGTGTAAGGGATTTTTCATTTTGTGTGACGTAAAAAGGGGAATGTTTTTAAAAAGTTGGATCAGTGGTGGGATGTTGAATGGGTTTTTTGATAAATTATTTGATATTTTCACATATGTTTTATTGATAAAATCTCACCACCATTTTTTAAAGAGCACCTACGTAACCCTGTGTACCTAGGTGGGTAGACTATGACAAGTATGCTAGATGATTAGGAAGTCGTTCATCCTAGCATTGTCTAGCAGTATTGATGCTACAAAACTAACTAAACATTTTTTATGATTGGATACCACTAGGACAAAGCGTTTTCCCCTCCTAGAGGATCATTAATGATAATGTTTTTTATAAGGACCCGGCCTTCTTACATTAAATAATCATGAATTTAGTCAAGAAAACAAGTCCTTTTACATCGAGGATCTTTTAATGTTTATTGAATTAGAGAATTGGGGCATATTATATTAATTACATTACACATTAATACATTGTGGGTACTATACAAATAGTATTCATTTCATCCAAAATATAAAAAATTTCAAATAAAACATGATTTCATTGACAATTATTCAAAAATTTAACTTTGATTACTTATTTTTAGTACACATATTTATAACCTCGGAAAATCATTTAATAACTTTTAATGAGCACAAAAAACTCAGTAAGGGATATAAATATTAGGAAAGAAAACATTAGTCCATGAATACATGTGACGTATGGAATCATTTTCATAAATACATACTTGTCACCCATAAAAAATACCTTTTGAAACATAGGATATCCATGAGATTTCCAAAAAAATAAATAAATTAATTGAACATAAAAGTTGTCTTGGGGAATTACATAGATAATCATTTAACCCTCTTGGATACCTTATAATTTATAACCCTCATGGCTACCTTAAAATTTGTGTAACCATCGTAGTTACACGTGAAGTAACCATATGGTCAACCTCAAACTTAAACATAACCAATGAATTATGGGGAGATATAGGTACCACAATTCATAATAAACAATTCCCAAGAACCCTAACATAATCATAAAACATGAATAATTGCATAAAAACATTTCTTTTGAATTTTGTAAAATAGAATTTAAAAAAAGTTTTTAAAAAAAACCCCCTTATAAATATCATATAGGTATAGAGAGAGTTAATAAGGTCGCTAAAATATGTAAATAAAATATAAATATACATAATTAAACATAATATAAATGAAACCCATAAATCAACCAATTTTAATAGCACGTAGATAATGATGTATAATGTTTACCCATAGAATAGAAATCGGGTTACGAATTCCCTTACCTCGGGATTGTATTACTTTGAAATTGTTTAAAACTCCAGTATAATTTTTAAAATAGTGTTATTATTATTTTACAAGAAACATATCTTTCTTTATTAGACCATATATGATAATTTCAGTACATCATTTGATCCTTTAATTGTTAGTATTTTGTTCCTTGCATTGTTTTGGGTGTGTTCTTTACATGATTTCTATGATCGGTTCATTATAGATATTCATTTTGATTGGGAGTGAAACTATACAATTGGAATGGAGTGGTATTGAAATATATATAGAACCATAAATTATACCTTTTATCATTTTGAATTCTGACATGAGGATTATTTATAATTTTAATCATTATTGGTATTTGTTTAGGTCATTTTGGTGATTTTATGATCGTAATGAACGCATTTGTTTTATAAATTAATAACATGTGAATAAAATGCTTCCAGAACCATATATAAGATATAATAATTAAATTATAATATTTTACAACAATAAAATTGGTTTTCTGAACATTCTATAATAAATTAAATGAAATTGAATTCACATTGTCCAAGATGTAGGTAAATCGACACATCACAGACTGTGTTTTAATTTCTTGAATAAGTGGGAGAGGAGAAGAAATATAATGGTGAGTATTCCATAAACATGAAAAAATAAAGAATATTTAAGATACTGGATCATTCATTCCTCTTGGATATGGGTAGGTGAGGAATGAAAAATAAAATAAAGTAATCTCGAAATAAAAGTAGAGTTGAGAAATCCATTACAAAAATTCAGCTGCCTAACGGCATTGCTTAAAATTTCATAAAATATTTTGATGAGAGAAAAGGGGTACCTCATCATTTTTAAATAATATGGGAATTAATGGGAATATGGAATTACATATACCAATATAATCCAAAGTGAATTAAGAATAATAACATAAAATGAAAGAAATGAAAGAAAACAAAATAGGATGTTTGCCTCTTGATCTCTTCTCCTTGAGATCCTTCTTAAGACATTTTGTTTTGGCCTTTTGGTGAGACCAGAAGCTATAGGACGTGGGGAAGATCCTTGGGAGGATTATTGGGCCAAAATTAGGTAATTATCAAGGCTTAAGAGGTGTGGGATGAGGAGGGGAATGGGGGTTGAATTTATAGTGGAAAAGATGGTGTATTTTTCATTATTTTAATCAATATTATTATATTTCTTCTCAAGACAAAGAATAGTCTTTATTAATGTGACCCAAAATAGTAATAATGTAATTTGAGTTTGAACCAAGTGGTCTTACATCATCCTTGCATCACCTATGATGTAGTAAATAAAGTATTTAGCATTTATTGTATTTTATCTTATTTTACTATTCATCAAAAATTATAGAATTTTAGAAAAATCCCAAAAATTCAACCTAACCATTTTTTGACATGTAGAATTCAAAAATGAACTACATTTTTTGAAAATAAATTTATAAATATTATTAATTTAATTTAAAATAAAATTATACTTCATTCAAAAATTAACAATTTTAATTCTATAACTACTTTTATATCACATTGAAAAATTAACAAATATGGCATTATCTTAATGCCTTATGAAAATAAAATAATAATAGAATTTAATATTCATTAGCATCATATTACTATTCCTAAGGGTATGAAACTATTCACCAAAAAATCATGTTTGTTCTATTAGACTCAAAATAACTTGTTGAACACAATTATAGATGATTGCGTTTCGAAATTCAAAACATAGAAGTTTCATAATCATGTTTAATGTCAAGATATAGATATATATTTAAAACAAAGTACCTTTAATTTCAATTAATTTTTTATAAAAACATAGGGTGTAACATTATCCCCACCTTATAGAAATTTCTTCCTTTTAATTTTATTTACTTATTTGAAAAGTGAGGATACCTTTCCCTCATAGAATTTCTAGTCTCCCATTTTGATTCTTCAACAATGTGGTTTCTCCACAGAACTTATACCTAGTGGATTAACTTATTCTGCAATACTTGTTTCCTTTGATCAAGAATCTACACTATTTTCTCTTCAAATAAAGGATTCTCGTCCAGCTGAACAACATCTTGGATCAAGACATAAGATGAATCTGGAACATACTTCCTAAACAACGAAACATGAAAAAAATTGGGTACCTGAGACAAACTCGGAGGAAAAGCTACTCGGTATGCAACTGGTCCAACTTTATCTAGTATTTAAAAATGAATGATGATTAACTAACCTAGATTTACTTTCTAATCAAAATGCATCACATGTTTCAAAGGAGAGATTTTAAAGAAAATATGGTCACCTACCTTGAGAGATATTTCTCTCCTTCTATTATCTGCATAACTTTTCTTCCTGATCTGAGCTGTCATCATGTAATGCTAGATCATCTTCACTTTATTATCCAATTCCTCTACTAATTCTGGCCCCATCAACTTTTGTTCCCTGAATTGATCCAAAAAAATTTTAGTTCGACACAGCTTCCATAAAATGCCTCAAAAGGTGCGATCTGTAAACTAGAATAAAAACTGTTATTATAAGAAAACTCAACTAAAGAAATTTGTTGATCTTAACTTCCCTGGTATTCCATTAAACAAGATCGAAACATATCCTCTGATGTATGAATCCTTCATTCTGTCTACCCATTTGATTTTGGCTGAAAATTTGTACTGAAATTCAATTTTGTGCCTAACAGATTCTGAATCCCCTTCCCAAAGTTAGAAGTGAACCTGGGATCCAGATCAGATATAATGGAAAGAGGAACTCCATGTAACCTGAAAATCTCTATTTGGTACAGTTGAGAAAGCTGATCCAAAGACATTGTATCTGGAATAGAAATAAAATGTTCATACTTTATCAGCTGATCAAAAATATCCCAAATTTCATTTTTACATCGAGAAGTATTAGCTATTACCACAAAAAATTCCATAGATACATTCTCCCATTTCCTCTTTTTCACTAGAAAATGATAAGTCATCCCATTTGGTATCATCCATTCTTATTTAACATGTTGATAGGTCAAACATTTTGTTGTAAAATTAGCAATATCTCTTTTCATTCCATCCCACCAATATTACTCCCGAAGGTCTCTGTACATCTTAGCACTTCTATGATGAAATGAAAATGGAGAACTATGAGCATCACAAAAAAATATTTCTTCAACTAAGAATCATAAGGTACACACACACTTTTTATAAATCATAACACATAATCCTTATCAAGGAAAAATTCTGGACACTTACCCTTTTTAACGAATTCTATATTTTTCTGTAGCTCACGGTCTTCCTTCTATGCTTTCTTACTTTTGGCTATCAATGTTGAAAGCTCATAAACCTGAAACAAAAAATAGGTATTTCCTACACCAAAATTTATAATCCATAATTCATCAAATCGTTAATCAAGGGATCATGTAACAAATGGAACATGGTTAATGATCCGTGATATTTTCATCTCAATGCATCTTCCACATTGTTTGATTTTCTCGGATGGTAATTGATCGTCAAGTCATAATCCTCTATCTATTCAAGCCATCGTATCTACCTTATGTTTAATTACTTTTGAGTAAATACATACTTTAGACTTTTACGGTCAATATATATTTGACATTGGGATTTGTATAAATGATTCCTTTAAATTTTCAAATAAAAATCCACAACTGCCAAATCCACGTCATGTGTGGGATAATTTAACTCATGGGGTTTTAGTTGTCTTGAAGCATAATAAATTATCCGATCTTTCTACATCAAATCTCAACCAATTCCCTTCAAATAAGTATCACTATAGATGAAAAACTCACAATTTTGGGAAGTCATGTCCAAAACTATAGCATTCACCAATCTCTTATCTGGTTCCTAATAACACACATCACATTCTTCTATCCAAAAAAATTTAACCCCTTTTCATGTTAACATAGTTATCAGGCTAGATAATCATGAAAAATTCTTAACAAACCATCGGTAATAACCTGCTAATCTAATAAATCTATGAATCTATATAAAATATATAGGTCTTGGCCATTTGTCAACCACTCTTTTTTGGGCATGAACTAATGTTATTCCATTATTATTTACAACTTTCCCACGAAAATAAATATATTGTAAAAAACACACTTGGTGAATTTTCCATACAGTTTCATTTCTTCTAATGTTTTTTAAAAAAACATTATATTTTTCATGCTATTATTTACTCTTATATAATACCATAATGTCATTAATAAACACAACCACAAACTTATCCAAGAATACATGAAATATTATATTAATTAGATTCATGAATATAGCATGTGCATTAGTTAACCCAAATGACATAACAACAAATTCATAATTCCAATATCTAGTATGAATGGTCGATTTTTGGATGTCGTCCTCCTTTACCATCAATTGATGGTATTTGGATCTCATGTCAATCATAGAAAAGTACTGATCTACTTGGAGCTGATCAAACAAGTCATCGATGTGAGGAATGGGTTACTTGTTTTTAAATGTGATGTTATTCAAAGCTATATAATCAATGAAAGGTCTCATGGAACCATCTTTATTTTTAATAAACAAAACAGGACAACCCCATGGTGAAGTTCTAGGATTAATGAAGCCTTTGTCACGAAAATCCTACAACTGATTATTCAATTCAAGAAGTTCTATTTGAGATATATGATATGGTGGTTTTGAAATTAAATTAGCATCCACAACTAATCCAATTGTGAATTCAACTTCCGATCAGATATGACACTGATAAACTCAACAAGAAAAAAATTGTGGTATTCATTTACCACTAGCATTTAATTAATCTAAATAGTTCCCTTGTTTTCAACAATATAAGCCAGGTAACTTTCATTTCCATGTTTTGAAAGTTTCTTAGCTTCCTGTTATGTTATCAACTGTATGGGATCATTCTATTATACAAACTAAAACTCTTTCAAAAAAACAACATATTTATCTCTACCATAAATTATTGCAAGATAAATAGAAATCCAATCCATTCTTAGAACAAAATCAAACTCAACTAAAGGAAAACAACAAGGTTTGCAGGTAAATGATTTCCACATACCACAAATCAAATACTCTTATAATTTTGTTTCTATAATATTTCCCCCTTGTGTTGTAACAACATGTTTTGGTCTCAATTTTTGAGGATATATTTTCAATTAAGTAGAAAAAGTTCATTGAAATGAAGGAATTTGTAGACCCCATATCAAAAAAACATTAGAAAAATATGAGTAAACAAATATGGTGTTTGATAAAACATTATTAGATGGCTCAGAATCTATATAAATAGTCGCAAAGAATCTCTCTAATCCTTTTTTATTATAGTCTATCTTCTTTGAATCATTAAGATCTATCTTTGGGAAAAAATTTGAATAATGACCCATCTCACCAAATTTAAAACACTTTACAGTTTGATTATCAAGATTAGTCTTTGGATCACTTTCATTACAGTCTCAGGCCATATGTCTAAACATACTACATCGAAAAAACTTCCCAGTTTTAGTAATACATTCCCAAGGGTGCTTCTTTCCACACTTCTCACAAACTATAAACTGAATTTTCTTACTAATAGATTTATTTGGTTTATTCTTACCCATCACATTCCATCTAGTCCTCTTCTTATTTTTGTTGTCAAAGTGCGTGTGATCATCAAAAAACTCCATCTCTACCCTATTATCCCATCAGACAAGTTTACCAAAACTTTGGAATTCATGGGAGGCAAATGCCCTTCGATACATTATATTCAATCCTGAGTAAAAGTAGTTCATTTTTATATCAAGATCTAGAATATGATTTGGAGCATACCTCACTAGTCAAGTGAAGTTCACTTCATAAACATCCACTTAATCTTATTCATTTTTCTTCAATTCAAGGTATTTATTCTCCATACTATGTCGCACCAAATTAGAAAAATGTTTCTCCATTGAAAGACATTAAAATTCATCCCACTCTAGCGCATCAATATCCTCTCTATCCATAATTTTCTTTACCATTGACCACCACTGATCAGCTTCACATTAAAAATGATAAATGGAAAGACTTGCCTTTTTATTATCTGAATATCCCATACCATATAATATCATTTCAAGGTATCGAATCCATCTTTCGGCCTCTACTGGGTTAGAAGATCCACTAAAATCATGAAGTTTTTGTCTCATAAAATGTTCCACAATTTTCATGTTCTTTTTTGGTACATCTAGTTTTTCTCTTACATGGATTTCACCATTATTTCTTACCTGTGTTAGCAGATCCGTTACTATCACAAACTACTCAGTTCCAATCCTTACCATTCTGGCCTGCATATTCGAAAGGATGTTGTTATTTAGGTGTCTCTCCTCTTCAGCTTCCCTGTTTCTTTTGTTGGAAACCATTCTAAACAAACATATCTTAGTTGTAGAAACATGGTAATATTAAAATTCTATATCATTTCCAATTAACCACAGAGTAAAAAAAATCTATGGTATTATATTAACATCATCTTAACCCCTGATGTTATCTAAACCATCCTCTCATTCCATCTATAAGGACCCTACCTTATTACATTACATAATCTTGAATTTAGCCAAGAAAACGCTTCCTTTCACATTGAGGATATTTTCATGTTTATAGATTAATATAATTGTGACATATTATATTCATGAAATTACACATTAATATAGATTGGATACCATAAAAACATCATTCATTACATCCAAATTATATAACATTTTAAATAAAACATGATTTCATACACGATTCTTAAAACATTTAACATGGATTCTTTATTTTCCATAAACATCCTTATAAACTGTTAAAATAATTTAAAAACATGGGATGACAACAAAATGCTCATTAAGGTATATTAAAATAAGGATAGAACACATTAGTCCATGAATACTTGTAACTTATGAAATCATTTTAAAAAAGAAATACTTGTCACCCATATAAACAAAACTTTTGAAACATGGTATTTCCATGTGATTTACAAAAAACATAAAAAAATATATAGAACCATAAAGGTGTCTTGGGGAATTACATATATAATCTTTTAACCCTCTCAGCAACCATATAATTTGTAACCCTCATGGAAACCATAGAATTTGTGTAACCATTGCAGTTACACTTGGAGTAACCATACGGTCGACCTACAACATAAACATAACCCATAAATTAGAGGGAGATATAGGTCCCAACCTTCATTATAAAAAATTTCCATGAACCATAACATAATCATACAATAAGATTAATTTTATAAAAAAATTTATTTGAATTTCTTAAAAGAGAATTTAAAATGATGTTTCTTAAAAAGGTCCCTTAAAAATATCATATAGTTGAATATCGACATATTAGACTGGATGGAATATGTATATACACTATATATTCACATAATTCAACATATTATAAACAATACCCATTACAAAAACAATTTTAATTCCACATATAAAATGAAGTATAAGGTTAACCAAAAGAATATAAATCGGGTAATGAATTCCCTTACCTCTGGTTTGTCATACATTGAAATTATTTAAACCTCCAATATAATGGTTAAAATAATGTTATTATTATCTTATAGAAACATATACATATTTATAAGACCATATATGATCATTTCAATACATTATTTCTCCAATTAATTGATAGTATTTTTTCAGCAATGTTTTGGATGTGTTCTTTACATGATTTCCATGATCGGTTCATGATAGATATTCTTGTCGATTGAGAGTGAAACCCCAGAATTGGAATGGAGTGGTATTTACATATTTTATAACGATAAATTATATCTTTTACAATTTTTTATTATGACATGATGATGAATCAAATGTTAAATCATTATTGATATATGTTTAGGTTATTTTCGTGATTCTTCGATCATAATGAACACATTTGTTTTATAAATTAATAGAATGTGAATAAAATGATTCCAGAACCTTATAGAATATTTAAAACATAAATTATAATCTTATTAAAATATAAATACTGTTTCATTGCCATTATTCAAGAATGTAAATGAAATTGGAATCACATTGTCCATGATGTTGGTAAATCGACACATCACGGATGGTGTTTTAATTTCCTGAATAAGTGGGAGAGAAGAAGAAATGTAGTGGTGATTATTCCAAAAAAACATGATAAAATACATAATATATAAGATAATATATCATTCATGATTCTTGGATAATTGGTTGTAAGGAATGAAAAAGAAAATTATGGAATCTATAAATAAAAGAAAGGTTGAGAAATCCCTTATGAAAATTCGACAGCCTAACGACGTCGCTTAAAATTTCATAAAATATTTTGATGAGAGAGAAGGGGTCTCTCGTCATTCTTACATTATATGGTAATTAAGGGAGGATATGGAATGACATATCCCAACATAATACAAATGGAAATAAAAATAATAACATAAAATGAATGAAATGAATGAAAACAAAAGAGGATGTTTACCTCTTGATATCTTCTTCATGCGATCCTTCTTAAGGCCTTTGGTTTTGTCCATTTCGTGAAACCAGATGCTCTAGAACGTGAGGAAGAGACTTGGTAGGAGTATTAGGTAGAACATAGGTAAGGCTCTATCCTTGATAGGTGTTGGAGGAAGAGGGAAATGAGGGTGGTATTTATATTGGAGGAGAGGGGGGTATTTTTCCTTATTTTAATCATTGTTATATTTTTTTCTCAAGACTATGAATAGTATTATTTCATTTGACCCAAAATAGTTATAATGGCATGTGAGTTAGAAAAAGTTTGTCATACATCATACTTGCATCACCTATGATGCAGTAAATCAAGTATTTAGCATTTGGGGCATTTAATCGTATTTTACTATTCATCAGAAATTATAGAATTTCAGAAAAAACCCAAATATTCACCCTAACAATTTTTTAATGGGTAGAATTCAAAAATGAACTAAATTTTTTTAAAATTATTTTCAAAATATTATTAATTTAATTTTTTTTTAAAATCATACTTAATTCAAAACATAAAAATTTTATTTTTATGACTACTTTTATATCACATAGAAAAATTAAACTAGATGTCATTATCTTAAATCCTTAATAAAATAAAATATTAATACAATTTACTATTAATTAGAGTCATATTACTATTAATATTACTATTCATAAGGTTGTGTTACTATTCACCAAAAAAGAAGTTAGTTCCATTAGACTCCAAATAAATTACTGAACACAATTATTGATGACTATGTTATAAAATTCAAAACATAGAAGTGGAAAAATAATGTTTAATGTCTAGATATTTATTTATAATTAAAACAATTTTTTATGCATTTAAATTTATTTTTTAAAAAACATTGGGGTGTTACATTATCCCCACCTTCTAGAAATCGTGTCCTCACTATGTTATTTACTTATTAAACAAGTGAGGGTACCTTTCCCTCATAGAATTTTCAGACTTCCTTTTTGTATCTTCAACCATGTGGTTTCTCCCCAAAAATTTTACCTGGTGGATTACCATATTCCATAATACTCAATCACTTCAATCAAGAATCTGAAATAGTTTCTCTTAATAAGAAAGGTTATATTCTAGCTGAACGTCTTCTAATCTCAAGACAAGAGATAAATCTATCACATACTTCCTCATTATTGAAACATGAAAAACATTGTGTACCAGAGACAAACTCATAGGAAAATCCACTCGGTATGCAACTGGTCCAACATTCTCCAGGATTTCAAAAGGACTGATGAATCACGAACATAGCTTTATCTTCTTACCCAATTTCATCACACTTTTCCAAGGATATATTTTAAGGAAAATATAGTCACCTACCATGAGCGAGAAGTCTTTCCTTCTGTTATCTACATAACTTTTCTGCCTGCACTGAGATGTCCTCATTTTCTGGTGGATCATTTTCACAATCTCAGCCACTTCCTCAACTAATCCTAGCCCTATCAACTACCTTTTTCTGACTTCATCCCTAAAATATACGCTTCGACACTACTTCACATAAAAATCCTCAAAAGTTTCCATCTGTAAACTGGAAAGAAAAAAAATATTAGAATAAAACTCAACTAAAGAAATATATTGATCCCAAGTTCCTTGTTTGTTGAATGAACAAGATCAAACCATATCCCCCAATATTTGAATTGTTCGTTCTAATTTTTCATTTGATTGAGGATGAAATGGTGTACTGAAATTTAATTATGTGCCTAATGACTTTTGAATCCCTTTCCATATGATAAAAGATAACCTGGGATCCCAATATGATAAAATGAAAAGAGGAACTCTATTCAACCTGAAAATCTCTTTGAGGTACAGTTGAGAAAGCTGATCCAGAGACATTGTATCTCAAATAGAATGAAAATATGCAGATTTTTTCAATTGATCTACAATATCCCAAATCACATTGTTGCCTCGAGAAGTATTATGTAGTCCCAAAAAAACTCGGTGGATAAATTATCTCATTTAGACTCTGGCACTGGAAAAGGATGAAGCATCCCCTTTGGAAACTGCCTCTCTTCTTTAACTTGTTGACATGTCAAACATTTCATGTTATAATTAGCGATATCTCTTTTCATTCCATCCCGCCAATAATACTCCCTAAGGTCTCTATACATATGAGTGTCGGAACCATGGTTATTATTTGCTAGAAAAGAAGCATGGTTTTTGTTTTTTATCAATCCTATAATGGATGATCATGGATATTTCGAGAAAAGGGATCATGTAGGTCAAGAAGTTAGCAGTTTATATTGTGATGTTGTTTCCTTGGGATTTCCAAATTTATGGTGTACAAAATTTGGAGAATGGAAAGTATTTCGAAAAGTGTTTCTTATTAAAGGCCTTATGAAAATATGGAAAATGAAGGAGTTTCGCAAATATAGGCTTCATGATGTGGATTTTGCAGAGACTGTATTTTTGGAAGCGGTGTCTGCTACGATTACAAAAGTTTGATATTTGTTCTTAGTGAAAGGTATTCTATTAGAATAAACATTTCAAGTGTATGGAAAATTCATGTATTTCATGAATACTGGCGTGAGAATTTTGAAGAAATAAGGATTCATGATTTGAGATGATGTTTCATTGAGATTACGATGAGTCTTATGAATAGAGAAGGAAATGAGCATTGCGGTGGTGCTTTATACTGATGGGAAGGCTTTTAACAGAGAGCTATGTGATTATGACGAGCTCTGAGAAACGGAAATTTCTACAGAGATTCACGAGTTGGAGGAATAATTTTGTTGATGTTTTGACCTATCCAAATTTCATGCCTAAAGAAGCGGAGCTCCACGATCGACCATGTCTATAAATAAGAGGCCACCCCTCTTCATTCTGGACGAATTTTGAGTGAGAAAATTTGGGTTCATTATGACTTCCGAAGTAAGGGGTGCTCCACAAAGCATGTTTTCATAAGTGATATTGTTCTTCATGAGGATACTTCCAATGTCCTGAATAAGGATTTTTTCATAAAAAATATGAGGTTCATGAATGAAGGGGGTTCTGCGTTGGCTCAATGAGCTTCCTAAGGTTGTTTGCCCTACGAGGTAGTGAGCTTCGTGAAGGGTAGCACTCTGTGAGGAAGTAAGCTTCGCGAGGTTGGTTTATCTACGAGGTAGTGAGAATCACGAAGGGTTGTGTACCACGAGGTAGTGAGCTTCATGAAGGGTTGAGAATTGGGAAGGGGCATTGTGAAGGGTTGTTTTCGATTATCAGTTCAGTGTGGTCAGGGATTTAAGTGAGCATCTACTCAGGTCCATGATATAAGTAGTGTCTCATTCTAGATTGAAACAAAGAATCCAATGGAAATCTATTGAATCGACCTTCATGTCGACAAACTGAGTTAGACTTATCTCACAGTAGTCAGCTAGGGAGAGTTTTCAAAAGCATTATAAGGGAAGTAGTGAGTAATATTTGAGATTTTTTAAGGGTAGTGTGCCTGGAAAATAGTGTCTATGACCAAACTCTTGTACTCCACAAATGGTAAAGATTAGTGGATTTAGGTACGACCGACACGCTATCAGCGTATACTCCTTGTTTGTAGCCCTTGGCGGTTAACCAAGTAAAAGTGCTATGTCATTTCTCTTCTTTATTTTTTCTGATATATTTTACAGGTTTCTACCATTGTGGGAATAAGATCCACAACATTAAGCATAAAAAGTTGACATCCTAATTCACCCATACCCTCTCAAGGTGTTCTGGAGTCCTTCAAGTGGTATCAGAGGGAGGTTTCAGGTGTTTTATCTATCTTACCATCATTGATAATTCTGCCAATGATAGAAGAATCCCCCTCTTCGATGGAAGTAATTTTATAATCTAGAAGAACAGAATGGGATCTCTTCTAAGATAACTTGAAATGGAAGTTCTATTTGCTACTGCGAAATGAATACAAGTTATTGATCCAACAGGGCTAGCTATGGCCAATGCGGACAGGAAAATTCTTGATGCAGATGCTAAAGCACAGAATTCTCTCACTGTAGCCCTTTCTGATCAGATCTATCTAAAGGGGATGAGATGCACCTCAGAAAATTCTATGTAGGATAAACATGAAAATATTTATAAAGGAGATAGAAAAGTGAAGGAGGAAAAACTAAAAGTCATGCACAATAGGTTTGATGATCTGAAGATGCGTCCAGATGAGAATGCAGACTCCTTTTTAAATATAATTACTAAAGTAGTTGGAGAAATTCGAGGTTTAGGTGATGAAATCAAAGACATTGACATTGTGAAGAAAATACTGAGAAGACTTCCACACTTATACAATTCAAAGGTGTCAGCTCTTGAGGAAATTGATATTTTCAAGCTTTCTCTGGATGATCTGTTGAGCATCCTTGTGTAATATGAATTGAGAGTCAATCCAGAAGATGCTATACCTTGTGTGAGAAAGGAAATGGCATTTAAACCCATGAAAAACTGAAAATTTCAAAATATAGTATTAGTGAAGATGACGAGGAAAAAAATTCATTCTCTCAATTTTTTGAAGATTCATAATGGAAAAGGGATGTTTAAAGTAAAATTACTTCTGGATTGCATTTGTTGTGGAAAATTTGGGCACATTGCCTCTCAGTGCTCAAGAAAGATCAATGATGAAGAAAGAAAAGATGAACACATTGATAATCCTTCGAAATGTTTTTTCAAAAGGAGAGACTTAAAATATAGAAATAATGTAAAGAAGAAGAATTTTTTCTGTGAAGATGAAGTTGATGATAATGAAATCTGTGAATAAGAATAATGAGAATTTAAAAATGGAATCCATGCATCCATGATGGCTACTATTGAAAAGTCAGAACCATCAGTATATAAATCTAGAGATAACCAGTTGACAACTACTATCAATTCCAAGTTACAACTTACGGAATCTTATTTAAGATTGATAATAAGTGTAAGAGATGAAATAAGTGAAATGAAATTGTGGAATAACCATCAGAATATGTTGATCAGCATGAAGATGAAATTGAACGACTATAAGAATTGGTGATAGTTCAATCATCAATTCTAGAAAGGTTAGATGATGTCGCCAAACTAAAAATCAGAATCGAAGAACATTCAAGGGACATTAATGAACATACCACGAGACTAGCGGAGAAGTCCCAAAATTTTGCGAGAATCGAAGGAGATGTTGTTACTCATAGGAGTAGGCTCAAAACTGAATCATGTTCAACATAAGCAAAGCAGAAAATACAATTTGGTAGGTTCTCAGATGCTGAACTGCTTTTGAGAGAAAAACAAGGGTTTGATGGAGTTGAAAATATATATAATTATTAATGGACTACACAAATGGGAAATAGTTTAATCATATGTGATGCTGAAACGTAAAATGCTAAAAATAAAGTGGGTTAATATAAAGTCAATCTAAAAGTTGATCATGTTGAAAAATCCCCAAAAATGATGAAACATATACCATTAAATCAATCTGAAAGGATAACAAAAGACATTCCTAGACCTTCCAAGAATGACATTCATTCAAACATTTTTTCCAAGGAAGATGTCATGAGGACTAATAGAAGTTAGAAGACATTTCCTCTCCTGAAATGTTAGTTCTGGGGATATCTAGGTCCTACTATGTCATGTTATGAAGAGGAAAGGAGCTATCTAAATGGTGGTGATCTAGGAGTTCAAAAGAGGGGAACAAACTCATATACTTCCTCTTACATAAGAATAAATATTTATGGATATTGTTTTTTTTGTTCTAACTTAGGTCATAAGACTATTGATTACATGCATAGGAGGAACACAGACACCTCATACCAGAGCCAGAGGTAAGTCAAAGCTCGCCAATAAGAAAATGTTTCTCTTTCAAATATGTTTTATTATCTGAAAGAATAATTTTATTATGAAGAACCCATGAACATGGAAGAGAAAATTGAAAGGCCACCAGTGACCTACACTCAATCCAATGTCTAATTAAAAGAAAAGAAAAAAATTGAGAAATCCAACCTTGCTGAGGTAGCCCTCAAAGCTACAAAAAGTACTAGTACAAGGATTCTGGATAGTGGTTGTTCATCAAATATTACAGGTAATGAAAACTTTTTAATGAATGTCAAGAGGAATTTTGATGGAATAGTATGGTTTGGTAATGATGGATCTATGAAAATATAAGGTAGTGGAGGTACTGAACTTGCTAATGGAGAGCTAAAGAAAACTGAAGTCCATTATGTTAATGGCATGCATCATAATATCCTCAATGTGAGTCAACCCTATGTCCCAGGACATATAGGTAATTTTAATCATAAAGGATTAAATAATAAGGGAAAGACTGGAAATTATCTTAAGAATGGATGCGGAATAGAAGGCAACCTATATCATGTTGATAGTAAAGAAAACATTTTCTACATGACTGTTGAAGAATAAAATAACATGTGGCATCAGAGACTGGGGAAAATCAATCAAAAAGACATGGAGAACATATCAAAACTGAATATTGTCATAGATATTACTAAAATGAATCATGAATGTGAAAAATCTTGTGTTTCTTGCATGCGGGGAAAGCTGGTCTGTAGTTCATATCATCCCAAGAAGAAAAGGTCATCTCATCTTCTTGATCTCATTCATACAGATATCGTGGCCTGGTAAATGTTGTTAGAAAATGTGGGGAAGGTTACTTCATCCTTTTCACAGATGATTATATTAGAATGTCGTGTGTGATGGTTATACAAATTAAATGACAAGTGCTTGACTGCATGAAAAAATATCACCGAATCACTGAGAATGATACTGGATGAACAATCAAAGTGCTGCGATCTGACAATGGAGGGTAATTCATGTCCACAAAATTTGAAAATTACCTAGAGAATCATGGGATACAACATGAGGAAGCCACTGCGATAACACTATAGAAAAATGGAGTTATTGAGTGCAGGGATCGATCGGTGAACCACGTGGAATGAACGATGATGATTGATAGTCGTATTCCATGACATTATTAGAAAGAGTCCTTTCAAGAATCATTGTATATTAAAAATTTAACATGGAATTATAAGGGTGATACGAAGACACTATATGAATTGTGGCTTGGATGAAATCCCTCTTTTAAATAATTTCATGTTTTTGGAAGTAAATGCTTCATCAGAAACAATGAAGGATACCAAGGGAAGTATGGTGACAATGTAGATGAATGAATTTTCCTGGGATACTTGATGAATAGAAAACCATACACGTGTTTTAACAAGTGCTTGGGAAGGATTGTCAAAATCAGTGATGTTAAGATCTATGAAGAGAAAACTACAAATTTTTCAAGTATTTCATATGATGATGTGATAGAACATGAGGAATTAAGTAAACATTGAGTAAATGAAAATATAGAAATAGGGAAGGTGTACAAAACACATAAGAGCCACATCACGATGTTCACTGAGAAGAATAATCTAAAGAGGAAACCATGGATGGAGAGAATTCAACTAAACCACACTAGAGAAGTCGAGGAGCTGAGATTGATCTGTCTAATATAATTGGGGATAGGAATGCACCCACACAAAAAAGGAGAATTAATAATAATGAACAATATTAATTCTTATCTATGGTGGAACCATCCTCATTTGAAGACACAACATAGGATGAATCACGGTTGAAATTCATGAAAGAAGAGTTAGATCAGATTGACAAGAATCAGACATGGGATCTAGTCAAGAGACCCAAAGGTCACAATGTGAATATTACAAAGTGGATCTTCAAGAATAAGTTATATGAGAATGGAAATGTTATCATAAACAAGGCACAAATGGTATGTAAAGGATATTCATAGATTGAAGGGGTCGATGTTGGAGAAACCACTTCTCCAGTGGCTAGGAGGGAATCAAGCAGTCTTTTACCTTCCATAGAAATCCAGAGAAGATATAAATAATATCAAATGGATTTCAAGACAACATTCCTGAATTGTGTTCACGAAGAAGACGTCTAAATTTAGTAACCAATGTTTTTTCTTCATGGTACTGATGAAACAATGATTTGAAAACTAAATAAATCACTCTATTGATTGAAGCAGTCACCATGGGAGTGGTACTCTTGGTTGTATTCTTATCTAAGAAAGATTGAATTTAAAAGAGGTTTGGATCACAACCTTTATGTGAAAAAATCTCATCATGATCAGTTCATGGTATTAGTTTATGTGGATGATATAATATTTGGTGTAAGTAGGTAGGGATTAGTGGACGAATTCACCAATAACATGAAATTAGAATTTTAAATGTCCATGATTGGTGAAATCATATATTTCCTAGGGCTAAAAGTGATTCAATAGAATAATTATACATTAATTTCTCAAAAAAATGAAAGGGAGTTGTAGCGAAATTTTAATATGCATGACTCTAAACCAATGTCAACTCCAATTGTAGTTGGAACAAAACATGGAAAACATTAGGGTGGGACATCTGTAGACCCCAAAATGTACAGAAGGATCATTGGGGGCTTATTGTACCTCATAGCGACAAGGCCTGACATTATCTTTGCAACATGCTTAGTAGCCCACATTCAGAGTAATCCAAAAGAAGAACATATGGAATTAGTTAAAATAATCATGAGTTATGTTCAAGGTACTCACATTTATTGCATGTAATTTGCTGGATGAAGAGACAGGGAATTATCAGATTTTTCTGATGCTAACCAGGCTAGAGATGTAGTTGATAGAAAGTCCACTTGTGGTGGAGCATTATATATTGGGAATAAATGTGTCGTATGGTTGAGCAGGAAACTAGATAGTACTTCATTGAGTATAGCTGAAGTTGAGTATATCTATGATACAAATTCATGCACTCAGTTACTTTGGATAAAGCAGGAACTAACTAACATTGGTGATGAGGTGAAAAAACCCATGGTGATCTACTGTGATAACAAGATCACAATTGATCTTACGAAGAATCAGGTTCATCATTCTCATAAAAACATATTGAAAAATGATATCACTTCATCGAGGAAAATTTTGAAAAATGTGTGATTAAAATAGATCATGTGGGAATTAAAAATAAAGAGGATGACATCCAGTGCAAGCCACTATCAGTGGTCGTGTTGGAGAAAAATCGGTTGAACCTTGGTGTTCAGCAACCACCCAGGGCTTTAGGAGGTTACAAACTTCCCATATCCCCAAATAGTTTTAACTGTGTTAATCTGTTTTTGGAAGTTTTACCAGTTTATAGGGGAGTTTCGTTCTATGGGGAGTCTGTTCTGAGCTCTACAATGTTTAAATCCCAGTTTTTTGGTTTATTTCCAATGGGGGAAAATGACTAAATTCACTATGGAAATATGGAGAATCACTTGTCAAGTGATCTATAAATCAAACGTATGGGAATACAGTTCATGAATTCACTCTTGTTTTATCCAATGAGCATTGCTCACGCAGACTTAGATTGATGGATGAGTTGTTTCTTAAAGGTTCCAGTTTTGATCAAACTCATCTCACCATTGAATTTTTATAGATATTGAAAACAAACCCAAAGGTGGATATTGTTGGAACCATGGTTATTATTTGCTGGAAAAGGATCTTGGTTTTTGTTTGTTGTCAATCCTCTAATGGATGATTGGGGATATTGCAAGGAACTAGATCATACAGGTCAAGTATTATGCAGTTTCTAAGGTGACGTCATTTCCTAGTGTTTTCCAAATTTTTGGGGTCCAGAATTTGGAGAATGTATAGCATTGAGAAAAGTGGTTCTTTATAAAGGCCTTCTTCAAATATGGAAAACATAGGAGTTTTGAGAAGATAGGATTCATTAAGTGTATTTTGGAGAGATTGGATGTTTTGAGGTGGTGTGCTTTGTGATTATGAAAGTTTGATCTTTGAGATTTGTGAAAGGTATTCTTTGAGAATGAAAATTTCTTTTTATGGAAAATTCATGGATTTCAAGAAGAATGGAATGAGAATATTTAAGAAATGATGCTTCTTGATTTGAGATGGTGTTTCTTTGTGATTATGATGATCATCATGAACAATGAAGGAAAGGAGCATTATGGTTGTTCTTTATGGCGATGTGAAGGATTTTGATAGAGAGCTCAGTAGTTATGAGGAGCTTTGTGAACTGGAAATTTCAGTAGAACTTTTCAAGTTGGAGGATGTTCCATGAAGACATTTGACATATCTAGATTTTTTGCTTGAAGAAGTGGAGCTCCGCGATCGACCGTGCCTATAAATAAGAGGCCACCCCTCTTCATTCTGGATGACTTTTGAGAGAGAAAATATGTGTTCATTGAGACTTCACGAATCAAGGGGTGCTCCATGAAGTAGGTTTCCACAAGAGAGATTGTGCTTCGCAAAGATACTTTTAATGCACGGAATAGGGATTTTTCTCATAAGGCATATGAGGTTCACAAAGATAGGGGATTCCATGTTGGCTCAGTGACCTTCATGGGGTTGGTTGCTCGACGAGGTAGTGAACTTCGCGAAGGGTTGTGCTCTGCAAGGTAGTGAGATTCATGGGGTTGGTTTCTCTATGACGCAGTGAGCATTGCGAAGGGTTGTGTAATATGAGGCATTGAGCATCACAAAGGGTTGAGCAATGTGAAGGGGCATTGCGAAGGGTTCTTTTTCATTATCAGTGCAGAGTGGTTAGGGATTTAAGTGATAATCTACTCAGGTCCTTGATGTAAGTAGTGTCTCTTGCTGGATAAGGACAAAGACTCAAATTCCAATATATTGAAACGACCTTCATGATGACAAACTGAGTTATACTTCTCTGACAGTAGTGATCTAGGGGGAGTTTACGGAAGTGCTCCTAGGGAAGTGTTGAGTCATCCCTAAACTTTTGTAAGGTAAGTGTGCCTAGAAAAGAGTGTCTGTGACCGAACTCTTGTACTCCACAACTGGTAATGATTAGTGGATTTAGGAACACCAACACACTGTGGGCATATGCTCCTTAGATGTATCCCTTTGTAGTGAACAAAGTAAAAGTGTTGTTTCATCTCTCTGCTTTCTTTTTTTTGATAGATTTAACACGTTCCTACTAACATGGAAAAGTATCTACATCTTTAAGAAGAATATGTTGACACCCTGATTCACCCCTCCCCTCTTAGGGTGTTCCAGGGTCCATCACTTAGTACTTCCAGGATGAACTGAAAATGGATTACTATGAGTTTCACACTACAAAAATTCATAAAATGATAATAACAAGGCACAAACAACCTTTTTAAAAATCTTAAAACACAATATTTATCCAGGTTAAATTCTGTAAACATACCTATTTTAACCAATTATACATTTTATTGTAGCTCACAGTTTTCCTTCTGTGCTGGCTTAATTCTGGCCAACAATGATGACCACAATGAAACCTATAAAAACATAGGTATTTCATACACCAAAAAATTATAATCCAAAATTCATTAAAATGTTAATCAATGGGATCAGGTTCCAAAAGTAACATTTTTAATTATGCATGATATTTTTGACTAACGGAATTCATCACATTGTTTTCTTTCCCTGGATGGTAATTGATCATGCAGTAATAATCCATTATTAGTTCAATCCATCTTCTCTTCCTCGTTTTAATTCCTTATTAGTGAATATATACTTTGGACTTTTATGATCTGTATATATTTGAAATTAGGCTCTATATGAATGATGCTTTCAAATTTTCAAAGAAAAAACCACATCTTCCAATTCCAAGACATGTGTGGGATAATTTAACTCATGGGGTTTTAGTGGTCTTAAAGCATAAGCAGTTAACTGATCATTCTACATCAAAACACAACCAATTCCTTTCGAATAATCATCACTATAGATGAAAAACTCTCCATTTCAAAAAGTCAAGGCCAGAACTAGAGCTTCACCAATCTCTTCTTCAGTTCCTGAAAACAAAAATCACATTCTTCAGTCCAAATAAATTAAACCATATTCTGTGTTAACTTAGTTATCAGCCTATACAATCATGTAAAGTTCTTAAAAACCCATCAGTAATAACTTTCTAATCCAAAAAACTATGAATCATTGTAACATTTTTCGGACATGGACATTAATAAACCTCTTAGGTTTTGGTAAGATCAATTGTTATTCTATTGTTATTTATAATGTTCCCAGGAAAATAAATATGTTGTAACCAAAAATAACACTTTCTTAATTTTATATATTGTTTCGTTTCCTTTAAGATTTTAAAATAACCCTTAGATGTTTTTCATGCTCTTCTTTACTCTTAGAAAATACTAGAATGTCATTGATAAACACAACCTCAAACATATCCAAGAACTCATGAAATATTCAATTAATAAGATTCATGAATATATAAGGTGCATTAGTTAACCCAAATGGCATAACAAAAAATTCATAATGCCAATATCTAGTACAAAAGGCTGTTTTCGAGATTACATCCTCCTTCACCTTCAGTTGACGGCATCTGGATATCAGGTAAATCTTGGAAAAGTACTGAGCTCCCAAGAGCTAATCAAACAGCTCATCGATGTGAGGTAAAGAATACTTGTTTTTAATAGTGATGTAATTTAAAGCTCTATAATCAATTAAAAGTCTCATGGAACCATCTTTATTTTTAACGAACAAAATAGGGGCACCCTATGGTGAAGTGCTAGGATAAATGAAACCTTTATCAAGGAAATCTTGCAAATATTTTTCAATTCTAGAAGTTCTATTTGATCCATACAATATGGGTGTTTTTAAATTGTCTTATCATCAAGAACTAATTCAATTGTGAATTCGAATTCTCATTCACGTATGACACTAGGTAACTCATCCAGAAAAAAATCAAGGTATTCATTTACCACTAGAACATCATTAATCTAAACAGTTCCCCTGTTTTAAAAAATATAAGCAAGATTACATTCATTTCCATATTTCAATAGTTTCTCAGCTTCCTTATATGTTATCAATTTTATGGCATCATCCTTTTATACAAACTAAAACACATTCTGAAAAAAAACTTCTTTGGCTCTATAGTCAATCTTAGCATGATAAACAGAAATCCAATCCATTCCCAGAACAATATCAAACTCGACTAAGGAAAAAAGAACAAGGAGCGTAGGTAAATCATTTCCACAGACCACAATATAGATACTACTATAATTCCTCATTTCTATAATATTTCCCACTGGTGTTTTAACAAAAAGTCCTGGTCTCATTTTTTGAGGTGATATTTTCAATTTAGGAAAAAATTTCCCAGAAATGAAGGAATGTGTAGACCATGTATCAAACAAAACTTTATAAAAATATTAGTATACAAAAAATGAACCTGATGCAACTTTATTGGATGGATCTACATCTATTGACGTAGTCACAAAATATCTCACAACAACTTTATGCTTATATTCTAGCTTCTTTTCATCTGTTAACACAAAAATTGGGGACGGATAAGTACACATGAAAGCGTCAAGGGGCTACTTCGTGAAGACCATTTGTGGAGCCCCCCATGGCCCCATGGCTGCTATGGATCAAGGAGATGGGAGTATCCACGAGCCAATTTGATGTTCATGAACCCATCGGAGAGCAAGGAGGCAGGAGGCTCCATGAGCCGGTTTGACGTTCGCAAGCCCACCGAAGAGCAAGGAGGTGAGAGTCTCCATGAGCTGATTTGACATTTGTGAGCCCCCCCCCCCCCTGCAGAGCAAGGAGGTGGGTTACTCTGCGACCCCTTTTGACATTCATGAGCTCTCGGCGAATCAAAATCCATCTTCGCATTAAGCGAGCACTGCTTTTTGGCGCATCTTTCCTATAAATATGGGGCTCCACCCAGGCCCAAAGGACAGATGATCCGACAGTTCAGCTTTATTGATCTCGAATCGTGAAGCACTCACTGTTATGGGAACCATGAGCTACGTGAGGTAATTTTCATCACGAAATTCCTCCCACCTTGCATTAATTCCTCCCATATTTAGAGTGGGATTCCTTTTGTGGATACTATGGGCCTTCGTGAAGGAAAAAATCCCTAAGGGGACTCAGGTCATCGTGGAGAATTTATGCTTCACGAAACACCCCTCACGCACATTTGACCCATATGCTAAGGTAGGGCCACTATGCCTTGAAAAGCACCTTGCTTTACAACCATACACTTCCTGAGGCACCCTTGCTTCATGAGGCATTGCTCCACATATCCCTTTCCACTTCGGGGAGTACCATCCGTATGCACCTATACCCAATGCTTAAATTGGGACACTGCACTTCGCGAAGCATACCCCTTAAGAAAGCCCCTCCACTACGTGGCGCACAAGAGATTCAAAGGGCCCCTGCCTATGAACTCCTTTGCATTGCAATTCCTTTTCCCATGTGATCCTTGAGGTTTTCATGAAGTGATTTCAAAGTCCCTTGGACATTACTTCTCGTTCCGTTTCTTCGCCTCATGCTTTTTCGCATAGGCACGCTAATGGCTATTGTTTCATTACATAGCCATGCTAATGTGGACCCCCTAATGGTTCTCTCCATAACACCCCCAACCATGGTGTTACTGATTCCTTCCCTTCCCCAAGGGGTTGGAGGTACCAGTCATGTATGTCCTAGGGATGTGGAGTGAACCCACCTTGTACGAGCTACAGGACATTAAACTACCATGAACCCTCTTCCTCATCACATGACATTAAACTATGACCTCACCCCATGCATTGTACGCGGGGTGCCCTGCCTTGGACATTCTGCACGGACACTGGTCTCTATAAGAGTGTGACCATTCCTCACATGTAATGAGATCCCCTTCATTGGAGTGTTGTTTGTCAATAGGGAAAGCAAAACCATCTTGGTGAAAACCCTTTAACTTTTCTTTCAAGAGGTAGTACCCCTACTCCTCCTTTCTTCTTCTATTATGGAGATTAAGAGGAGAGATTAGGATAGGGATCATGTTATCACTTCCCTCTCCCTCGGGGCATTGCCCCCATCCAGGCCTCCTCCCGAGAGTAAGTCCCAATCTCTATCTCTCTGGGCTGTGAACCGTGCTTAAGCCCTTTTTCCTCTTTGGGTCGTTAACCACGTGTAAGTCATAGTCCACTTCCCAAGGACGCAACATTCACGACGTGATCCTCAGGACTTTTTTTGCCTCTTTTTTCTCACACTGAGCATGAATCATGTGGACTTAGAGTAATCATCGACCATGACATCTTTTATGGAAAGCCTAGAGTGTAATCCCCACACACCATCCTGAACTACGATGGACTTTGATCCTTACCAAGGAAAGGTATGTAGTAAGCCTCTATGAGGTTCAATTCCACCACCCGATCGTTCCGACTACCTTCACGTCAGTTCACCACAAAATATTCTAAACTACATGAAAATTGATCCTTTCCATGGAAAGCTGCATAGGAAGCCTCCCTGAAGGTCAAGACCACCACCCAATCATTTTGACCACCTTCAGGTCGGTTCACCAAACACCATCCTGAACTACGTGGAATTTTGTCCTTTCCAAGGCAAGGTACGCAGGAAGCCTCCCTTAGGTTCAATCCCAACACCCGGTCATTCCGACCTCTTTCACGTCAGTTCACCCACACCATCATGAATTATGTGGGAGTTGATCCCTAACTCATATACATGGTATGTAGGAAGCCTCCCTAATGATCACCTCTTTCGGCATTAAGCCGTTGTCACCCCTTTTAGTGGTAATTCTTTGTCACACAATTCAGCAGTAAGCCATTGTCACCCCTTTTAGCGGTAATCCATTGTCAACCCCTTTCAGCAGTAAGCCGTTGGAACCCCAAATAGCGGTAATCCATTGTCAAGATGAACTATGTTCAGCAATCTACAAAGACTTTCATTCCCTACCATGGGGATACATAGGAAGTCTCTTCGAGGCTCAAGACCACCATCATCGTCACCCCGAGTCGACTCCATCACATTCTCCATCCACTTCACTTAACCACCCATCATCCATCCTGATTCATACCCGAGCCACCAAATTCTGGTGATATCATGTCAATTCACCTATTCGAAACTCCTAGTAGTAATTGGGTAATTAAACACACGTTATCCCTGACATCATCTTTCCCTTAAAATGATATACCAATATGATCCACTCTAGTCAATGTTCCGATCTGTCTGATCTATCTCCGATAGATGTTAAACATGTTAAATACCCTATGTTAAACATGGGAAGCTGAGGAAAACGTCAGATACATTCCTATGGAATATAATTCCTCACATTCGACATGGGATTCCTCGGGATTCCACTCCCTCAAGAATCCCTATAAGAAGGGGAAGAAACCTAGATGCTTCAGTGTTCCAGCGCAGAGATATGCTAGTGATGTCCAACGTGACTACTGCCCCGACTGAAGGATGCTGCCTTGAATAGACCCCATGTAATTTCCAAACAAGAAGCATCGTAATTAACCAGTTTCAATGAAGATATGGAACTAGGAAGAGTTTCAAGAACAATGTATTAAGTCTATATGGGAGAACCGAACTAGGTGATGAGTTTTGAGGAGGAATCCACGGAAGGAAGAACCGACGTCTCGTCATACCATTTAGATCAAGGATAAAACGTCCCTGAACATGGAATGGATGCTACCCACCGTTGGAAAGAGGTAATGTGGGGAAACAAATAGTGTTGTCATCCCCCGAATCAGATTTATGTGTGAGCCCCAGTGAAAGCGTCATAACTAGAAATAGTGAACACGATGTGAATTTATTCTCCTCAATGTAAAGATTAGTATCGTTCAAGACAATAGTGGATTTTCGTGTCATCAAATCCGGTTATCCGGTGCTGGGACCCTCCAAGCAAATAGCGGGACTGGCGTGAAAATCACTAGAAGTAGGGGCAGTGAAAACAATGGGAATCTTGGTCTGCGACATTGTCAGTGTGGATCCCTATTACCATCCATGGAATATGTTATGGAGTTGGGGCACTTGACATTGATTTCATTGTTTCAGTACCAATGGTTTAATTTCTCTGCTTCTCAGGTACCAATTTGTTGCACCAGGAGATTAATCACCACCTGCCCACCAACGCAAGGGAAAGGGAAATGCCAATACGGAAATCCACATGGATCTTCCACTTATGTGAGGACTTCCACCACCAAGGTTGTTGGGAACCCATGCCCCATCTACCCCTCTGAAGTCATTCAGAGGAGGGTGATCAATGACCTAGTATGTTGATACGAGTAGGATGGGATTATCCTGACTAGGAATATGACCTACCAGGGCCGGGAGGAGTCTGCGCATCATTGACACCACTACCCCCAAGGGCCGCGCAGGGAGCCACTGCTCTCCACTTCGATGTACAATCATTTTAGGAGCCTATCATAGGAAATCCTCAACAACTCTCTCCCATTCGCAGATGAGGTAGGGGATGTCTGGGCCACCCTAGCTGGTATCCCGCTTCAGGGGCCCCCAAGAAGGGCCCCCACCAACCAATGCCAGCACCGCCACCCTGTCCCCCAAGCTGAATAGAAGGTTAGCTATATACCTGCACCATTGGCCCCAGTCCGTCTGACCCAATGCTAGCGTCGAGTGCAAGCTGAAGAGAATGCCCGCCAAGGGGCATCAACGTCAACATCTACTCTGGCCCGAGCCACCACAGAAGTATATCACCAGACCCATGTGTATTCTGAGCAGGGGCATTTATATGCCCAACCTGGATAGAGACCACAACCGCCTCATGTGATAGTTGGGTTGACTCTCTTAGTAGCTGGCACAGGTAGTGTTAATCGTGAACCAATCCACTGCAAAGACACCCAGTACGGAGGTCCTCCCCATACCACTACCATGGAGAGTGTAAGTCATGCCTGCTTTCTGGCTCGGTATAGAGGTCCGCCATGGGCCACCATCAACCCAGAAGAGGGTCTTCCCCATAACAACATCACTCAGTATGAGAGTCTCTCTCGCACTCACTACACCAGTTATGGACTCATTCCACCTGCCACAGAAAGACGAGGTGGGGAAATTGCACATCCTGCCACTCTCCAACATGAGGACCCTCTCCATGTTCTCGTAGCAGTAGGTGAAATTACACCTCTCCCTGGAAATCAAAGGGGTGGAGGTCAGCTTTGCTTCACGAAAACCCAGAACGGAGGTCCTACCCGTGTTCTGCTCGACCAGTATGAGGACATTCCTCACACTGACATCACCTAGGGAAATAAGCAAAGAGTCCCTACCTGTGCTACTATCAGCTCCAACAGAGGTCCTAACATCTCTAGAATATTCCACAGAGGTCATCCCCAGTTCCCCTTTGAAATCTACCGTTGTTCTCCTCGCATCCCGTCCTGTTCAGGAGGAAATCATCTCCTCCCCAGAACCAGTACAGCTGATGGTCCACGTGTCAGAAATTTACCATGTCCTGAAGAACCATCTCGATGTAGGATGGTGGGTCATCCCCTCCATAAAAAGAGTTATGAGAAGATTCAGACTATTATCAAGACAGTCCACTTCTCAGATTCCAAATCATGGTACGACTCAGCGATGGAACCCTCCCCCCAGTCTTCTGTGTCAAGGTTTGGGGAAGGAACTAAGTGCATCAGCCTAGTACTCCTAGAATGTGAGGTCCATCGTATTCCCACTTCCCTTTTCAAGTATATCCAAGAGGACAAAAATTTTGCAACCCCATAGGTTACGGTCATGAAATCACCAACATCATCACCAGAAGCACTCTCTACCTCGACTAGAGATCACTGAGAGATATTATGGGGACCAATGGTGGGTGAGAAGCAGTGCAGCCTATCTCCAGTAGCCCTCACCCCTGCGCCAAAAACGGTATCCATCATCATGTCTTATCGCGGCATAGTGTCTAGGTCTCTACACTCTTTGGAGGACAGCCCGAGATGTGGCGGTTTGTTAGCTTGCTCGCCGTAATCTCCACTGGCCAGCCTACCATCCCAGTGGTCTGCTTCAGTACCTCTACCAGTTCCTCAACCGCCTCCAATTGATTAGTGGGTAATGAAGGGCCAGACCCTAAATCCGAGCCAAGGTGCTTATGGAATATCCTTGCAGCCGACTACTTCAGCGAGATATTATGGCTGATTACAGTGCTGAATTTTAGTTCACCGGAATCCCTCACCCCATAGGAAGTTGAGTGTTTCTGTCCAACCCTCTGGGAAATTCATTTTAACATTAGTCATCAGTGAGTGTTTTATCCCAGGAGCCAAGAACATTTTGATGAAATTGGCAAGAAATGTTGTCAAGTTGATTTGGCCGCACTTTCTGTGGCCCAACGCCCCGAGTCACCAGGCCACCGCAAGGCCCTAAAATAGTAATGTGTTCAGTGTTTCAAGATACTCCGCAAGATTATCAAGGAGGCTTCCCCCCACATTGAAATCCATGGATGGGGGTAGTATGCTTTCCTCCTCTTCAGTCTTATCTAGCGGTAGCCCGACTCGATAAGAGATATTGAGGACATACCCCCCAGGAAGGGTCACAGTCAACATGGCCAACATAGTAGACGAGGAGAATGAGCTGGAGCTTCTGGACGGGGACTTACCCCCTGAGTTCCTGGCACCACTACTGGCTCCATCGAGAAGAGTTACTTTCAAGTAGAGGAATCTACTATGTCTCCCTGTACCCACGGAGGCATTATCCCTTAGCCGAAATCGTGGTAAGGGTAAAGAGAACCTCAGAGCTTTCAAACACTTCGACCCATCCACCTCAGTGCAGAAGACAGAGGGGGGCCCTAAGAAGGTCGCGTTGTTCCAACAACGTGTCAAATAGAAGAAGTTGGTCGATGACTTCCTCGCTGATTGCACCGTAGTGCGACGACCAGACTATGGAAATCCTAGGCCAGGGAAGTTGGGGTTGGAACAACATCCCCTAGTCGAGCTACCTCTGGGTGACCCTGACCATCCTTCCCCCACAGAAATGGTTGAGTCCAGAACATATAGCGACCAGGCACAGTATGTCTCACCAAACCCTCTATAATGGTGTAGAAATCCAAGGAACCCAGCTCGGGTTCCCCCAGCTGCCCCACAGGTCACCCCACCAACCGCGCCACGAGCCGCTGATCCACCTTACCGTGTTGAAGAAACCAGCAATGCACTGGTGGTTATGGATCCCTGTCAAGACAGGGACCCCGACCAGATGTTCCAATGGTGGCACTCGTTTCCCACCTCAAGGTGTTGTAAACACAATAGGTGGCTCTCCCACTTGATGGAAATCCATACAAATCATGGGTGAATGATATTCCCTCACCCCTAGGTTTTGGAAATCCCACTCTCTCTTCCTTCAATGGGACAGGGGACCTGCCGCAGCACGTGTCCCAATCATCTCAAGGTGTGGGCCCATGTTGGGAACTCCAACACAACAAAAAGTCGCCAAACATCAGTGATTTGTGCAAACGTTGGAGGAACTAGTGTTCTTCTATTACAGCTAGCTCCCCATCGGGTCAATAGCTGGTTGGGAAGACCTCCAGAGGAAATTCCTCTACCAATTCAGTTCTACCACTTGAAAGATGAGTATCGCGGACCACATAAAGTGAAAGAAGAGGCCTGATGAGTGCGTTGCAGACTTTTTCGTTTGGTGGAAAGGGCTCACAAACTTCCTTGACATGCCACTAACTCGGGAGAAACTACTGACAATGTGCATTGGGAATTTCCAGATGAAACTAGTCCCCTCCTTGATCACCCAGAACTACCGTGGGGGATTCAGAGGCTTCTCTGATAAGGCCCAGTGCCTAGAGTAAGCCCTGCAATAGGATAGCCATGCACGTCCATTGCCTCCTGTAATTATTGCAAGAAGGGCCGCCAGAGCCGAGCCCGCCACAGTGGCCCAAATAGGGGCCGCCAGTCAACTTGAATTGCTACATGTGGAGCTGGCAACATAGCCTCGTAGAGGCCCTCCACCTAAGGCGCAGCATCCGGCCCAGCAGCGCCCATTGTAGAATCTGCAGATTCCCCTTTGTAATGCGTTGCCACATCATGGTCGAGATAACTAGGCTCCACTGCCCCTAAAACCTCCCCCATCTCCTCATTAAGGTCAAGATCCAAGGGCCCCCTTTCTAGATAGGACAAAACGGACCTACTCATTCAACGAGGCTTAGGTCCTCGGGTACTTTAGCATCGCCTTACAATAGGGGATCGTGCGATTTCATAAGTGCAGAAGGCCAGAAGAGGTAAAACTCATTGATCGACCCCAATACTACCCTTATCACAAGATCTTGGGGCACACACTCAAATAGTTATATGTGTTCACGGACTAGATCCCTGACCAGGTAGATAACAACATAGTCCGGTTGGGCCCTACCCTGGCACAGGTGTCATGTGTCTTTGTTAAACCGGACAACAGCAGTGAACATGAGGGCATGTGGCAGTAGGTTTCTATTAACGGTTCCTAGAAGTATGACGACTGGATGACTCACAAAACAGTTTATCATGACCATGGTGTCATCCGTGCACAACTAAATCATCCAGATCCTTCAGAAGCCTCGACCACTAATTCTGCATCATCTTATCAACCGTCCTTTTCCCAGAAGAGTAAGCATCGATGGCGCAAAAGAAAGCGAAGTCCCCCACCGATTCCATCGTTATCCTATACTCTTGGTGACTGCATGCCCCCGGAGATGGATATTCCTCTGAGAATCCACCCAATAGAATATGACTCTTCAAGTGATGGTCAAAGGTATGCCTCAGTTAATACCGTCGAGTTGGTAAACCCCTACGTGAATCATGATGATGAGGAGCATCAGGCAGACCCTCCAAATGTCCCTAGTCATCGTCAGCTTCAATGGATTCATGGTTATATGGGTCGTCGGAGTGTTTTGGTCAGTACTTCAAACTAGGTTGTGCATGATACCAAAAATAGGAAGCAGGCCTAGCATAGAGCTCAGCATGTGGAGCCTTCTCATCTGGTGTCATTTGGGCCACCTTCACCGCCTCTCATTCTATTAGATCAGGCAAGGCCGCCCAGACCTCACTGTGACCCACCACACCCTACTACAGGTCGTTTTAGTCATTTGGACCTCCTTTGGTAGTTACTCCATATGCATCAACCGGTGATCAGGGTGACATTCCCAGCACCAGTCAGCCATTGATCCAGTCGACAGGGCCCACCATACCTCATGTCATAGAGCGACCTTCTTTAGAAGAATTTCAAGCATGGTGCAGAAGTATGATGTTCTCAAACATCTTTCTGGAATTCTAGAAAGACTCTCCATCCTCAAGGCTCTTTTCCAATCATCACACATGTGTGAGGCCCTCTCCGAGGCTTTAAGAAGCCCCCTCCAGTTTCCTATGGAGGTAGAAATTGTAGAAGCCTTCCATGAAGAGGCAACTGATAATGCTGAATGCCAGGAAATTATCTCATTCTCTGGAGAAGATGAAGGGTCTCCCATACCGGGTCACATTTTCCCTCTGTACATCACCTGTCAGTTCAATGGTGTAAAGGTCCACCACGGTCTTGTTGACACGGGCTCTGGGATCAAAAAAATTCAGGCTCAAACATTGTGAAAACAAGGATTTTATGAAGATGATCTGATCTATCACGACCCATCCTCAGGGCCCGTGTCGTGACTACCCCAAGCCTACCTTCCATAGGCCAGGAGCTGGCGACTAGAACCAAAGTCATAAATCCCTATTCTAGGAAGGCATTGCATTTATAAAATTAAAAAAAACACAACATATTATGTAACATGAAGTAAACACTATATAATACAGAATACAAAAGTAAGTGCTGAAAGGAAAGGGGATGGAAATACAAGCCCAATAGTAAGTACAGTACAACTTAAAAGCTAGTAAAACTTCACTAAAGTAAAATAGAAACCACTGAGTCGTCCTCCGGAAATCCCACCTGAAGGGTGGGTACAGATAGTCTCCTCAGCACCTCAGGTCTGTCCTTCTACTCTATGTACGTCTCACCAAGTGGTCCACCGCAGGGTACCATCCAGCTCTACAAGTCCTTACCCTGATCTGTGTTGTCTGTCTTCTACATCCAACACAACGTAGTGCAGGCATAGCCCAAGCATGGGTGAGTATACGATACTCAGTAGGGACCCTGAGAACACCGAAGGTCTCCCAGAATCCACGAAGGATAAACCACAGAAAATACACTATCACGAAGTATCAACCAACTCTACTTAGTTATATGCCCATATATATAGCAAAGTTATCAACCACAGTTCAGCTCCAACTATCGAGCCCAAGCACAAGCCAGTATACACAGGAAAGTAATGACAATCACATCGATGATAACGGTTGAAAGTCAAGACTCAGCTCACACAGGTATGCATATTTCGTATAGAGATATAGATGATCAGATGTAGTCACTGATTCATCTAAGCTGTCAGACCCACAAAGGATACAAGACTAGCTAAGTTTTCGGACCCACACATGATACAAGACCAGCAACTCTGTCAGACCCCCACAGGATACAAGTACAGAGGTCAAAACTGTTGGACTGACACAGGATACAAGGACAGTAGTCATCACCGTCGAACCCACGGAAAATTCCAGTATGGTAGTCGTCGTTGTTGAACCCACAGAGGATTCCAGTACCGTAGTCATCGCTGTCGAACCCACAGAGGATTCCAATATAGTAGTCGACGTAGTCGCAGCCAGCTCTAGGGTTCCCGCACACATCACGCTCAATTCCTAGAGGGTCCTCTCCTCGAGCCAAAGGTGCAATACATCAACTATCACGAAGTCCTGAGTTTATTTATCTCGAAGTTCTGTCTCGTCAAAAGAAACCCAACGCCACAAACGGCGCATCAATCGGACTCTCAATTTAAGAGTTATTGGCTTTTCTGTTCCAGGGGCTCGGATGGAATTAAGTTCATTCCAAACCCGTCCATTTTCCAAAGTTGTCCAAAACTCACTTAGACTATGGAAAAAGTACAGTCTCTTCATGAGGATCCTAGTTCCATAGACGGCGCATCGTTCGGACGCATGGTCTTTGAGTTATACACATTTAAGTGAAACAGGCCCGGCCCATCAAGTCCGGTGGGCTGGCGGGTCGGTCCGTCCTGGCATGGCGGGTCTGACATGGCTGAGGGGTAGGCCCAGCCCGGATCAGCATGGCCCGGCCCACGGCTGGAATGGCGGTGCGAGGGGAGAGGGGGCCAGGTTTCGTGAAACAGCGGCGCCGCCCCTCCTGCCTGACCCGCCATAGCTGGCTGGTCTCCTCCGGTGCAAGCGGCCCGCACAGGCGGGCCGCAGTTCTCCCACGTGGCACCTGAAGGTGATGCGGCCTTCTTCAACCCAGCTAGCTGCCTGCCAACTAGTTCGCTCGCCAAAGTAGCTCGCGGAGCACGGTCCCCGGTTCTCCAGCCCGTCCGGCTAAAGTCGTCCGGTACTTCTTCGGCCGAGCACCCCGGTTGCGAGATGCGGTCTCCTCTGCCCACGCGGCACCTAGTTCGGCGATTTTCAAATGGGCCGGTGCGCGTCCGTTTTTTCCACCGCCGCATTAGGTCGTCATCGCCTCTTCCATCTGTACCTCCATCATGAATAAAAACAAGAATCAATGGAGGGGCGTAGGGACGTGTTTTTTCGGCCTGCACCCTCCACGTTAGGTGGTAACAAAAGGCCATAGACTATCACTTGCATTCAACAAGAATGAAGTTATAATTTATGAAAATTTCATTATACAAACCCCCTACCTCGTAATTGACTTCGCACGTCAACAAGCCACGGAAGACAAGCGTCGCGATAATCGAGCGTCGCGGAAGACGGCGTCACGGAGAACGTTGTCGTCCCGTCAACGTTGGAGGAAGAGTCATTGTCGTGACGCGGGGAGAGAATCTGAAGATGAAGTAGATACCTTATCATCGGGGTGTGTCCGAGGAGGAAGCGTCATTGGAATATGTTCTTCTCATTCTTCGTTGGGGATATTCTTCATTGAAGAACAATGTTCTTCATCAAGAGAGAAACACATTTCTTCTGATTCTCCCGAGTTTTCCCCACCAAAATATTTTCCAAGGAAAATATTATAATAAGGATCCCCAATTTTAATATAATTTCCATGCAGTTATAATTGTTTCAAATAAGTGGTGCCAATTAATTAACAAAGATATTAATTAGATGGGTTGGCATAATTAAGAGAGAAGGGAGGTGAAAAGTTTAAAATTCAAAGAGAGGAGTTGGAGAGTTTTAAGAGTTAATAAGGGGGATTCATGGGAGTTTAAGGGGGATTTGAGGGGTTAGGCTCTCTTGTGTGCCCCACCACACATTATCCTCACATGGGAGGTTATGTGGGTGTGGGCCATACCTCTAACATCCCCTTGTAGGAAAATAATCAACATTAAATAAATTAAATAAAATTGTGTACACATAAAGTAACACCACAATTTTATTTTAATTTGTTACGAATCCCAAAATTAAAACTTCTGCTCTTGACCAAACACAACTGTGGTAAAGGTCCCATTAAGAGAATACCGGTGCTGCGAGTTCATCGGTGCCCTTGGATTTCAATTCCGAGCACCGGTTCAAATGATATATAAACCCACACGTACATTTATTGAACGTACCCGAAAAAACATCAGAAATTGATTCTGGGTACATGGGGCCTTGGAATCAGGCGCCATTAAAAATTGTGGACTCATAATATTCCAAAGAATTTATGAAAAAAAAATTCGTCAAATTTTAAGGTATTTACATTACCCCCACCTCAGGGCTTTACGTCCCTGTAAAGCTACAACACACACTAGGGAAACAAATGGAGGTACTAAGCAGTCATCTGAGCCTCCTGCTCCCATGTGCTCCCCTGGAGGTTCCCGTGCTACTAGAGAATGCGCACAAGAGGACTAGACTGTCCATGTAGGACCTGCTCCTATCGATCCCTGATATCCATAAGGACCTCCATGAATGTCTCCCCATAATCGATGTACAGCTCCACGTGGTCGATGGTGTGGGATGGGTCATTCACATATCTCCCCGGCTGAGATACATGGAATACATCATGCACCCGTTGCAATTGAGGTGGAAGGGTCAGGAAGTAAGCCACCTCGCCTACTCTGATGAGGACCTGGAATGGCCCGATGTAGCGCATTGATAACTTTCCACCCCGGCCAAATCTCTGTAGACCTCGTTGAGGTGAGACCCGTAGAAAAACATGGTCGCCATCCTCGAACTCCAGTGGTCTCTGTATCCTATCGGCATAGGACTTATGTCTACTCTGTGTTGCCTTCATCCTCTCTTGGATGATATGCATCTTCTCCGTCGAATCCTGCACCATCTCTGGCCCTACAAGTACTAACTCCACTGGGTCTGTCCAGTACAGAGGTGATCTGCAAGGTCAGTCGTACAGTGCCTCGTATGGTGTCATCCTGATGGTGGAGTGATAGCTATTTTTTTACGCAAACTCCACCAAGGGTAAGTGATCCTCTTAGCTACGACCAATGTCAAGGACACATGCATGAAGCATGTCCTTGAGATTATGTATGGTCCTCTCAGTCTGACCATCCATCTGAAGATGGAAGGTGGTGCTCAAGTGAAGCTACGTCCCAAAAGCCTCATGTAGCCCCTTCCAGAGCCGGGAAGTGAAATGATCATCTCGATCAGAAATGATAGTCGATGGACCACCATGAAGTCGTACGATCTCCTGAACGTAGTGGCATCCCATGCTCTCTACTGAGCTCTGCTCTCTAATCAGTAGGAAGTGGGCCAACATGGTGATTTGGTCGATGATTACCCAGATAGAGTCGTGTCCTCTAGATGTACATGGAATCCCCATCATGAAATCCATGGATATCCCATCCCACTTCCACTATGGGACCTCTAAGGGTTGTACCAAGCCTGCTGGTACCTGGTGCTCCACCTTCACTTGCTGACAAGTGAATCATCGTGAGACAAACTCTGCTACAACATTCTTCATACCCGGCTACATGTGCTGTCGTCTGAGGTCCTAATACATCTTCTCCACTCCTGGATGTACCGCTAGATGGGAAGTGTGAAACTCCCTTAGCACCTCCCCCTATAATGAAACTAGTACCATGGTATGTCCCCTGAAGAGGATGGTGTGCTCCCCTCCTTCAGAAAATCAATCAGGCACCTCCCTTGTGGATATCTAAGCTCGTCGTATCTCACAATCAATGTCCCCACGCTATGCCTCTATGAATCCCTGAAGAAGTGGAGGAGTGACTGTGAGAGACTGAATAAAGGCTTCTCTATCTCTATCCACAAAGGATATTTGTAACTCTGCTAGTTGCTCTGTCGCCTCTCCCAATAGTTGAATGCCTTATCTTTTACTAAGCGCATCTACTACAACATTCTCCTTCCCAAGAGTATATACTATCTTGAAGTCATAGTCCTAGAGGAACTCGAGCCAATGTCGTTGTCTTGGGTTTAGGTCCTTCTGTGAGAATATTTACATGAGACTCTGGTTGTCTGAAAAGACTGGAAAGCACTCTCCCATCAGATAGTGCTGCCACATCTTCAAGGTGAAGACCACTGCTGCTAACTCCAGGTCATGGGTAGCGTAGTTCTGCTCGTGCTATCTCAGATGGCGTGAACCGTACATGATCACCGCTCGCTTCTTCATCAAGACACACCAGATTTCGATCCCTAATGTGTCGCAGTAAACAACGTACCCTACGCCCTCCTCTGGTAGCCTCAAGATGGGCGCACTAGTCAACGTCAGCCTCAGATTCTGAAAAATGTTCTGGAATCTCTCTGACCACACGAAGGGTTTCCCCTTCTTCGTCAAAGATGAAAGCAGTCCTGCAACTCTGGAGAAGTCTGGCACAAATCTCTGATAGTACCCAACCAGACCCAAGAAACTCCGAACCTTTGTCAAACTCTTGGGTGGACCCCATGCATGTTCTTCCTCGATCTTCTCTTCATCCACTGAAACTTCGGCCTCCTAGAGGACGTATCACAATATGTGAACCTATCGAATCTAGAACTGGCACTTCGAGAGCTTACCATAATGAAGGTGCTCTCATAGTTTATCCAGTACTACCCACAAATGGTAGGCGTACTCTTCCTCAGTAGTCGAGTAAATCAGTATGTTATAAATGAAGACTACGACAAATTGATTGAGGTATGGATGAAAGATCATGTTCATGAGACTCATGAACACTGTTGGAGCGTTGGTTACACCGAAGGGAATAACCAAGAACTCGTAGTGGCCATACCGACACCTGAAGGTCATCTTCTGCACATCCTCGTCTTGAACTCTGAGCTGGTGATAGCCTGACCTGAGGTCTATCTTTGAGAACCATCGTGCTACCTTGAGCTGATCAAAGAGGTCATCAATACTTCAGAGTGGGTACCTATTCTTCACGGTCACCTGATTCAGGCAACGGTAGTCAACACACAGACATGAGCTCCCATCCACCTTCTTGGAAAACAAAATCGGAGATGCCCAGGGTGAAACACTCGGTCGGCAAAATCCCTTCCCCTACAAGTCCTCCAGGTGTTCCCACAGCTCACGAAGCTCGACAGGAGCCATCCAATATGCTGGAGTAGATATCAGTGTTGTTTTGGGGTACACGTCTATGTAGAAGTCTACCTCTCTGCGAGAAGGTAGTCCTAGAACATCGTCAGGAAAAACATCTTCATACTGATCCACCACAACAGGAAAACATGGACTCTGCACATCAAATGCTCCGAGGATGAGACTAGCCAGCTGATGTGTGATTGGCTGCCCTCTCCTCTGCGTAAGTCCATCCTACACTACAAAGGTTCCCTTCTCACCGGTGAAGGTGAACCTGGTCCCATCCGTGTCGACACACCACACTTTTCACCTAATACAGTCGATCAAAGCATGGAATATAGATAACCAGTCCATACCAAAGATGACGTCGTAAGGCCTCAACGCTGCTACAAGAAGATCTCGGCCGAATCTCTCACCTACTAAAGTAAGCTCACACTACCATCACCAGTGCGTAATCGTCGAGTCTACTCCCGTAGGAGTATCTATCCGTAAGGATTGAGCCAACTACTCTGTCGGATTCTCTGAGATCCGAACAAGTGCAGCTGCAAAAAAAGAATGACTCGCACCTATGTCTATAATTACTACAGCAGGGGTGGATTAGACAAAGATGGTACTTAGAATCATCTTAGGTGTGTTGTGGTCGTAGGCCTAAACTGCCTAGAGTTGAGCCCGTCTCTATCTTCCAGCTCCCTGTGGTCGGGGTGGAGCTCCTGGTGGTGGTGGAGGTAGAGTCTTGAATTGTCATCCACCACCCGCTGCTCAACCAGCTCCTATGCTGTATCCGCCTACTCCCGGCGGACCACCATGTTCAAACCTCTGCCTCTACCTGGAAGGTCCCTCTACTGTATGTGGATCATCTTCATGGTGGGTTGGGAAGTCACAAACCATGTGGCCCTGCCCGTTGCATGCATATAACTACCTACTCCTTGTAAGGCTAGCTTTGTTTCGTGTGCCCGGCACAACCGAACCTATATCCTGAGGTTGCCAACTAGATGTCCTGGTCCACTTGGATTTTTGTGACATCTGTCTACTACCGGATGCGTAAGACTCGGTTACATGTCGCCCTGTGGTGGGTCTCACTGCTGGTGACTACTCAGCAAGAAAACTCACCACTAGAAGGGCTCGCTCCAGCATCCCCGCCTGCGTCGGAATGTTGAGGGGAATCATTGAAGCCCTGATCTCACACCTGAGTCCCTGCTCGAAGGTTTGGGACCTAAAGAACGGGTCTCGTACCATATATATGGAGTAGCGTGAGAGTTCGATGAACCTTGCTGAGTACTGATCTACTGTCATTATGCCCTGCTGCAGATGAAGTTACTCCTGAATCCACACCACATGAAGGCTGGCTGGAACAAACTCTGAGAAGAAGAGACTCTCGATGTCCGTCCAATGTAAATATGCCTCGTTATGCACCTGTAGCATCAGGCTCCACCATCTACCAGCTCCTGTGTGCAAGAGAATCATGGAAAGGATCACCATAAGGTCGGCTGGTGTCCCTACCAATATGAAAACTCTGACGACAGCCTCCAGCCAGTCCTCAGCTACCTGTGGGTCTGTCTATCAACAGAACTTGGGTGGCCTCTATTGCTGGAACTCGTGCAACACGCTTTGGCAGTATGAACTCTCTACTGCTGGGCTTGGTGGCATCAGTTGCCCAGTGGGTTGTGGTACCGCTGGTGCCTCTGCTATGATGGGGCCCTGAACTGATGCCACATCGCTCGGTGGGCTACCATCTCTTACGTAACTCGGAACCCTCGCTGGCTTCCTTCCTCGAGCCATCCTAAAAATAAACAGGTGTGCGATGGTCGAAACACTATACCTGGTGAGCTGACACAAAGTAATCAAAAAAAAAACTTTTGAAACACACAATCAATTAGTTTTTTCTTGAATTGAGTCCAAAATCAGAGGTCAGGGTCCTGGTGTATGGATTCATCGGCTGGTGCACAAACACTGGACTCCCTAGACTAAAAACCACACTCAATACTCTTAACACTATTTCTTCATGGAAAATAATTGTCAGAGTCCTATGTTATGCGGTAGAACCGACTCCTCTGATACCAATTTGTCACGACCCATCCTCAGGTAACGTGCCTTGACTACCCCAAGCTCGCCTTCCATAGGCCAGGGGCTGGAGACTAACACCAAATGCGCAAATCCATAATCTGGGAAGGCATTTCCTTTATAAAATAAAAAAACACAACATAGTATGCAACAGGAAGTAAACACTAAGTATTACTGAATACAAAAGTAATTGATGGAAGGAAAGGGGCCAGAAATACAAGCCCAACATTATGTACAGTACTACTGAAATGCTGGTACAGCTACAGTAAAGTAAAACAACAACCACTAAGTCGTCCTCTGGGAATCCCACCTGAAGGGTGGGTACATATGGTCTCCTCAGCACCCCGGGTCTGTCCGTCTGCTCTGAGTACGTCTCGCCAAGTGGTCCACCATCGGGTACCGTCCAGCTCTACAATTCTCTACCTTGATCAGTGATGTCTGCCCTCTGCATCCAAAATAATGTAGTATGATCATAGCACATTCAGGTGTGAGTATACAATACTTAGTAGGGACCCCGAGACCCCCGAAGGTCTCCCAGAATCCATGAAGGATAAACCACATAAAAGATGCGATCAAGAAGTATTAACCAACTCTACTTAGGTATATGCCCATACATATACATAAGTTATCAACCACAGTTAAGCTCCAACTCTTGAGCCTAAGAACAACCGAGTCCACACAGGAAATTATTGTCAATCACATTGATGATAGTGATTTAATGTCAAGAATCAGCTCATACAGGTATACATCTTACGTATAGCAATTTAGACGATCAGATGTAATCACTGATTCATCTAAGCTCTCAGACCCACATGGGATACAAGACCAGCTAAGCTGTCGGAACTGCACATGATACAATACCAGCTAATCTGTCGAACCCACACATGATACAAGTACAGAGGTCAAAATTGTCAGACCCAGACAAGAAACAAGAACAGTAGTCATCGTCGTCGAACCCACGAAGGATTCTAGTATGGTAGTCGTCACTGTTGAACCCCAGGATGATTCTAGTATCGTAGTGGTCGTTGTCGAACACACGGAGGATTCCAGTATAGTAGTCGACGCAGTCGCAGTCAGCTCTAGGATTCCCGCACACATCACGCTCGATTCCCAAAGGGTCTGCTTCTCGAGCCAAGGGGTCAATACATCAACTATCACGAAGTCCAGAGTTGATATATCCCGATGTTCCATTTCGTCAAATGAAACCCAACGCGATAGATTCTGCGTCAATCGGACTCCCGGTCTGAGAGTTATTGGCTTTTCTGTTCTAGGGGCTTAGTTAGAATTAAGGTCGTTCCAAACCCGGCCAGTTTACAATGTTTTCCAAAACTCACTTAGAGTATCACAAAGGAACGTCTCATCATGAGGATCCCAGTGCAGTAGACGGCGCACCATTCGGACGTGCGGTCTTTGAGTTATACAAATTTAAGTGAAACAGGCCCGGTCCGTCAAGCCCAGTGGGCTGACAGATCGGCCCGTCCTAGCTCAGCGGGTCCGACCTGGCTATGGGGTCGGCTAGGCCCGGCTCGGTGTGGCTTGGCCCAGCGGGGTGCCAGTCGCGGCTTGTCTAGCTAGTTGAGCGGTGTGGGGGAGCTTTCGTGAAACAGCGGCACCGAGCGGCACGGCCGCTCCTGCACAGTCGGTCGTAGCCAGTCGGTCTGCTCCGGCGTGAGTGGCCCATACAGGCGGGCCGCTATTCTCCCACACAGCAGCTGAAGGTTCCACGACCTTCTTTAACTCAACCAACCGCCCACCGGCTGGTTCTCCTGCTGAAGCGGACCGCGGAGTGCGGACCACGGTTATCCTCAACGCGGCACCAAAGGGGCACCGCGGTTCTCCAGCCCGGACGACTATGTATGAAACAAAAATACATCATGTTATCTATGCTTATATCAGGACCAAACCAACCAGGTAATGATATTGATGTTTATTTGGCTCCATTGATCAAGGATTTGAAAACATTGTGGGATTCATGTGTTACATTGTATGATGCTTACAAAAAAGAGGATTTCAATTTGAAATACATGTTGTACGGGATGATAAATGACTTTCCTGTTTATGGAAATTTTACAGGATATAACATTAAAGGAACTCAAGGGTGTCCCATTTGCGAACAAGGTACATAGTCAATTAGGTTGAATCATTCATTGAAAACTATTTTTTAGGACATCACAGATTTCTACCCCGATGGAATAAGTACCAATCTTGGACAACATCATTCAACGGAAGTTTAGAAGAACCTACAAAACTGTCTCCACTAATAGGTAATCAATTGTTTGATAAGGTAAAATATTTGGACACAACTTTTGGTAAACTATTTTTGAAAAACCTTACAAAAAACTGGTTGGAAAAAGAAATCGGTTATTTTTGAATTACCATACTGGAATTGTCTGTATGTCAGACATTTTCTTGATGTTATTCATATTTAATAAAAATGTATGTGATAGTGTCATCGACACGTTGCTAAATGCACCCGGAAAAATGAAGGATGGAATTAAGGTTATATTGGACATTGTTGATATGGGAATAAGAGAAGAGTTGGAACCAATGAAGGGTTAAAAACAAACATTTCATCCTCCTATTGCTTACACTCTTTCCTGGTAGGAGAGATATCGGTTTCACAACTTCTTGAATGACGTAAAGGTTCCAGAGGGGTATTCATCAAATATCAAGAACATCGTGTCAATGAGAGATTTAAAATTAAAGGGTTTGAAATCGCATGACTATCATGTTTTGATGTAAGATCTAATTCCTATAGCTTTACATTTTATTTTTCCCATGAATGTCCGCCATACAATAACGAAGTTCTATTTCTTCTTCAAAGCTATATGCAGCAAAGTTATAGACCCGACGAAATTTCGAACTATGGAAAGTAAAATTGTTGTCATATTATGTGAATTGGAAATGTTCTTCTAGCCAACATTTTTTGATATGATGGTTCATGTGATGGTTCATTTGGTGAGAGATATTCGACTATGTGGTCATGTATATTATAGATGGATATACCCCATTGAGCGGTATATGAAGATTTGGAAAGGGTATGTCAAAAATTGAAGTCATCCAGAGGGTTGTATTATGGAGCAATATTTTGTTGAGGAAGCCATTGAATTTTGTACCGAATACCTGTCTGGTGTGGAAAACATTGGCCAACTGAAATCTCGTCACACTGAGCAGCTTGAGGGTGAAGGAATTTATGGAAGAGAAGTTGTCACAATCAATATTACAAATCAGGAGCAGGCTTACCTTTGCTTTTTCCATAAGAGTTTCGACATTGACCCATATGTTCAATCCCATAATAAAATTCTTAGGCGTTTGAATCCATCTAGGGATGATAAATGGATATCAGATACACATAATCGGCTGTTTATTAGATGGTTTCATGACCATATTTTGAAGAATCTTGATGAAAATCCAGACTCAATTTCAGAATGACTTCGATGGCTAGCCAGAGGAGAAAGTGTGCATTTATTATCTTACAATGATTATAAAGATAATGGTTATACATTCTATACTAATGAACAAGATGAATACAGTAGCATATAGAATAGTGGGTTTACACTTGTGGCTAAGGTGATGCATGTTTCCGGTGCTAAGGACAAAAATCCAATTTTTCTGAATATGTTATACTTTGGCATCATCAAACGAATATGGGAGTTGGATTATATGAAATTCAATGTGTCGATTTTTCAATGCAAGTTGGTTGATAACAAGAGTGCTGTTATAATAGATGAATTAGGATTCGTGAAATTTGATTTCTGTAAGGAAGTGGAGAAAGATGAACCATTTATAATGGCATCACAGGCAGTACAAGTATTTTATGTTCCAGACCCCGCAAACCAAAATTGGACAAATGTTCTGTTATCGACCAAAAAAACTGAAGGGTCGGATGAAAGATCAATAGAGGATGACCCTTTTATAGGGAATTCACAATCATTTCATAGTGGTCCCAATGTAGAAGGCATTTTGTATGTTAGAGGAGACCATAATGAAAGGATTTACATAGTCGATAGAGGAGTCAAATATCTTCATCCTTTAAAGAAAAAAAGAGAGTACAATAATGAGGTTATTTGTTTATTGTAATATACATTGTGTTACATTATGTTTTATATGTATGGTACTGATTTTATGAAATCTAAATTAAATGTTAAACCACTTCTGTAGATAATGACTTCTGCACCTACTGATGCGCCCAATCCCGTGGTATAAAAGGTCTCTCAACCAACTGATGGTGGTCCCAGTGCAGAGAAACAACAGGCTTCTCAACCAGCTATTGGTGGTCCCAGTGCAGAGCAACAACAAGTTTCTCAACCTATTGTTGTTGGTCCCAGTGCTGAGTTACAACAGGTTTCTCAACATGTTGCTGCTGGTCCCAGTGCTGATGCTAGTGCTCCGGAGAAACATATTGATGATACTACTGAGGAAATGGTAGGAAATGAATCCCTGAAAGAACAAAAAAAACAAGATCATTGTAGTTTGACAGTGTTAGCCAAAATCCTTAAGGAAAAAAGCAAAAGGAATAAAATTTGAGGTGGGGTAGAATAAGAAAGGACAACATGTTAACCCCAACAAATCCATCTTTAGTAGCTACATTGTAATCGTCACTCGGCAACATGTGTCGATTGATGTACAGTAGCGGCACCATGATTCCACTGGTCTGAAGACACTAACGTGGGAAGAGATTACGGTATCATTATGATATAATTTTTTTAATTTATTAAAATAAAATAACAAAACATTTACTTACTCTTCAGCATCCATTGTAAAGTGCATTTATAGTAGATGCCTTATATAAGGATTTATTTATTAAGATTTTCAGGAAGGATTCATAGAGGATTCCGCACAATTTTAACGAAATATCATCTTAAAGATGCTGAAGGGAAAATCATGCCGCACCCACCTCCTCTTTATGCACACTTGATATCCCAAGGAGCATGGGACACATTTAGAAACTGTCATGGGGAGCAGACTTTTTAGGTACATTGTGTGGGGTAATACGTTGTTTGATGTTTCCTGTATTCATCACTTTGATTGATAGTTTATTATTTATGAAATAGAAACTGAGTGCTAAAAATAAAAAACTTGCAACAGAACTAGCGTACCCTTACCGTAAAGTAAGGATAGGGTACACTTCACTTGAGAAAAAATTGGTACGTCTTTTAAATCTACAGTACTACTAATATGTGACATAAAACAACACCATAACCATGTTTCTATATTTATATTCAGATTGATGAATCGAAATCAAAATGAATATCCATCCCATGCCATGTGATATGGAAGGAGGCTCGTGTAAATAAATAAAGGATATTGATAGATGAAAACACACAAAAAGTGTGGGAAACATGTGTAAATATGACATAATATAAATTTGATTTGTTTTAAATCGATATTAAATTACAATTAATACTTATTTTTCTATATTTTATATCTGACATAGTCATAGGAATCAACAACACCCACACCAGATGCAGACATACTTTCTGCAACCTAGAAGCAACCAGACTAGTATGGCCGCGTAAGAGGTGCAGGTTTTGGGGTGACACCCCGAACATATTTTCAAAAACAAAAACAAGCGGATGATCAAAATGAAAAAATGGAAAAGCTTCAAGAAAAATTATATATTTTTCAAGAAGAATAACAATGCCAGATAGAGATGATAGCAAAATTGATGGGGGAGAGGCAACAAGAAGAAAAAACTCATGTTTGTAAAAGATCATGCAAACGCATTCCGATTTTTTTGATACATTATGAGAATGATCCATGAGTCATTTTTGACATGTACGAATTGATCACACCTCAATATGATGTATGGTGTGACCGGTATGGCTAAAAGTTTCTGATATCAGTTTGAAATTGACATTAACATTTGAAAACAACACTACTGACATACAGAATATCGAGAAAACGCGTTCGGATTATTTTTATACTTAAGGACAATGATCCATGAGTCATTTTTGACATGTATGAATCAACCACACCTCAATCCGATGCATGGTGTGACTGGTATGGCTAAAAGTGTCTGATATCAGTTTGAGATTGACATTAACATTAGAAAAAAACACTACTGACATACTGAATACCAAGAAAACATGTTCGGATTGTTTTGATACTTTAGGAAAACGTTCCATGAGTCATTTGTGACATGTAAGAATCTGCCGCACCTTAATCAGACGCATGGTGTGACTGGTCTGGCTAAATGTGTGTAATATCAGTTTGAAATTGACATTAACTTTAGAAAAAAACACAAGTGACATACGAAAAACTGAGCAAATGCATTCGGATTGTTTTGATACTTTAGTAAAACAATCCATTAGCCCTTTGTGATGTGTACAAATCAACCTCACAACAATCCAATGCATGGTGTGACTGGTATGGATAAAAGTGTCTGATATGAGTTTGAAATTTACATTAACTTTAGGAAAAAACAATATTGACATATGAAATACCGAGAAAAAGAATTTTGATTGTTTTGATACTTTAGGAAAACGATCCATGAGTCATTTTTGATGTGTAAAAATCAACTACACCTCAATCCAATGCACAGTGTGACCAGTATGGCTATAAGTGTCTGATTTCAATTTCAAATTGACATAAACTTTATAAAACAACACAAGTGACATACAGAAAACTGAGCAAACGTGTTCGAATTGTTTTGATACTTTAGGAAAACGATCCATGAGTCATTTGTGATGTGTAAAAATCAACCGTACCTCAATCCGACACACGGTGTGATAGGTATGGCTAAAAGTGTCTAATATCAGTTTGAAATTGACATTTACTTTAGAGAACAACACAAGTGACATACGAAAAACCAAGAGAAAGCAATCATATTGTTTTGATACTTTAGGAAAACAATCCATGAGTCCTTTGTGAGGTTTATTAATTGACCACACCTCAATCTGACGCACGGTGTGACCAGTATGGCTAAAAGTGTCTGATATCAGTTTCAAATTGACATAAACATTAGAAAACAACACTATTAACATACAGAAACCTGAAAAAACGCATTCTTGTTGTTTTGATACTTTAGGAAAACAATCCATGAGTCATATTTGACATGAACGAATCTACCGCACCTTAATCCGACGCACGGTGTGACCGGTATGGCTAAAAGTGTCTAATATCAATTTGAAATTGACAATAACTTTAGAAAACAAAACTACTAAAATACGAAATACCAATAAAATGCGTTATGATTGTTTTGATACTTTAGTAAAATGATCCATGAGTCATTTGTGACTTGTAAAAATTTACCACACCTCAATCTGACACACAGTGTGACTAGTATGGCTAAAAGTGTCTGATATCAGTTTGAAATTGACATTAACATTAGAAAACAACACTATTTACATACGTAATACTAGGAAAATGTGTTTGTATTGTTTTGATACATTAGGAAAACAATCCAGGAGTCATTTTTGACGTTTACAAATCGACCGCACCTCAATCCGATGCACGGTGTGACCGGTATGGCTAAAAGTGTTTAATATCAGTTTCAAATTGACATAAACTATAGAAAACAACACAAGTGACATAATGAAAATAGAGAAAATCTATTTGGATTATTTTGATAATTTTGTAAAATGATCCATGAGTCATTTGTGACGTGTAAGAGTCAATCACATATCAATCCGAAGCATGGCGTGACCGGTATGGATAAAAGTGTCTAATATCAGTTTGAAATTGACATTAACATTAGAAAAAACACAAGTGACATAGGAAAAACTATGAAAATGAATTCGGATTGTTTTGATACTTTAGGAAAACGATCCATGAGTCATTTATGATGTGTACAAATTGACCGCACCTCTATTTGATGCACGGTGTGATGAGTATGTCTAAAAGTGTATGATATCAGTTTCAAATTGACATTAACTTTAGAAAAAAACACTACTAACAAACAGAAAACCCAGAAAATGCGTTCATATTGTTTTGATACATTTGGACAAGGATCCATGAGTTATTTTTGACATGTAAAAATAAACCGCACCTCAATTTGACACACGGTGTGACCAGTATGGCTAAAAGTGTTTGATATCCATTTCAAATTGATATAAACTTTAGAAAAGAACACAAGTGACATATGAAAAACTAAGTGAACACGTTCAGATTGTTTTGATACTTTAGGAAAATGATCCATGATTCATTTTTGACATGTAAAAATCAATCATACCTCAATATGACGCATGGTGTGACCAGTATGGCTAAAAGTGTCTGATATCAGTTTGAAATTGACATTAACTCTAGAAAAAAACACAAGTGACATACGAAAAACCAAGAAAACACGTTCAGATTGTTTTGATACATTATTACAACAATACATGAGTCATTTTTGACATGTACGAATTGACCATACATCAATTTGATGCACGGGGTGACCGATATGGCTAAAAGTGTCTGATATCAGTTTCAAATTGACATTAACTTTAGAAAACAACACTACTAACATACAGAAAACTGATCAAATGAATTCAGATTGTTTTGATACTTTAGGAAAATGATCCATGGGTAATTTTTGACATGTATGAATCAACTGCACATCAATCTGATGCACGGTGTGATAAGTATGTCTAAAAGTGTCTGATATCAGTTTCAAATTGACATAAACATTAGAAAACAACACAAGTGACATACGGAAAACCGATAAAACGTGTTCGGATTGTTTTGATAATTTAGTAAAAATATCCATGAGTAATCTTTAACGTGTACTAATCAACTGAACCTCAATCTGACGCACGGTGTGACCGGTATGGCTAAAAGTTTCTGTTGTTAGTTTGAAATTGACATTAACTTTAGAAAAAAACACATGTGACATACGAAAAACCTAGAAAACACATTCGGATTGTTTTGATACTTTAGGAAAACGATCCATGAGTCATTAGTGATGTGTATGAATTGAAAACTACTCAATCTGATGCACGGTGTGACCGGTATGGCTAAAAGTGTCTGATATCAGTTTTAAATTGACATTAACTTTAGAAAACAACACTACTAACAAACGTAAAACCGAGAAAACGCATTCGGATTGTTTTCATACATTATTAAAATGATCCATGAGTCATTTTTAATGTGTATTAATCAACGAAACCTCAATCTGATGCATGGTGTGACCGGTATGGCAAAAAGTATCTGATTTCAGTTTCAAATTGACATAAACTTTGGAAAACAACACAACTGACATACGGAAAACTGAGAAAACACGTTCATATTTTTTTGATACTTTAGGAAAACGATCCATGAGTCATTGGTGACATGTAAAAATCAACAGAACCTTAATTTTATGCAAGGTGGGACTATTAATGCTTTTCATTTGATAAAGAATCAGTATTTATTAAATGAGTAAATTATCCAAAAACATTCTGATTTTACATTATTCCCTTTCATTGTTATCAGAGTGAAAACATTTGAGTTTATCATTTCCATATTTTAGTTTCAAATTTCCATATTAATGTATTCTTTCATATTAATGTATTAATTTACATCATTATTGTATTACTAACATAATCTTTGTTTTCTTATATATGTGAATTTTTTTCTTGAGTTGAGATGCTTTGTTCGGCAACAAATACCTTGGATGACAATTTTTTAGAGAGGATCACATATATCAAAGGATGAAACATTAATTTTTATATCTATTTTTGGATAATTGTTATTGTAACCATGCAATTCATTGTTTGAAATGTATATAGCAGTGTGTTGTTTTTTATTCATGATGTTAAGTAAATGTATATATCATTGTTTGTCAAAATATTGTGTGCGTGTGTTATTTTGTACAGGTGTGCAGGTGCTATTTTGTGCATATGTGAAGGTGCTGGTTTGTGAAGGTGTGCAGGTGCTAGTTCTACAGGTGCAAGGGAAGGTGCCTTTATCAGTGCTATTTTGAGCACTGATAAAGGACACCTTTAACATCGCTAAAAGAGCACTGATAAAGGTCCCAATTCTCAGCGCTCAAGATAGTGCTGATAAAGGCGCCCCATTATCTGTGCTAGAAAAGTGATGTTAATTTCGGTCTAGATATAGGGGGAGGGTCCCCTTTATCAATGCTCCGAAAAGCACGGATAAAGGGTTTCCTTTATCAGTGCTCAAAAAAACGCTGATAAAGGGTTTCCTTTATCAGTGCTTTTTTAGCACTCATAAAGGTCTACTTTATCAGGGCTTTTCGGAGCACTAATTAAGGGGACCCCCCCTTATCTACACCATTTTTAACAGCGCTTTTATAGCACCATTAATGTCGGTTTTTTGCGCTGATAAAAAGCCAAGTTGTAGTAATGGGTCTAGAACTACATGTTATGCTATTTTGTTTCCCATGACTAGTACTGCTAGGATATAGTTTATTATTATATGAAATTCTTGTGATATTCATTGTTGCTATATATCCAAGTAGTAATTGAGAGTTACTTTGGATGCTAGATATCGTTTGTGCATGATTTTATTACAAATCGCTGTGAGAACTGGTGTAGTTTGACCATAGAAAGAATTGACGTTGAGGGCTTCCCCAGAGTGTCTTTTATACTTTTCATGTTGCGAGACCATATGGGGGATTGACTGTGAGTTCTCTATCATATTGTCTATTGTACACCATTATGACGCTATAGGGGGAATTGACGTTGAGTACTTCCTTAGAGAGTCTATAGTTTATTGTTAAAAGACAACTTGAAAAATTAACGGTGGGTGCTTCCACATACTGTCTTTGTTGCATGAGACCAAAGGGGTTAGACTATGTGATCTTTCCCAGATGGTCATTATATATTTATTTCTTGTGAATTATTGGTTGGATTTTTAATAAATGTAAATGAATTTAGTTTTCAACAGTATTATTGTTTACTTTTTAGTAGTTCCTTGTTTATTATTTCATTTTTCATTTTCCATGCAATATATATTCATTGATAACTAGAGACAGATCTTATGGTGGTGGTCTATTGGGATTCGTCTCACACCCTATTTGGGTCATGTTTTTGAGCCCAAACAGATTATATTTCTTCAGGTATAGATATGGGTTAGCTCCCTTCTACTTCAGTTACTTGACAGTTGTGGAGTTGGAGAGCGTGGGACCAAGATGAGTCATACGATGCTGTTGGAGTTTATTTATTTTATTTGTACTTTATATTAGTATTTTATTTTCCAGAATTATGACTTTTTGGCTTATTTCCTAGACATATGTGGCATGTATCATTTATATATGTTCTTGAGTTTTTTATTTACTGTCATTCTTTTGCTGTTTACTTATTGTATTGTATTACTACTTCTACTTCTATTACCTACTTGTTTCTACTATCTTACTCTCCCAATGAGGGCATAGTCTCCCCACTATCACACCAAAGGCCCTTGCAACTAGTAAAAAGCCTCCGGCATTCATGGGAATTCACTTCAGTCCATGTGACAACTAGGCACGAGGCTCCTTTGGGTGGCACCCGGAACTAGTACGTTACAAAGTGGTATCAGAGGAGGCTCTTTTCTTCTTTGAATTACCATTTGGATCCTATAGACAGGGATAGAATGGAATAGGTAGTTGGTAATAAGTTGTTCTTAGAAATAGCTAACCTGTGTACAGGGAAAACCTAATATGCCTCGATTATTGAAATTTTTTGGTTTTCCATTTGTTGGAGTTGAATTTATTTTACCGTTAGGTGATTTAAAAGTTTTTTTATATTATCATTGATATAATTGAGGTTCTATTTCTATTGAAACCAGATGAGATGTGGGAATTCCATCTCATTCACGAAATAGGCACCTGCTAGAGATTACATGTCCGGCATTCTTGTCATGCCCTTTAGGGTGCATTAATGATTTCATGTTGTTAAGATAGATTTTGTGCTAGATATTCATGTTGTTGTGATATATTACTTGATAGAATACCTAGTATATGATAGGGTATTGGATTTTTTTAATGTTTCTTTTGGATGGACGCCAAATTTTGGTCCCTAGGGTGTTATGGGCCCTCTTATATCATAATTGTTGGATCATACTGAACCTTAACTGAATTTTTATATGACATGATAGAAATTTTATTCCATGCATTTATTTGTGGGGATTATGGTCCCCCATGGATCATAATTTGGAACTTTAATGTTGTTTCAGTGTTTTTGGGGTTTCGAAGTAGTTTTTATGGCTTACTATCCAGAAAAACCCTGAATACATGGTGTGTAATGATGAATACTTGCCATGTGTCCTTCTGTTTGGGAAGAAAAAATTTTTCATAAGTATATTCCATGTACTGTATGTACACACCCTGTAATCCTTGACAGTGTGACTAATTGTGTGGGTCGAGATACGGGGTTCAGAAATATTTGGGGGAACACACTGTTTACCGGACGTACATGTCTTGTTGTAGAGACCATGCATCCAGCTGTGTGACTAAGGACACATATGGATGAAACTCAAGTAGTACACGTTATGTCCGTATTGAGAACACCGTGTAGAGTTAACTGTGTATCCGGCTATGTGAGCAACGACACAGGTCGGTAAAATCCATCTAGTATACACTGTGTCTTGCATAAACATGCCATGTAGTTTTATTTTAATAGAACCATGTGGTTTAGCAGTGTAGGGGAACTCGGGGAGGGTAAAATTATTCAAGTACAATACTTGTCCTTGGGAAGAACAGGTCGTGTGTATGAGGTGTTACATGACCTGGATTGGAAGAAGTACATGCCCATGTGAAGGCCTAATGGAACACACTGTGTAGGGGTCATACACGCCATGTATCCATGTTTTGGAAAACATGAATGTCCTCTTACTCATGTAACTTTCTATCACATATAACTTTCAATCCTTGATAATATTGAAATAAGGTGTGTTCTTGACCTTGAAGAGTCGTTCCACCGAGAGTTCCTCCTGTAGTGCGTATGATATAGGGAAACGATCAGAAACTGGACATGGTAGATCAGTGACTACTAGAAGACCCTACCACCCGTCCCTTATTGGCACCAGCCATCATTCCAGATACAAGTGACACTGCACAGTTCTGAGAAGGCTTCATTAGGATGATGCAGACCTTCCATTGAGCACTAAATCCTTTCAAGTCTATGGTATAGTTAACATGGGTTTTTCAGCAGTACCACCCTCCCACATTCTTAGGGAATAGAGGAACTCTTGCTACAGAGTCATGGTTAGAATTCATGTTATCTATCATTAATTATCTTGAGATGCCTTCATAGAGGAGGTTGAAGCTCAATACGTACATGCTTCAATATTCTTCCAAGAGATGAGGGGATGTGATATCACAAGTGGTATTCCAAAGCATTATGGTTTGGGATGAGTACTAGCATACCTTCTATGACTAATTTTACCGAGAGATTTTGAGGGCCAACCGAGCTCGAGAGTTCATAAGTCTGGAGCATGCTACACTCTCACTCAGGTAGTATTATTCTCGCTTCATAGAGATGAAGTGTTTCACTTCTATTTTAGTGGTTGATGAGTTATTTCTGACAAGAAAGTTTGAGGATGGTCTCAAGCAGGACGTATGATCTAAGGTGAATATTTCTTTTTTAACTTCCATAAATTCTATAGTCAACTAGGTGCTGATCAAAGAGAGAAACCAAATGGATTCCGAAGTTGTGGGACAGAAAAGTTCACCATCTAGAGTTGGTACCCTTCTTACTGATAGCAGGAACCACCACATGGAGTCAACAAGTATAGATCTGAGTAGGTGGGATACTTATTTTGGTATCCACGTGGTATGATACCAGTGCGGGAAGAGCAGGAATACGAGGACACATTACCATAGATACCCAGTTTAGTCTTGATCTTTTGGGAAGATGGCTCATCTTCATCATTTCTATCAGATTTTCTCACCAACAACATTTGATACGGGTTTTTCTATGAGCCCTCATACCGGGGAAGGACCACCAGTTCCACATCAGACTGGGGACTGGAGTTCTTCTGGTCATTCAATCTGAGGTGGTGGTAATGGCCATAGTGGTTAGACATAGGGTTTTTGATATCCATAGGTTGGATATACTCAGGGATCTTAGACCTATTCATAGGGTCACATTGTAGGTCAAGATTTTTCACTGGAGAAGACCTAGTAGGAGAAAGATCAGGGACCCTTTATGGTTAGAGTTATGATTTTAGTTGCCGCAGTTTTATCTTCTGATCTTTTCGATATAGGGGCTTCCTATAGCTTTATATTTGTGGCTGTTGTAGAAATCCTTGGGCAATGTATCTATACTTACATTGATATCAAGACATTGGACACTTTTTTGAGAATTATAATTGCTTGTGTATGTCAGTGCAAGGAGTGACCTCCTGAGGTTGCTGGTTGTCACATCTTATGGGACCTTAATGACTTGGAGACTATGGGATATGATGTCATTTTCAAGAAGGACTGGTTAGTTCCCTTCCCAAATTTTGTCCATTTCTATCATTGTATTGTGAGTTTAATGTCACCAAAGGGAGGTTTGTTTCTATATAAGGGATAATGGGATGTCCAGGAAATCAGAGCAGGATCTGAGCATCACTGTTTAGGAGGAGTTACATCCCAGATTTCTAGTTTGTATCTAAATGACCAAGGGACTTCACAGATAGACTTTTCTTCATTGGTGGATCATTTCAGGTATATAATTCTAGAGGACTTATCAGGTTTTACTCCAGAGCGAGATGTAGACGTTTTTATTGATCTTGTTCCAGGAGCAGCACTGGTGTCCATTCCTTCTTATTGGATGGGTACACCAAAGTTACAAGAGCTGAAGAAGCAAATAGAGGAGTTACAAGAAAAGGTTTCATCTAACCCAGTACTCCTCCTTAGGGTGTGTCTATCATTTTTTGAAAAAAGGTGGATGGTTCCCTCAAGATTTGCGTGGATTATTGGAAGATAAACTAGTTGATAGTCAAGAACTGATATCCCTTTATGAGGATTGATGATCCCTTTGATTATCTTAGATTAGTCTAGGTGTTCTCATAGATTAAATTTTGATACAGTTATCATCATTTTCATGTTTGACAATCTGATATACCTCTTAAAGCCTTTCAGAGAAGGTATGTTCTATATGAGTATGGGTTATTTCATTTGGTCTCACAAATACACCTGTAATTTTTATGGAATTGATTTACCAATTATTCCATCCACACTTGGAGTCCATTTTGGTGGTTTTCCGGGAATATGACTTGGTGTACTCTCACACTCGATATGAACATGATACCCATATTGAGATTGTTTTGAGTACAGTGAGAGAGAATCAGTTATATACTATGTTCTCAAAATTCCACTTTTGGATAGACCATATTTACTTCTTTGGTCATGTTATGTCAGAGACAAAAGAATAAGTAGACCTAGATAAAGTGAGACCAGTAGTTTCTGGGGAGAAACCAAATAATGTCTTTGAGTTATGGAGTTTCTTATGGATTGTTGGTTACTACATATGTTTTATACTATACTTTTCTTGCTTAACAGTGACACTAACGAGACTAACTAAGAAGGGTGTGAAGTACTTGTGGACATATTTCTAAGATTAAACATTTCAGGAGCTAAAAGAGAAGCTGAATTTAGCATCGATAATAGTTTTTCTAGATCCAAGTATAAGTTATATTGTTTAATGTGTTGCATCAGGTATTGGGCTTGGAGTACTGCTTCTACAGGGGTAAGGGGTCGTTGCATACAGGTCTTGGTAGTTGAGGCCACATGAGAAGAATTACTTGATGCACAATCTTGAGTTGGTAATAGTTGTTCATGCCTTGTACTGTTGGAGACATTACCATATGGGAGAGAATTTATTGGTTTTCACTAACCACAATCTTCTCTAGTATATCTTTACCCAGCATGACCTGAATTTGAGACAATGAAGGTGGGCTGAGTACCTTTAGTCCTTTTACCTTGAGCTCGCCCACACGCATAGGAAAGGAAACACAGTGGCTAATGTGTTGAGCCTAAGGACTCAGATGTAGGTAGTTCAATAGGCCAGTAGTGAGTGGAAGCTAATGGATCTATTCTCTGTTATGCATTTGGCGGTAATGGATCTGTTCTCTGAGATGCATTTTCATGTGCATGATAGAAAGGGGTAGACATTTATTTCTTCTATAGATTTTACCTCTACTCTTCTGGATCGGTGCGAATGAGGAAACTATTGGACCCCGAAGGCCTAATCCTCTAGGAGAGTGTGTCAGGAGAGGATCCTACTCCTGGATGGACCATAGGTGAGGATGATGTCTTGCATTTTCATTGGTGTGTATGGGTGTCAAAATATATAAACAAGAAGTTTTAGTGAGATTTTCATTCCTCAGTTTTGGCAGTTCATCCTAGTGTTACCAAGATGTATTGAGATCTACATCGTCAGTATTGGTGTCCTGGTATAAAGAAAAATGTTGATGGTTTTGTTATGATATGTTCTTCCTGTCAGAAGGTAATGGCAGAGCATCAGTGACCAGTGGGGATTTTATACCAATTACCCACTTTTCTAGTGGAAGAGGAAGGATTTCTCGATAAATTTCGTGACAGGGTTACCGAGATCCCATTGAGGGAATGACATAGTTTGGGTTATCATTTAAAGATTCATGAAGGTTGAGAACTTCCTACCGATCATGGAGACCTTCAGTGTTGATCATATGGAATGTTTGTACATCCTAGAGATTATAAATTTATATGGGGTTCCGTAGTCCATTGTTTCTGATAGGGATTCCCATTTTAATTCTCGGGTCTGGTAGGGACTATAGTGTGATTTGGCTACACAGTTACTTCTGAGTATAGCTTACCATCTACAGATAGACGGCCAGTCCGAGCATAAGATTCAAGTGCTAGAGTACATAATTTGAGCATGCGTCCTAGATTTTGGATAATCTTGGTAGAATCACATACCTCTAGTGGAGGTTTCCTTCAATAACAGTTTTTAGGCAACTATTTAAATGGTATCATATGAGGCTCTGTACGGTAGGCCATGCCGATCACCCATATATTGGCTAGAAGTAGGAGAGGTAGTTGTCTTGGGACCTCACCTTTTCTAGGAGACCAAATAGTAATTGGAGTTGATTTGGAAGAGGATGGATACTGCATAGTCACGACATATGACTTATGTTGATCATAAGAGATGAACATTGGAGTTTGAGGTTGGATATGAGGTTTTCCTACGTGTCACACCGACGTTGGGACACATGAGGATTAGGAGATAGGTAAAGATTTCAACGAGAAAGTTTGGGTCGTTTGAGGTATTGTAGAGAGCCTAGCTAGTTTCCTATCAGTTTTAGTTACCTCATAGGTATCGGGCTTTGCACAACATCTTCAATTTTTATCAGCTATGACGTTACTTCTCAGACTCATCTCATGTTTTTCGGCCTGAGGAGGTTCACATGGAGGTGGACGCATTGTTCGAGGAGCATCCTATCTAGATTTATATCACCGCCCGAAGGATATCTGTGGTCGGTCTGTTCCTCTGGTATGGGTCTTGTGGCCACACAGATGAGTACATGACAAGACATGGGAGTGGGAGACCGATGTGTGATCGTGGTGGCCGGAGTTGTTTGAGGATTATTCTATGCCACATTGTTAGGGAAATTAGAGGATGAATTTATTAAAGGGGAGATGTTTTTATGAACTCAAATATTCATTTCATGTATGGATCTTGATTTCAGGTGTTTTTTTGAAAAGGGGAGAATCATGAAATTTTTGGAGTACACGTCGTGTACATTGGAGTACATGTCATGTACCCGATTATCGCGGGTAGTGGGGTACTGGTCATGTAACGGCTGAGTACATAGCCACATAGCGGCCGAGTACAAGGCCATGTGAGGTGACCTAGAAAATTCCTAAAGCAAGGGCCTATTAAGTAAAGTACACGGCTTATACATTAAATGTACATGTCCTGTACTTTTATTTTCTTTTTTGTTAAATCAGACCCGGGTCACGTTGAATTGATAAAATTGTCTTCTTCTAGCCCTCTCTCATCCAAAAGTGATCGGAAGCACCAATTTTTCTCTAAGCCACTGACCCACCATCCTTTCTTCTAATCAAGCACCATCGATTGAGTTGGAATCACCTTGATGAGTTCTTCCATCCTCTAGAACCTCTCATCTGGATTTATCCTCTTGCATGGGTTATTAGAGGTTGATATTTTTTTATCGTTTTTGTAGATCTATGGAATCCTACTTATATTAGAAGGATAAGTTTCAACTATATCAATCGTACAATGTTGAGGTAGTTGGTTTGTTTCTTTTCATTATTGTATTTGGATTATATGTGAAAATGTTCCCAATACCCTAGTTTAGGGTATTGCGTGTTTAAGAAATGTAACCCTTATTTTTTTCTACTATGCTTTGTTTGTTTGATAAAGGGATTTTGATTATGAATGGGTTTTATTACCTTCGTATGGATGTGTTTTTCAATGTTTGTTTGAGTTGGTCGTTAGTTCTAGAACTGCCTGTTAGGCTATTTTGATTCCCTTGCCCGGTGCTTTTATAATGTACTCGATTATGATATGACATGCTGGTGATATGAATTATAGATATTTAGCCAAGTAGTATTTGATATTTACTTTGGCTATGGGATATTGTTTGTGCATGATTACGTTACACAGGACTGTGAGAACCTAGTATTGTTAGACCATAAGAGTAATTGATGTTGAGGGCTTCTACATAGTGTATGTTATACTATTCACGTTTCAAGACCATAGGGGGGATTGATGATGAGTTCTCCCTCGCAGTTTCTATAGTATATAGCTACAAGACCACATGGGGAATTGACATTGATTGATTCGTTACAGATTCTATACTTTATCTTTGAAAGACTACATAAGGAATTGACAGTGAGTGCTTCCATAGAGAGTCTTTGTTACAGGAGACCAAAATGGTTATACTATGTGAGATTTACTAGAGGGGAATTATATCATTATTTCTTATGATTTTTTGGTTGAATTTTTAATAAATGTAAATAACTGTTGTATTGAAACTCTAGGACTGTTTACTTTTGAGTACTTCTTGGTTTATTACTACATTTTTAATTTTTCCCACTATATATATATATATTCACTAAGAGTTAGGCATAGATATTTGGATGGTTGCCTACTGGGATTCGTCTCACACCCTATTTGGGTCATGCTTTTGGGCCCAAATGGAATATATTTCTGCATGAATGGATAATGGTAAGCTCCCTTCTACTTCAGGTACTTGAATGATGTGGATCTAAAGACCATGGGACTATGTAGAGGCTTGTGATGCTACTAGAGATTATTTATTTTCTATATACTTTATATTAGTATTGTATTTTACAGTATTGTGACATGTTTGGATTCTTTCCTAGACATATGTGACATGCATCATTTATATATGTGCTCCAGTTTTTTATTTACATTCAGTCTTCCACTTTTACTTATTGTAGGGTATTATTGCTTTCGCTGCTATTAACTATTTGTTTCTGTTGTGTTCCTCTACCAATGAAGGAATATTTTCCTCATTTTTACACCCAAGGCCCTCGTTACTAGTGAGAAGCATTTTGCATTTGGAGAAATGTTCTTGAGGCCATCTGACCAACAGAGTACGGGGAACCTTTGGGCGGAACCTGAAACTGAGACTTTATACAATAAACATTGGATGTTTATAAGACATTAATCATATGAAAATAAAATATAATGAGTTATAAGGGAATAATACTTGAATAAGATACAGACATGTAGAATACACATCTGACGGACCTCAGAACACCATGAGAGTGGAGGGGTGAATAATGGTGTCATTTTTTTCTATTAAATTGATGGATCTTCTTCCCACATTGGTAGGAACCTGTTAAACTTGTCTGAAGAGGAAGTGTAGAAAATTAACAATCACATGTAAAGAAATGAAACATCAATTTTACTTAGTTCACCACTAAGGTCTATGTCCAATTATCATACACCAACGGTATGTTAGTTGTACTAAAACCACTTATCTTCACAAGTTGTGGATACAAGTGTTTAGCACAGTCACTCTATGCCAGGCGCACTTCCTTTACAAGGTTTTAGGGATAGCACACTATATACTTGAGATCAATTCCGCTGACTCTCCCTTGGTCACTGCATTGGAAGAATCTAAACTTAGTTTAATTGGAAGAATATACACTTAGTTAAATGACATGAATGTCACTTAAGTGGTTTGGAATTAGATCATGCATCCTCATTTGAAAATGGATTCTCTGTTGATGTTCTTTAATCACCCACAAATGTAATTTATTTTCCCTTACACTGATATGTTTAAAAAATTAAATTTACAAACTGATTTGGTAAATTTTCAGGCATCCGTGGGTGTTCTACATACTAATTCCATTTTCGCGTACTGCTTTTCTTCACGTATCATCCATCTCCCCTACGTATCCTCCATCTCCTCCGTGTATCATCCAGATCCTCCGCAATCCTCCCTTCTCGGAGTACTGCACTCCTCCACATAGTGCTCCACTCATCCACGTATTATCCTGCTCCGCGTACTGCCATGCTCTTCCATGTACTGTGAGGGCTACCTTTTATAAGCACACTCTCCTCCATATATTTTTTTCCTTACGCGCATGATCCTCTCTATGTACTGTCTTCTCAACTGTGTACCACTTTGTAATTCACCAAATTTCTTCCCGAAATTTTAATCTCCATTATCAACATCCAACAAAGGGGATTACAATTCCTTAAATAGAAACGTAACTCCTCAAATTTTGGTAATTTGATTTACAAAAAATATTAATATTTTAAAATCTTCACTATAAACTGAACTCCATTAGCGTATTATTAGGCTTCACCACACACCACTCCGGTTTTGCAAACTGCAACAATCCTGCCAACCTTCGGCACTCCACGTACCACATGCGTTCACTGTGTACCATAACTATGAATAATTTTTTTGTTTATTTCTTCATCATTATACATACCGTATTCCTACACCACGTACTGTTGATGTGAACTTTTTTCAGTTCCACAAACCGCTCTGCGCATTAAACCGTGCACTGCTCCACACATCGTTCCATGCACAGCTCTGCACACCACTCCCACTGGTTGGAATGCAGCTATAAACCATTCCAAGAACATGGTACATATTCCATGTTCTGAGGAATTTGGTTCCCTTATTTTTCTAATATTCTTTTTCATTTCTCATGCCATTCACTCCTATCTGAAAACCCATTGTTTTCCAACACAAAACTCTCGATTTTGAGGCCTAAAATTTTTTCAATCACTGGGAAACTACACCACCTTCAATACTACTTTCAGTCTCAAATGTATGACCTCATTCCATGAAAACTCCCTAGTCATACATGTGTATATTGACAACAAACACAAACTAAATTCCATTATTAGCAATGAGCATCCTTTGTTCCAACAATATCCCCCTTCGGGTTCTTTGTAAATTTCTAGATAAATTCATTAATGTGCCAGGCACAATCAAAAAATGAACCTCCAAGAAACAACTTAGACATCACTCAAAGTCTACGTGAGTAGTTCATGGTGTAGAAAACAAGGGAGAAGACATGAATTGAGTACTCATTATTTTCTTTTCTCCCCCATAGGTTCATTTCTAGTTGTTTCTATTCTCCATATTTCATGTATCTATAATGAAACAGATCGCTCTCTATTGAATTTATCCATTCTCCCCTATTTGTAATAAACCCTAAAAATGGCTATTTAAACATTTTTTAAATCATAAAAAACTCCCCCAGGATTGTATCTCCCCCCACAAACTTGTAACACTTCCAAAAACATATTAACACGGTTAAAAAAGTAGAGGAGATGGGAATCTCGTAATGTCTTTATGCACTGGGAGGTGGCTGAACACTGAGGTTCAATACATGTTTCTCAAACACAATTGCTGATAGTGGCTTGGTCATAATGTTAGCCACATTCTCATTAGTTCTCACATGGTCTACTTTTATCATTCCTTGTTCAACATTTTCTATGATAAAGTGATATCTAATCTCAGTATTTTTCATATGAGAATTTGGAACATGATTCTTCGTAAGGTTAATTGTTCCCTTGTTATCACAGTAAATCACCATTGGTTGTTTCACCTCATCACATATGTTGGTCAGTTGCTTATTCATCCTAAGTAACCGATTGCATGCCTTAGTAGCAAATATATATTCAGCTTAGGTTGTTCTAAGAGAAGTAATCTATTGTTTCTTACTTAACCATCCGGAACATTTCTTCCCACTATAGAATTCCCCACCACTAGTAGACTTTCAATACACTACATCTCCAGCCCTGTCAGCATCAGAAAAAGTGGATAGTTCACTACGTCTTCCAACATCAAATTATATCCCCTAATTATGTGTACCTTAAATGTATCTCATGATTCTTTTCACTTCCTCCATATTTTCTTCCTTCAACTTACATTGAAAGATATCCACAAGGAAAGTTACAAATACAATATCTAGCCATGTCTTTAGCAGGTATAGTTGGATTCCAAATATTCTTTTGTACATGGTGGGATCCATAGAAGTCTTGTCCCCAAGCTTCCTGAGCTTTGTTCCTATCACAATCAGAGTCAACATTGGTTTGGAATCATGCATATTTAATTTCTTTTTCATCTCTCTTAAATAATTTTCCTGATAAATGAAAGTTTAATCCTTTTTATAACTCACATGTAACCCTAAAAGGTATGTGAGTTCACCAATCATGGAAATTTCCAATTCGGATTTCATGTGATTGGAAAATTCTGCCACTCATCCATGCCTTCTTCCACCAAAAATATTATCATCCATGTATACCAATACCATGAATTGATCCGTTTGTGAATTTTTCACATAGATATTGTGATCCACTCCTCCTCTTTTAAACTCAATCATTCTCAGATAAGAGTCCAATTGTTAGTACCACACCCATGGTGGTTGTTTCATGCCATAATGAGCATTCATTAATTTTAAAACCTTCAGTTCATCTTTTCCATCCAAAAACCCTATATTTTTTTCAATGTAGACTTCTTCTTCTAATACTCCATTTGAGAATGTTGTATTGACATCCATTTGATTCAGTTTATAACCCCTTGGGATTTCCATGGCGCGAAATAGCCTGATTAACTCCAGTCTCACTACGGGATAAAATGTATCTTCAACATCAATGCATTCGATGTTTGAATATCCTTTATAGACCAAGCGTACCTTATTTATAATCACATTACCATGATCATAAAATTTTTCTTTAAATTCTACTTTGTAGCAATAACATTGTGACCTTCAGGTCTTTTGACAAGATCCCATGTCTGATTTTTGTTGATATGATCAAACCCTTCATTAATTTCTTTTACTAATGACTCATAATTTGTAGCATCTTCAAATGAGGATGGTTACATAACTGATTGAAATGTAGAATGTGCATTATTTATCATTATCCTTGTCTGTGTAGGTGCATTATGATCCTTAATAATGTTGGATTGATCAATCTGTGATCTTTGATTTCTCCTTTGCAGTGGAACCAAATTATATCTAGTTTATGGATTTCTCTTATGATTCTTATTCAGATTCAATATCATGATGTCACTCATGAGATTTACTCACACCTTCTTATACCTCTATAATAACATTCGTTCCTTGTTCACATCCTTACTCATCTTCTTTCACATCAGCATAAGAATTCCTTGTAGCATTTGTGTTTTTCTCTTCAATGATCTTTACATCACAGCTTTTAACAATTCTTCCCTAGTGCTTATTTAATCATTTTTAGTTTTTTATGATCATTGAGTATCCAAGAAATATTCCTTAGTTTGTATTGTCTCCATACTTCCCTTGATTTCTTCTTTGTTTCGGATAAAACATTTTCTTCTGAAAACAATTAAATATTTCAAAGAGGGCTTCCTTCCATGACATAATTCATAGGGTGTCTTTGTCTCACCCATATATTTCCCTATTCTTTTTTAAATATACACTATATCTTGTAATACCTATTTCTAGTAATGTCAAGGAATACGACTCTTAATCAACATAGTCCTGAACATGTTGTTTACCTATCGATTCCTATGCTCAACAACTCCATTTTTCTATGGAGTCCTCACAACATCCACCTCATGTTGTTTACCATGATTCTCTTAGAAATTTTCAAATTCAATGGATGTGTATTCCCCTCCATTTTCAAATCGTATGACATTGATCTTCCATCCAATATCATTCCCAGTGATTTGATGATAGGTTTTCATGAAATCAAGCACTTTTACCTTCTTATTTATAACGATCACACATTCCATTCTACTGTAATCATATTTGAAAAGAAAAACATACATTTCAATTTGTGTTCTAGAAACATTTATCGGGCCACATACATCTGTATGGATGAGGTCAAGGAGATTTTATGCTCTCTTCTTCTTTAGTTGATTGGAACTGCAGACCAATTTCCCTCTCATGTATGCATCACAGGTCTTTTCTCGTTCACGCTTTAGATTATGGATATCCATGACTATCTTCATCTTATATAACTTTTTTATTTCTTGATGATTGATGTGCCCCAATATTTGAGGCCATAAGTTGTTTTCCTATTCTACTATTAGGTATAAAATTATCTCTTTACTATCAACATGATATATGTTTCCATCAGTTCTACAATATTTTAGGAGAAGATTCCTAGAATTTCCTCTAATAGTACATCCATTCTGATTGAATGTCACAATAAGACCCGAGTAATCAAATTGACTCACATTACGAAGATTGTGATGATGACCAGCCACAAAAAGGAATTCATTTTTCTTCAACTCTCTATTAGCTAGCTCAGTACTTCCACTACCTTTTATCATCAAAGAACCATTGTTTCTGAACATCATTGTACCATAGAGCATTTTCTTGACATTAGTTAATAGTTTTTCATTACCCGTCATGTGGGATGAACATATGCTATCAAGAATCCAGGTGATTTTTTTCTATATAACTTTGAGGGCTACTTCATCAAAATTAGACTATTCAATTTTCCTCTTTTCTTTCCATGAGATATTAGAATGAGTGTAGGATACTGATGGCCTCTCAATTCCCACTTCCATGTACATGGGATCTTCGTATTCTAATTATTCTTCTAGATGAGAGACCATGTTTGAAATAGCAACACCATCTGGTTGTTGTGTATTGACTCGTCTCTGAGCAATGAAAGAATTTCTTTTATCATACCTATGTTATAAAAACATAGATTTGTGGACAAAGTTGGAATAGTGAAAACAATATCCATAGAATTTATTTTTTATAAGAATTTGGATATGAATATGTTCTTTTTTTAACTCCTAACTCTTCCACATTCATATAGCTCCTTTCATATTCGTAGTAAGACATGGTATGAAATAGATATCCACAAAAATGACACTTCATGAAATGAAATGTCTTATCACTTCTATTTATCATCAGGCTTTCTTCCTCAGGAGAATAGTTTGACCACCTATCATTGTTTCAGCTCGAGAATAATCTTTAGTTCTCCTTTCAGTTTGATTTGATGGTTTCTCTTTCTGCTATTTTTTGGTGGGTTTTCAACAAGATCGACTTTCACAATGCCTTTAATCTGGTTCACTTTATTTATAGCATTTGAAATTTCAGCATCACAACCAATTCCACTATTTCCCATGAATGTGGTTCATTGATGACTCAAGATCTTTTCAACTCCATCAAAACCATTTTTTTCTCTATAGATACTCAGCATCTGAGAACCTTCAAAATTGTATTTTCCTATTTGATTCTTTTGAAATTGATTCACTTTCAAGTTTACTTCTCATAGTAACAACTTCTTCTTTGAGTCATTCAACTGTCATGGACTTCTCCTCCAGTCTCGAGGTAAGTTCATTGATGAACATTTCTTCTTCTTTAGTTCTGAGTTTTATTTCCAAAACATCATCAACGGTTTCAAGGATTGAATATAGATCTTTCACCAATTCTTTCATCCATTAATTTCTTCTTCTAGCAGATCAATATATTCTGTTGATTCCTCCACCATTTATTTTCACTTATTATATATCTTACATTTAATATCAAGCTTTCCAAAATCATCCTTAAGTTGCAACTTGGGATCAGAATTAGTAGTCAACTAATTATCTCCAACTTTATCTATCAATGGTTTTAACTTTTCAATGGTATCCATCATGGAGGCATGGTTTTCAATTTAAAATTCTGGTTCATCTTCCTCATAGAATTCATTATCATCCTCCTCCACCTCATACGAAAAACTCTTCTTTAGTACTTTCTTTGAAAATTTTAATCATCACTTTTTGAATAATCTTTTCCGAGTTTTATCCAGGTTTTCAACTTCGCTCTCTCCATCATCAAATTTTATTGAGAACTGAGAGGCAATGTGCCCAGCTCTTCCATAGAGAAAACTAGCCATCAGTTTCATAACATAAAATTTAAATGTTCCCTTATTGAGATTCATGAAAATAAGAGAATGATTATAATTTTCCTCATTATCTACATCACTATTATCTCCTGAAAATTTTAGTTCTTCCATGGATTTGAATACCATTTCCTTGCTCAGATGAGTCCTAGCTTGTTCCAGTTTGATTCTCATTTTATAAGCTGCTAGATTGATCATAAGATCATCCAATGAGTGTTTTGAGAGAGATATTTCCTCAAGGGATGACACATTTTCATTTTAAAGGGGTGGAATTCTTCTCATGATTTTTTTCACTATGTTAATGTCTTTTATTTCTTCGGCTAGACCTCGGATTTCTCCCACAACTTCATTAATTAGATTGAAAAGGGAGTCAAAATTCACATCAAGGTGCATCTTCGGATCATCAAACCAGTTGTGTAGAACGTGACGTTTTCCTCCTTAACTTTTCTATATTCTTTAAAAATACTCTCTAGTTTATCCCACATTGACTTGCCAGATGTGTAACTAATTACCGTTAGATAAATATGATTAGAAAGGGATTTGGTGAGAGAATTTTGTGCTTTTGAATCACCATAAAGCAATTTCCTGTCTGTATATATCATCGATAGTCCTATATGATCAGTGACTTGTATTCCATGCACAATAGAAAATAATACTTATATACCAAGATATATTAGGTGATATCTCATCATGTTTTTCCATATTTGAAAATTACATTCATCGAAGAGAGGAACTCCTCTAACGTTGACTAGATTCTCCATGAGAGTAGAAGAAATATTCAACACCAACAACATGTACCCTCTGATAACAATTAAAGGACCCTGGAACACCATGAGAGGGGAGGGGTGAATTAGGGTGAGAACATTTTCTTTTAAACTAATGGATCTTTTTCCCATTTTGGAAGCAACCTGTTAAACCTGTATGAAGAGGAACTGAAGAAAATAAACAATCACATGCAAAGAAATGACAAAACAATTTTACTTCTTTCACCACTAAGGGTTATATCCAAGGAGCATATGCTGACAGTATGTTGGTTGTACCAAAACCAAAAATCTTTACAATTTGTAGATTACAAGTGTTTATCCCAGTCACTCTGTTCCAAGTGCAATGCCTTTACAAGGTTTTAGGGATTACACACTGCATCCATTGAATCACATATGCTGACTCCCCCTTGCTCACTTCATTGGATAAATATTCACTCAGTTTAATGACTTGAATACCACTTAAATAGTTTAGCATTAGATCATTTATCCACATTTGTAAATCAATGCTCTATTGAAGTTCTGTAATCACCCACTAATTTAATTTATTTTCTTATACACTGATATGTTATGGAAATTAAATTCACAAACTGATTTGGACAATTTTTAGGGTTCCTTGGGTGTTCTGTGTACTGCTTCCATTTCTACTTACCACTTTTTTTCCACGTACCATCCAAATCCTCCGTGTATCGTCCAACTCTTCCACAAACCACCATTCTTAGCATACTTCCCTTTTATGTGCACTTCCCCACTCCTCCGCGTTTCATCCGGCTCTATGTACTTCCTTCCTCTGCCACGTGCTGGGAGATCTACCTGTACGAACCACACTCTCATCCGCATAATGTTTTCCTTAATTTGATGATTCTCTCTACGTACCGTATTCTCCACTATGTATTACTTTGGACTTAGCCAAATTTCTTCCCGAAATTTTAATCTCGAATTTAATCATCTAACAAAGGGGATTACTGTTCCTTAAATATGCACGTAACTACTAAAGTTTTGGTAATCTGATTTAACCAAATTTTTAATGTGGGACAATATTCAATGTAAACTAAACTCTGCCAGCATACAGTTAGGCTCCACCACATACTACTCTTTTTTGCGAACCGCAACAATCCTTTCAAACAGTGGCACTCTATGTACTGAAATCCTTCACCGCATACTGTCACTATGAACCATTTTTCATTTATTCCTTTATAATTCTGAATACCGCCTGACTTTATTGTGTACGATTGATTTGAACTATATTCAGTTCTGTGAACCACTCCACGCACCACTCCCACTGCCTGGAATGTGGCCGTGAACCATTCCCAAAACATGGTACGCGGTCCATGTTTTGAGGAATGCAATTCCCTAATTTTTTCTATTTTCATTATCGTTTCTCATACCATTCTCCCATATTTGAAAACCCTTATTTTCCAACACCAAACTCTCGATTTTGAGGCTCAAAAATTTGGAAAATACTGGGAAACTGCCCCACCATCAATACTGCTTTTAGCCTCAAACATATGACCTCATTCCTTGAAAACTCCCTAGACATCCATGTGCAGATTGACAACAGACACAAACCAAACATCATTATTAGAAACGAACAACCTTTGTTCCAATAACATCAAATTATCAAATTTTTTACATCTGTAAATATAAATAGGTTCACTCATTATGTTTAATACATGAAATCAAGGCATCACAAAAACATATGGACTTGAAACAAAGTCTACACATATAATTGTGAACATGTATCTGGTTCATGAAAAACATTTGGAACATGTCATTTGGTTCATGCACAACAATTTCAATATGTAATTAGGTTCTTAAATAACATTTTGAACATGTAATCAGGTTCATGCACAAACTTACGAACATGAAACCAGGTCGACATAAAACATTATGAACATTTAATCTGGTTCCTAAATAACATTGTGAACATGTAATCAGATTCATAAATAAATTTATGGAAATGTAACTAGTTCCACGCATAACATTATGAGAATGCAATTAGGTTCATGCATAACACTGTGAAAATGTAATCAGGTTCACACATAATCTTATGGACATGCAACTAAGTCCATGCATAATATTTTGAACATCTATTAAAGTTCATGCATAAACATTTGAACAAATCATAAGGTTCACTCATAACATTGTAAACATATAATTAGGTTCCCACATAACATATAAACTCTTGAGTCATCAATCGTTACCCAAAGTATTGGAGGGAGATATGGGTATCTCTTATCACATATTGAAATCAAACATATGTGTGCCAAAAGATAATAAACATTCATAATATCATAGCCCATGAAATGAAATGGTTATTATAAAAACATTATCAAATCCTAATATGTTTAAAATATGTATGTTTCATAATCATTAAATCATAGAATAACATGTGAAGGTATGTGAGATTCATAAGTGTTTTTTCACGGTATAGTCTATAGAAGTAAAAATGATTTCATTATAAACATGTAATAAAAATAAACATTTAAAATAATTTTTAATGAGTGTTTTATTGTATTATATCCCCAATAAATCTTAAGGTATAGCAAATTATTTCATCATAGATAGAGACGGATTTTAAAACATCACTTGGAGCATTTATTAGGGGAATAATCATTCTTTGAAAATCAATTTTAAAAACATAAAACATTTTCAAAATAATTTACTTTGAAATTCCCCATGAAAACATATATAGTAATCTTTAAAAATCATTTAAATTGTTTTCGGAGGAAAATATCCTTTAGTTTTTTAAAACACTTTTTAAGACATAAAACATTTTGAAAACCTTTTTCTTTGAAACTATCATTGGAAGCTTATAAATGAAGCATTAAAAACATTTTAAACACTTTATAAAACATAATAATTTTTTAGAATACTATTCCTAGAAAATGTGATTAAAATATAATTTAAAAACCTTTTTGAAAATATTATTAGAAAAAGAGGTTTTTTAATAAAACATTTTTCCAAACAAAGAGACAGATAAATTGTGATTTTCTTAAAAAACATTTTCTTAATATTATTAAGTACCAAAGAGTAGATGAAATGGTACTAAAATTTTAATTTGTAATGAATAAACATAGGATAAGAACATTAATGTGACCTATTAACATATGTGTCCTAATATTTGATCAATGTAAGCATATTCAAAAATAGTCTTGATAAATGATGTGATTTTAGCAATAGAATGTTACCACTTTAGTAACATTGAATCATAATCCCCATGAAATAATGACATTACATGAGACATAAAATAAAATTAAAAGAATTATATTCCTTATAAAACATTTATAAGGGAATTATATATACCTCAAAGAATAACCTTGGTTAATAGCATGGCATGCATCTCAAGGAAGGAAAATTGAGACAGAATTACTTTAGGGATATGGTAAATTTTGAACCATAAAACACATGAAATATAGATACTCAAATGGATATGTAAATCCAAATAATTATAATTATAATAATCATAAAATACATCAATGTTCATTATGCACACCACATATAAGAAATTGGTAGTAAACATGGCTTGTGTCTCATGGAAAATAAAATTGAGAGCTGAAAACCCTTAACTTAAGTCTAGACATTCTTTGTATACATCCAAACCACTTGTATATTAAATATAATTTATTATTAATATTCCACATAAATATATTCATATAAATCATATCATATATGATTTTATTAGGAACTTATTTTACTCAATTATTAACAGTTCCATGTTAATGTTATGTTTTGGGGAATAACTTATTTGTTCTTCAAATATGTTTTAACTTGTTATTATAGATCATCTTAATTAGATAATTATTTAATTATTTAAATAATTTAAAAAATTATATAAATGTCATATATATTAATCTTATACTTATTTATAATAATTAATAAAATATAAAAATATTAAATAGAATACATTGTTCAAGGGGATGGGAGGTTGTATGTATGCATAAATGTTGTTTTCATCTTATTTATGTATTGAAATAAATAATGTAAATGAAATATATGTATATATTTTATAATTATAGTTGAATTATTATTTTATATATATAATATATTTTTACTAAACACATCTTTAATACATTCCATGTAGAGTGCAAATTAATAACATCGTTTTTAGAAGGCGGTAGTCCACATGTCCACAAACGAAGTTATCATATTCCCGATAAATACAAAGAATGAAGTTATGTGTTATATAATTATTAAATAATAATAAATAGATCATAAATATCATAAATATCATATAAAAATAGTCTATGAATCATAATTCCCAACCTTGATAAGTGGTAATGGAAAAAAACAACATCATTTTGTGAGGTGGTAATCAACTGTACACAAAATCGGTAAGTTAATTACCCATTTGATGGAAGTGTGTGTATTTGTAGGTATAACCATAATATTTATAACATCTTAGTATATAAAGGATAATAATTTTTTTATATAAGTTTGGAATAAGAATATGTAAATGTATAGATAAATAAATAAAATAGAAATTCATTTTGAAGAATGTTACCTATTTTTCAGTTATATCCTTTTGGTTTGAACCAAAGGGATTCCATGGTTGTATTTTTTTTACAAATTTAGGATTATAAGATTAAGGGATGTAGTCTTGGATCTTATTTGGTTAGGTTTTGTATCATCCAAATGGCTTGATGGGTTTGATTAAGTGAGGGGGATAGTGCCTTTTTATAGTGGAGGATAAGTGGAATTCTCGTAAATATAAAAAGGAAAATAATTTTGACATATATCACATACATAATGTGCCACCAATAATTGTCCATTTTCAATAAAAGAGAGTAGGTGGTTGAAATAGTTCCATAAAATATCTTTTGGATGTGTTTATAGGTTATTTTTTTCACTTAAGTTAATGTTTAACTAATAAGTAATCTTTTTACCATAATCCTTGAAATTAATATTATTTAATATTACTAATTTTATTTGTTAAAAACGATGTTTAATATATCTAACCAGTAATAATTAACATATAAATTACATTAATGTTTTGGAATATGAAAAATATTTTACAAATAGATTCTCAAAGACCATATTAGTCACGTACATTTGAAAACAAGGAAACATAAAATTTGGTACATAAGTGAGCTATGAAATCTCCCACTAGGTTCTCCAAGACGATCACCCCATCTAGAAATATTATAAATTAAATATATATTCATATAATATGGGATGAAACATAAAAATTGGAGATCCTAGATACATAGTAATTTTAAACAAGGGAAACATTTAATCATAAACATGCTCATATGGGTATGAGAATGTGATCCTAACATTTGAAGACTATACCCTACATTTCAAATAATAAAAAACCAGAATCGTGAAATAATTAATAGAATTTTATAACAAATTAATCATAAAGAAATAAAGAACAAGATCTATTAAATCATAACATAAGAATAAACCTAGAATTTGGAAAACACATAAGAATATAATATTATTTCCATAGTAGTAAAGGAATTGCTTACATGACCATATTAGCAGTATGGGTTAACACCCCATATCATCTTTGTAGTCATAGTTCACTCTCATATCCATATTAGTAGCATGAGTTCACCCATCATACCATCTTGGTAGGCATGGTTCACTCTCATGGCCGTCATAGTAGTCATGGACCACTCCCAATACCCTCTTAGTCTATCTCATGAGATATAAATCATTACCAAATGAAATAGAGGGAGATATAGGTCCCACCCATCTCAAAGTGAAATCATAAATAAATGTTCCACAAGATCATTAAAAATCATATCATAACCCATGAAATTAAATGTATATCATTAACATTTTATCATATAATAACCCTTTTGAAAAGATAAAGGTTTCATAATCATTTAATCACAATCATAATTCATGAAAAAATAAGGTTTCTAAAGCATATAACCCATGAAAGATAAACATATTTCATAAATATCATACCATCAAAACATAAACCATTCAGAGAAATATTGTAAATGGAAACATTTAATCATTTTCCTATAAAGTAATGAGTAACTATAACGGATTTCATCATAAAAGGTAAATAATTTAGTAATATCATTAAAAAACATTTCTTGAGGTGAATATACTTTCCTATTTTAAAATTTCTTTTTAAAACATAAAACCCATTTGAAAACCACTTTCTAAAAATATGACCATTAAAACTCATAATAGAGTCTTAAAGAAATTTTGAAAACATGTTTTCATTGAGAAATTATCAAATAAGTATTCTTTTTTAAACAAAAAACCTTTGAAAACATATAAAATAATTTTGAAAACATTTTTAGAATCATTTTCCTTAAGTTATTACAAAAAAATCTTGAAAAAAATTTGAAAAATATTTTCCTTAAAAACATATAAAATAAACACATAAACATTTTAGAAACCCATTACTTTGAAAAAACTTTGAAAAAATATAAATAACGATTTAAAATTTAATGAAAATAATTTCTTTGAAAATATATTTAAAAAATATAAATAAATCCTAAAAATGTTTTTAATACCATTTCATTCAAAATAAAATGAAAACATTTAAAGAAATATTAAAAAAATTGAAAACTATTTCAATGAAAATAATATAAAACTTTATAAAGAAATCTTGAAAATGTTTTGAAAACAATTTCTTTGAAAACACTTTGAAAAAATATAAATAATTCTTGAAAAAAAATTTAAAACCTTTTTACAAAATAATGTTTTTAAAGATCTCAGATTTTTGACCAAAGACAGAGGTAAAGTCTGGCCTTCCTAAAAACACTTTCTTAACAATCTTATGTACCAAAGAGTGTAAAATTGTAACCAATACATGAATATATCCTGAATAAATATAGGATAATAAAATTTATGATGGTACATATGATATGGATCATAATATTTTATCATAGGATGCATAAGTATAAACAATCTCGAAAAGTAATGAGACCTTTTCAATAAACACTTTCCACTTGGTAACTTTTAACCATAACAACCATCTAAGAGAATGAAAAAAAATAAATATAAAAATTCAATGAAAATAATTAATTTCATGATATAAAATTTCAAAGGTATTATATATACACCTCGTGGAAAAATATAGGGGAAAAACATGGCTTCATTCTTAAAGAAGATAAATTGAGACAAAATTAATTTTTTGATTTCGTAGCATTTGAAACATAAACCGCATGAAAGAAAGAAAATAGAATAATTATTTAAATACCCATAAATTTAATTATAACAACCATATATTTCCTCCATGGTATGTATAAACACAATACTAAAGTAATGTGAGTGGATTAAAGCATGTATCTCACAGAAATAAAAAGTGAGATGAAATCCCCTTACCTTGTGTCTTCACTCTCATCATACTTATATAAAATTTATGTATAATGAATATAATTTCATATAAAATATATCAAATAATATATTCTTATATATATCACAATATATTGTTTCATTATGACATTATATCACCCTCTTGTTAATAATTCTATCTTACGGATTCACTTTAGGTAATATCCACATTATTCTTTCCATGTATCTTCATTTGTTACATATTTGGACCTTACACATATATCATGATTTCAAGAATTTAAAACATGATAAAAAATATCATTTATATTAATTTTATGGTCATTATAATAATCTATATAATATAGAACTATAAAATGGAACACACTATTCATACGGACAGTAGGTTGTATGTACACATGAACGTTGTTTCCATTTTATTGTTATATTTAAAGAAAGAAAGATTATGAAATAAATATATATATATATCATATAATTAAATCCGAATTATTATGTCATATAAATCATATTATTTTTCTAAAGACATTATTAATACATTCTATTTAGTGTGTGAATGAATCACGTCGCTTTGAGGGGCGGTAGACTTAACTTCCCCAAATGAAATTATCATATTTACACCTAATGGAAAGTATAAATATATGTGTTTTAAAATTATTAAAAAAATACTAAATACATAATAAATATAAAATATAAAATCTATAAACATATTTTTTATCATAATTTCCACCATGAGGAGAGGTAATGGAAAAAACGAACAATCATAATTTCATGAGGCGGTAGTTCGCCAAAAACCTAAAGAGTGCGTATGTTACCCTTTATATGGAAGTGTGTTTAAGTTTAGGTCAAAACCATATCACAAAAAGATACTTTTATTTTGATTATACTGGACTTTTTATGCAATCTTGTAAAAAAAATATTTGATAGGTGTGAATAAAGGGAATAACATAAAAGAACTTCAGGAAGAATGTTAACACTTATTCTGGTAAATCCTTTTGTTTTCCACCAAAGGGCATCCTTGGATTACTTTATTACCAAGGTGGGGATTCTAGTATGAGGGTAGGTATGTTTATGAGATATTTGTTTAGTTATTTTTTTTTTGCTAAATTGGATTGATAGGTGTGATTAAGTGGGACAAGAGGAGGCTTTTTAATAGTGTAGGTGGAGTTCCAATCTTATAAATTTTCGGAAAGGGAATTTCACCCATGTTTTTACTAACTAAAGTGGAACATATAATGGTCCAATGTATATAAAAGGGGTTATAGGAACTAAATATGTCTATAAAATGGATTTTGGACTGTTTAATAGGTCATTTATTCCCTTATGTTTGACGTTTACTCCTTAGTTAGGCTTAATTTTACCTTAAGCGGTGTAATTAATTTTTATTATTTTGACAAATATTTTTGGTCAAAAACTAAGTTAAACTTAATAGAAATTATAAATAATGTTTATTACTAATATTTAATTCATTTTTCAAAAATCCAATCACATTGTTGGTAGAAATTATTTTAAATTTAATCCCACAATTGGGATGACAAAGTGGGGTTTCAATGTAAAAACATTCCAAAGATTGATTTGTTTTTATATTAAATTTAAATGTGAAATTGATTCCATTGACCCAAAATGGGTATATTGATAAAAATAAGATATAATTATACTTTTAAATCAATTTAAAATGTATTTTATCCTTATAAATAAATTCAATTAAAAACATGTCTCAACAGAAATTCAGTATATTTTAACTATTCGTTAAGAATGAAACCTTGTAGACCAATACCTACAATTTATCCTAACCTAATTTTTATGATTCTATTTCAAATATAAAGTTTCTTTTTACATATATATTCTATTAAATTTCCAAAAGATTTATATAAGATAGGTTCTTTTTTAAATCTCAGTAAAAATTCCTTAATAAGAAATATAGTATTTTATATATAAAATTGGATTCGATTTTATCATAGTCCTATCAAATATATTAAATGAATATAAAAATATTTTACTGAATATATAATATATATATATATATATGATATTTATATAACTCAATAATTTTAATTAATTTAATTTATTAGGGTAAAATAGCTTTTTGGGTATAATAATATTTTCATTTGTATTCAACCAGTTTTCAATTCATTTATAATTAATTTTTAACAAATGAATTAATTTTATATTTATAAAAACAATATATTTTTTGTAGTTTGTTTAACCCATTTCATAATTGTTAATTTAATTGCTAGTTAATAATAAATAATATTTTAATAATATATTGTTATTTGGTAAATCTTGGTCTTGCGTGTTATACTAGCAATCGAGGAATGTCATTGTTACAAGAAACACAGGCTAACCTCGGTGTTCCGTGTAGATACAACTAAAATTTATGTTGTGTGGAGTGAATTAATAACTTACATTTAAATATAATTCAATAAACCCATAGTGATTTAATATAAAGTAATCTATTTTTAGTGTTTCGTGAAATGAAAAATATCAAAATGATTTATTTAATTAGAAACAAATAATTCACAAAATCTCAGGTTGTTACATTTACCTTCTTAAAAATTAAAAATTATGATGATTCAAAATATGGAATCCATTTTTTAAAATTAAATACACATAATTTCTATAAAATTATTTGAAATTAATCCCACAAAAGTGTCACAATATTGGGTTTTTATGCGAGAATGTTTAAAAGTTTAAAATGTTTTTATATCCAATTTCACTGTGAAATTGATTCCAATGACCTAAATTGGATTAATTGATGTGATATTTATATAATTACACTTCAAAACCAAGTTAAAATATAATTTGTCAATATAAGAAAATTATATTAAAAAGTAGTTTTGAATTAACATTCTGTATTTTTCACTATTCATCCAAAAATAATGCGCACTTTTGAACATTTTTACTTTAAAACTCATTATTTTATCCTGTGTGGGATTATTTTAAAATTAAATTCCACCATTTTTTTTGTTAAATTGAAAATTTTGATTCCATATTTGTATTCAACATAATTTATATTTTTTAATAAGGTCGACTTAATTTTTGACCAAAAATATTAGTAGAAGTAATTAATATTAATTATAACGATTAATGTAAAATGAGTTTATTTAGTTGTAAAACATTATATTAAGGGGACAAATACCCTATAAACCTATCCAAAATCCATTTTCATTCCATATTTATACTATATAATCACTTGGATAGATAATTGAAAAGTATTGGTGGCACATGATATAAGGGAGACCAATCAATATTGTTTACATTTATATATTTACAATAATTCCACTTCTTCTCCACTATAAAACGACTCTAACCCCCCTTCACTTCATCAAACCACTAAATCAATTTTTTTAGAAAAAAATTTACCAACTATATTCATAAACTTTCTCCCTTAATCCTATTATCCTCCCTTTGGGCAGCCATAGAATCTCTTTGGTGAAAACCAAGATGACTTACCCAAATAATAGGTAACATCCTTCATCAAGATCTTTTGTTTTATTTTAATAATCCACCACCTTAATTATTATTATTACATGATTATATAATAAAATCAGTATCCTAAATATACTTAGATGTTTTTATGCTAAGGGTTCAACCTACACTCACACACACTTCCATCAAATGGGATACACGATCATTTTTCATGTGTACGATAGACTATCACCACACAAACTGATGTCATTTGTTCTTAGATTACCACATTTAAATGTTGGTAATAATGATGGAATTACTATTTTTATATAATATTTATTATTTATTTTCTATTTTTAATTATTATATAACACATACCTTCCTTCTTTCCATTTTGTTAGTATACAATAACTTTGTTTTTGGATGTGTGGACTATTACCCCCTCAAAGCGACGTGATTCATTCAGGCACTACATGGAATGTATTAAGGATTGGTTTAGTAAATTTATATGATATGTATGAAATAATAATTATACTTTAATGATAATATATATATATATATATTATTTCATTTTATTTCTTTATTTTAGTATGATAAGAAAACAGAAGCAACGTTCATGCCTACATACTGCGTACCATCTCCATGAATGGTGAATTCCGTTTAATATTTATATTCCTTATAGATTATTATAAATAAATATATACTTAGTATATATGAAATTTATACCATGTATTAATATCTTTAAATAATTAAATCTGATCTAAGTAAGAGGACTAATAATTATAAGTCTAGTCATGAGTGGAAAACAAAGAGTTCATTACCCAAAACATAACCTAACCATGAAATTGTTAATAAATGGGTAATATAAGGACATAATAAAAAAGTATCTGGTATGATATATATTAACATGTTTATTAGGTAGATTTATAATTAACTTATATTTATTATATTGTAGGTTTGTATATGTACAAAAAAATTCAAGACTTAAGGTAAGTGTTTTCTGATATCACTTTTATTTCTGTGAGACTTATACCTCATTCACCACTAATTTATTTTTGTGAGGTTTATATGATAAAATTGAATTAATTTTATGATTATTATAATTAAATTTATTTTTATTTATGTATCCATATAATGATATTTATTTCATGGGTTTTATAGTTTAAAAGTTACAAAATTGGTAATGTAATTTGGGATCAATTTTTCTTCTTTGGAATACATGATACATTATGAACCTAAAATTTTATATGGGTGTATATAATGACCATTGAAATTTTTTATCAAGAATATATTTATTTTAATTATATTTTAATCTTCATGTAATGTTATTATATCTTGGAGATTATGATTTAAAGTTACCAAAGTAGTAACAGTTATTTTGTACTATCTCATCATTTATCAGGATTGTTTATCATTATGATTTTATTGATGGAATATTATTATACATATCTCAAGAGTTATCATGAATTTTATTATCCTCTAGTTATTCGTGATATCATCATGTAATGGTACCATTTTGTCACTCTTTTTCACTTAAGATAATTGTAAAAACATTTTTAAAAAAATCCGACTTTATTTCACTTTTCAGTCATAAAAATGTGTTCTTCCAAAACCATGTTTTCTAAAGAAATTACAAAAAATTTCTAATATTCTCATATAATAATTAAAACAAATATTTAATCACGTGTTACCTTTTTAAAGAAAATATTTTTTTCAGAAGGAATCTTTTTTTCATTTTTCGACTAAGGAAGATTTTTTAACATTCTAGAATGAAAAAAAGAATGTTTGGCATATATGGATTTATATTCCTCTACGATAATCCATCTTTTTTAATATTCCTTTGCATGTTTATAAGATTTATTTTTATGGAAACTCTTTTCCCCAATATTTTTTAAATTTGTTGTTTTTAAAGGGGTTTTCATAGAAGAGTTTTTCAAAAAAAATTATGTTCTATAAATATTTTCAATGACATTCAAAGATTCCATTAAATGTTTTCAAAATATTTTTATTGAAAAGGGTGTTCAAAATTCATTCAAGTTTACTATATAATTTTTCAAAAAAAAAATTCAAAATGTTTTTTATATTTCATTATACGTTTATAAATAAAATGTTTTTAAAAATTTTTTGAGATTATTTTATAAGTTTCCAAGGAGATTTTTTTATGATTTTTTAAATCATCCATTATAAGTTTTAAAAATTATTTGAAAATATATGTTTTTAAAAAAAATTCATGATTCATTTATAAATTTTCAATGAATTTGTTTTTTAAAATATTTTCAAGCTTCTTTGATATGTTTTCAAGTAAAAAGTATATCAATATTTTTTATATCCTCATTTATATGTTTTTAAAGAATTTTTATTTTCAAATTTTTTTCAATATTAATTTATAAGTTTTTAAGTAAATAGGTCTTCAATATTTGTTTAATCTTTATTTATAAATTTTCAAGGTTATATTCAAATAATATGGTTTTAAAACTATTTTATGTTTTAAAAAATATTGTTTTCAAAGAAGAAAATACATTTTACTTAAGAAATGATTTTAAAATATTTAAAAAATATTATGTTTAATTTATGATAGAATATATTGTTGTAACTCATGCCTTTCTGGTGATATGATATAAGGATTCCATTTATATTATTTTTCTAAATGGTTTATGTTTTTATGGCCTGGTGTTTATGATAACCATTTCTTTTTCACAGGTTATATGTTAATGAAACTCATTTCTCTTTCATAGTTGATATGTTTATGATACTCATTTCTCTTTTATGGTTAATATTATTATGAAACACACTTTATTTCATGGGTTATGCTACTATGAAATGGTTATGAAACTTTTATATTTTCCATAGGTTATGATATGATGACATATTTATGATACCCATTTTATTTCATGGGTTATGATATGATTGTTTTTGACCTTGTGTAATACGTATTCATGATTTCATTAGGAGATGGGTGGGACATATATGTCTCTCCAATTCATTGGGGAAAGATTTATATATAATGAGAGAGATTTATCTATAATGGGGAGTGAATTCAGTTCAGTAAAGAATTTTGTCTATAAATATTATCTTAAAAGTTATCCTTAACTAATAAGATTGTCATAAGAGTGAACTATGACCACCAAGATGGTTTGGTGAGTAAAACCATTCCACTGATATAACCTTGTAATTAATCCTTGACTACTATGGAAATCTGTTTACTATTCTTATGTTTCTCCCAAAAATTCTATAACTTTTTCCTATATTATTCTCTCGTGTATTATTCTCTTGATTCCCAGTTATTCATGTCTGATAAACTACCAATATATATGAAATGAATCATGTATATGATCTTTGGTATGTATGTTACAATAGTTAAATGTTATTATCATGTTCCAAAACCCTTATTCTCTTGTTGTTTCTTATGTATCTACTATATTTAACCTTACTGTGAATCTGATCTCACGCTTTATTATGTTTCCTTTCCCCAGTTTATGAAGAATTTTTTAAATAGAAGTACTAAAGAGGATGATATTTTTTTAAAACATCTAATATATTTCCCTAAGTTATAATATTTTTTTCCATTTTAACAAAGACACTTAATTATTATGGTCCTCGAGCATGTTGTTTTGTAATTTGATGAATTTTCATTTAAAATTATGTAATATCCATGTATGTTAAGCCTAGGTTTCTATAATTTCCACCCAGATCTCTTTTATAGGTTGTTTTCACAGAATAATTTTTCATCAGTAAACTTTGTTTCAACCTTCTTGGAACATCAAAAAAGTTTATCATAACATTTTAATTAATGGGAAGAAAATTGCCTTTGCTTTCTTTACTTCAATCCTAAGTAAAATTGATTAATCTTACTATTATGATCCTGTATAAAATCTGGTACATTCCTAACCAATATTTTAAAATCTATATATCTTCTAAACTTGGTATTTTTCTGCCTACGTGTCACCACCGGAAACAGCCACGCCTCCACCACGCTAAAAATGCCTAATTTCTTCCTCCATCTTCCGCGACAACAAACCTCGACCCTCCCACGTATCCTCTCCTCGGCGTCTAGGGTTTTAGTGTCTCACAGCGTTATCCCATTTCATTCATTCGGTTTCCCACCACATAATCAGGCTCCCCCTCATGATTTTTGTCTCCCCAATCTTCGGTTTCCGTAGCTCCTCCATTATTTCTTCCTCGCGGTACACCGCCTTCATCTTCTTCCTTGTGCCCAATCTTTGTTTCTGATGCTTCTCCATTTTCCAACTTCCTTCCTCGCAGTCCCTACGTGTTCCTCCATGACCATTTACCCCATCACCCGCCCCTCCATCCTTCGATTCTCCTCCCCTCGACCCTAGGGTTTTAGCCGACCTACTATCTGGCTTCCTCCATTCCATCGATACAATACACACCTCCCATGTTTCCTTCCGCAATCAACGGTTTATTCCTACCTTACTTCTCTGACCTCTCCTCCCTACTCAAATATTGGCACTAGTGAATACATCTTCTCCTACATTTTCGGCATCGAACTACCGCACCTTCTATCATTATTTCTTCAACACAACAAGAATTGGAACCTGCTTCTCCCAAAAAACAACTTTGCTACCCTACTACAGGTTTTGGTCCTCTTCTACTTTGGTTCTTCCTTGCGAATCCCCTCAAATCATCCTATTTTTCCCGCATAATAACACTGGCATCGTGACATCACTAAATCCTCTGTGCTCTGCCTCTAGAAAATGTGTGATAGTTTCCTCTTCGTCGACCATGGTGGAGGTCACCCTCGAAGTAACCTCTTCATGAAGCTCTTCTGTATTGTTTTTTTATATCCTATAATTTTTAGTATTTCAATTTTCTTATGATTTTTTCATACTTTCTAACAAGACATCTTTTTTTTGAAGATTCAGAAATTGGGGCATCTCTTTCATTCAGATAAGCAGTATGTATTCACCTTGAATTTTTTTTAGGATTCACACATATTTTCTATTGATTTCTAGATATGGGTTCACATTGATTTCAGTTACATGACTCTTATATTAAATGTTGATACTGTGTATTGATATAAATTTTTTTCTATTTCAGTTTGTTTAGTTGATATACCAAACGTGCATTCTTTTTTGATTTTTTTGTTTCAAACTGAAAATTCAGTTCAATTTTTGATTAGTTATTATTTTTAATGATGTTTTTTACATCCGTGTTGTTTGATTTTCAAGTCAATACTCCATTTTTATTTTTTATTAATAGTTATATTGTTATGTTTTTTTAATGAAGTTATTTACTTTTATGTTACTTTGATTTTTTACTTTTCTGTTACATTGATTTTTACTTTTATGTAACAGATTTATAGGTTTATCTATGGGAAAATATGTTGTCTATTTTAGGTTTCTAAAGAATGAATATTCGGTCTGTCATTGTTAAATGAATATATCATTTTCTTTTTTCAAATAACTATATTGTTGTGTTTTTTATGGTGTTAATGATTTTTGTGTTAATAATATATCTATTATGTATTTTTTTTTTATTTTGTAAGGTATATATGTTGTTTTAAACAAAAAAAAATCATTTGAGTTATTGAAACAAAATAATTTATCTTTTGATGATGAGGCACATAGAATATGTTAATGTAGCTTTGGACCAACCTGTTTGAAACATGATAGGCAGTGATTTAAGCCACTCTAGATATGAGGAAGTTCATGGGTGCGTATGCAGCCATGTCACAACACAGATGGTATCCGTATTGAGCTCTTTGAATTATTCATTTCCAGAATTTGAATTATCCATTTCAATCATTTTTGTGCTTTTTTCCTTAATCAATTGTAGGAATACAATCCTAAACAGATTGGATTTCCTATTTTACCATTGGGTTTGATGTCTGATTACACATATTTTCTTACTGAACAAGAAACATGTGAGTCGGCACCCCATTTTTTCAGACTCAATTTGAGAATGAGTAGCCTAAATATGCATGTTCTCATTATCATATGTAGGTTCTATATGGAGTTAAAATACAATATTTCCACCTGTCTATTTTTTTTGTTTCACTAATTTCTTTACATTCTCTGTGCAGGCTCATAATTTTCATTTTCAAGAGATAATTGTGCAGCATTCTTAGTGTGAATGAGGTACATATTTCATAATGATTTCTATATATTTTGAACAATTATATTCTAATATTAAGTATCACTATTTTGTTATAATGAAATATTAAATAATCATGTTCATTAACTCTTCATTATAATTTAATATATGTTATGTGATCATTTACCTGTAATAATCATGTTCATTAACTCTTCATCATACTATTAAAATAATGTTCATTAACTCTTCATATATATTATGTGACCATTTACCTATAATAATCATGTTCATTAACTATTGTGTCCATTTACTTATAATAATTGTGTCCAATATTAAGTATCACTATTTTGGGCATTTAATATATGTTATGATAGTATTTACCTATAATAATTATATATTAATACACATGTTCATTAACTATTCATCATACTGTAATATATTTTTTCCAATACTCATATTTCAATTTTTTCTACTATTCATTCTAAATATTGAACATTAATGTATAAATATTGTTGACTATTTAGAAAGTGTATATAACAGCTGAATAAGTCTTACATGTGCTATATAAATTGTTCTAATATTTCATTATTAATTATCCTAATTTCTAAACTTCATATTTATAATTTTTTTTCAATTGTTAATTACAAAAAAATTTCACTATGTTGTGATAGTGGTGTTTGGCCTATCTGTGTCGAGGATATGGTTGGCATGGAAGCGTTGTTGTACACACTTGGTAGCCACTGCATTCAAGCCCATGGTTGGAGCTATTCCAAAACAATAGCTCCAGCCCCTGTAGAAGTTTTATTAGAAGGTTCAGATTCAAATGGTCAACGACAGGTGTCCCTTGATGGTTGATGTAAAATCATTGTTTTTTTAGCTAAATGGTAGCAGACTTGCTTTCATCCATCATGGTGAACCTCTTCTGTTCTCACATTTTACCTATATGCATCTCCATTGTCTTTGACATCTTTGAAACTCACCCATCACTGGAAAACATTCTTAAAACTTTATTGCTTACTTTGATGAATATTCAAATGTCCAAACATATAAGAATTATGTTTAAAGTTTCATGTGCGGAACTGTTTTATGTCATCTAGAGAGGTTGAAACAAGGTCATCCACGAGCAGATTCCATTCCTATGCAAGTCTGCCTTGGCTGATATTGATACAGCTTTCCACGAGCAGACTCCATTACTATACCCGTCTACCTTGGCTGATATTGATGCTGTTGTCCCAAATGCCAATTCGATGCTTGCAGATCGCTACAGCAAGTCATTTGATTTTAGATGAGGACACAATAATGGAGGTATTTTACTATTCCATTTTTATGTATAATTTATTTCCCAGTATTTTTTCTCACCTATATTTTCTACTACAATGTTCTACAACACAGTGACCCCAACATCCAGGATAGGGGCTCCGCTACAACAACTACTGACACCACTATTGGAGGGATTTTACTAACATGGTTCTATGCTGACATTATCCACTTAAAGGGTCGTATGCATCACGAGGCATTATGATGACATATTGTTAGTTTTTCTCGGTTTGAATCTTTTTCTTTTACGTTGACATTCAATATTTAAATTCTCATATTTCTATAGTCATTATTACTTTTTCTTATTTCCATTATAATTTAATGCATGGTTTCTTTCCTAAGTACAGTGTTTTAGGGTTTACTATAATTTAATTTTGGAGAAATACAGTGGATCATTTTCTTTTGTCTCAATCATTTCTTTTCCAGTTTATCAGATTACACAAATTTAGATTAGGCATGTTTCCCTCCAATAAAACAGATTTCACATTTTATGAAATTATATTCTCACTTCCGGGTAAACATAATAACCAATTTCTGTGTAGTGATATTTGTTTCTCGATTTCTCATTTTCTGATTATACATATTTCGTTCCAAAAAAGATGTAATCTAATTTTATGATATCTCATGTTTTTTTCCTCCAATAATATAGGAGTATAATGAAAAGGCAACATTTAGGTTTGGGTCTATAATTCAACATCATGTCACAGATATGCATCTGAAGATAGATTTGTCAGCTTTTTTTCCCAATGGCATTATTCTGATTGAACCTACTATTATGTTCCTCTGTTGCATGTCACTGTTGTTTTATTGTTTTACCTCATGTGGTGTTTACACTCCAGTTAATTTTGTTCTTTTGGAACATAAGTCTACAACAATCTCATCCCACGCCAGGATCCTGCTACAATATCAATTCATTAAGGGGAGATCACACTGGCAGAGCCTGATGTAGTGGTCAAGTCCAAGTTCACTGTTGGACCGTTTCATGGTATCATTTTGAAGAATGCCATCCCTTTCTCTCTCTTTATTCATTAATTTCATCATTTATTAGTATGTACTGTTAATTTTAAACATTTTTTGTATCTCCGGATAGACATATTGGATGGTTTTAAAGGTAGTGAGCTTCTGGAATATTACCCCTTATTCCATCTCAAAAACTCCAAAGAAATCTAAGTCCGGGTTAAACAATAACTCTATTTTCTTCAACTGTTTTTAATTAGATCTTGAAACTTTTTACATCCATATGTCACGCATGGTTATACTGTACTTAATACTCATAAACATGAAATCAGGGAACCATTCCACCTGTTCATCGTTGACGTCGTTCGGATCTTCTCGATATGTCAAGATGATCAAGAGCACCTCTATACCGTTTTTGGCCAAACAAAGGTACTTTTTCTTTTCTGCATCCTCAGTTGTTAAGGTACTATTACTTATAGGGTACAAAATAGGATACATTGGCTGCTTGAGTCTTCACTCCAATGACTATTCCATGTGCAGGGGATTACAAACCAACTCAAACTGATTCAGAATGATCCACTAGTTCAGATTCCAGCATCGGTCTTGACTCCAATGACTATTCCATGTGGAGGGGATCACTAGCAATATTGATACCCTGACCAATGTCCATATGATGCTGAGAGTGTACTACCTCATGTAATTAAACATGCTATATTTCTTTCCAGTCATTTGTCAAGTCTATACTTTCCTAAATGTTTTGTTATAATATCAATGTTATAGTTTATGAGGCTGCTGAGTACCAAAAACTTATTACATAAAGGCTCAAGAAACAACGAGAATGATGGACTGACAGCATCGCCAATATAAGATCCAAGCTTCCTATGGCTTAAAATCCACCTACTATTGCATCTTCTAAAGTCGATGGTGATCCATTTCTTATGTTATTTATTTCTATGATGGTTAAGTTCAATTTTCTTTTCACGATTTTCATGGATTGATGTTACTTAATCATTGAATTTCATGGTGGAATGTTAGGACTGTTTGAATTTCAGACTACTACTGGAGGGATTTACTAACATATGGATATATACTGGTAATATCTCTCCCAAGAACACATGAGGCATTTACTATGTTATGTGTTTGTTTTCTTCAGTTCTGATTTGATCATGTGCAATTTTATTATAGGAAATATTTATGTTTTGAACTAATATTTTTCAGATTCGCATTATTTCAGTGCATGTGAAGGGGGTGCATACCAGGATGTGGTGGTTCCTACTCTAAAGACCACACCCACTAATGGACTGGGGTTGACCTGGAGGAACTGTCCAGCTGCTGACAGGTTAAGTACAACACCTGTTTGGGGTTATAACCCCAAAAATTATTCTCCCATTCATTTAATTATATTTCCTTCAGTTAATTTTCTACTAAATAGCAGTTTTTACTCTTGTATGGGCTGGAACAAAACAGGATAACACCACACCCAGCTTATGAAAATTGATTCATTGAAGATAGATTCACACTGTTAGAAGCTGAAACAAACATCCCGGTTCCTGTTTTTTACTTTGATTTCAATGCAGTTTATGGTTTACACATTAGTTTTTAAAGTATATGTGAGAAATTTCCCATTAATTGTGAAGGTTTCTGTACAAGAAATTTAATGTGCAGGTATACAGGATGGGAGAGGGGGGTGAGGGCAGCGGAGAAGGCGGCTGGGCAGGTTGGAGGGGAGGGGAGGGGAGGGGAGGATAAGGGCAATGGGAGGGGACTACTGGGGGTAGAGCTTGGGCACGGGGGTGGGAAAGTGGTGGGAAAAGGGGCTCAGCAGGGGGAACTGAGGTAGGAGATGGAGCTACTAGGATTGGGTGGGAGACAAGCATAGGAGGGGGAAGGGGATGGGTTGTGCTGGGTTGTTTTGATGCTGAGGTGGGAGGGGGAGCTGCTGGGATTTGGTAGGAAACAGGCTTAGGCGGGGGAAAGGCTGGGTAGGGGGATTCAATGCATCAGAAAATAGAGGACATCAATGTAGTACCTATGTATATGGGGTGTAGCTGGGACATGACTACATCGATGTAGCAGCATCCTGGATTTCATTGCAGGCCTTAAAAGGAAAAATTGGACTTCTTTTATTTTGCTTTCTAATTAATATTTTTATGTTATCAATTTCGATTTTTAAACAAGGTATGAATTCACTCCCATGATATCCAATTTCTACACATTATCATTATGAACTGTATCTTATTTTCTATAAGATAATACTGTCAATTAATTTGTATTGGTTTACATTTAAATGGGAAAAAACTGAGAAAAACTGTTGTTCTCTCCCGGTGGATTATAGATTTCGCCGCACTTTTATATGTTTTCAGAGATCCACTTTGATGATGCGACATCAGGGGCATTTTCTAGAAATGTTTCTCGGACTTTAACTTCACCCCTTTAGGTGATCAAGATCAAATACTAGGTCTGACTTTACTACAATGTTTTTCAATTCCCGCACAACTGGATTCTAAACAATTTCTCATATTCTATGAAAAAAATATTTCCAATGTCATTGTATTAGTTTACTTTCCAAGGGAAAAACCTACAGAAAAAAGATAAATTCAAAGAGCACTTTCCCATAGTATGTTTATTAAATTTGTTAGTTTTTATTTAGGACAGATTTTTCATGATTTCACGTAACATTCATAGAAAATTTCTGGATCATTCTAAGAGCACCAGGCCATAGTTTTTCAATATTTAGGGTTATTGAATATACATACATAGGTTTTCTACTCCCAAAAATATTTTAAGAGTAGCTTATTCATGTTTAAAAGGTGAAAAACCTCTTATTGTTCTCTGATATATAACCATTTTTTATGCATTTAGTATGAGCTATTGGATTATCACTGATATCAAGCTCCCTCTAGCTGTTTCAGATATGGTGTGTATTGAGGAACAAGTTGAGATAGAACATTCAATGTTAGTTTCTTGGACCCTACAAATTATAATACTATAATGATTATCCTTTTCTTTGTCTATTTCTATGATGTTTATTCATATCCAATGATTTGTTTTTAAATTTTTAAAATTTGATTTATTCATACCCAGGGACTTCAAATAGTGGCATGTGATTTGATACATCAACCTTGAATATGATAGATACTCAGGTATTACAATTGCCTTATATATTAGCTAGAATTTTTTAAACCACTCTTAGGTTTGGTTTTACATTCTTTAAACAACGTAACAATTTGAATTTTATTCTCTACATAGAGCATTCCATGAATCAATATAACTTAATTACCATTTGTTTTTAAGAATTCTCATTGTTTCTAACTTATATTTTATAAAATAAATTACTATTATTACAGTTAATTCTGTAATTGTAGTCGCTGAATACCTTTCAATGTGATTCTTCTTACAATTCTATTATTGTTCATGTACATAGTTTTTCTAAAAATTTCTATAAATTTTTCCATACCACCTGTATCTTTTATAACCATTTTGATTACTATCACCTGCACCTAATTTAATGCTTTCTCAAAATTTTATCACTCGCATCTATTCTCACCTATATCTTGGACCATATTGAGGTTTCCAGCATGATGACACTACCTTTGTGTTATCATTTAGTGCATTGTATCATATTTTTATTGATTATTTGTATGATTTTTGAAAGTAAAAAAAAATTTACAGTATAGGGAATAAATCATTTAGTGCTTTGCATCACATTTTTTTAATCCATGTCAACAATGAGGAACCTTTAGACACTACCGATGGAATTTTTTCACATAGTGTTTAGTCCTGTTATACTGGATCCCCCTGTTCAGCAGGAGGCTGTTCATGTTGAGTCTCTCGCCTCCCCGGTTGGCTTTCTGGATGGTGTTGTGTAGGATGATGGTATACAATTGGATGGTAGTGATTTTAGTCACCACACCTTTATAGGGTATGAGGCTCGTGCTGCTGATGGGGCTGTCTAGGTTGATGATGGGCAGTCTGTTGATAAGCATCTGGCTCTTTGTTCTAGCCCTGGAAACATATTTCACCAACTTATGCTGATTATAAAAATGTGTCATCTATGCTTCGGAATGCTAAAGCTAATTCTAATTTTTCTGCTATGTTGTATTATATTAACACTCCAAAATTTTATTTTCATTTAATGGAAGGCCCAGAGAATGCAGGTTGCATCAATCGGAGGGCTTCTCCCCTAATGACACGATCTAGGGATGGATATGTTTTTGGTCCATCAAAGGGAATGGCCACAAAGGATGTTCTTGGTAGTCCTATTATACAGGATCCCTCTGTTCTGTAGGAGGCTATTTAGAAGGAAATGGCTATGCAGGATCTTTCCACACAGGATCCACCTTAGCAGGATGATGTGAATGATGATGGTTCTTCACCATGAAATGAATGATCATGATGTTCAGGAGGTGGTGGATTCTTGGGGGGGGCATGGTCATGCAAGATGATCGTTCCATACATGATCCACCTCACAATGCAGTTGTAGAGGACTCCGCCTTTGAAGCATCACATGTGCAAATGATGTAATGGAGAAGAGGTTGTCATCCAACTCAGGGGGGGATCTCGAGGTCGGGGTCGACATAGAAAGAGGTGATCATCACTGTATGCACTCAATGTGGTTTTTTTCTTTCCTTCGGTATGATGGTGTTGCACTTAAACATTCCCCCCTTCTTTTATTTTGGTTTCTAATTAATTATTTTATGTTAACATTCATTTTTTTATTCTATAAATTCGTGTATTTTTATTTTAATCATTTTTTATATGTAGAAAACTATTTTAGGCATTTGATGTTGGATATTTGTACAGTGACATAATTGATTGGTGACATTAATACTTATGATGTATGTTTTCAAATTTAAATGTCCATTTGAATTTTCTTTTCATTAATGTCCAATGGAAGATTATACTATTTACACTAATGTTGTATAATAATTCTTTCATGTTCTTTTCATAATATCTCAGTGACATTAATATTTGTGTTATTTAATTCATGTTCATTTTTAATGTACCTTTCTAATTATTGTCCATTTTTTCATTTTATTCACATATTTGAAGTCGGGTATTTATGTTGTTTTCTATATCGTGACTTGTTTTCTTTTCATTATTCTTTTATGTTTTCATTCATGTTTATTTCATTTTTTTAAATGTTCTTTTTCTTTTCAATCGAAAGTTATCTACAATATTCAATGTCATCTTTAATGTAGGTTTTCTTTTCCATTTATATTCTCTAATATGTTTTCTATGTTTTCAAATGATTTTATTTTCGTTATATATTCTCTTATATGTTTTCCTCATATTCTCCATTATGCATTAGTATGGTTTATTTTGTACAGTGATGGTACACTTATGTTTTTCTTATATATTCTCATATATTCTCTTACATATTATCCTATGTTATTTTATGTGACATATTTTCCTATATTTTCAATTCTCTATATTTTGTCCAATTATAGTTCAATATTAATTATCACTATTTTTTCAATATATTCAATATTCATTTTCTTTATGAACTTTGAAATATAGTTTTGTCTTCTTAAAAATAAGCATTGAACTTATTGTCGTGCGAACACACGGGTAAGTACTAGTTTTATTCATACTAAACTATATAATATTCCTCCTTTTTCCCCAATTCTAATAATTGTTTCTCTATCATAAGTAAAACAACCATAAGAAACTATTTATAAAATAATATGTTCTTAAATGTGTTGCATTCCATTAGTTAAGTTCCTCTTCCTCTGGTATTTTTATCCAAATACCTCCATCGATCAGCTTCACCTTAAAAATGAAAATTTTCATGGGCTATATGTTGATGATCTAAACACCCTATGACTCCAAATATGGTCTCCAAGGAATTTATCTATCCTTCAACTACCATCAGGATAGAACATCCACTAAATAATGCTGGATGTTGTCTCTTGAAATTCTCTACTATAAACATGTTTCTATATAGAATATGTAGCTGGTCTCTATAATGGTCTCCACCTCTAGTTATAGATTACATCAACTTATTATTAACCATAAAAAAATATTCTATTCTAATTCTAACCATCTTGGGATGTTGATTTGGAAGGATATTTTTCTCTCGGTGCCTTCCCACTAGAAATTTCATGTTTTCTCTATGGAAAAACATTCTACACGAACAAATTTTAGACAAATAATCATGGTAATATTACAATTATATATCAGATCATCTTAATCATTTAGTAAAATATTCAATGGATATTTTATTAACCTTATTCAAAATCATAATGTTATTTAAAACTATTCTCTAATACGAACTATAAGTGTGGAACCTTTAAATTTTCATTTTCTAGTGACTTTAAACTAGAATTCACTTTATTATATTACCAAATGTATTTTAGGTTTATCATATCATAGATATAGGTCATTATTATTACATAACAAACCCATATATATACAATGTGGGCAATTCTAATCATTCTCCATTATTCCCACAATATAAAACTTTTAAAATAAAAAATGATTTATTCTTTTGAAAAATCTTCATGACTTTCAACTTGGACTCTTAATTATTATTACCCATCATTAGACCCTATGAAAAAAAATTAGAATATGGGATTATCACAACAATATTATTAAGGGATAGAAAATAAAATAATGAAACTTGTTAATCCATTATTACTTATAAAACTTTTCCTTTTCAAAGTAATATTTGGGAACAAAATATACATTTAATTACACAATAAATCACCTTCTTTGACCAAATATTTTCATTAAACATTACATAATAAAACATATAGTAAAGAATAAAACTAATAAATTTTTATTTGAAAATCAAATAAACTAATGAAAACTTTTTCATAATGTTATAATTTTCACCCTTAAAGAAGTATTAAATACATTATTTTGAAAAATATGCTCAATTATTACCTTTTTTGAAATTATATGATTACTATAAAAATTATAGAAATAATAAAAAAACATAATGGTATCTTGGGAGATCATTTTCCATATCACTTTTTCAAATAGAATAAACATGTGGTTGATTGATGTACCCATTGCATTGGAAGGATATCATGGAACCACCTATCATGGGTTTATAACGTAACAACTCATCCATGGTTAATAACATAACCACCCATCTTTGGTTTACTAAGAAACCACATGTCCCTAGTTTATAACAGAACCACCCATCATTATAAATAATATCCAAAACCCATAACATAATCATAACACATACAAGCTTGCAACTTTCATATTACACTAATAAAATATTATTTTAACCCAGAAGAAAATATTTCAAGATATTGAAAAATACACACCCATTAAAAACCAATTTTAAAGAATAAAATAACCATAAAGCAGGAAAAATGATTTTTCATGAATAAAACATGAAATATTATAAAGGAATCAAAAATTCAAACAATTTTTATGGTGAAGGGAAAATTCATTGTCACCATATATGTTAAAATGGTACATTTATTTTTTCATTTAATTAAAACATTCTATATAAAATAGATAAAACATTCATTTTGAAAACCGTTAAATGAAATTACAAATAGACAAAAAAACTTCCTTATAAATATTTTATATCTATATAATTTGATATATAAAAAAGTTTTAAAAATATATACATGGAAGGAAAAGAGTTTAAAAATAAATCTTTAATACAATAGTTTTTTAAAATAATGCCCCTTACCACTTTGGAAACATTTCATTCATAATACCCCTAAAATAATAACATTAAAAAAGGTAAATATCATGAGAATATATAATTTCAAGATATAATTTTTCAAATAGTATTTATATACACCTCATAAAAGAATATAGGTATATAACATCAAAATATTCCTCAATTAATGGAAATTAAGATAAAGTCTCTTACCCTGAGTCTGACTCGTCACATATGTTCTTTATCTTCCTCTTATTCTGAAAAAATACTTAGGATAACATCAAAAGCCTTCCTAAGATGGATTTATAATGAAATAGGGGATCTAGGCTATGAAGTGGGAAGTAAGGAAGATATGTGGGTAGGTATTTTCTATGAAAAAAGGCTTTGAAATTTTGAATGTGAGAGGAGTGTAACAACCCTAGATTTTATGGTATGCCTATTTTAAAATTTAATATCTATGATTGTTTTTGTTTCCCACAACACTAAGTTGAAAACAATAATATACTATTGAGTTTGACCTTTGGAATAGTAATATGACCAATATAATAGTAACTATTCCTATGAAAGTAAAAATAAAATTTGGTATCTTATAAATTAAAATATTATATATTTATATCTTGATATAAGTAATTAAATGTATTAAAAATGATAAATTAAGTGTTGGTATTTTTGTAAAGTGTAATTGGTTGTATACAATATTAAAATTAATAAAATATTTTAAAAGGTAATTTATGTTCATAAAATATATTCATAAATTAATATTTTGTTGTCTTATTATTATAAGATAATTTTGGGAGACTTTGTTTTATTTTTCAAAGTTTTATAAAATCAATTATAATTTTAAAATAGATATTTTTTTAATGAAGGGATATTTTAATTTAAATTTAAATTTAAAATATTTATAAACTTATTTTCATAAAATATATTCCATTTAATAATTCTAATCATCAAAAAATAGTTAGTCTGATTTTTTGGGATTTTTTTAAATTTGTTCAATTTTTTGTTAACATTAAAATATGATAATTTATGATATATATACATTATAAGTTAAATACACTATTTTTTGATTAATTTATATTTTAAGTAACATAATATCGAACCTTACTTATCTATTTAAAATATTCAATCATTTAATAAAAAATATTCATAGTTTTGAGAAAAAATAATAAACAAATGAATTAAATAATCAAAAAACACTCCTCTCCTCCATTATAAATACAACTCTTCACCACCCATTCTCCTCAAAACTCAAAATTCTTTAATACTGCTTATATTTTACATATTTAATCTTACAAATATCCCTTAAATGTTATGTTATTTATGGTATAACCAAATTATCATTTCCAATTCCCTTAGGTTCTCAAGTTGTCAATACTCAAGATGTAAAACCTTCTCTCTCTCTTTCAATTTTTTTTTCTTTTCTTATCCTTACCTCACCTCTCCTATCCAAAGTAACATGATAAATCTGGTATATTTTATATACTATAATTTTATTATTTTAATGGTATATTAACCATCAATTCTATTCTCTTCCCCTTTTATTCATAATATTAAAACATCATCCGTGAGGTGCAGATTTAGTGCCTTCATGGAAGATGAGTTTTAATTTATCAATTCTGTATTCAAGGTTAGTCATAAAACTATTTTTATGAATAAAAAATCATTTAATTGTAACATGTATATATACATAATATTTATTCATAAGAAAAAAGTAGTTTTTGATGATCGAAAAATCATCAAAAATATATATATGGTTATCATCAACACTTTTTCAAATAAATCATCCTCATATAAGGGAAAAAATAATATATATGAACAATAAATATCATATAATTTAATTAATAATATATAATTTTAATTTTTTATAACTATTTCTATTTTACATGATCTTTCTTACATGTATACAAATGAACCCATCATGACAACCAAGGAAACGAACACTCCTGAATGATGAAATTGAATCTCAAAAATCATCAAAAATGAAATAAAATTACGTAATAAAATTAAAATAAATCAAATAAATTTTTAATATGTTCTGAATTAAATTATTAATTTATCTAATTTCATTATTCGGGACATTAAGTACAAGTGAGTAACACATTCAGACAAAAGTTAAGGGGTTTCTCATCTCACTTTTATTTCTATGAGATTTTCCTTATTCACCAATTATTTCATTTTTATGGTGTATGTATACTTAATTATGACATATAATATAATTAATATCTTTATATTCATGGTATTAAATGTGTAATTTTATTATTATTTCTTTTTAGGGTATATTATTTGATTGATTACAAAGTTGTAATGGATTCTCCCCGAACATCCATTTTTCATTCAGGTTACACTTTCTCTCTCTTTACCCAGATGCAATTCTTATTATTTTTAAAATATTTACAATAACTTCTGTATATATCTTCCATAATCACATATCCAGATAATATTAACTTTTTTTTGAAAATACATGTTTTATGAGGTTACTTTTCCAATTCCTCCTGATAAACAAGCCCGGTTAAAATGAACTTCTCAATTTCATACCAATTTTCAAGTACAATCCATAGCATATTTTAAGAAACCCATATTTTTCTAAAAACAAAATTTTTTCAATAAAATGTATCTATTTTAATTTCAAGTTTTATTCAAACAATTATTGTTTTGTTATATTTGAAGACATATATATATATTCCTTTAAACTACATTGAAGTGAAACATCTCTAAATATTATTAAACAATATTTTTACATGTTTTCTCATTAATTCATAAATTTAAATATGAATATTATTTTAATATTTTTTCATATAATTTAATTCCAATTTATTTTCTCCGATATATAAGATTATAATATCATTTTTATGACAATTAAAAATGATTTTCTAAAATAACTCTTTTCTCCAATGTAAAGGGGTATTTATCTCAAGAATTTTTTAATGATTTTATTAGATTATATTAATCTATTGCAAAAAATATATTTTTTATATTATTTTTAATGTTTATTTAAATCTTATATTATAATTTACTCTATTTTATTGAATGGTTTATGGTTATTTTCATTAGGGATGTAATTTTATGATACCATTTATGAAATTACTAGGGATAGTTTCTGATTATGTTTACTGATTGGGGGTATTATTTACATTTCATATTCTATTTGGAATATTAATATATATGTTGATTATTTTTCAACCCTTTTATATGATGAATGAATTGGACTTATTAAGTGTTGGGAAAGCCTTATTATAGCCCCCTGATTCTTCTATATCTCTCATGAGACATACTACTTTGGGAATTGGATGACTTCTTACCCTTTTGTATTATCTTGGACGAACCCTTCATAGTATGTTAGGATGTATGTCATTATGTATTCCCTCATTATGATATCGGTAATTGATAGTCCCTGTGATTATTCAACTAGTAAAATATACATGGTTATGTTTCTTTCTCATGTGATTTTATACGGAATTATTTAATCATATATTATCCTTTCTATATTATAATCATGATTATGTTTTAATAGAATGGGTTTTTAGTTATTCTCATTGATGTATTGTTTATTTTTATTTATGATTTCTTCCTCAATGTTCATTACACTTACTGAGCTTCTGATATCACCAATTTATTATGTTTTATTTTTACCCAGGATGTAAATATGTATATTATAAATGACTTGCAAAGAAAATATAGGAGTTTATGGGTGTTTCCAATTGAGTTTCTATTTTGTTTTCCCTTTCAAGTTTTAAGGTAAAACTTATGTTTGTATCTATTTTTCAAAATCTTCTAAACTATTTAGTCCTTTGAGATGTGATCATTTGTTTATAGTAACAATGTAATTAAGTTGGGCACTAGCTATGGGCACTAGGTTAGGATTTTTATAGTTAAAAATATATAAATTTTAATATAATCCTTGGAAATTAGTTTTAGAAAACATTTATTAGGAAATATATCAACAAGATGGACTTTTAGGATAAGCATATAAGAACAACCTTGAATTTTCATAATTTTGATATTATGTGGGTCTCCCTTGAAATCATCCTATTATGGAAACTACAAGTGGACATTGTTCTGGAGTAGATGTATTAAGGGGTGAAAGAACTGAAAACATGTTTTTGGCATGACTCAACATATCTAGGTATAAGAAAATGGGCCTTACTACTCACCTAGTTTAAAAAACTCAGGGGATATAATTAGAACAATTAAAATTTTCTGTAAAATAACATTATGAAGTATTTAAATATAAATATTTCCCCCAAGAAACCATTTTTATGATTATGAGATTAGCTATGACAAAATTCAACTTATGTTAAGTATTTTTGTAGTTTGGAAATATGAATTCTTACCAAGTTTAGTGCATGCCATTATATAGAAATGGATCCTGGTGGAAGGGATGGAAACTGTATCAATGCATTTATCTCATATAGGTATTTCTTTCCCATTGAAGATAATTATGTTAGAGATAGAGCGGAAATTGGAGCTGAACAAATTATAACTGTATTGTGATAACTAACTCAGGTTATGATCAATTAGCTTACTATCATGGAACAGCTTGATACATAATATTTTGCAACAATTGTAGTCCACTTTATAAAACTAAATCCTATATAATTAAGTGGGTCTACTGTAAAGACCCGTAAAATTCAAGGGAAATTTTTTCTTAATTTTCTTTAGAATTTTACAAGAGCGCGGTTTCATACGGCACCTGATTCCGAGGCCCGGAGTGCCCGGAATTATTTTCCGAAGTTTGGCTTGGGTACGTTCAGTGAACGAACGAGCGGGATTTCCTAACTTTTGATCCGGTGCTCGGAATTGAAATCCGAGGGCCCCGATGAACTCGCAGCGCCGATATTCGCTTAAAGAGACCTTTTCGGGAGTTGCGTTTGTTGCGGGTTGAAAGTTAGTTTTGGGGTTTTTAGTTTGAGTTAAATAAAATTGTGTAGAAAAATTTTATTATAACTTGTTAAAACCTATCAAAGGAGGTTGGAAGTGGGACCCACACCCACTTAACCTCCCTTGGGAGGATTAAGTGTGGTGGGGCCCACACGAACCCCTAAACCTTTCAAATTCTCTCAACTTGCTTAACCCCTAATTAAATGACTTGAGTTACTTTTAATTATGGGAGTTAAACCTTTTGAATTTCAAACTTTTGAAATTCTAATGTGTTATGTGATAATAAAATAAGATGTTGTCTTATTTTATTTTGGGGTTATTTGTTTGTCTTCTTGAGAGGTGGAGAGCTTTTCCTTTTTCTCCTTCAACTCTGACGAAGAACTCAAAGAACGTTCATCTTGACGAAGAACGCTCAAGCTCCGACGAAGAACGCCGCACCTCCATTCTTCGTTTACCGTGTCAACGAAGGGGACGCCACTTCTTCCTCGGACAACCTTCATCGGCGTACAAGTTTCGCCAATGACGTGTCTCTTCGAACGCATCCCTTCGTCATCGGATTTGACGAACGGCTACTGCGACGCCCGACCTCCGCGACGCCGTCTTCCGCGGAACGTAGACGAATCTTCGAACCTTATACCAAGGTAGGGGTTGTTGTTTTATTCTTTATTTATTCCATTTCTTGCTCGTGGATCGCATGTTTACGTGAGGCTTTTGAATATTTTATATAAGTGTTATTGTTAACGCGAGGGGGGCCGGACTGCACGAACACGGCCGAACCCCCCTCCATCGTTCTTATTGTTTATTCTTGCGGGTGGAAGCAAAGTGGCGTGGTGCCATCGCACCACGCGGATTACCGTGCAATTATTTTATGCGGCGCCGTCGCGCCACGCCGAGGTAGAATCTTCAAGAACGTGACGCCGTCGCGCCGCGTTGAAAGGAATCATAGCACGGCGGAAGGGGCGCGGTGCCGTCGCACCGCGCCGGACGACGAACACCGCGGCCGGTTCCGGGCCGCGGCGGGACGAGGAGACCGCGGCCGGTTCCGGGCCGCGGCGGAAGAGAAGACCGGCGGCCGAGCCGCCGGCGTCGGAAGCCGAAGGGGGGACCGGAATTTCCGGTCCCGTTGGAGAAAACCGGCCGGCCAGCTGGCCGGCCGGAAGGCATTAAACCGGGGGAATTAATTCCCCCGGCCAATACATAAAACCCCCCTCTTTAAGAGGAGGGGGCGGTTCCATGAAGGGGGGGGGGGGGCAGCAGCCCCCCGGTTTTCTTCTCCAAAACCAGCCCCCACGTGGGGGGCCGTTATGTTGCCAAGGCGCGGCACAAAGGCCGCGCCACTTCCCAAATCAGCGGGGCTTAGCCCCCGCGTGCGGCCCCTCGCGGCGCCCGGCCGCCGCGGCCCGCCGCGCCGCCCCAGGGGGGGTCGGGCCGGGTCGGCCCGGACCCGGACCCCCCCGTTTCGAACCAGAATCGGTTTTTGGCCCATAACATGAGCCTCGGACCTCCGATCGACGAACCGTCAGTGGCAACGCGATCCTTGGATCGAGACGGTCGTTTCGGTATATCGCACTCAAGGTTTCGGGTTACTTTGAGTTCGGCCGGGTTGGTTCGTTCACGAAACCAACCGGGCTTTCGGAGCGGAAACGCTCATATCTTGAGCTACGAACGTCTGATTGACGCGCCGTCAGTCGCGTTGTGTTCCTCTTAGTGAGACAGATATTTTGGCATACTCCGCCCGAGGTTTGGACTCAGGTGGAGTATGGTCGGGTTGGTTTTGCCTTAAAAACCAACCGGGCCCCGGAGACGAAAATGCCAATAACTCTCAGACCGGGCGTCTGATCGACGCGCCGTCTGTTGCGTTGAGTTCCTGTTGACGATACAGAACTTTTGGATACATCAACTCCGGTCTTCGTGACAGTTGATGTATCAGCCTCTCGGCTCGTGGAGCGGACCCTCCGAACGAGCTCGCTGTGTGCGGGAACCCTAGTGCTGGCTGCGACTGTTACTATGACTACTACTGCTACGACTACTACTGCTACTGTGACTACGACGACGACAGTACAGAGATCCTGTGTGGATTCGACGACGACGACTACAACACTCAGCGATCCTACGTGAATCAGTGCTACAGGTCCTGTGTGGGCCCGATCCTGTGTGGGTCCTTGCGCTCAGCGGTTCTGTGTGAGCCAGCGCCTACAGGTCCTGTGTGGGCCCGATCCTGTGTGGGTCTTTTGCGGGGGTTAGTTACCTATCGATCCTTCGTGGGTCCGACGACTTAGATGGATCAATGATCATCTTTATCGTCCTTGAAGAAGTATACCTGTGTGAGCTGAATCCAGTTGCTTTCCTGTGTGGATTGTGTTGTGCAATCCTGTGTGGATTATGTTTTGCTTTCCTATGAGGAATACGTATACTTTCCTGCATGGACTGAGTTGTACTTGGGCTCGGAGGTTGGAGCGTATTTGAATTGATGAATTAGGTATATGTATGGGCATATACCTAAGCAGTGTCGGTTGTTACTTCGTGATTGTACTTTTCTTCGTGGTTTATCCTTTGTGGATTTGTGAGACCTTCAGGGGTCTCGGGGTCCCTACTGAGTAGCTTATACTCACCCCTGCACGGGCTTTGCCCGCACTACGTTGTGTTGGTTGCAGACGACGGACAGCGTTGACCTTAGCTGAGGCTTGTAGAGCGGGACGGTACCCGGAGGTGGACCACTGGGCGGGACATGTACGGAGCGGACGGCGGGACCCGTGGAGCAGAGGATCTATCTGTACCCACCCTTCAGGTGGGATTTCCAGTGGACAGCTCGGAGTAGCGGCTTTTACTTTTCAGTTGCTGTTTTCCCTTTCGAGTTGTACTTTACTTTCAGTTTGGGTTTGTATACTGGCCCACTTACTTTTCCGCACTTTCAGTAGTACTCTGCTTTTGTTTAGTGTTTACTTTCCGCTTGCTTACTCTGTGGTGTTTTTTTACTTTTCAAAGGCAATGCCTTCCCTTTTTACTGGGATTTACGCTTTGGTGCTAGTCGCCAGCCCCTGGCCTATGGAAGGCGGGTTTGGGGTAGTCACGGCACGGACCCCGAGGGTGGGTCGTGACAAATTGGTATCAGAGGAGTTCGGTTCTACCGCGAACTCTGATCTTTTCTATGTGAAGCAATAATGTTTAGCGTATTGAGTGTGGTTATCAGTCCAGGGAGTCCAGTGTTGGTGCGGCGGCCGACGTATCCGTACACCAGGACCCTGACTTCTGATTTCCGACTTAATGCACGAAAACATTGATTGCGTGTGTGTTTCAAAGTTTTCTTTGTGATTACTTATATCAGCTCACCAGGTATACTGTTCTAACCGTGGCGCACCTGTTTCCTTTTCAGGATGGCCCCACGACGGCAACCAGCTAGGGTTCTGAGAGTCGAGCGAGACGACAGCCCACCGAGCGACGAGGCCTCGGTGCAGGGCCCTTTTCCAGTAGTGGCACCGGCGGTAGCTTTACCCGCCGATCCCCCGATGCTTCCAGCAGCAGCCGCTGACGATGCACGTCGCCTCAGCGCACTGCATGAGTTTCAGCGCCAGCGACCGCCCAGGTTTCGCGGGGAGACGGATCCCCAGGCAGCAGAGGACTGGCTGGAGGCAGTGGTTCGAGTGTTTAGGCTAGTGAGGACACCAGCAGACCTCATGGTGATCCTCGCTGCGAGCCTACTTCACGCAGCAGCAGGACGATGGTGGAGCTTGATGCTTCAGGTGCACGATGAGGCATCCCTACTTTGGACGGACTTTGAGAGCCTCTTCCGCTTGGAGTTCGTCCCAGCCACCCTTCGTGCGGTGCGTATCCAGGAGCTTCTACAGCTGCGGCAGGGCAGCATGACGGTCGCTCAGTACTCGGCGAGATTTACCGATCTCTCGCGCTACTCGACCGATATGGTACGGGACCCATTCTTCCGGGCCCGGACCTTCGAGCAGGGTTTGAGACACGAGATCAGGGCATCGCTGATCTCCCTCAGCATACCGACTCAGACAGGAGTACTGGAGCGGGCCCTTCTGATCGAGAGCTTCCTTGCTGAGTCTACACCAGCACAGCGACCCACCGCAGGGCGGCACGTGGCAGAGTCATCTGCAGCAGGCAGTCGACGGATGACTCAGGGGTCCAGACAGACCAGACCTTTGGGCAGACGATCTCAGGGCACTGGCTCAGTAGTGCGGGGCACACAGCGGGGAGCCAGTCTTTCGAGAGGCAGACAGTGCTACTCATGCGGCGGGCAGGGCCACATGGCTCGTGACTGCCCGACCCGCCGTGCCGAGGAGCAGCAGACGGTTGAGGGACCACCGAGGCAGAGGCAGAGGGTCGACCATGGCGGTCCGCAGGGAGGAGGCGGACGAGGCAGAGGAGCTGGACGAGCAGCCGGTGGTGGCCGACGCTTTGAGGCTCTACCACCACCACCACCAGGAGGTCCACCCCGACCACAGGGAGCTGGCGGGCAGCGACAGGCACAGCTCCAGGCAGTAGAGGCCTACGACCACGGCGCACCCGAGATGATTCGAGGTACTATCTATGTCTACTCCACCCTTGCTGCAGTTCTTATAGACACAGGAGCGAGTCACTTTTTCATAGCCGCTGCCCTTGTTCGGAGCTCGGAGATTCCGACAGAGCCGTTGGCTCGATCCTTACGGCTAGAGACTCCTACGGAAGCAGACTCGATGATTACGCACTAGTGCCGGCAGTGTGAGCTTACTCTAGGAGGCGAGAGCTTCGGCTGGGATCTTCTTGTAGCAGCGTCGAGGCATTACGACGTCATCTTGGGCATGGATTGGCTATCTACGGTCCATGCACAGATTGACTGTTTTAGGCGCAAGGTGCGATGTGTACGCACCGACGGGAGCAGGTTCACCTTCACCGGCGAGAAAGGAGCCTTAGCAGCACAGGATGGACTTCCGCGTAAGAGAGGACGGCCCATCACTCATCAGTTGGCTAGCCTCATCCTTGGACCAGTTGACGTGCGGAGTCCTGGTTTTCCTGCAGTGGTGGATCAGTTTGCGGACGTTTTTCCCGACGATGTTCCAGGGCTACCTTCTCGCAGAGAGGTAGAATTTTATATTGACTTGTACCCCGGGACAGCCCTGATATCCACTCCAGCATATCGGATGGCCCCCGCTGAGCTTCGAGAGCTAAGGGTACAGTTGGAGGACTTGCAGGGCAAGGGGTTCATCCGACCCAGTGTTTCACCCTGGGCTTCCCCGATATTGTTCGCCAAGAAGGCGGATGGGAGCTTGCGACTTTGTGTTGACTATCGTCGCCTGAACCAGGTGACAGTGAGGAACAAGTATCCGCTACCGAGGATTGATGACCTCTTTGATCAGCTCAAGGGAGCACGGTGGTTCTCGAAGATAGACCTCAGGTCAGGCTATCATCAGCTCAGAGTCAGGGACGAGGATGTGCAGAAGACGGCCTTCAGATGTCGGTATGGCCACTATGAGTTCTTGGTTATGCCTTTCGGTGTAACCAATGCTCCAGCAGTGATCATGGCTCTCATGAACAGGATCTTTCAGCCATACCTCGATCGGTTTGTCATGGTCTTCATCGACGACATTCTGATTTACTCTACGACAGAGGAGGAGCATGCATATCACTTGCGAGTTGTTCTTGACACACTCCGAGAGCACCAGCTTTATGGTAAGCTCTCGAAGTGCCAGTTCTGGATACGTGAGGTCCACTTTTTGGGACACGTTATCTCTGAGGCGGGAGTTGCAGTGGATCCCGCGAAGATTGAGGCTGTGTTAGCATGGGAGCCACCCAGGAGCGTGACTGAGGTTCGGAGTTTCTTGGGACTAGCTGGATACTATCGGAGATTTGTGCCGAACTTCTCCAGAGTTGCGGCATCACTCACAGCTTTGACGAAGAAGGGGAAACCCTTCGTGTGGTCAGACAGTTGTCAGCAGAGCTTCCAGGAGCTGAGACAGAGATTGACTAGCGCACCTATCTTGAGGTTGCCTGAGGAGGGAGTAGGGTACGTAGTCTACTGCGATGCATCAGGGACCGGACTCGGATGTGTTCTGATGCAGGAGCGGGCAGTGATCGCCTATGGATCACGACAGTTGAGGCCTCATGAGAAGAACTACGCTACCCATGACCTGGAGTTAGCAGCAGTGGTCTTCGCTCTGAAGACATGGCGACACTATCTGATGGGCGAACGCTTTACAGTCTTTTCCGATCATCAGAGTCTCAAGTATATCTTCTCGCAGAAGGACCTGAACCTGAGACAGCGGCGATGGCTCGAGTTCCTCCAGGACTATGACTTTGAGATAGTCTATACTCCTGGGAAGGGGAACGTAGTAGCTGATGCCCTCAGCAGGAGGACGGGCATTCAGCTACTTGAGGAGGCGACGGAGCAGCTAGCCTCTTTGCAGATATCCTTCGTGGATAGAGATGGAGCAGCCTTTCTTCAGTCTCTCACAGTCACTCCTCCACTACTGCCGCGAGTCAGGGAGGCACAGCGCGGGGACGCTGACTGTGAGACACGGCGTGCACAGATATCCTCGGGACAGGCACCTGATGGTTTCTCCCTTGGAGCAGAGCACGACATTCTTTTCAGAGGACGTACCATGGTACCAGTCGCATTGCGATAGGAAGTACTGAGAGAGTTTCACACTTCTCCTTTAGCGGTACATCCTGGAGTGGCGAAGATGTACCAGGACCTCAGACGACAGCACTGGTGGCCGGGCATGAAGAAGGCAGTAGCAGAGTTCGTTTCTCGATGCCTTACCTGCCAGCAGGTAAAGGCAGAGCATCAGGTACCAGCAGGCTTGGTACAGCCCTTGGAGGTTCCGGAGTGGAAGTGGGACGGCATATCTATGGACTTTGTGACTGTACTTCCACGCAATTCCAGAGGTCACGACTCCATCTGGGTGATTGTTGACCGACTCACCAAGTCGGCACACTTCTTACCCATCAGAGAGCAGGGCTCAGTGGAGAGCTTGGGACGTATCTACGTTCAGGAGATTGTGCGGCTCCACGGCGTGCCATCATCTATCGTTTACGATCGAGATGCCCGCTTTACTTCCCGGCTTTGGAAGGGGTTACAGGAGGCGTTCGGGACGCAGCTACGTCTTAGCACAGCCTTTCACCCTCAGACGGATGGTCAGACGGAGAGGACCATTCAGACACTTGAGGACATGCTCCGTGCCTGTGTCCTCGACTTTGGTCGTAGCTGGGAGGACCACCTACCCTTGGTGGAGTTCGCGTACAACAACAGCTACCACTCCACCATCGGGATGGCACCGTACGAGGCGTTGTACGGCCAACCTTGTAGATCTCCTTTGTGCTGGACAGACCCTGGGGAGTCAGCACTGGTGGGACCGGAGATGGTCCAGGCCACGACAGAGAAGGTCCAGGTCATCCAGGAGCGGATGAGGACAGCTCAGAGCCGGCAGAAGTCATATACTGACAGGAGGCGGAGGCCACTGGAGTTCGAGGATGGCGACCACGTCTTCTTGCGGGTCTCACCTCGACGTGGTATTCAGAGATTTGGCTGAGGCGGCAAGTTATCTCCACGCTTCATCGGACCTTTCCAGATTCTCAGCAGGATTGGTGAGGTGGCTTATCGCCTGGCTCTACCACCTCAATTGCACCGGGTGCACGACGTCTTCCACATATCTCAGCTGAGGAGATACGTGCACGACCCGACACACATCATTGACCATGTGGAGCTTGACGTTGATGATGGGGCGACTTTTACGGAGGTCCCGGTGGAGATAGAGGATCGACAGGAGCGGGTCCTGCGTGGGCGATCGATTCCTCTTGTGCGCATCAGATGGCAGCACGGGAATCTCCAGGAGAGCACATGAGAGCGGGAGGCTCAGATGCGTGCTCAGTACCCTCATTTGTTTCCCTAGTTTTTGATGTATCTTTACGGGGACGTAAAGCCCTGAGGTGGGAGTAATGTAAAGACCCGTAAAATTCAAGGGAAATTTTTTCTTAATTTTCTTTAGAATTTTACAAGAGCGCGGTTTCAGACGGCACCTGATTCCGAGGCCCGGAGTGCCCGGAATTATTTTCCGAAGTTTGGCTCAGGTACGTTCAGTGAACGAACGAGCGGGATTTCCTAACTTTTGATCCGGTGCTCGGAATTGAAATCCGAGGGCACCGATGAACTCGCAGCGCCGATATTCGCTTAAAGAGACCTTTTCGGGAGTTGCCTTTGTTGCGGGTTGAAAGTTAGTTTTGGGGTTTTTAGTTTGAGTTAAATAAAATTGTGTAGAACAATTTTATTATAACTTGTTAAAACCTATCAAAGGAGGTTGGAAGTGGGACCCACACCCACTTAACCTCCCTTGGGAGGATTAAGTGTGGTGGGGCCCACACGAACCCCTAAACCTTTCAAATTCTCTCAACTTGCTTAACCCCTAATTAAATTACTTGAGTTACTTTTAATTATGGGAGTTAAACCTTTTGAATTTCAAACTTTTGAAATTCTAATGTGTTATGTGATAATAAAATAAGATGTTGTCTTATTTTATTTTGGGGTTATTTGTTTGTCTTCTTGAGAGGTGGAGAACTTTTCCTTTTTCTCCTTCAACTCTGACGAAGAACTCGAAGAACGTTCATCTTGACGAAGAACGCTCAAGCTCCGATGAAGAACGCCGCACCTCCATTCTTCGTTTACCGTGTCAACGAAGGGGACGCCACTTCTTCCTCGAACAACCTTCGTCGGCGTACAAGTTTCGCCAACGACGTGTCTCTTCGAACGCATCCCTTCGTCATCGGATTTGACGAACGGCTACCGCGACGCCCGACCTCCACGACGCCGTCTTCCGCGGAACGTAGACGAATCTTCGAACCTTATACCAAGGTAGGGGTTGTTGTTTTTTTCTTTAATTATTCCATTTCTTGCTCGTGGATCGCATGTCTACGTGAGGCTTTTGAATATTTTATATAAGTGTTATTGTTAACGCGAGGGGGGCCGGACTGCACGAACACGGCCGAACCCCCCTCCATCGTTCTTATTGTTTATTCTTGCGGGTGGAAGCAAAGTGGCGTGGTGCCGTCGCACCACACGGATTACCGTGCAATTATTTTATGCGGCGCCGTCGCGCCACGCCGAGGTAGAATCTTCAAGAACGTGACGCCGTCGCACCGCGTTGAAAGGAATCATAGCACGGCGGAAGGGGCGCGGTGCCGTCGCACCGCGCCGGACGACGAACACCGCGGCCGGTTCCGGGCCGCGGCGGGACGAGGAGACCGCGGCCGGTTCCGGGCCGCGGCGGAAGAGAAGACTGGCGGCCGAGCCGCCGGCGTCGGAAGCCGAAGGGGGGACCGGAATTTCCGGTCCCGTTGGAGAAAACCGGCCGGCCAGCTGGCCGGCCGGAAGGCATTAAACCGGGCGAATTAATTCCCCCGGCCAATACATAAAACCCCCCTCTTTAAGAGGAGGGGGCGGTTCCATGAAGGGGGGGGGGCAGCAGCCCCCCGGTTTTCTTCTCCCAAACCGGCCCCCACGTGGGGGGCCGTTATGTTGCAAAGGCGCGGCACAAAGGCCGCGCCACTTCCCAAATCAGCGGGGCTTAGCCCCCGCGTGCAGCCCCTCGCGGCGCCAGGCCGCCGCGGCCCGCCGCGCCGCCCCAGGGGGGGGGGGGGGGTCGGGCCGGGTCGGGCCGGACCCGGACCCCCCCGTTTCGAACCAGAATCGGTTTTTGGCCCATAACATGAGCCTCGGACCTCCGATCGACGAACCGTCAGCGGCAACGCGATCCTTGGATCGAGACGGTCGTTTCGGTATATTGCACTCAAGGTTTCGGGTTACTTTGAGTTCGGCCGGGTTGGTTCGTTCACGAAACCAACCGGGCTTTCGGAGCGGAAACGCTCATATCTTGAGCTACGAATGTCCGATTGACGCGCCGTCAGTCGCGTTGTGTTCCTCTTACTGAGACGGATCTTTTGGCATACTCCGCCCGAGGTTTGGACGCAGGTGGAGTATGGTCGGGTTGGTTTTGCCTTAAAAACCAACCGGGCCCCGGAGACGAAAATGCCAATAACTCTCAGACCGGGAGTCCGATCGACGCGCCGTCTGTTGCGTTGAGTTCCTGTTGACGATACAGAACTTTTGGATACATCAACTCCGGTCTTCGTGACAGTTGATGTATCAGCCTCTCGGCTCGTGGAGCGGACCCTCCGAACGAGCTCGCTGTGTGCGGGAACCCTAGTGCTGGCTGCGACTGTTACTGTGACTACTACTGCTACTACTACTACTGCTACTGTGACTGCGACGACGACAGTACAGAGATCCTGTGTGGATTCGATGACGACGACTACAGCACTCAGCGATCCTACGTGAATCAGTGCTACAGGTCCTGTGTGGGCCCGATCCTATGTGGGTCCTTGCGCTCAGCGGTTCTGTGTGAGCCAGCGCCTACAGGTCCTGTGTGGGCCCGATCCTGTGTGGGTCTTTTGCGGGGGTTAGTTACCTATCGATCCTTCGTGGGTCCGACGACTTAGATGGATCAGTGATCATCTTTATCGTCCTTGAAGAAGTATACCTGTGTGAGCTGAATCCAGTTGCTTTCCTGTGTGGATTGTGTTGTGCAATCCTGTGTGGATTATGTTTTGCTTTCCTATGAGGAATACGTATACTTTCCTGCGTGGACTGAGTTGTACTTGGGCTCGGAGGTTGGAGCGTATTTGAATTGATGACTTAGGTATATGTATGGGCATATACCTAAGCAGTGTCGGTTGTTACTTCGTGATTGTACTTTTCTTCGTGGTTTATCATTTGTGGATTTGTGAGACCTTCAGGGGTCTCGGGGTCCCTACTGAGTAGCTTATACTCACCCCTGCACGGGCTTTGCCCGCACTACGTTGTGTTGGTTGCAGACGACGGACAGCGTTGACCTTAGCTGAAGCTTGCAGAGCGGGACGGTACCCGGAGGTGGACCACTGGGCGGGACATGTACGGAGCGGACGGCGGGACCCGTGGAGCAGAGGAGCTATCTGTACCCACCCTTCAGGTGGGATTTCCAGTGGACAGCTCGGAGTAGCGGCTTTTACTTTTCAGTTGTTGTTTTCCCTTTCGAGTTGTACTTTACTTTCAGTTTGGGTTTTGTATACTGGCCCATTTACTTTTCCGCACTTTCAGTAGTACTCTGCTTTTGTTTAGTGTTTACTTTCTGCTTGCTTACTCTGTGGTGTTTGTTTACTTTTCAAAGGCAATGCCTTCCCTTTTTACTGGGATTTACACCTTGGTGCTAGTCGCCAGCCCCTGGCCTATGGAAGGCGGGCTTGGGGTAGTCACGGCACGGACCCCGAGGGCGGGTCGTGACATCTACCAACCCATTTGTAGAAATGTTGTGGATAAGTTCCTTATATAAGATATTTTTAGCATTGGGAAGTAATAAAATGGGGAAGGTTATCATAGACGTTGATCGACTATCAAGAGATATAGATCAATTTTGTTCATTAATTCTAAAGAAAAATGAGGAGGAAGAAATTGAAAATCTATAATGTAAGGATTTAATGAAATTATCTTAGAAAAATATTTCCCTCAGTAACATCAAGTTGATATGGAGAGGAAATTATTGAATCTAATATTAAAAGAGAATGAAAAAAAATATTGTATGAAAAAAACATTACAAGGATACCAATTCAAGTTTTGGATTATGTTTACAATCCAAAGAGAAAGTTTGATTGGTTCTTTGATGGGTTAAAACCATTCCTCTGAATAAAACATGACTCCCAAACTTTCTCATCATAAAAAGATAGTTTTGTGTGCTTCTGAGATAAATAAATAATTCATTATCAATAGACTTTAATGGAAATCAAGGTAAGAAGAGTGATGATTAAGACTCTAGAAAAGGAAATAATGAAAAGGGTAATAATGAAAGATTTTTATTTCCATCATATAATAAATGTGGAAAACAAAATCATGTAACATGGATATTGGGGATGGGATTTAGTTACATGTATAGATAAAAAGTCCACCAAGCCTATAATCAAAATGGAAAGAAATAATCTACCAATGTTCAATAATGCAATTGTGAAGATATGGGGCATTATGAAAATGATTATCCTATGAGTCAAGGAAATTTTCCCCAAAAAAGGCCAAGGGAAAAATGTTATACTTATGCAGTCATAATAGTTAAGTTTGAAGCTCCTAATGATTGGCGGTAGGTACTTTAATCATCTCCTCAAATTTAGCTAAAGCTTTATTTTACTCTGGATCATCACATTCCATTATATCTTTCAAGTTTTATATAAGAATTAGATACTTCCAATTCACATAAACAAGGGAGTTGTTTGTAAAGACATGTGGTGGAAACCTTATGAAAAGAAATATATGTCAAGTAGTTACTATTATTACACATAAATGTGCTCTAATTGATTATTTTATATCATATAGATGGTTTATTTTTATATAATCCTTGGTATATATTGGATTTCAAAGTATAATGATTATGTTTTCAAAGAGTAGGAAATTATTATTCGTGATGACGGTATGGAATTTCTCATCTTTTGAGAGGAGACTTTATCATTTAAGTCATATATGGATTCACCTTTAGTAGATCTTCTAAATAAAATTCTTGAGGAAGAAGATAAAATATTATATAAGGGTAAGGAATGAAATCATAAAATTGGGGACGTACCTATTGTATAATAATACTTTGATGTATTTCCAGATTATTTACCTGGACATCTTATAGAGTAGGAATTTGAGTTTTCTATTGATTTAATCCTATATGCAAGACTTGTATCAATGATTCTCTATATAATGATCATTGTGGAGTTAATATAGTTAAAGAATCAACTAGAGTAATTGACTGATAAAGGATTTATATTCCCTAGGGTTTCACCTTAGAGATCTCCTATTCTTTTTGTTTATAAGAAAGATAGATATATGAGGCTACACATTAATTATTGGGTGATCAAATATATTACGATAAAGAACAAGTATCTGCTACCTTGAATTGATGACTTATTTGATCAACATAAGAGAGATTGATATTTTTAAAATAATGAGCATTGATCTAGATATCATTAATTGGGTTTAAAGAAGGATGATATTCCAAATATGGTATTTTGAACCATGTATAGATGTTATGATTTTATAATAATGCCATTTGTACTGGCTAATGTACCCTCTAAATTTATTGTTCTAATGAAGAGAGTATCCATGTAATATCTTTATGATTTTTTGTGTGGTATTTGTTAATGATATCTTAATATATTAAAAAAATGATAGTCATGAGAACCATTGGGATAATGTTTTGGAGATTCTTAAAAGAAATGACTTATATGGGATGTTTAAAAAGTGTAAATTTTGGCTTCAAACAGTTTCTTTTCGTGGCCTTATTAACTTAAAAAAAATAATCTTATTTGATCATGTGAAGACGAAGGAAGTCCCAGAATTTTCTACACTAACCAACATATTTGAGGTACATATTTTCAATGGTTTATAATTTTATGATTGGAGGTTTGTTTATAATTTTTCCAGATCAGCTAACATGTTTACCAAGCATATTGGTAATGGAGTTATGTTCCTATGAAAAAAAGAATGGGAAGAATATTTTGAAGAATTAAAGAGGATATTAGTGAATTATATGATCATTACTCTATAATAAAAAAATTGGATTTGGATTTATAGTGATGCATCAATGTAAAGAATTGGATATATCCTTATACAGAATGATATATTTATTTTCTATGCATCACGGTTGTTAGAAAATCTTGAACAGAACTATCTAACAAGTGATATGGAGTTAGAAACTATAATCCTTGCACTGGAGATATGGAGACACTGTCTCTATGGTTAGTGAATTGAGATATATAAAAATTAAAATAGTTAGAAATATATCTTCTCACATAAAAAACTAAATATGAGGAAAAGGTGATGGATCGAGATACTAAAGGATTATGATTGTTCAATAAACTATCACCCAGGGAAGGAAAATAAGCTAGCATATGCATTGAACATGAAGGCTCATGGAGATCTAATAAAAATGAAGATATATAATGATTTTGTGTACATATATCGAGAAAAGAGAGATATAGGAATTATCAAGGGAGGTGAAACATAACTACTTTTCATATTGTTTCCAAACCATATTAATCATAAAAAATTAAAAGTTCTTAGCATAATGATGAGAATTTACAAAAGAAAATTGCATCTATGAATGATAGGAAGTTGGAAGAATCTATGTATGAGGATGGAATTCTAGAATTTGGGAAAAGGATTTGTGTTCCCTCTATACCGGAGCTAAAAAGGGAATTATTGGAAGATGATCATAGCTCAAATTTCTCTGTGGGATAATATGAAGCGAGGAAATTGCTGATTATATATCATGATGTTTAGTATATAAATAGGTTAAGGCAAAAAGACAACACCCTATATGAGTAATGAAACCACTACCTATTTCTACATATAAATGGGATGAGATTATGTTGGATTTTTTACTGGTTTACTTGATTCCCCAATAAATAATGATTCAATATGGGTAATTGTTGATAGGCTTACCAAATATACACATTTCCTCTCTATAAGGGAGGATTTTCCACTGGATAACCCTACATGAATCTATAATAATTATGTTTTAAGAATACATGGAGAACCAATTTCAATTATTTCTGATCATGATCGAATATTTACACAAAAATACTGGAAAGTATTTAAAATTATATGGACACTAAGCTTCATTTGAGAAATTCTTATCACCCTCAAACTAACAGAAAATCTAATAGAACCATCCAAACCTTATAATACATGTGGAGATCATGATAACTTAACTTTCAAGGTATGTGGGATCATTACTTACCTTCATTAGAGTTTTCCAACAATAATAGTTTCCATTCAACTATTAAAATGGAACCATATGAATTATCATATGGAAATAGATTTCGTACACCAACTTGTTCGGATGATGTTCGTGAAATGATAATTTTAGACCCAGATCTTGTAGAGGAAACAACCAAAAAGGTAAATACTATTCAAAATGATATAAAAGTATCCCAATGTAGGAAAAATATCTATACTGATAATTGAAGGAAGGATTTGGAATTTCAAGTGGGAGATCATGTTTTATTAAACATATCATAAAGAAAGGGTGATATAAAATTTGGAAAGTAAGGTAAACAAATCCCTAGATACATTTTCCCTTTTGAAATCCAAAAGAGATTGGGAGTTGTGGATTATCATTTGGTGATGCCACCTAGTCTTTCTAAAGTGAACAATGTGTTCCACATCATGTTGTTAAGGAAGTACATGATAGAACTAATGCATTTCTTCACTTCTGAATGAATAGAATTGGAATTTGATTTATCTTATAGTAAAGATCCTATCTAGATTATTGATACTATAGAAGAGGTGTTAAAAAATCAGGCAACATGGCTGGTAAAGGTACATTAGATATATCATAAAATTGAAGAGGCCATGTGGAAACTAGAGGAATTTATGATTAATAACTACCCAAATCATTTTGTGATGTGACATTCTAGAAAATTTGGGGGTGAAATTTTTTGAATGTGGGGAGAATGTAAACTCCCAATTTTTTCTAGTATTTTTCTTTTAAAATTTAATATCTTCTATAGTTTATGCCTCATACAACACTAATTTTAAAACTATAAAATACTATAAAATATGACTGTTATAATAGTAATATGACTAATAGAATATTTACTTCACCTATGAAAGTATAAATACAATATGGGTATCTTATAAATGAAAATATGATATATTTGAAATTTGGAAGAAGTTTTTAAATGATTTAAAAGTGAAAAATTAAGTGTTTGTATTTTTGTAAAGTGTAGATGTTTATTTACAATTTTATAATTAATATAATGTTTTAAAAGATAATTTATTTTCATAAAATAGATTCATAAATTAATATTTTGTTTTCCTATGATTACAAGATAATTTTATGATACCTTAATTAATTTTTCAAAGTGTTATAAAATTAGTTCTAATTTAAAAATCTGTATGATTCAAATAAATGATTTTTTTTTAATTTAAAACTAAATTTCTAATATTTGGAAAATTATTTTCATAAAATGGATTCCATTTGTGAGTTCTATATGTATAAAAATGGATAGGTTCAATTTGTGGCATTTTTCTAATATAGTTGAATTTTTAGTGAATAGTGAAATACAATAATTTAGGGTATATATACATTGTAAGTTAAAAACGTTATTTCTTGAGTCATTTCTAATGTAAGAACCATAAAATATAACTCTCCTTTTATATTAACTATATCAAGTCATGGAATCAGAACTATTCATAGTATTTGTCCAAAATAACAAACAAATGAATTAAAATTTTAAAAAACACTCCATTTCTACACTATAAATAACACTCATAACCACCCCTTCTCCTCACACATAAAAATCCTTCAAGCGATCATATATTCTATCAATTTTCTCTTCTATACCTATGCCCCACGTTCTATTCTATTTTTTTTCAAAATACCATTTTTGTGTTTCTAAGGTAGGTTCTCGTGGTAGAAACACAAAAGAGGTAAAACCTTCTCTCTCTCTCTCTCTCTTTCAATTTCATTTCTTTTATTATCCCTCTATAAACTCTTATACCCAACGTGACATGTTAAATATATTTTATTTTATATACTATAATTTTATTATTTTAATGGCATATCAACTATGAATTCAATTCTCTTCGAATTTTAACTAAAAAAAATGAAAATATCATCTTTTAGGTGTCGATTTACCGCCTCAGTGGATGTTGAGTTTTCATTTTTCAATTATTCCTTCAATTATAGTCATAAAAAATATCTATGGTTAAAAATGAATTTAACATATATAATAAAACTTATTTAGTTTTATGGAACCAGAATATATTCATAATATTAATTCATAATACCAAACTAGTTCTTAGTGATCTAAAAAATGCCAAAATAATCTAAATGGTTATTATCACGGCTTTATCTAATGAATAAACCTCCTTTACAACATTAATACCATTTTGCGGTAGTTTTTAAGCGGCAACTTACTAAACCACCACTAAAACATTTTTTTCAATCTCGACACTTCTCCTCAGCCCCCGAGACCCCCCCTCCCCCCTCCCCCCGCAAGATCCCACCCAGTGACCCCTGAATCTCCTGGAACCACTCGGCCTCACCGAGCCCCCCCCCCCCCCCTCGACAACCCCTGAAACCCTTGCCTCCTCTCCACCTCTCTGAACCCTCCCCCTGATGACCCCTGAAACCCTTTCCTCATCTCCACCTCACAGAACCCCCCTCCCCTTCTCCCCCAAACCCGTGAGACCCCCCCCCCCCCCGACAACCCCAGAATCCCTATACCCTCACTACCTCACTGTTTCTCCACCTTTCCGCCTCACCAATTATCCCTAATTTCATCTTAAGTAGTCTTTTATCCATAAAATTTATTTGAAATAGATCCACCAATTATGTTTCATAAACAATATTCATCTATTTTTACTTCAATTAAATAAATTTCTATAAAATTCTATTTTATAGTGTTGTATTGATATAATTTTAATTCTCATGGTCTCTAGGTTTTCTTCCAACCATTATTTGAGTGTAAACTATCTTAAAATATTATATATAAAACCTATTTATTAGCTTATTCATATATTTAACTTTAGAGAAAAATATGTATTCAATTTTTTGATTGACATGGAACCTAAGAAAATATGTCATTTCTCTAATCATAGATATTTGAAACTATAGAGTCATCAAGTTAGTAAACTCCTCAATTATTTCCTTCTTATCTCTTCTAAATATGACATTATTTTCATAGAGGACTACAATGAATTATTACTCATGGGGTACGTTCATATAAAAATTACATTCAACACCACCTCTCTTCAATTCTAACTTCTTGAAGTATATATTCAATTGATCATAAAAATATAGAGGTATTTGTTTCAATCCATATAGAAACCTTTTAAGATGCCATACCTTTTTTTCATCGTCATAAAATTAAAATCCAATCACCATTTTAATATAGACCTCTTACTTTATCATTCCATTAAAAAATGTTACCATTATATCCTTTTGGTAGATCTTGAATATCAATTGTATTTCCACCGATAATAATAATCCAAATGATTAATGTCATGAAAATAGTGTGATTGTTTCTTAATTATCAATTAGCTTCACATGGTAATATCCTTTACATGTTAGTCATACCTTACCCCATATCACATTTCAATGTTCATCATGTTTTTTCTTGAATAACTATTTTATTTTAATGCCTTTTTTATCATCTGACCTCTAAAGAATAACTCATGTGTTGTCATTCTCAATTTTATTTAGTTATTCATTCATGAATTTATCCTATGATTTATCATTTTTTTCTTTTTCTTTTTGAAGATATCATTTTACTTGAGATTTTAAATTTTTTTCTCGATGTTTCTCATCCATTGGGTTTATATTGGATATTTTTTTTTCATCATGAATGTTTGACTCATAAACTTCAACCCTTATTACTCTCATTATTATTTGAGTTTTTGAATGGCTAACCTTAATACCTTATCAATTTATAATTTATTCTCAAAATATTATGGCTCAAACCATGATTATTAATCATTTATCAATAGTCATTGTTGTTGATTCTCATCATGTAATGATTGTTTTTCTGTTTGATTGTATTGTTTGTGACACCCTTTTAATTTTTTATGTTCATTTATTTCTATAAGCTTGTGATTCCCAAAATATATTTTTCTTTAAAAATGGTGTTTTTATTGTCTTTTTAGAATTATATTTCAAATATGTTTTAAAAAAAAATTAAATATGTTTTAGTGAAATGGTATTGTTTTCTTTTTGGGAAAAATTAATGTTTTTTACGTTCTCGGGTAATCAAATAAGTTTTTTTTGAAGGACCCATTTCATTAAATGGACCTAATATAGGATTTCATTTTACTCAAACATCGTGAATTTAAAACCCTATAGAATTTCTATTCCAAACATGAAAACATGAACTAATTAATGAATTTTATTTCACAGATTCAGTGGGTCATGATGCTTACATAAATATTTCAGGTTTCGATTCATGTTCTGGAATGGGTGTATCTCTTGGTTCCTTGATGATGAGTGGTATGTGGTAATAATTCATGGTTTTATAGAAAAGGTATCACAATGTGATTCGGGTTTGGTTTTACATTTTTGTTGTTATTGTATTAATTTTCTCTTTTATTCCTCTCTTGTTTTAAAAATTATACACAATATATATATTTTTTATTTGTCTAATGATTTAGAGGTTTATTTAATATTTCCTTATTATTAATGTTCATTTATTATTTAATAGATAAATCATTACCAATGTTGTTTTTTTTCATTACCAAGAACGTTTTATTATCATATATAGATCGGGAACACCCTTCTGGATAGTGGCAGATTGGGTCTTTGTCAATTTTGGTTGTATTTCGGGAAGGTTTTTTTAAAATAGAATTTGATCCATATATACAATAATGTCCAAGGTTCTATAATTCTCATCTTTTATTTGGGTATATTGGTAGAAATGAAAATAGATCTATTATAAATCAATAGGTAGGTGAAGGGAAGTCCTCATGAGCACTTTTTATCCTCAAGTCATGAGTGACATAGGGTTTTCAGAAATTTGATTTTATTCTGATTATTTTTTATGAATTCATATTTGAGATGTTTTTGTTTGATCCTCATTAACATCAGGTCAATTACCTTGGGGATTTTAATTTAATGGATATATTTTTTCACTCAAATAACATAGATAATGTAATCATCAAATCATTTTATGGTATTTTGGTATTAATTTTATAAAAATAACATCAAATCAAAAAAATGAAAAACTAATTATACTACCCGAAATGGATGTCTTATACTTAGTAATACACAATGTGCACGTCTATATTGAACCATGTATTTTGATGTATATTACTCTAGTTTATAAAATGGTTATGTTAACCTAAAATTTTCTTTTGAACCCCATGATAATATAAATTATCCTTACTAGGGATGGATCAATACATTTGGTTCAATTTTTATTCTTACATAACTAATATAAGGTGCGTTTGGAGATGTATAATTTTAATTGGGTGATTTTTCTAACATGTGAAAAAATATTCGATATCTTTCTCGTTGTGTCCATTACTCTAGCACCACCTCATACACTTTCATGTCATCCCAACATCTATTTCCATTCCTCTATTATTCCTCCATCTGTATCTTTTATCACACATGGGCTATTGGGAAAAAGTTTCATTGAGGATTTTTTTGATCAAATCCTAGACTTTTTCCAAATATATAACATATTTATATATTTTTTAATCTAGTATATATGAATCTCTTCCCCTTTTTATTAATTTTTACCTTTTTTAATTTTTTTAATATTGGTTAGGCACATTGTGATATACATGGATAAAATCTGAATCACATTACCGAAGAACACAACTCAGTATGTTAAGGGTTCAGAGGAGTTTTTAGATTTTAAAATTTCCAATCGATCCGCTAAAGTAAGATGTTCATGTCCTAAATGTAAATTCATAAGATAGTTGAAGAGAGATGATGTTTGTGATCATTTAATATTAAAGCAATTTTGTGGTCAATATTTGTGTTGGATTTGTCCTAGAGAATCAAACGTTACAGAAGGTTGAGCACTGATATCAATCCACAGAATAAGCTCCCAGATTCGTTGACAATGAGAAATGAAATGAAAAACCATAAAAATGATGCATTTGTCACTACAATACACCACCATCAACATAAAAACATATCAGAACAACCAGATGAGTGTGCAAAAAATAGCCACGTGACAAGTGATGTTTTTGAGACTTTAGGACAAACAGATGAAGATTGTAACATATCATTGGATCCTTCTCTTGACTATGTGGAGAATAATTTAAAAGAAAACTGTACTAAGGAAAATATGTTTCATGATTTATTTGACGATGGAAATAAGGAGTTTTATAGTGGATATTTGAAATATTTAAAAATTTCTTTTTTTGCTGAAGTTGTACCATATCAAATGTCTATGTGGAATTATAAATAAGTCAATGTCCACGATATTGGAATTATTGCATGATGAATTTCCAAAATCAAACATCCTCATGTAATTTTATGATATGAAAAATGTTGTTAATAGGCTTAGTTGTAATTATAAAAAAACATGTCTGTCCCAATGATTATATGCTTTATTGGTGAGAGGATTAAAGTAGAGAGGATTGAAAAAAATGTTCTTCTTCTAGATGGAAGTTAATGGGTGATTTTGGAAGTCGAGATCAACATACTGCCATGGAGAAGGAGAAAAGGAACACACCTGAAAATATTTTTCATTACATTCCTTTAAATCCTCGATTGCAAAGATTATTCTTGTCATTGAAAACTGTCGAACACATAAAGCAGCATTCTGTAGATAATTAAAATGTTGGGATAATGAGACATCCATGAGATTCACAATCAAGGAAGACATTTGATTAATAAAATCCATAATTATTATATGATCCGAGAAATATTTGATTGGGTTTGGTTGCAAATGGAGTCAACCCATTTGTGACTTTGAGTACCGGTTATAGAATTTGGCCAGTTGTTTTGATCCCTTACAATCTTACTACATGGATGGATATGAAACAACTGTATTTTAGCTTTTTGATGAATAAACAAGGGGAAAATTCCTGAAAATAATATTCATGTATAGTTTCATCGTTTAATTGAAGAATTACAAGAGTTATGGAGAAACGGTGTTGAGACATTTGATGCTTCTTCTAAAACAATGTTCAAAATTTATACTGCTTTAATATGGACCAATAGTGATTTCCTTGGGCTTGGTAATTTATCTATTTGGAACACTTACACGTGTTTTGATTGTCTTGTTTTAATATTGATTTTGAGCCCAAATTGCTACCTTGTAGTAGAAAATGCTGCTTTTTTGTGCCATCGAATATTTCTCGATGCATCTCAAATATTTCGGATGAACAGATAAAAGTGTAATGGTTTCATTGATAATAGACCACCTCTAAAGTTGTTAACTAGTTCTAAAATATTGACACAACTTAAAGATGTTTTAACAGAATTTGGGAAGGTTTATCATATTAATGATAGTAGGAAACAGGTCTGAAGTGCAACATCATGTGAAATCAGAACACAATAATGGAAGAAAAGAAGTACATTCTTCAAACGTCCGCATTGGAAATTTAATTTATTGCAGCATAATCTTGATGTGATGCATATTGAGAAGAATGTTTGTGACAGTTTGATCTTCACATTTATTAATGAGCATTGAAATTCAAAGGATCTTCTCAATGTTCGGAAATACTTTCAATTAATGAGAATAAAACGTGATCTCTAGACAGATGAGAATGAAAGGTTTGATCTGAAATTTTTCAATGAAAAATAGGGATAAATATACATTCCTAAGAATATTAAAGCTTTAGAAACTATCTCATGGATATTCCAGTAACATGTCAAGGTGTGTTCACTTAAATAATTGTAAGTTACCTGGATTGGAAAGTCATTATTCACATATTTTGTTAATGTAGTTACTACCATTGGAATTTTGTACATTATCACCTGAAGAAGTTAGTGCTATTGTACTCTAATTTTGCACATTTTAGGCAACTATGTGAGAAATCACTACATCAATTTGTTCTTTACAACCTTTAGGAATGGTTTTTATTGATACTTTGTGCAATGGAGATGATCTTTATTTGGTCGTTCTTTACTGTCGTGATTCATTTAACTATGAATTTGGTTGAGGAAGCTAAATTAGGAGGCCCTGTTAATTATCGATTGATGTATCCAATTGCAAGGTACTTTATTTATATGTTTTTCAATTAAGTAAACAGTTTTTGTCACTTAATTGAATGAATAATTATGTTTGTTTATTTTATTTCACATATATCTGGGTCATTTGAAATCATATAGGAGAAATTAAGCTCTTCCAGAAGACTCTATTGCTGAATGCTATTTGGAAGAAGAGTGTCTTATCTTTTTTTTAGATATATGGATGATATTGAGACCTTATTTAATTGAGTTAAACATGTTGATGACACATCAAATCAATCTAAAATACATGGGAAATCAAAAATATTTCCTATTATTGGCTGATCGGTTGGGAGGACCTCAAATGTCACACTGATATAAATGGAATTATTATAGGTAAATTGATATGTGCTGTTGAATAGTGAAATTGAAGATACATTTATTGAATAGTTGATGATACAAAAAAAAGATACGAACGAGAGGCCGGACATTAAATTAGAAAGATATAATGAAATCTATTAATAAGGAGATTATAGAATCTTTTCCATGATGTGTAAGTTCATAAATATTACAATAAATACGAATATTAGATTGAAACATATATTTTGTTATTATAATAAAGTATATTTATTTTTTTAGATCAAGAATACTGATACTCGAGCCGAGTTGTCATAATATTTTATTTTTCTTGTTTGAGTTCCTCTAAAATAAGTTAGAAAGTTTGATGCTTACAATGTGAATGGCTTTAGATTTCATACAGTTGATCAACAAGAGGGTTGGAAAACACATAATTGTGGTATATTTACATTTTCTCAAGTGGGATACTATGGAAAGCTGACCGATATTAGTGAATTAAACTACCAAGGGAATTTTTAAGTATTTTTATTCAAATTCAATTAGGTCGATATTATCAGAGGTGTTAAAAGAGATTCCTTGAAAAATACTTCTGTGAACTTATCTTTCTTGATGGTTTTTGGTGATCGTGAACTTCATGATCCATATATCTTATCATCACAAAAAATGGTATATTATGTGAATGATGTTTTCGATGAAGTGTGGAGTGTAGTTTCTCACATTATACAAAGAGATTTGTATGATATGGGTGATGAATTTGAAGATTTGACCACTAACATAGAATCTCATCAACAACAAGAATCAGAATTATTTTTCCACCATGATATTGAAATTATTAGTCTATCAAGGATGAATGAATTGGATGAAGTAATGGAGTAGGAAACTCACATGATTGAAGGAGAAATGATTATATGTACAGTTATTCATTCATTTAACAACCACTTTTTTCATTTGTGAAATCATTCATTATCAATGTTACGTATGTTTTGTTTGTTAGTATTGTGCATCTGTTATCTTTTTTAATTTTTTTATGCATAAATTATTTGAAATATATACTGTGAAGTTAATTTTTCTTTTAAATGATAGGAATTCTAAAGAGGAAGTGATATACTATTTCATCGACCACGGCGACAGATGACGATCTATCTGTCTCCCTCCCTATGTCTTCTGAGCCACTATCTTCCTGCCCCATGCACCATCTCCCCCGACACCATCTCACACACCTTCTATGAGTATCCCTTCATCAGCTCAGTCATCGCCTCCTGCTTCATGAGCCTCAGTAGTGGGGGAGAGGCGTGCCATATCTAGTTCGTCATGGGTATACTGGAGGGTGATTGTTATAGGTACAAATTTTCATATGAATAAATTTATTTCACCTTTTTTACACTAACTTTTTGTTCATTAAATATGGAAACAATGTAATTGAGGAGAAAAATATAAAAATTTTAGATGTATGGAATCTGACTGGATAGAATATAGTTGTCCCATTTGATTCATATGGGGTCCCTACAGATGATGTCGTTGGATTACTTGGCAACATTTTAGGCCAACTGGCCACAGATCCCATTTCTCTACCTATTTCATCGGAGGATTGGAGGAATATGCATGTTAGTTGGATACATGAAGTTTTTTATTCCCAAATAACGGTAATTTTAATACATTATTGTGTAATTGAATTTCATGTTATTATTATTTTCAAAATTAATTTCTATGTACAAATGTTTTTCCACTTTACATTTGCTGATGTTATAGCATGAAAGTGGACATTGAAAAATCTAGGCAAAACATTGAAAACATTACAAGGAGATTATGGGGACATGACAATGACACTTTATTGACCACCCAACAGATGTATGACAAGCTACCCGATGGGGTACCTAAAGTGCAATGGAATGTTTTTTTATGGGCATCGTGATGAGAATCAGATGGTATTTAAATATATATTACTATAATAATCCAATATTACATTTATAAATGTATATAAAAAGGATATGACATTGAATACCTTACTATTAAATTGAATTTTTTTATTTCATGATCATTCATGAAAGAATGCATCAAGCCAAGAAAAGTATGTTATCCCTCGCACTATGGGGTCAAAGAGTTTTTCTAGAAGGTGATATGCACTGTTAATCCTTTCATTAGTTTAAATATTTATAAGACAATATTATTTTTTAATATATTAATTTTTTTATTTATGTTTGTTTAATGCAGTCACATTGTTTAGGGCACGAAGCATCCCGAACAGAAGTGTGGTCGAATTTTCACCAAAAATCAGATGGAAGTTTTGTTAAGGAGTCAACCAAAGAAGTTGGGGTATGAACTCATTTTTCATTATAATAACTTATTATCAATTATTAGTATATAAATATATATTACTTCTAATATGAATAATATTCAATTTATAGGTAAATATTAAAGAATTGTGGGATATTAATCATGCGTTTTCCAACTTAGTCTCCCAGGATGAGCCAGTTTCTAAAGTCATTGGTAAGGAGCATCCTGGTAGAGTGCGCAGGATAGGTTTTGGACCCATACCATCTAAGGTCTTTAGTAGGACACTAGGGATTGTAGCTGCATCTACTCATGGTTGTTGAATGTTCATACCTCGAGATACTCAGAGAGTGATTGTTTCTCTACGGAATACAGTTCACAACCAGGGGGATCAGATATCCACATTGCAGAAATCATTGATCGATTTATATCAAAAGACATCCAGATCTACCCCAATTGGTATTTCATCGACTGGTGGTGAGTAGGTAAATAAAAAAAATTCCAAATCGTTTAGTTTGCTAAATTTTATTGGTTTCATTTTTAAATATAAATATACTATAGTATTTAATTTCAATATAATGTTCTTTAATATGGTTTCAGGAAGTAGATATGGATGTGAAGAGGGTAAAAAGCTTTGTTCATTATCAGACCATGATTAGTTTTTTTTGTTATATGATGAACAAATATTGTAAGAGTCGGTTTGTATATGTATCATGTGTGGAACATAGTTTCCACCAAACATTTTCATGACCTAAAATGTTAGTGATTTATCATGTTTCATTTTATGTATTTTATTGATTTCTAATGTTTCCTTTTATGTCTTGATTTCTCGAGTGTGGTATGCACCATATATGTTGATTATTTTTTCTCATGAGTCATTTTTTTGATTCATTTTTCCAAAATTTATAAGGTTTTTTACGCAATGATGAATGATCAAAAACATATCCTATATTAACAGGAATCAATCCATTGATAGTTCTTGGAAAAGGTCCTCTATAAAAATTTGTCTCATGTATAAGAGGAGAAGGATGATATATATGGGAACCATTATGTGATAAAGAAATAAACAGATTGTTATGAATGAGGAAGGGTCTCTCTTTGAGGGTATAACCAGTGTGATTATAATTTTCACCAAGGCATATTACAGGAGATCCCAACATCATTACATATATTGAAACACCATGAATAAATCCACATATAGTTTTTATATAATACCCGAAATCATATTTGGCTCTTTCCTTGGGTAAGAGTTATTTTTTTCATAACATAGGTTTATTGATAAAGAACCACATGCTAAGGATCCTTATGTAGATTTGGATAATATGTAAAGGAAGACATGTTTTACTAGGTAGACTGGTCTATGAAGATTCATGTATTGTAAGATGGACCATGCATCACATAGATTAACGTCATGTGAAAATGAATAAAATAATATATAGTTTAAGATAATTTAAAAAGTACCTTATTATATGAGGTTTAATGTAGTTTAAACTGATGTTTGAAATTAAATGAACATGTATTGATGCCAACCCTTAAGATGGAAAACCAATTTAAATAAAGAAACCCAGTCACAAAGATAAAGTGGGGGATTTGATATCTATTTTTTGGTTGGTTTTGAGATAGAAGATATATGAATCACTATGTATCCCATCAAAATAGGAATCAATCTACACATATTTCTTATAATTTTGAGAAAAATATGATCCCCTTGACGTAGAATTGAGAAATAAAAGGGAAAACAAAATAAATAGAATTATTGTAATGGTACATACCCTTTATAAACTTCCCTTTGTGCATTATCAAGTCTTAGGGATGTTTAGGGAGATTTTTGTAATGATTTTTAGGTTTGAGGTGGTTTTTTAGCCTTTTGAAGGCCACCATGGCTTGTGCAATGAATTTTCTGGATATGAAGGAGGTAGTTTTATGTTGGGAGTGCTCTTCTATAAAGTGGGATATATATAACCATGACTTGGGGATGACATTGTGATATGCGTGTTGTCCTAGTGGTTTTCCTATGCACCATGATAATCTTGGAATTCCCTTGGGTAGGCATGGAATATCAGAGGACCACCTGTCCAAAATAGGAAACCCAAGCTCAACACGTTGTAGCCTTGGGCATGGTGAGGGTAAAATGGTTGGTAAATGGGAACTAGGTCATGGATTCTATAAATGGAAGAATTTATAAGAGCCAAAATGTCTTAGACCACTCCATGTTCTAAGATTTGTGGTAGGCCAAATTCAATTTTAAAATGGAAAAAATATATAACGACATTGAGGGTTCTAGATCACAATTTTACCAAACCCACCACATGAGTTTTGGATATTAACCATGTTTTGGTAGAGTTCAGTTTGATTCACTTATAAATAAAAGTGTTATTACCTCCGTGTTTTGAATTTTAGACTTTCCCTCAATTCTTGGTTGGCCCTTACTCTTCCTCCCCTCGAACAGTCACCTTCCTTGGTGTTCCAAATCACTTAGATCATATAGAATCATTTATATTGAAGTAATTTGATTCATGGTAGCCCTCTACTTTCTTATTAATCCTTTACTATCTTTCCATTATATTCAAGAGTTAATTATGGGGGTGATTCTCCTCTTTTTTGTGTGGTTTATTATAGAGTCTTATTATTCATTGGATTCAGTAGTGATTCACTTGGGATATTTTGTGGTTTATCCTATGTTCTTGTTCATTTATCCTTGATAATTCATTCATTGTTGGGGATCCTTCATATCACCTTATTTATATGTACATTTGGAAATATCATGATTTTGTATTTCTTTGGTAAAATGTTATATCATCTTAATAAAGATATTAAACAGGATTAATTTAATTTTAAGGGGAAGGGAGAAATCACAAATTTTTTACTTATTCTTGTTATGTATTCTTATATGTCCACACTTACTTGGTTTTCCAATTATGACTTATTTTTAGATAGTGTGTTGTTTTCGTATTTATAAAACTTTCTATGTATGTTTGTATAACCTCACCACAAATTATTACAACTAAGAATATATATTGAACTATTAAATTGGTTTCCCATGCAATATTGTATTTCTGTGTGAATACACTTCATAATAATTTAGTAATTATGATAAAAATCATTATTGAAACTAAATTATTCATGGTGGTTGTGATGTGTAGTGGTTATGATGTGTGGTGGTGGTGATGTGGGGTGGTTTTGATGCAGGGTGGTTGCGATGTGTTGTGGTTATGATGTGTTATATGTTATATCAATTGGAAGGGTTTTTTTAGGGCATTGGTAGTGAGCCTACAATATCAGTTTCCTTTTTTTTAAATCTGGATTAGCAGCGGTTTTAACTGCTGAAAAATAAATATAATATAATTACAGTATTTTTCTATTTGCAGCGGTCAAAACTGCCACTACGGACAATAATTTAGCGGTAGTTTTAACCGTCGTTAAACAGTTTTCATATTCATTTATTATATCGTGGCAGTTTTAATTATTATAGCAGCAGTTTTCTCTAGAGAAATTGATATTTTTTTCGTTGATTTTCCCCAGAGAAACTGATATTTTTTTTCAGAGGTTATAACTACTTGAAAAAAATATCACTTTCTCTGGGGAAAACCTCCGCTAAAACCGTTAAAAGCCCTGAAAAATGCACCCGCTATAACCATTACTATAAACGTCCACTAAATTGAGGAAACATCTGCATATTTTATGTCGACACACACTTTAGCGACAGTTTCAAAACACCGTCGCAAAACCATTTGGCAGTAGTTTAAACTGTCTCCATTTCCAAAAAAACCACCGAGAAATTGTCTTTTTCCTGTAATTCTCATATCTGGAAAAAAACATTACACTATTAAATCTTCAATAAGTTCATTAATAACATATAATTTCAATCCTATATTACAATTTCCATTTTACATGATCTGTCGTATATGTATACAAGTGAAGTAATCATGAAAACCAAGGAAGTGAACACTTCTGATCAACAAAGTTAAATCTTATAACTCATAAAAAGGCCAGAAATGAACTTAATAAAATTATAATAAATTAAATAATTGTTTAGTTGGTTATGAATTTAATTATTAATGAATATAATTTCATTATCCAGTACATTAAGTACAAGTTCAGAAAAATTTCGTACATAATGTAAGGAGTTTCTTGTCTCACATTTATTTCTATGATATATCCTCTATTTTCCAATTAATTCATGTTTTTAGAGTATCTATACTACCATTTTATATATAATATCATAAATTTACATATATTCAAGGTATAAAATGTTTCATTTTATTATTATTAATTTTTGAGGCATACAATTCGACTGATTACAAAGTGGAAAGGGGTTCTCCCCAAACCGCCATTTTTAATTCATGTTACATATTATTTATCTTTAACCCAAAGTAATTATTCATTATTTAATATATTTATTATAAATTTGGTTTATCTATTCCAAAATCTTGTATCTAGATCATTTAAACATTCTTTTATAGGTAAATAAATGTTTTATAAGGTTCCTTTTTCAATTCCTCCCAATAAAAAAACCCAGCTAATGGGAACTTCTCAATTTCATACCCATCTTCGAGTACACTCTATATTTTTTTTGAGACACTAATATTTTTCTAAAAACAATATTTTTGTCATGAAAAAATTTATTAGTTAATTTATTTTATTTTGTATAAAATTATTCCTTTTTTTATTTATGATTAATTTATATTATCCCTTGAACCGCACTGAACTATCTCATTTCTAAAGTTTATTAAACACTGTTTTCACATGTTTTCACAATATTTTCCAAATTTCAATGTGAATATTTTTTTAATTATTACATAGCAGGTAAATAAAGAATATAAAATTTTCATATTTATTAATATTTTTGAATTAAATATTAATTTTACTTTAAATTGGGTTGTTATGTATTATAGCGTACTCAACACACAACAATGCTTTTCTTTGAAATATTATGCTGCACACAACATTGGGTTATACCAAAAAAATAATATATTATTATTATTATTTTAAATGGTAGTTAACACAAACTTGTTGAATTATATAGAATGAATAGAACTAACTAAAATATGACTTAAAATTTTTTTAATTGTTTTTGGATTTATCCAATGAAAGTTGGAGGCTTAAAATGTGAATGAATCCAATTTTAAGCATAAACACTCTAATATTCTTTAAAAGTTCGATGTACCACCTTTTGATGGAGAAACCTTTTTAAATATAGTTTTCTTCATTTTTATATATTCTATTTGATAAAATTATATTCTTCTTCAGAATTGGGACATCAAAGTATACTTTGGCTAAAATAACTGTATTTTTCTCATAATGTTCATTTTTTAATGAATAGTGATAAATACTTCATTTTAATTCAAAACTGCCTTTTAATAAAGATTATTTATATGTTTATATTATCTTTTTAATTGGTTTTTAAGATTAATTATATTATATTTTTACTATTTAATCCAATTTTTGTCATTTTATGTGATTTAAATTTGAAATTGGACATAAACAAGTGTCAATCTTTTGATAGTTATTATTTCATAAAAACGCGCTTTTTGTTTTGACAATGGGAATTAATTTTAATTTAATTTATTCCACTTATATGTATTGAATTTGGAAAAATTGATTCCATATTTATAATCATGATGTCTAAATTATGTAAATAGATAACTTTTATTTTTAGACATTATGAATATTTACATCAGTAGATATTTTATTTACCATGGTTAAAAGGTAAATATGGTAAATAAGGTTAAAAAATATTATTATTATAGTATTAAATTACCCTAAAATATGTTCAAATACAATTTTTTGATACATGTACGACCATGGGAATCCTTGGGTCTATTTTGGAACCCCATGGAGCCACTTAAGATTGATAATGACACTTTATATTAATTAATTTAAAGTAAAGAAAAAAATGAGATAAACATATATATTATAGTAAATAAATTCTTACATGGGGTTATATAAGATATCCCTTTGAATATAAATATTTATTTTAAATCTAAAAAAATTCCTACATCATGAAATTTTATTTATAAATTTTAGGCATTAAATAAATAAAATTATTTATGACACAATTATGGTGTTGTGATTACATTATTATTGAGTGATTTAAATAAATGAGAATATAAAATTGAAGAAAATATATAAAACATATCCATTTCTTATTGTATTATTTAATTTAGAACACAAGTCATCTTATCTTTGAATTTAATGTGTTTTGGAACTTTTCAAACCAAAAATAAGTTTCTAATAAAAAACATACTTTCAAACTTTCCTAAAGAGCCCCTCCCACCCCTTATAAAAGGAGACCACTTCTAACCCATTAATCACACCTTTCAATACCCTTGGATAATCCAAACTCTGACCAATTAATCTCCCAACATCAATATATTCCTCATAGAATCCTTACCATAGGCATAATTCAATTCAATTAAGCATTTTGGTTCAAACCAAAGGAAGATAACTGATTTAAATGTAACATCTTCTCTTAAGTTATTTTCTTTTATTTTAAATCTCTATAACCCTAATCTCTCTTTATTCAATTATTTTATAAAAACCCAATTATCAATATTCTAGTTTTTTTATAATATGGATTCGAACTACACTTACACACACCTCCTTCTAATGGGTAAAGAACATACTGTTTATGTGGACGGTGAACTACTACCTCACGAAATGATTATTGTTCAATCCGATCCTTCCACTACTTATGGTGGTCCTTATAATGTAATTGTATTTATATGTGATATATATTATATTTATATTATCTCTATGCTTCTATTTTTTTCATTTATATAATACCTTTATGGTTTCCATAATGGGTAAATGCAATAATTTCATTTGAGAAAGTGCGGACTACTACCCCTTAAGAGTTATATGACTAGTTCATGTCATACATAGGATGTATAAAGTATGGATTTAATAAAATTGTATATGATATTATATTTTAATTATAATATACCTATGCATTATTATGTTTTCATTCCATTAAAATACTAAATTGAAATGAAAGTAGCGTTCATGCATACGTACAACTTACTGTCTCCATGAACGGTGCATTTCATTTCTTATATCCAAATGTTTTTTACTGTTATAAATACATATATATACAGGATATATATTATATATATATGATATATAAATCATGAATATCATTCTATAGATAATGGACCTTTTAACACATGAACAACTTGTAATTATAAAAAGTTCATTTTTTACTCAAGTACCAAATATTGACAAAATGACCATTATTAACTTAAATGATTACATAATGTTTATAAAATGGAAATTAGTGATATAAAAAGAACAATAAACTTGAAAATGGTTCTTAATCATGTATAAATTAACTTTAGTTTATTATTCAGATGATTAAAGAACGAACGAGTCATGTCGGACACAAGGTAAGGGATTTCGTCTCAATCTCCTTTTATTGAGGCATATTTTGATTTATACAAGACATTATTTTATACAGTGTTTGAATCCCTTTGAATTTTAATTGCATTCAAAGGGAATATTTTATCTATGAAGAGTTTTACGAAATGAAAAAAATGAATGTTTCTTTTTAACGTACATGGTGACAATAATCTTTCCGCCACCAATACCGTTTTTTGATTTTTTGGTTATTTAAAAAGATGTACTGTTTTTAAATGGAAAATAAATACCATATATTTATTTATGTATTTCGGAATTCAAAATGGTTTTGATAATGGATTGATTATTTAAATATATTTAAATGATATATTGTGATTTAAATGTGGAAATGTTATCATTCCTTTATGTTTGTTTTATGTGTTATGATTATGCCATGGTTCTTGGGAATTGTTTGCGTATACAGGTGGTTCTGTGATAAACTGAGGGCGGGTGAGTCTGAGATATCTCTCCAATGAATTTGCTAACGTGACGATGGTAAATGTTACTACTGCTCCTAAGATATTTAAATAATATACTATTATGAGTATTCCAAACGTAACTCCCTATGTAGCTGTGAAGGCTACAATGTAAGTATGTTATGTATGCCACAAGTTACCTTTATGATTCATTATTTCCATGTGTTATTCATAAATCTAATTATTTTGTGGGGTATGTTAAAGATTGAAACATATTATTTCATTGACATGTATGTATTAATGGAATAATGTTTTTATTCCTTGTTTTATAAACCTTACTGAGCTTTTTATGCTCATCCCATGTTTTTTTTGAAATTTTTTTCACTAGACTTAAAGATGAATAGGTTTAGGGTTGGGATCATGGAAATGTCATGCTATCTAAAACATGGAACTAGACATGGCTCTTTGTTTCAAGAGTTTTTATTTTTTGAAAAAACTGGATACTATGTAGAAGTGTCTACATGTAATATTAAAGTTGTTATATATATGTTATGACCTAATTCTAAAAATCTCTAAACATGAAAAGATCCTCGATGTTAATTATTAAATTAATTCAAGATTATGTAATGTTTAATTGCGGATCCTAATAGTTGGTATAAAAGGCCAATTTATAAAACATTAGGGATTAAGAGTTTTCACTATACACATGGTCAGTCCCTATGTATATTATTTAGGTTAAATACTTGTTTTATAAATTTTTGAGATCCAGGAATGTCTCTAAAAAAATGTAAGGAGGAGAATCTCAAACTACATTCCTATCTCTCCATGATGATATGCTTGCAATAATTATTCCAAATTCATGTTCAGATGATTGTGAAACTTTTTCTAGCATACAACTCACTTGAAAGAGGTTGTTTGAGATAACAAACACCTCCACTATACCTCGATATCATCGTGGATCATGGGTTGTATTTAATCAAATCATATTTTCAAAATATTCTCATATTTTCCAGAAATGTAAATATTATCAAGGAATTTTAAAATATTTTACCTTATCACAAGATTTTGAAGGATGATATGATTTTGAAAAATGTTTTGAAGAATGAGACCCTTTTGCGAACCTATTTATATTTTCTTTTAAAATATAGTCTCTCGACACATACTTTTGGTATTTTAAAAGGACTATTGATTGAAAGATTCATCTCAAAATCGGTCTGACTATTTTATAAAAATCGTTTCTTATCATATGTTTTGAAATTATATGTCATACATGATTATTTTCTGAAACTATTTTTCTATGAACACCCATGTGAACCATGTTGTATAAGGTGTATTTGGGTGAAAGAAGAAAATGATTTTGAAGGATCTATAAATAATTATTTCAATTCATGAACCTTCTACCTACGTGAACAAGATGATGATGAAACCATATGGAGACCATGGTAAGGGTATGATGTTCTTTGAATTCAAAGTAGTTTAATTTTATCATATGGTAGTGAAATAAAAGAAATGGAAAATATATATAAGGCTTCATGAATAAATATGTTGGGGTCTTAATGTGTTGAGATGAAAATAAAAGGTAGAATAAAACCTTTAATGATAAAACATGTTAGGTTTATTCTTCAGTTTTATTAAATGTACAATATGCAGACTGTGTGAAAACCCGTTGCGTCAGACCAAGCTGTAGAATCGAACCCACAACCAAAGTGTGATTGAGATTTATCACCTACCACTGGCCTATATGAAGTCCCTGGTTAGTATTCCTTATTCTTTTTGGTCAAAGGATCTTGTTGATCAGCAATAAGTTTATTTTGGGAAATTATGTTTTATCAAATGGATATCCTTAATATATGGAAATGATTTGGTGATTAAGTGATAAAGGTTATTTTGGAAGATGTTCTCTCTTTTGGGAACACTATATTCTTAAGAAAAATAGAACACTATGGGATATCATTTTTGGGGTAATGGATGAAATTTTAATTTAGAAGAATCTATGTTTTTATTGTGGACATTAATAGATTTTGATTATTTATGTAAATGATTTACCTATCAGAGAGAATATGTGATTAGGTTAATTAAACATCAGTATGAGACATTAAGAGTAGTCTATGTTATTTGGAGATAAATGTTGAGATCTTTCATGGAAGGGTATATGATCAAATCCTTCTGAATTTTGGGTTTCAAACAAAGTTTCTATTATTTTAAAGAATTTTAAGGACACATGTGTATTGAATGGTCATTGAGCAACATTGGGTATTTTTTATAAATTTTTGAGATTAAGAGTAGTATTTCATTTTTATAAACGGTTATCCTTTTGGGGATAATCTGATCGTGTACAAACCTTTTTGGTTTTGGTTAATGTCTACAGACATGGGAAATATATAGTTCTTCTTTTAGGGATTATGTGATTCTCTAAGAAGTTGATTCTACCACTTCAGATGTGACCATGAGGTAATGGATACTCATCGATTGAAGAAAAGTTGAGTTTCTTCTAGGAATTTAGTAAAGGATGAATGTCTACATGACAAGTTAGTATGTTTCATTGTGTTTTTAGTTAAACTTATAAATAAATTATTTAAATTTATGAAATGTAACTTCAAACAAAACCTTTTTCCATTAAATTTTCCTACTATAGAATCAAAACCGTTTAACCCATCACAAGGTTTCCATTTTTGGTGGTTAACATTCTCCTGATCATGTTTTCTATCACTCTCCATTAGAACATTACACTTAGTTTCTCCTCTATATCCATTTCTTCATGTAATCCTGGTATGGTTTATCTGAGGTGACCTTTGTAATTCTCTTTAATTATTTTAAAGTGATATTTTTATTGACTCTTTTTTGATGTGGGACTTTTAATGAATTTTCTGATCCCAATTTAAAAATTGTGAGGATGCAATTCCCAAAAGGGGGATGGGTGTAACATCCCAAGTAAATAAAAAATATGAAATTTTCATATTTTTAATATTTGTGAATTAAATATTAATTTAACTTAAAAGGGTATGCTATGTATGATAGCATACTCAACACGCAACAATCGGTTTCTTTGAAATCTTATGTTGCACACAACATTGAATTATACTAAAAAATAATATATTATTAAATGGTAATTAATGCATAGTCATTTTATTGGAGGGAATGAATAGAACTAACTAAAAATATGATTTCACATTTTTTTAAAATGTTTTACATTTATCCAATGAAATTTATAGGCTTAAAATGTGAATGAATCCAATTTTATTCAATAATACTCTAATATTCTTTAAAAGGTCAATTTAATGCCTTTTGATGGTAAAACCTTTTCAAATTCAATTTTTCGCACTTTTATATATTATATTTGGAAAAATAATATTATTATTTAGAATTGGGACAACAAAATTTACTTTGGATAAAATTTTGATATTTTTCTAATAATGTTCATTTTTTATGAATAGTGAAAAATACTGCATTTTAATACAAAACATCCTTTTAATCTAATTTATTTATATGTTTAGATTATCTTTTTAATTGGTTTTAAAGTTTAATTTGATTATATTTTTACCATTTAATCCAATTTTGGTAATTTTATGTAATTATAATTTTAAATTTGGCATAAACAAGTGTCAATCTTTTGACAGTTATTATATTTTAAAAACACACCTTTTGTTTTGACAACAGGAATTAATTTTAAATTATTTTTAGCAACTTTTATGTATTAAATTTGAAAAAATGGATTACATATTTCGAATCATGATGTCCAAATAGTTTAAATAGGTAATATTCATTTTTAGACATTATAAATATTTACTTAGGTAAATATTTTATTTACCATGGTTAAAAGATAAATCTAGTAAATAATGTTAAACAAATTTTATTATAATAATATTTAATTGTCATAACATGTGTCCTAATCCAATTACTTAATACATTTCTGTCCATTTGAATCCTTGGGTCGATTTTGGGACCCCATAGAGCCACTTAGAATTGATAATGACACTTTATATTAATTAATTTAAAGTAAGGACAAAAATGACATAATCATATATATTATAGTAAATCAATTTTTAAATGAGGTTATATAACCTATTTCTTAGAATATTAATATTAATTTTAAATATAAAAATATTTCCAAAATAAATTTATTTTATTTATAATTTTTATACATCATATAAATAAAGTTATTTATGACACAATGATAATGGAATGATTACATTATTAATGAATGATTTAAATAATTGAGATTATAAAAATTGAAAAAAAATATCTAAAACCAATCCAATTCTTAATGGATGATTTTTTTTCAAACAAGGGTTATGTTATCATCGAATTTAATGAGTTTTGGACCTTTTGAATGTGAAAATAAGTTTATAATAAAAAACACTTTGAAACGTTCCTAAAGAGCCCCTCTTGCACCTTATAAAAGGCCACCACTTCAAACCCATTACTCACAACTCTAAATCCACTTGGATCGTCCAAAATATGCCTAATTAAGATCCCTTAGCCACTTTATTCCTCTAATAATCATTACCATAGTCATAAGTCAATTTAAGTAAACATTTTGGTTTAAACCAAAGGGTGATAACTAATTTAAATGTAGCATCTTCTCTTAAGTTATTTTCATTTATTTTACTTCTCCATAACCCTAAACTCTCATTATTCCACTTTTTATAAAAACACCAGTATCCACAATATTATTTTTTGTTTTTCTGAAATGTATTATAACTACACTTACACACACCTCCGTCTAATTGGTAAATAACATACTGTTTATATGGACAGCGAACTACTACCTCACGAAACGATGATTGTTCAATCCTCTCCTACCACCTCTTTTGGTAGCCATTATAATGGAACTGTATTTGTATGTGATATATAGTATATTTATATTGTCTCTATTCTTCTGTTTTTTTTCATTTATAGTATACCTTTATGGTTCCCATAATGGTTAAACGTAACAATTTCATTTGAGGAAGTGCAGATTACAGCCCCCTAAAAGTGATATGACTCATTCATGTCATACGTGGGATGTATAAAGGATAGAGTTAATTAAACTATATATGATATTATACTGTAATAATAATATACCTATGTATCATAACATTTTTATTCCAATAAAATACTAAATTGAAATGAAAGTAGCTTTCATGAATACGTATGGCTTATCGTCTTCATGAATGGTGAATTTAAATTCTTATCTTAAAATATTTTGAACAATTATAAATACATATATACTGGATGTATATGATATATATGATATCTAAATAATGAATATAATTTTGGAGATAATGGAATTTCGACCACCTAAACAACTTGTAATTATAAGAAGTTCATTTTTGACTTAAGTAACAAATATCGACAAAATGATCGTTATTAACTAAAAAAATTACATAATGTTTATAACATGGAAATAAGTTATATAAAAAACAATAAACTTGAAAATGGTTCTTAGGAAAGTTAAAAATAACTTTAGTTTATTATTCAAGATATTAAAGAATGAACGAGTCAAGTCGGACATCAGGTAAGGGACTTCGTCTCAATCTACTTTCATTGAGCCATATTTTTATTTATACATGACATTATTTTATATAGTGTATAACCCCATATGAAATTTAATTCCATTCCAATATAATCATTTATATACTATTAGTTTTACTAAATTACAAAAATTAATGTTTCTTTTTAACGTACGTGGTGACAACGACCATTCTTCTGCAATGAGCGTTATTTGATTTTTGGATTCCTTAACAAGTCGTAATGTTTTTAAATGAAAAATAATTACCATATACTCTTTTATATATTTTGGTATTGAAAATGGTTTTGATAATGGATTTATTATGTCAATATAATTAAATGATATATTGTGATTGTAATGTGGAAATGTTATCTTTCCTTTATGTTTGTTTTATGTGTTATGATTGTTTCATGGTTCTTGGGCATAGTTTATGTATATGGGTGGTTTCTTGAGAAATTGAGGGTGGGTGAGCCTGAGATAGCTCTCCAATGCATTGGGTAGCGTGACGGAGGTAAATTTTAATGTTTCCCCTAAGATATTTATGTAATATATTGTTATGGTTATTCCAATCTTAAATCCCCATGTAGTTTTGAAGGCAACAATGTAACTATGTTATGTATGCCATAAGTTACATTTTTATTTATGGTTTCCATGTGTTATTCATAAATATTATGATCTTGTGTGGTATGTTAAAGAATGAAAAGTATGATTTCATTGACTAGTATATATTAAAGGACTAATGTTTTCTTTCCTTGTTTTATAACCCTTACTGAGCTTTTTCTGTATATCCCATATTTTTTTGAAATATTTTTCAGTGGACATAAAGATGATTAGGGTCAAGGTTGGGGTCAAGGAAAAGTAATGCTATCTAAAAACATGGAACTAAACATGGATCTTTTTTCATGAGTTTTTATTTTATGAAAAAAACGGATACTATGTAGAAGTGTCAACATGTAATGTTAAAGTTGTTATGTATAGTTTATGACCTAATTTTCTAAAGCTCTAAACTTTAAAAGATCCTCTATGTCAATTATTAACTTAATTCAAGATTATGTAATGTTTATGTTCGGGTACTTATATAAATATTCATAAAATTTAACTAAATTCTTTTTTCTTTTATGGGATATAAAATTTTACTATCTTATTTTTTAAAAAAATACAAACTATTTTCTAAGAGAACTTTTCTTTCAAAAGTAAAAGGGTATTTCTCTAAATAATTTTTCAATTATTTTGTTAGAGTATTTAATCTATTAAACAATACTCTATTATATGTTATGATTAATTTTTTTTTATCTATTATATAATAATATACCATATATTATTGAATGGTTTATGACGTTTGAAAGGGGATGTACTGCCGTGATACCATTTACCATATTACTCTGGATAGTTTATGATTATGTTTACCGATTGGGGGTATTATTTACATTTAATGTGATAGTTTTAATATTAATGTATATGTGGATTATGTTTCACCCCTTTCATATGAGGAATTCATAGGACTTAGTAAGTGACGGGAATAGCTAGATATAGCCCCTCAATACATCGGTAGGTCTCATAAGACAAACTAGTTTGGGTATTGGTTGATGTCTTACCCATTTATGGTGTCTTCGTTGATGCCATGATCATATGTTATGATGTTCGGCATTATGAATTCCCTCATTATGATATTTTTAATTGAAAATCCATGTGATTATTAGAATAGTAGAATATACATGGTTAAGATTGTTTCTCATGTGATTATTTAAGGAATAATTTAATCTACTTTTATCCCTACCATATTTTGCTTAAGATGGTGTTTTAATGACTTGTATTTTTAGTTATTCAATGTGCCTTATTATTATTTTTTATTTATGATAGCTTCCTCTGTATTTCATACCCTTACTGGGCATCTGATATCAACCCTTTATTATAGTTTATTTTACCCTAAGATGAGAATATGTATATTATAAATGAATTTTTAAGGATAATATAGGAGTTTATGGGTGTTTACAATGGATTTTTTTCCCTTTCAATTTGTAATGTAAAATTTATTTTTGTATCTAGTTTTCCAAATCTACTAAACCATTTGGTCCTTTAGGATGTGATCATTTTTTTATTGTATGAAAGTAATTAAGTACAGAACTAGCTTTGGGATACGGGTTTTAGGGTCCTTAAAGGGAGAGGGATGGCCATTTATATGTTTGGTGAGTGAAACAATTGTAATTTTTTAAATGAAAAAGGTGTACCCATATTTTTCACATTCCACAAGGGTATAAAAATGGACAATTATCAAATTTGGATAGCTGATGAGGTTGAAATATAGCCATATAATTGATGTTACACTAGTTTTTAGTTTATTTTAACCCTCATCTTTTTAGTTTAACCCCTGGTAAATCTTGTTTTTACCTAAACGACAGTAATATATTATTTCTATTTTCACTATTCCTTATGAGGAAATTTACATTTACCTTATTAGATAAAAATATATGATGATTCAAAATATGGAATCAATTTTTTCAAATTTAACTCAAATAAGTTCCAGAATTTAATTTAAAATAAAACCCACAGTCATGATGAAAAAAGTGGTTTTTCAAGAAAAGTATTTTTCACGCACAATATGATTTTATATTAAATATATTTCTAGTAATAATCTTTTTAACCATTTCAATTAAGATTTATTAATATATAATATATACATATCATTTAAATAATACATCATTAGGGGTTTTTTAAATAATTAAAATAAAAAATCATTATGCACTTTAATAAGGTTTTTAGAGAAACCCACTTTTTAAACCCAAAAATAAATTTTCACTAAAATATAATATAATGATGATTCAAAATTAATTAATTTGATTAAATATATTTAAATAATAATTATGTTACCTGAAATCATATCTAAAACATAATGGGAATTTTAAATTGATTAATTTATTGAAAATATATGACATTTTTACAAAACAAATCGGTGTTCTTCACTATATAAAAGAAGAAGAAAAATTCCAAAAATTCCAAAAAATTCACCCTAAGTTAATTTAGATATACTGATTTCAAAAATTAAATTCATTTTTTCGATTAAAATTCTATAATTTATAAATTGATATTTTTAATAAAAAATTTTAGGAAAAGAGAATAATTAAAACGATTCCTTTTTTATTAAATAACTACATAATACTTTTATATTGATTATAACAATCTCATTCATATTAATAAATATAAAAGTAATTTGTTCTATAATTTCTTGGGTTTTTACAATTAAATTTGTGTTATTGAGGTGGTTTGGGTACAATAGGTATTCATAAACACTTCTCAGCATGTCATCAACTAATCATCATGGATTTTGTTGACGATTGTCTAATGTCCAAAATTATTGAAGAGACTTCCACTTAGGATTGAATCATTTATATGTTGTTTTAAATTCATGATTTTTAAATTATATTACTATTATGTTTCTTTTTGTGATGTGATATACTCTACAACTGAGGATTAATGAAACGCGTGATAGTTGACTGGAGATTCCTGATGTGGCTCTAAAATAATCTCTTGACCAATATGACCGAGAAACTAACAGTAGGGGCCCATAGAGAATGTTGTTTCACTAGAACCACAGGTGAATAAAGAGTTTTTTTAAAGAATTGTACTATACTTTCAGACTATACATAAGAGGAATAGAATTGTGGATCAAATCCATATTGATTATACTTTTTCATTTTATCAATATAATCCACTTATCTTTTAGGGGGGTTCTAGATCAGAACAAGAAGAAACATTGATTAATATGATCAATCAAATTTTTAATTTCCTTAGTACATCATAAAATATAATGGTGAGTCTAGTGTCATATATTTTAGGGGATCTCTCATTGATGTTGTGGGAAGTATTTTTTCAATACAAAATCAACAAAGGTATTACTTGGGTGTTATTTGATGACTTTTTCCACAGATAATTTTATCCAAATACCTTAACAGTAACCAAAATGACAGATTTATTTTTTCTCAAGAATGTAAATCTATATATGATAGAATACACAACTATGTTTATGAACTTATTTGATTTTTATCTATATTTGGTTGCTATAACACATAAGAATACATATATTTTTGATGTGAGGATATTATTTGATATTCATTCTAATGTGTTCATATACTTTATTGATAATTATACTAACATTTTCAATAGTGTGAAATAGATAGAAAGGTATATAATCGGAAATTATATTAAAATAAACAAATTTTCATCTGTGGGAATGGGTATAAAGTCAAATGATGGAAACAAGAGGAGGGGGGAACCTACTTCTAGGAATGTAGTTAACTATAGAACCAAAACAGAAGAGTAGTGTCTTTTACAACACATCATAATATGGAGTATGTCTTTTTTAATGTAGCTTTTTTGGACATGAAAAAATGGACCCTTAATGGTGTGAGGTTCCATTCTTCACAACTTCACTCTTATGAAATTATTATTTTATACTGACACATATCACTCATTTATTGCTTCTCATTTGGTAAATAAACTTAGTTTTCACATGGAAATGATGCCACATGTGTTTAACATCAAAAAACCTCATAGGAAGTGAGAATTTAAAGAATTTATTTGTTCATCCTATACCATTAAAATAGATGTGATCTACTTTTTGGGAAATTACTATCATGGATATAAGCATCTGTAATTTAATCTTTGGAATAAAATGGTTGGTGGAATTCAATGCTTATATCAATTGTTCATCTATGAAAGAATCCTTCAAATCCCCGAATTGTTTTATTCATTTAATCAAATGGGAATGGGATATGAATGTTGGTAGAGTGGAGAATTTTATGGTAGTAGATGTATACATATCCTCACAGTCAGTAATGATGACTTTGGGTGCTATTGAATAAAATAAGAGTAAGAGTCTTCGTGAAATAGTAAACCAATACCCTAATGACTTTCTTCATGATTTCTATGGGTTACTATCTGAATGGGAAACTGAATTTTCCATCGATCTAAATTTAGAAATGAATCTTATTTCACTCTCATTGTATATAATGGAACCTATAAAATTTGATAAAATAATGTTCCATTTGGAAGAACATGAAATAAAGGGATTTGTTATACTATGCACATCGCCTTGGGCCACTCTAGAACTCTTCCTAAAGAAGGTTGATGGTTTTTTTATTTATTTGTTGATTGTCATAAATTAAATAAATTTATAATTAGAAATTAGTACTCAATTATTAGAATGGATGACCTTTTTTATAAATTAAATTGAGATGAATGGTTCTCTAAAATTGATTTATGATTTGGGTATCACCAACTTTTATTTAAGAAAGAGGAAATTCCAAATACATCCTTTCAAATTCATTATGTCACTATAAATTTGTATTCATTCCCTTTGGACTTATAGATAAACTATTAATTTTAGTCGACTAAATGAATTTTATACTCCAGAAGTACCTCAACTGATTTATTATGGTATATTTCGATTATATTTCGGTCTACTCAAACTATACATGATAATGAGAAGCACTTATAAATTGTATTGGGTACATATAATGATAATATACTTTATAATAAATTATTTAGTGTGACTTCTGGATAAAATAAGTTTTTTTCCTTATTCGTTTAATTTATATTGACTCATATTAATCGATCCTTAAAATATCGAAGCAGTTATTTCTTAAAAACTGCTTAATAATTTTATTGAGATATGGAGCTTTCTAGGATTAGAAATATATTTTCATCCATATTTATGATATTTCTCAACACTCACTTCTACTTTGAGTACTTTCAAGTGAAATTATCTTCCAATTAGGTGGAGTGATGGTTGTCAAAAATACTTTTAGGAGATGAAATCTCCTCTCAGTTTGACACTCATCCACATATTCTTGCAAATAAGAAAAAGATATTTTATATATATTAATGTATTTTAATCTGGATTGGTATGTAATATCATATATGGAGACTATTTAATTGATTATCTCTTTAGGTAGTTGAAAAAACATGAAAATAACATTCCAACATATGAACTTGAATTAATTTGGTGGTCCAAAAATTAAAAAGTTGTTGTCACTAACTCTTTGTAGAAAATTTCACCACATTCACTGATTATAAAATCTTGAAACAAATTTTTTAAAAATATGTTTGAATATAATTCAATAATGAAACTATAAAAAATAGCAGATTAGCAATGGTTTTTATAGGGGTTTATGCCCAACCCCCTCTAAATTCATTTTAGAGGGGGTTCTTCGCAACCCCCTCTAATCATCGAATTTATAGGGGGTTCAAAAAACACTTTGAATTTTTTAGGATGATTTTTTTAATATTTGGTTATATTTTAGATGAAGTTATGTCAAAATCACCACTAATTTAATAATTAGAGGTATTATATGTTCTGTTGGATTTGGGAGGTGCTATTTATATTTGTTTGGAAATTAGATTCTATATATATAATGGATTTTTCTAAATTAAAAAATGGTAATTCATAACCCCCTCTAATATCGTAAATTAGAAGGGGTTCATGAACCGCCTATATTACCTTAGAATAGAGGGGGGTTTGAACCCCTTGTGATTTAATAAATTAGAGGTGGTTGAAATCCCCCTATAATTTGTGACTCGAGAGGGGGTTTGAACCCCCTCTAATATATACAATTATAGGGGTTTTTGAACCCCCTCTAATTTATGAAATTAAAGCATGTTCAGGAACCACCACTAATCCATTTGATTTGAGGGGGTTTTTTAACCACTCTAAATTTTTATTTATTTTTTAAAATAAATTTCATATAAATTAAAATTTAATAATATATGTGTGTGTATGCATGTCTGTATATATATATATATATATATTACGTAAACACATTATATAAATGTTTTGAAATTCATTATAAACATATATATAAAGAAATTATATAAATACTTTATATAAGTACATATTCATAAAAAGAAAAATGTATAAATAAGCTAATATTGGTATACTTAATATAAATGTCATTATAAATATATTTATTCAATCCTATAAAATTTATTAATGTTTTTACAAATAATATACACTAATATTATTATACATATATTATATTAAATATGTTTTTGTTGTATATTTATGTATAAATACATTTATCTTGTATTATGTATACAAATATATATAATATATAAAATAATAAAATTAATTATAAATAAATATTATATATTCATATTATATATAATTTATTATAAACATTTAATTATATAAAAATTTCAATATATTGTATAATTATGTAATATATATTGTAGTATACCATATTAATTATAACTTAATTTTGTAAATATATATCATTTAATTATATTATATATATATATATTCCAGTTATATGAATGTATTTAAATTTTTGTGTGTATATATATATGTGTGTGTATACATGATATAACATAAACATGTATAATTACAAACATAAATATATAAAAAAATGTATTTAATATAATATATTTATAATATAAATCATAAAATATATTAATGTATAGCATTTATAAAACAAAATTATAATTTTTATAGTTTAAAACTTAACTATTATTACAATAATAATAATAAATAAAAATATTATTGTTACTCACTGAAACATGTCTATATAAGTATATAAAAATAATTACATAAATAAATTAATATATTATAAGTATACCATATCTATAAATATTATATAAATACAACGATACACAAACAAAAATATAAATTTATTTATAAATTTATGTATAAATATATATTTATATTCTTAAATATAATTATTTATATATATTTTATATATAAACATATAATATATATATATATTTCATAAATAAATATATATTATATATAAATATTATTCACAATGATATTATATATTATATATACACAAAAATATTCTATTATTTATATTTATATAAAATAATATATAAACATATAAATATATATAATCCCAAATTATTGTATCTAAATAAATAACATTTATAGTATGTATTAAGAAAAGATTCAGCAGTTCAATTGGTGGGAGTGCTCTGTCATTCACTATGTGGTTTCATGTTCGATTCCAATAAGGGGGATATTTTAACTCCATTTAGCACTGGGATAGGTTCATCAGGGTCAGGTCCGCCGGTGGGGTGCCTAGGCCAGGGCCTTTTGGGTGTGTTTCCTAAGGTTGTGTCTAGTGGGGGCATGTTTTATTCTCTGCGGGTGGGTTGTAATATTTTTAGGTTGTTGTCATGGGGGTAGTTCTATTGTGTCTTGTGGGAGCCTCGTGGGGTGGTGGGGTGTTTGTTGGGTTTGTCCAGTGGGGGTTTCCCGAGGTGGTAGGGTGTGTATCAATTTGGTTATCCAGGGGGGCATCGGGGGTATCCCATTGGGTGGTGGGGTATGTGTTGGATGGGTTGTCCAAGGGGCATTGAGGGTTTCAGGTGGTGGTGGGGTATATGTCAGTTGGGTTGTCTAGGGGCGTTGGGGGTATATGGGGGGTGCTGCTGAAATTTATAAAAATAGGTGGGGTGGTTTAGGGGTGGTTCTATTAAAATCACCCAGAAACTATTGGGTTTGGATCTCATTTAAGTACAGATCTAACCACCCCTATACTGAAAATTAAATTATGGGTGGTTCTAAATGCACATAAATAAGCTTTTTCTTGTGCAATTTAGGTGAAATTTTAAGGGGTTAAACCCCTTCTAATCTAACCACCACTAAACATAGACCCATTTTACCACTGCTTACCCAAAACTGCCTCTAATTAGAGTATTCAGGAACTTTGTTGGTGGTCATGTGTAAATTCTGCTTAAATATTTAGAAGGGGTTATATTATGATGGATGAAATTTCTCTAGATTTTCAACTACGACCTATTTTGTACATTTGGTAAAGTAAATTTAGTTGTTGATTCTTTGAGTTGAAAATAATATAATGAGGTGGTTACAGAAGCTTGTTACTAGAAGAATCTTATATTTTGGATTGAAGGGAATATAATCAGGTTGTAGTTTTCTATCTCGTTACTCCCTATTCCTAATTTCGTAAATATAGTCAATTATTCTCATCAATCAGGCCCATATTAATTTTCCATGATGTCAAAACTCAATGTTGGGGAGACTAATGAGGTCTGGATAGTGGATGAAAAATTCATGTTTTTTTCAAAATCTAAGAATTGTTCCTTAATCATTCCATGAATAGATTCTATCTATTTATCATCATTCAAAATGGGTGGTTCAGATGGGTATTCAAAATATGTATAGGGAAATAAAGACCCAATATTGGTATCCAGGTATGAAATTAAAATTGGTTGACTATTTTATGAGATGTATCACCTTCCTTTGGGTAAACTCTTATCACCAATGACGGGTAAAAATGTTATTGTCTTTAATTCTACTCATATATAATTACTAACATATTACCATATACTTTTCCATTGGTCTATTGCCGACACTTCCGAAGCATGATTCTATTTGGGTGATTGTGTACCAATCTATTAAGTTATCACATTTCATTCCAATGTAATATTCTAATTCATTGTAATTCTTTTCAATGATAAATATCATGAAAGTGGTGAAATTTCATGGATTATCGATATCAATTATCTCTAAACCAGACCCTCGATTAACTTCGCATTTTTTGATCATTAAAACAATCAATGGGATCTTAGTTGAAAAATATCATGGAATATCTTTTATAAATCGGTTTCTATCCAAACATAGGATCTAGACTTCAAAAGATATTCTATGAGTATATGTCATGGATTTTTGTGGTTTATGGAAAGATCATTTTCTCTTGGTGTATTATTTATATAATAGTAGTTATCATGCCATGATTAAAGTGGAATTTTTCAAGGAACTGTATGGAAAACCGTGTCGATCTATTCTTTATTGGGTAGAGACTAGGGAGACATCATTAAAAAGATCATGTATTTTCTATGAGACTACTGTAAAAATATAAATAATCATGAAACAAATGGACACATCCCAATTATGCTTTAAATTTTTAGCATACCATGATTGATGACCCTTATCTTTTGATATGGTTGACCTCACATTCTTGAAAATATCCTCGATACTAAGTCATCTCTACGTGAGAAAGTAAGGAATGTTGACTCTTTAATATGTCAGTAAATTATAGATTTTGAAACATATGGGAAATATTTCATATCAGTTTACCTTACCTCTGAGATTTATTTTATCCCATAATGTTCTTCTAGTTTTCCAATTAAAGATATTCTATCTTGACCTTGGCCTTTTTATATGCTAAGACCATGTTACCCTTGAACTGGATATAAAATTTATCCATCCCACGATTAATATTCTATATAGAAAAGAAAATAATTTTTTAGGTAGAATAATATCATTGTATGGATATTATGGTAGAATTTTTTGATTTAGGAGGAAACATGGGAGTGTTAAAAGTTCATGCAAGATCGGTGGCCTAAACTCTTCCGGGGAACAGTTGACTTCCATCTTCTTGAGAATGAAAATCCTTGTAGTGTTGAGAGTATAACACATCCATTTTGATACAATTACCAATTTTATTATGTATTTTCAATATATATACAATTTAGGATGAGTTTTAAAATCATTTGGGTTGTTTTGGGATGTTTTGGGAAGGTTTAAGGGGGAGCATGGTTTAAGAAAAATTAAGGGAAACCATGAAGTATTCTCTGAGTAATTATATGAGAGATAGTGGGTTGTCAAAGGTAGGTGTTTGTTTGCAAATCTATTTGGAAATATCATGTATAAACCAAGTTACTTAGTCAATTTTGGTATATGGATATCTAAAAAGTTTTCAATGGGTTTACTAAATGCAGCCTAACCCTGTGACAAGATTTATTAAATTCATAAATATATATTTTTAACTTATAAACACCCTATAAACAATAATTACTCCTCAATTCTCTTAGTCTCTTGACCCTTGTCCTCACATATTAATTTTTATAAATATTATTACAATTGGTTCATAGTTTAAATGTATTAGACAATGTTGTATCTTAGAGATCGAAAGTAAGAGTCTCATTCTTCCTCTCTCTCTCTTTGATTCTCTTGTTTTCTTAGAAGAGGAACCTCATATCAGGGTTTTCATGCTTTGATCTATGAGTTAGATAATTTTTTGATAATTAATATTTTTTATTCATTAAATTAATGAAATTGGGTTCAAAATTTTATGAGATCTTGGTGTGATTCTTCATATCGAACAAATTAAAGGTAGGTGTCTTACCTTTTTTTCAACTTTCTGTTAGACAATAATGGATTGTTGTTTTCTAAATAAAATTATTCTAAATTTGATTATAAATTATTTTGAAATACCTATTTTAAATATATTTTTCATGATTTTCTTTAAAATATATAATTTTATGTGATTCCCACAATTTGTTTGATTAAATGATTCAATGGATTTGGTATTCAAAATAAGGGTTTTGGGTGTAAGAACTTGTCATGGACTTAGTGGAATGGTGTTCTAATATATATGGAAAGGTTCATGTGGGTTAGACGGGGTATTAGTTCCTATATTATGGAACATTGTATTATTTTTTTGAGTGATGAGTTGGGATTGGATGGATGGATACTGCTCGCATGTTGGACTACATGGGGTCCTTCGGTATTGGTCGAATTGATGGTTGTTATGAATGGGAGTGTTTTCTTTTGTGAGTAATTTCACCAGATTGTGTATATATATATTTATTTATCAAAAGTTTTCAAGATTTATTTATATTATGTTGAAAATAAAATGTTAGTTTAACATATCAATTATTTTGGGGGAATTATGGGAAATTGGAGGGTTTTCCTACTGGGATGTACAGTCACCTCTTGAATCTGCACCTTTGTAAAAACATAGTTGATATTAATTTTGATATAGTTAAGGGGAAGGTTCTATATTTTACCAGTATATTTTCATGGTTTCTTGGTTCTAGATATCTATAGTTGGATGTTGGGGACGAAGTCAAGTCTTAAAGTCTAGAGTGGTACAACCTTGGTTCCTTAAGATTAAGCTATTTGATTAGTGTTTTACTTTAATATTATTTTACTCGATATTTATATTTATATTTATTTTTTACTTTTTTTGTTTTTATCTTTATTTTAATGTAATTATAAATGGTTACACTATAATTAGTTATTCAGGTTTTGTATCATGCATTATATCGCATCTCGTATTTATGTTCATCTTTCAAGTTGTGTGTTTAATGTAAATTCATCTCCCATGATTTAGTAAATCCTTGGACATTTATTTCTAGTATTTATTGCCTTTGGGACTTCACCAAAGGTTACAGGAATTTTATTCCTTCTCAATCCAATAGGTCACATCATGATGTTACATTTACCTTCCTTCTTATTTAATGATTACTCACATGTCTATACTATATAAACCCCCCACACATGTTTGAATGATTTTGATTTAACCTTTAATTTTATGATTTTCATGAAGTGTTATGTATTTATTTTAATTTAATGATTTGAATTTTTGGTGCATATTGGGTATGGTAAGATAAAGAGTGCGCTAGAACATTGAGTTATTATTTCTTTGGTTGATTTCATGATATTTTTAAAAGAATAGTACATGTTTCCCTATGTCATTTATGTAGTTATTGTAAAATGTTTTCTATAAGGAATATAATAACATATAGAATTTTGAATATTTAAAAATTAATAGTATACTATAATGTTTAATATTCATTGTAATTATTATGATTTTGAAGTTATTACTCTGGAAATCATGCCATAATGTTTTACATATCAAGTTTTTTTGTTTAATTTATACATTAATTGAGCATGACTATTTAGTAACATAATTTTTTCAAAAATTATTTAAACATTTAATATAATGGAATGAAATATAATTGTATAATATATGTCACATATAATTGTTTTATTTGATGGAAATAATTACACATAAGTGAGTTTTTTAGTACATGAGTTAATAGATATTTGTCTTAAACTGGTTTATTAATCATGTGTCTATAAGAAATTAAGTAACCTTTTCATGTATATGAAAAGATCAATATATATTCCTCAAGTGTTTATTTTTTGTGGTGTCATGATTTTGATACTGGTTTTAATGGGATCTAGTTTGATGAGTTGTGCTCTGAGGACAAAGAGATTTTTTAATTAAAGAATGGTGTTGACATGTTTTGTTTTGAAAACAATTTTTAGATATAAAATAGGTTTTGAAAAATATTTTCAAGAATATTTTATTAAAATTTATAGGTATTTTGGGTTTGAAAAAAGATTTATATACTCTTATTTAATAACCATTCTTTAAATATACCTTAGAGAAAATGAATTGCTAAAAATAAACCATTTTTTATCTGAAATCTTAAATTTTATTCTTTTAGCATGTTTTGTTTTAAATTATTTCACTATTTAATTCGGGTTTTTAAAGATATTTTAGAGAAAGTATTTATAAATATTTTTACTGGTGTTCAAACTCTATAAAGGATTTAAAAGATTTATTTGAGTATGTTTTTATATATGACAAACGTTTACTGGGAACCTTTTCATCATTTTGAGAACCTGGAAAGTTTCAATAATATTTCTCAAAAAGTTATAACATAGTGCACTAGTGGATGGAAACCTTATTGGTATCCAAAAAACTAAATTAGTGAGTAATGGGGCCAAGAAATAAGTAGTTGTATATTTTATTCAAAAAAATATTTTATCGGTTCTGTTTATTCTGTTGGTTTGGCTTGCTGTGCTAGTATGGTGGTTGTGTTTTTTAGTTATTATTATTTTTGTTCTTGTTTTCTTAATTATTATTATATATTTTCATCCTTTAAATGTGGGTTATTGTTGTTGTTTTTTGATAGAAATAATTCATATAATGGTAGACTATAGTTTCATTGATAAATGATATATCATGGGATAAGCATCAAAACATCTCATGGTAATTGGGATATTCTGGGATTTGGATTGGTTGTCACACCCAGTTACCATTGACATGGAATGGATTTGGTGTAATTTTCTATCTCATAAGTGTATTTTTTGTAATATTATGAATGAAATGGTTCTTATCATCCAATTTCATATCAATTATAGATAATGTAAATTCTCTATTTAGTCTTCTGAATGAGTTTTTTATCCTTTCAGTTGGGTTGGGACATGAATTGGACATGTGTGGCTGAAATAGGTTGGGAACCATATCATTTTTCTATTTCCAACCAATTTGGGTGGAATTTTTTGGTTAGGTGTGGATCATTGAGAGTAGTTCCGGATGGTTAACCTCCTATGATGTTTTTTGGGGAAGGGGTATGTGCGTGGACTTCTCTATGTCATTAGCATTGTACAAGTTGATTCTTATCATGGTTGAATATGATAATTACAAAATACCACAAGGAATATTACCTATTGTAGTTGGTGGTTAATGAAAGTCCTTTTTCATCCCTTCTCATGCATGTCTCATCAAGGAATTCTGCAGTAATATCTCACAATTCACGATTGACTAGATAGGTGGTGTCTTATCTTGCATGTCCTTAATGTCAAGTTTCGAAAATATTGGATCATGGATGATTAATGGGATAAATCAGTAACATGTACATGGGTCACATGGACCAAGATTATGTCATGTTTTTTGGTCAGGTGGCACTCATTACTAACTTAGTTGAACTTGTCCAAGGAAATGTATTGATTGAATTTTCATTATTTTTCCACTAAATTAAACTGTAATGGTGGGGAGCCATTAAGGGGTGGACAGAGGATGAAAACTCTCTCTTTCGTATTAGGATCCAATTATTGTTCCCCTTATTTTTTAACAATCTTAGGTGGATTTTCAATTTATATATTGGGAAGATTCACATGTTAATAAGCATTGAACACCAACTGATAGGCATGTTATGAAGATTACTTATACCGTTCTAGTAGGGGTGAATTCATTAGGTCAACACCATAATATTATGTAAAATCTTCAAAACCATGATTTCATCAAGTTCACATTGATCGACTAAATATGATGATGCTTAAAATTCTAGTTTATGGTATAGTGTCTGAGAATATCAAGTGGTTATTTGAGATGGGGGTCAGAACCTGTCGTAAATAACCGATTATTTGCGATGGGATTTCGTGTCTTGTCGCAAAAGGTTTGGCGCGGGTTGCGCGCCAAACTGCATGAAGGTTATTTACGATGGGGGGATCCCCCCGTCGCAAATAGTGAAGTATTTGTGACGGGCCCCGTCGCAAATACCCGGCGGTGGTTAATAGCTTTTTGCGACGGGATGTCCTTCTATCGCAAAAGGTGTGTCGGTAGGGACTATTTGCGACGGGACCCGTCGCAAATAACTTTTTAACCGCCGACATTAATTAATGCGGGCGTAGGTATATGCGACGGGTCCCGTCGCAAAAGATACTATTTGTGACGGGATACCCGTCCCAAATAGTCTCCTCGCAAATAATCTAACCTATATATAACCTTATCCATTTTTCTTCTCATTCAACTTAATTCTTAGATCTTGTTTCTCTCTGAACTCAGAATTCAGAGGGAAAATTTTTCTAAGTTAATTTTTTTTGTCAGGAAGAAGTTGTGAAGCCGTCTACATCAATACCAAATCAAATTTAAAGGTATTTATGTTTTATTTAATTTTTTATTTATTTTAATTTTTTATGTTAATTTTTATTATTGTTGATTAGTTGTAATAAAATTGAATTTAAATGCTTTTGTCATGACTATTTATTTGTACTAATAAATTGAAATTTTTAGTATTTATTTTTAATAATTAGTAGTAATTAGTAATTATTAACGACAATTAGTAATGTATATAATTAATTTGTAGTAATGAATAATAATTGGTAAGGAATAATAATAAATACTAATAATTATTAATAAATAGTAATAAATAAAAATAATGAGTAATAAATAATAATAATGAGTAATAAATAGTAAAACATTATAATAATTAGTAATAAATTGTAATAATTAGTAATAAACTGTAATAATTAGAAATAAATTGTAGTAATTAGTAATAAATTGTAATAATTAGTAATAAATTGTAATAATTAGTAATAAATTGTAATAATTAATAATAAATTGTAATAATTAGTAATAAATTGTAATAATTAATAATAAATTGTAATAATTATTAATAAAATGTAATAATTGTTAATAATTAGAAATAAATTATAATAATTAGTAATAAATTGTAATAATTAGTAATAAATTGTAATAATAAGTAATAAATTGTAATAATAAGTAATAAATTGTAATAATTATTAAGAAATGGTAATAAACTATAAGAATTAGTAATAAATTGTAATAAATTGTAATAAATTGTAATAATTAGTAATAAATACTAATAATTAGTAATAAATTGTAATAATTAGTAATAAATTGTAATAATTAGTAATAAATTGTAATAATTAGTAATAAATTGATATAATTAGTAATAAATTATAATAATTAGTAATAAATTGTAATAATTTTTAATAAGTTTTAATAATTAGTAATAAATTGTAATAATTAGTAATAAATTGTAATAATTAGTAATAATTTGTAATAATTAGCAATAAATTGTAATAAATTGTAATAATTAGTAATAAATTGTAATAATTAGTAATAAATTGTAATAAATTGTAATAATTAGTAATAAATTGTAATAAATTGTAATAATTAGTAATAAATTGTAATAATAAGAATAAATAGCAATAATTAGTAATAATTAGCAATAAGTAACAATAATTAGAAATAATTAGCAATAATTAGCTATAATTAGCAATAATTATCAATAAAAAGCAATAATTAGCAATAAATAGCAATAGATATTAATAATTAGCAATAATTAGCAATAATTAGCCATAATTAGCAATAATTAGCAATAATTAGTAATAACTATTAATAATTAGAAATAAATTGTAATAATTAGAAATAATTAGTAATAATTAGGAATAATTAGGAATAATTAATAATAATTAGTAATAATTAGTAATAAATTGCATTAATTAGTAATAATTAATAATAATTACGAATAATTAGTAATAATTAGTAATAATTAGTAATAAATAGTAATAATTAGTAATAAATTGTAATAATTATTAATAATTAGTAATAATTAGAAATAAATAGTAATAATTATGAATAATTAGTAATAATTAATAATAATTAGTAATAATTAGTAATAATTAGTAATAAATTGTAATAAATAGTAATTATTAGTTATAATTAGTTATAATTATGAATTATAAGTAACAATTAGTAATAATTAAGAATAATTAGTAATAATTAGTAATAATTAGTAATAATTAGTAATAATTAGTAATAATTAGTAATAATTAGTAATAACTAGTAATAATTAGTAATAATTAGTAATAATTAGTAATAATTAGTAATAATTACTAATAATTAGTAATAATTATTAATAGTTAGTAATAATTAGTAATACATAGTAATAGTTAGTAATAAATAGTAATAGTAAGTAATAAATGCGAATAATTAAGAATACATAGCAATAAATAGAAAAATTAGTAATAAATAGTAATAATTAGTAATAATTAGTAATAATTGGAAATAATTACCAATAAATAGAAATAATGAGCAATTATTAGAAATAAATAGAAATTATTATCAATAAATAACTATAGTTATTAATAATTAGCAATAATTAGAAATAATTAGCAATAATTAGTAATAATTAGCCATAATTAGAAATAATTAGTAATAAACAAGAATAATTGGGAATATTTAGTAATAAATTTAATTGATTAGGAATAATTAGTAATAAATAAGAATAATTAGTAATAAATAAGAATAATTGATAATAATTACTAATAATTACTAATAATTACTAATAATTACTAATAATTAATAATAATTATTTATAGTTAGTAATAGTTAGTAATAAATAGAAATAGTTAGTAATAAATAGGAATACTTTGTACTAAATAGGAATAATTAGTAATAAATATGAGAATTTATTTTGGAACAGTTAGCAAGAAATTTAAAAAAATTAATAAAAGTTAAGAACTTGGCACAATTTCCAGTGGATTGATGGCGCTCCTTTTGCTCGATGACTTTTCTCCTTTCAACTCTCACAGACTCAAAACATTATGAAAAATGTGCTTCTACATAGGCATATTCGATCTTGTATGCACAATATTGGATATGCATTCATAAGATCACAATTTTTTATAATGTTTTCAGGTGATGATAGTTGGAAGAAGACAATTCATCGATGAAAACGGGGATCTTTTGTCTAACAGCTCATTTAATTGCATCTTTCTCACACTGAAATCACAATGAAGAATCTGGTCAGAGATACGCATATTTATTCTCATACATGAATGAATATACGTACCTTTGACCAGATTCTTCATTGTGATTTCAGTGTGAGAAAGACGAAAGTAAATGAGCCTTCAGACAAAAGAGTAGCCATCAATCCAATGGAAATAGTGTCGCCCTTAATTTATGGTAATTATTAAGTAGTAGTAGTAATTAGTTATATTTTTTCAGATAGTGTCTTTATAATTTCAAATTATTCAAAAAAAGTGATGATTTTTTATTTTGTAGAAACATATGGAACAAGGAACTCAATATGAGTCATTATTAGATGATCGCGCTTGGATAAATCAGCACAGAAATCCAAATGGTTCTAGTATAAATCCTGTATATATTGAGGGAATTTAAGATTTCTTAGAATTTTCATCATCAAAACCAAAATATGTTTTAGAAGGCACAATTATGTGTCCTTGTAAAAAATGTGCTCTGAGAACATTTGACACAGTTGACTAGGTTGGGTGACATCTCTTGCGGATTGGTTTTCAACCAGATTATGTTTTTTGGTATCAACATGGTGAAAAAAGTTCCAAAGAAGATACTAATAACATGATTCTGGATCCATCACGGTTCCAACATTTAGTACATGATGTTTCAGGTCCATCTCTTCAACAAACTGAAACTCACAATGATATCGATTTAACTCCTAAGTTGGCACCATCCAAATTTTATGATTTGTTGGGGTCTGCTGAGGATGCATTATATCTTGGGGGAAAGATAATAAAATTAGTAGTGATTGCAAAATTTAGGGATATTAAATTAGATAATGCAATGTCAAAAACAGTTTTGATCAGATATTTTCTTTGGTTAAAACATTGTTACCTGAAATAAATGTGTTGCCTGAAAATTACTATGAGAGCAAGAGGATGGTTCATAATCTAGGCCTTAGTTATCGGAAGATTCATACATGTGAAAATGATTGAATCTTATATTCTGGTGAAAATGATTCTTCGGATAGTTTTCCCACATGAGGAAAATTGAGGTATAAAGAAGCTCAACCAGGGATGTCTAGATCGATTCCTGTAAGTCAATTGAGATATTTACCCCTTCCACCTAGGGTGCAACATTTATTTATGTCTCATAACACGACATCAATGATTTCATGGCATAAAACCAATATCTCAACAAGTAAAAGCTTGAATCATCCATATGATGGTGATTCATGGAAACATTTTGATCGATTGCATCTGTGTTTTGCTTTAAAAGCCTGAAACATGTGATTGGGTCCTTTCTACTGATGGTTTCTGTCCATTTGGTTCTTATGGTAGTCAATATTCATATTGGCCTATCTTTATAACTCCGTACAATCTACCTCCATGGATGTTGATGAATGAGTCGTTTATTATTTTGACCTTATTAATCCCAGGACATCCAAAAAAGAATATTGATGTTTATTTGAAACCATTCATTGATGAATTAAATGCATTGTGGAGTAATGGTGTTAGTATATATAATGTTGCTGCGAAACAAAATTTCACATTAAAAGCTGCATTGATGTGGATGATTAGTGACTTTACAGCATATGAAATGTTATCTGGATAGAGTACACATGGTACGAAATCATGTCCTTACTGTATGAAAGACCAAAAAGATTTTATGCTCATCAATGGAAAAAACATTTCTATTTTGACTTTCATCGTAGAATTCTTCCAACTGATCATCCTTTTTGAAGGAACAAAACTCATTTCCAAAAATCCACAATTTAAATGGATGAACCTCCAAAAATGATCTTAGGTACAGAGTTAAAAAAATTTGTATGTTCATTACCTCCCATCACATTTGGACAAACAATAAACCCAAAAAAAATTCATGGCTTTGGGAAAGAACATAATTGGATAAAATGAAGAATTTCTTGCGATCTCCCATATTGGTCTGATTTGTTGTTCCACCACATGTTGGATTTCATGAATATTAAGAATAACTATTTTGATAGTTAATTTCATACATTTTTGGATACACCATGTAAGACCAAATATACTATAAAAGTACGATTAGGTCTTTCCCAAATTTGCAGGCAACCGGAACATGAGCTATTTGAAAATGTCAGATCATAGAGGTTAATAAAGCCAAAAGCATCTTATACACTATCCAAAGAGAGTCTCATATTATTTTGTTAGTGGATTGTAGATTTGAGACTTCCAGGTGGATATGCTTCCAATTTGGGCAGATGTGTTAAGAATGGTCATGTTACCAGTTTAAAAAGTCATGATTGTCATGTTATAATGAGAAGAATTATGCCGATTTTATTCATTAGTCTTTTGAAATCTATGATTTGGGATTCGATAACAGACATATCATATATTTTTTTGAGACATTTGTTCAGCCACAACAGACTACAATGCGCTAAGCAAACTGGAAGAAGATGTTGCTGTAATTATTTTTAAATTCGAAAAAATCATTCTGTCTGCTTTCTTTGACTCAATGGAACATATGATATTACATTTTCCACATGAATCTAAATGTGGAGGTCCAGTATAGTTTTGATGGATGTACCCATTTGAGAGATTCATGTAGAAATTGAAGAAAAAAGTATGTAACAAAGCATCAGTTGAAGGATCAATTGTTGAATCTTATTTGCAAGAGAAAATTTCTTTTTCCTGCTCTCACTATTTTGAATCTGAATATCCCTAAAAAACTACATGGGACATAATGAGAAAAATGTTAATGATTAAATGGAAAATCAATTATCAGTTTTTAATCAGCCAAATCTTGTCTTCGGTGGAGTTCAAGAACGATGGCTTTCAGACAATGAACATCAAAGAGCACATACATATGTTCTTCTGAACTGTGAAGAAATGACAACTTTATCAATTTGAGTGCTTCTATCATTTATTTTATAATTTCTATTACAGTATGTAAACATATTTTATTTGTAGGTTATATGGTAATCAAATCAAGAAATAACTTCCACAAATTATAGCAGCTTCTCTTGAAGAACGTAGAAAAAAAATTCTCAATGCTTTAAAAAACTGTTAATATAAATTATTGATGGTTTAATATCAATTCAGTTTACTATTTATTATATTGATAATTGTTGTAAAAATCGTTAGGTGTCTCAACATGCTGATAAAACTGATAAGAGACTGTGTATATTAAGTAACCCATCATCCAAAATGGTTAAATCTTATAATTCATATGTGTTTAATGGTTTTTGATTCCATACACGTACATATGGGGAATCAAAATAAACAATGAATAGTGGAGTTTTTATTGAGAGGATCGCATCATAGAGAAACTGATGTTTACTTTTACGACATTCTGGATGAAATTATTGAGCTATGTTATCTTGGACTGAATTACATAACAATGTTTAAATGTCGGTGGTTGGATACTAAGAGAGTCTAGCATGTTCATCTGACTCATTGAATTGTCGATATTAAATATAAAAGTCTTCTTGCAGTAAATGAACCATTTTTTCTGGCTCAACAGGAACATCAAATTTATTACGCAAAGTATTGTCCAAATTCAAGAGACCTGAGTAATTGGTGGAGCATAATAAAAATGAAATCTCAAGAAAATCAATTTACTCAAACTAAATGTGGTTCTACTAAAGTGGAAGGAATTTAAATTTTTCAAGAGACTACTCAAGATCCATCTTCTTCACAAAGAAACATGAATATCGATGATGACACCCCACAATTAAGGGTCGATGGTGATAAAGATGTTAATGATGTAACAAATGAATTTGAAATGACAAGGGATGGTGAAAGTGAAGCTCATATAGATATTGATGATGCTGAGGAGGAATATGAAGACATTGAAATCATCAGATATGAAGATGATGATGAAGGTGAACATTGATATAGTTAAATGTTGGTTACGATCATAACTAATATATATCTATATATGATAGATATTTTCAACTATCTGCAAACAACAATAATTTTCTGTTTCATATGGATCCTTATCTATTTCACGAGTTGCAGGAGGAAAATCTACCTTTGGATGAGGGGGATGTGGGACTATCTGACCCTCAGCCTACAAGTGGTCCAATAGGTACGTGGAGGGGGTGCGGTCTTGCGCGATTGATGATTCCTGACCCTATCCCTGAGCAATGTCCACGGCTTGGCTTCGATCCACGCACACGGTGGTATGATAACCTGTATATTTTAGTTATCTTTTTCATTAATTTATTTATATATATACTAAGGGTTTGATTATTTATTCTTTTTTCCCAATTTTGCGCATGTAGCTGTTGGAAATGGGAGCGCTATCTTGAGTTATTATTTTTTTTAGCCATGGATCACATGGGAACATATTCTCGTTGATGTGTAGCTCTCCATGTACAATCATTGTCTAGTACGTAAATAAATAATATTTATTTTTAAATTTATTTTATTAATAACATGATATTATAAATTATTTTTTGGGTTTATGGTATCCCATCGAGTATAGCATGTGTGATGCTATCCATGCAGCATGGGAGGTGGCTATGTGTGAGAATTTTTTTCAGTTTTTGAACAATTTGAGAAAGACGACCATTAAGAATGTCAGAGCGATAGTATTTGATGAGTCGTGTAGAGCCCACCGACCAGAGTAAATTTTATCTCAGGTTTGGGATGGATTATGTGCACACTGGTTGGGTGTTGGATTTTATAGGAGGTCTTCATTGGGTTGGAAAAATCGGGGGAGACAGGAGATGATGCATCGAGCTGGTAGTTGTACATTCAGTACGCATAGAGAGCATCTGATAAGTATTTTATTTTAAATTATATCACATTAAATATAAAAAAAATTATATTTTTGTAGGCATTTGAGCATCCCGATATTAAGGAGCTCGACATTTATCGGAGGATGTATAATGATCCAGCCAGTGGAAAGATTATAGATGATCACCAGCGTCAGATTGTGGTTATTATTATTTTTTCAGTTTGACAATTAACTGCATGTAATATTTTCACAATTTTAATTTCAAATTGGAATTGAAGGAGTCATATGAGGATGCAACCTCTTAGAAACAGGCTGAGGGTTAGGAAGAGGCAACTGATCAGACCGGTGCACACCATTTTGATGAGGCAACACGGATGGAGGTGACTCTGTATGACTTTGAGAACGGCCGAGTAGTTGGTATCAGCTCTCATGTGACTCCTAGTACTTATTATGGTTCTGCTGTGATGTCAGCATCCAGCTCAAGAGGAGCTTGTGGAGAGGCATCATCTTATGCCTCACAGTATCAGGAGCAGTTACAAGCTCATAATGACCCTATTGAGAGTTTACAGAAGTAATAAGAAGAGATGCATCATCAGCAGTAGCAGTAAAAGAAGCAGCATGAGGAGGAGATTCGTCGATGGTAGCATCAACATTAGGAGCAGATGAAGTACATGCGCCGTCTGACTTGTAGTTTGGGGATGGAGTTTCCTCCACCATCTCCTTTGGCTCCTCCACCTCCTCCAGAAGATGACCCCCCCCCCCTCCCATGATTTTTTTATGTTAAGAACATTTGAATTTAACATTTTTTGTAATATGAACTATTTACAGTTTCTGTCTTCTATATAGGTGCGAATATTAGATAATTTAATTTTTAATATTTTATGATTTTTTTTGTGAATATTGAAATTTTAATAAATTTAATAATTTTTATTTTATTATTATTTAAATAATATTAGTATTATTGCTTCATTAATCATAATTTTATTAAATATATTTTTTCATTATTATATTTTTTAATGTTTTGTATATTTTACTAATAATAATAATAATAATATTTTATGATTTCTACTTTTTGGGCTTTGGAGGTGCGGATTGAGCTTCTTCGGACTTAAGGATTTTCTCTATTTCTTCCACATCCTTTAGTTTCCTCTTCTTTCCAACCATCTTCCTTTATATTTTTTTGTGAATATTGAGAATTTTAATATATTTTTATTTTAATTATTTTAATAATATTAAAATTAATTTTTCAATAATCAAAATTTTATTAAATTAATTTTTTAAAAAATTTATTTATTATTGGCGACGGGATCTGTTGCGACGGTTTCCCGTCGAAAATATTCTAAATAATTTTTTTTAAAGTATTTGTGACGGGATTAGGGACCCTTCCGAAACAATATTTTTGACGGGCCCATCGCAAATAGTCTAAATATTTTTTTTTAAAAGTATTTGTGATGGGATTAAAGGCCCATTACATATACTATTTGCGACGGCCCATCGCAAAAAAAATTATATATAAAGTATATAATTAGAGACTTATTTAGGATGGGCCCATCACAAATAACAGTTTTTGTGATGCCATTTTCTACGATGGGCTATTTACGATGGGACCCCATCACTAAAGGTTATTTGCGATGGGATCTCGTCGCAAATAACCTGTCGCAAATACTAAGAATTGAAGTAGGCCTAGTTATCTATGACTATGGTATATCAATTTATATCAAAAAAGGGGATCTAATGTAATCATTAGTCTATGAGAAATGAGTGTGATAATCTTTTGTAGTTATGGGAATGATCACTTTCCAATTTTTAGACCAATCGTAGGTTTCTATTTATAAATATATGCTTTATATGTACCTATTTAGATCATTATACCCTCATATATATTGATTTTTGTATTTATTATTTTGTTTTTAATTTTGTTAATGATTCGTTAGTGAAGTGTCATGATCTATTCATATATTCTAAAGTTTAAAGAGTTTTTACCTAGGTAACCAATGAAAATTAGTTCTTTAGTGGGTGATAACCTTGAAGATTATTGACTTAATCAGTGGGGTTTTTATTGGATATCATTTAATTATTAATTCAATAAATTTTATTTCATTTCCTTATATCCTTTTGTTTGGAGTGTGAGTTGAATTCCAATTATGTTTTGGTTGTGCTCATGTCACTCTTGAGCCAATTATTCCAATCATTTATTGATGTATTTAATATCATGGGATATGAATGATAATCTCACACTAGTTCTATCTAAACATTTTATACATTATCTATTATTTAATTATGTAATATTTTAGGACTGTTTAAGGAAACATACTAATATGTTGTACTAGTGGTTTGACTTTATGTCTTGACTCTTCTATCATTGATATTTTTGAGTATGAGAATCCTAATGGTGGGTAGAATATAAGAACACTATTTTTAATATATTATTATTAATTTTTAAGTTGTTGGATGTTATTTATTGGTTTTTGGAATTTCTATAGAGTTTTCAATGTTTCCTGGGACTTCTAGAGGGCACACAGTTGGCACACAGTTTGGGGAAACTATGTGGATCTCATAAGTAACCTTGTGGGTGTGTTTAGGGGCTTTGTATTAGATTAAATGTTTTCATATAGTTTGGAAGAGCCATTAAATAACCATTTAGAAAATTTCCATTTTTTTCATAGAACTGATTCACACGGTTTTCCAAACTGTGCATCCAAATTTTATGTGTCACTAAGTGTTCCAAAAATTAGATTGTTAACCCACTTTTCCCTAGAAAGTTTCATTCATTATCCTATGGATAGGGATATTGAACAAAACTATTTATTTTTGGTATTTATTTTATTACTTTTGTTCTAGAGATTCTTCTCTTGTATTGTTATAAATTTGAATCCAGAAATTATTGTTAAGGTGGCCTCTTCTTCTTTACCTCATTTATTCTCTCACATTATCATAGGTATAACTCTATTATAAGGATTACATGCCTGTTTCTAGTAGTTAGGATTTGTTTTTATGGGTATTTTTTTATTTATTATCATAGGAGTGTTTTAATATACTTAATAAATGATGTTGTAATGGGGTTTCACCTTGGAATCTTGGTTGGAGGTTGGTGGATTCTCTCCTACTCTATTTTTCCTATAACATACTGGCTTGGTTTTCTTAAATTTAAATGTTGGTATTATTTATGAAAAAACTATACTATAAATCTATTTAAACCCTTTATTGGTTACTTGGACTTAAATTTAGTAGTTATAGGTGTCACCCATGACATATTTTATAAAATTCCCAAATGTTATTTTGAATAAATAAGGTTTTTATGTGTAGTCATTAAGCATTTGGAAAGGTCTTTGTCATTTTGGAGTTGGGTGTGGTGCGAATTTGGGAACACATAATTGCATGGGCTGAGGGGTATTCATATATGTAATTCCATGTCCCTAAAACTCAATGTTAGTAGTTAATTTATTACATTAGTTCAAAATAAAAGGAATGCATCGGAAAGGAATGAATAGTTGTGTAGTCTTAGGGGACTATATAGATACACGATTACCATATTACATTAGAGTATTAAAATTAATTATACAAACTTATTGAATATTTATTATTCCTTTTAGTACATCAGAAAATTTATTCATAGATAAATTCTTGCTACACTAGGGAAATGGAAACAAAATAAGTGTGAGATAAAACGTTTAGTAAAGGTATAATAACAGTATAAGTTGTCATTATAAGAATATACATGTTAGAACAGTGAATAATCAAAGAAAATTTCATATAATGAATTTATTAAAAATTAAAAATATATATGGATTTCAAAGAAATGAAAATAATAACATGGGTAACAATAATTGAATTTAAGGTGACCAAATGAATAATATTATACATTTTGGTCATTACCATCAAAGCATCAGTGAAGATATTATTATTGTTCTTTATGTCACAATGAAAACATTTTTATTTATTTCAATTAATTATAAATTTCACCATGCTTACATTGCCTAGTCATACACCAAATATACAAAACTTTTTTACCATCATACCAACCAATTAATCAAGATGCTATATAATACTAAGCCCCACTCATCACTTCATTATATCTAATTAATTAATCATATAAAATATATAAATATCAATGAAATGCATTATCAACATAACTTATGAATCAGTAAACACTATTATTAAGACAGAATCATATAGAATAGAAAAACATTCCTAGTCAATAAGTGGGATAAAAAAGATATAATCCTTCAAGATAAAGAAGTTGGATCGTTAAAAAATCATAATAAACATAAAAACTATGTGGTATTATAAATGTAATAGGAAGTACTCTTATCAATGAAATAAATATAAGATAATGTCTATGGTTAATTTTTAAGTGTTTGGTTATCAATAAAATATAGTAATTGAGTTCCGTAGTTTTCACTAATAGGATACCATAGAAATGGTTGGAAAATTATTCATTGTGGATTATAAAGAGCATGTTAATTATACAAATCATATCCCCTAGGAGTGTCTATAATGGTGTGAAGTCCTAGGAACACTCATCACACACCATAATAATGATTGAGTTCAAAATCAAGCAGCATATTTCGGGGTGATTTCCCCTAGGTAAATATGTGACAAAACTGCATCCACGTGGCAGTATTCAGTCAGGGCTATCATTTCTACCAAAACCACACACTCTTTACATTATCAAATTTAGTATTTTATAGAGTTATGAAAGCTTTGGAAAAGGTTTTAATGTCACACCCTGACCTTTTAAATTCATTTATTTTAATCTTCTCTTGGATTTGGATCCTTTTTTAAGGTTCGGGTTGATTGCTGATTTGAATTTTTTTGGTTGAAAAATGATGTTTCAGGCCTTGTATCAAGGGGTGGTGCATGGGTAGCACATGGTTAAGGTATACCATACGAATTTTTCCATGTAACCATTCAGACTATTTTTGGGACCAAGGGTTGGGCGCATGGGTTGAACGCAGTTTCAGAAGCTGTGTATGAGGTTTTTTCTGTTTGGACAGTGGAGACCAAATAGTTTGCACATGGTTTAGAGAAAAATGTAGCCTAGTCATTTGATCTACCGAAAAATCTTAAATCATTAATGTCTTATTAAACCTTCTCCCTTTTACCATAAATCGAGCCTCTCTCTCTTGGTCATTTTTGGCACACAAAGGGGTCCCCCCTGTTGATCCTCCTCCATACATGGATGCTCCTCCAAGGTTTTGAGGTGAGTTTCTAAGAGTTTTTTGCCTCTTCCCCCTCTTTTTATCCTCCTCTTTTAGTTTATTGGTGTTTCCTTGGGGGTTATTGTTTGGAAGAACCCTAAATTATAGGGTGGATGTGTTAGACTGTGTTTCATTGGTTTTAAGACTTGCTTATTGTTCCTTGGGGTGTTCTCTTCCTTCTGTATGTGTTTTTCCACATATGCACTCTGTTGAGGTTCATGTTTCCATCCATTTACTTTTTAGAACATTTTTTTAACCCTTGAGATTTAAATTAATATTTTCAATAAATCTTAATCTTGATTTTTTTTGTGTTTGCACAATTTTTTTGGTGTTTTCATGATGGAAAATGGGTGATAAATGGTTTTAAAAGTGTTTATTTAATTATTCCCATATTCAATGCACCTGGGGTATTTAATAAAATTTAGATTTATTTATTAAAACTAAATTGTGTGACTTGGGTTTTGTTTACCCTTGGTTATGTTTTCGTACTTGGATTAGATTGTTAATTCGGTTTTGTATGTGGAATTGGGTGATTTTTATAGTGTGATTCTTATGTATGGCTTGTTGTGTTGGTTTGAAATGAAAGTGATGTTTTTTTTAAAGCGCGTTTTCAAAATAAATCAAATTGTGCATGTGTTGAAAAGTTATTTTCTAAAAGAAATTGACTTTGTTTCAAGTATTCCTCATTGTTATACCTTGCGAATGTGTTCAATGGGTGGTGTGAAAGGTGAGAAATATGATTTAAATAGGTTTTTAGGTACCAAAGTGAACAAAGAAGATTTTCTAAATAAATTGAGTTTTTATTTCACATGATCCCTTTTGTTATATCTTTTAAATAGGTTTTATGTGTTTTGAAATATTTTTAAAGGCCTTATGCCTTCCAAGTTGTTGCATGTTTTCCCTTAACCTTGGGAATGGTTTTTTATATGAAATGTAAAGGCTTGTATGGAATTTTTCTCTTGAAATTTGTGTTTAATATTTAATTTGGAAATGGTTTGGAAATGAATTTTAAGTGTAATTAAATTAGAAATGTAAAGGCCTGTTTGGACTGTTGTATTACCTTGAGAAGGCTAATTTTGATGTGTTGTGATGTGAAGTCTCAGTTGGTATTTTATAATGTTTTGGAATGTGATATGAGAATAAAATGATTTAAAGGCCCAGTTGGGACATGTGAATTTATTGTTGTGAGAAGGGTACTTCTATAGAGGATTTCCCAAGAGTGGGTTATTGGATAGGTGGTGTCGGTGTTTGGGGTAGGCAAGTATTGTGGCAGTGGACAAGGTGAGTCACACGTGCGAGGGCCTACTCATTTCACCATGTACTGTTACCATGAGTTTATTAGGATTATTTATAAGGATTGAGTATTGATTTATTTTCAAGAATTATTAGATTTGTTGGCACCCCCTCCCCATGACATTATAGGGCTTGGTGAGACGTTCAACTAGATTGGCTATTTAGAATGTATAGTTGGTTACTGACTATAAAGATGCACTATATGTTGGCAGGTGTGTCCAATATGAGTATGTCTAGTGATCATTCTAGGGATGTTTAGAAAATTCTCATGGTTACTATTTGTATGTTCTTTTTTATTCTTCTATTTCACTTTGTTTCATGTTTGGTATCACTTAATTTTATTTTTAGTATAGCCTTTTATCACTCATTCTTGATCCATGTGTGGTATTTGGTTTCTAAAATGATAAAAAAATTGAAAATGAGAATATGAAATGTGTTGTTTTGAAAAATTGAATTATGTGGCTGTTTATTAAAAATGATAAAACCCCCATTTCCTTTTATACATTTCAAACTAGTGTTTGTGGACTGTTTCAATAAATGAAATGTATGGATTCTGTGGTGTTTTCCTACTGAGATGTTAAATATCACACACTAGTTGTTCCATTTGGTGTTTGTAGACCTGATCTATTTTCTAGGTCTAGGTATCTAGTTTAATTTTCCTTTATAGCAGGTTGGTCTTGTAGTTGGTGGTGACCAAAAGGTCACATGGATATCATCAGGGTGTGGTTTTTTTTGTTTTTTTGTTGTTGTATCTCAATGAGTTTGTATATTTATTGATATTCAGTCGTTATTGGTTCTTCATATTATTATGTTATTTTATTTTATCCCGGTTTATTAGGCTAAATTATTACCACTATGATCATTTTCATGACCGAAACAAGTTGTCATCCCATTTGGATTGGGAATGGCCTTCGATCCATGTCTCGGATCTGGTCAGATATTGGGTTCGATGGAATCTTATATTAGTTTGTGAAAATATGGTATCATAGGATATTATTTTTATTTTGGGGGGTAGGTAGTTAGATATTGGGGATTTTGGGACTCGATAAGTAGGTATGGAAAGTATGTCATGAACCCTTTCTCATTCTAATCCTCAAGTTGCCAAGGGTAGTCTAAGATTTGATTTTTTGTATTTGTTTGGGATTGATTAATGAAAATGGATGTGAGATGGTGTCATGTTTTGATCTCACATAGAGCATTGACCCATGTGGAGTCCAAGTTCACGGTTCAACGTCTTCTTAGTTGTTAATTCCAACTTGGGTAATGGACCACTAACCATGTTTTTGAGTTAGGTATGGACACTAGTTACTCATTCTGATAGATTAGAGTTGGTTATATTCTATTTTGGTTTATGTTTTTGTAAGTTAGATTTTCAAATGAATTTTTTTCTCTGAAATTGAAATGATTTTTTCCAAATGTTTTCAACTAAGAAAAATGGGATTTAAAAGAGAATTTGATTTTGAATTCTAAAAAGTTTGGGGAAAATGTGGTGGTAAAGTGAACATAAAATTTGGTAAATAATTAGGTTTAGATAATGAAGTATTTTATTTGACCCGTGGTATTCCTTATGAATGTTCACAAGTGTGTGGGTATGTATTAAAGGTGCATATTGGCATGAGTTCAAGTAAGATATCGGTGGAAGTGGGATGGATGCATATCTGACGGTTCGTAGGATGCCTTGGGTGAGTATTTTAAATCAAAATTACTTCATGGGTGATTTTTCTTTCAAAAGTGGGTTCTTGATTTGTCAAAAATTAATTTTAGTATTTGTATAATGGCCATGGAATATGTCTGGTATGAAATTGAAATGAAAACGGTTCTTTGGAAAAGTTTATTTTTGTTGTTCTTGTAGTTTTTGTATTGTGAGCCATTTTTTGGCTTGATATGTTCCTTTAGATTGTGCTCTAGGATGATGTAGATTTTGGTTTTTTTCTCCTTTTATTGTTCAGAATATACATCCTTGAAAGGTCCTCATGGTTTATAGTGGGTCTTATCCTATTTCTAATTTCTCTCAGTTTTTTCCCATCCTCCATGATGAATGAGGTCGGTTAGATTTAGTGGAATTGATTGAGGAAGTTGGTCACGTCTTTATAATGTGGGGAACTCCCAAAGCTATGAGAGTGTGTGATGTTATGGGTTTGTTTGAGGGTTCATATTTTGATCAGTGGAAGATATTTTATCTATCATCGACGAAATTTTGGATGATGTGGGAAGTGTTTAAGTCCATTTTCATCAAATAGTTCAAACCTGAGGAGGTGATGAAAAAGAAATTTGAAGAGATCAAGAGTATTCAAAAATTCTAGTGGATAGTGAAGGATTATGTTAACCACTTGATGAGCCTGATTTTTGTATACATTTCCATACATATTATTGAGAATAAAGAATCATTTTCATTGGAAACACACACTTTTAGGAAACCAATTCCTTATTTCAGTGTTCATTCTATTTTTTAGGTGTTTTCCATCCAAAGTAACAAATATGGAGTGATAATAATAAAAATTAAGATATACAAGGTGTTTACTTTATAAACACACGTCATGTACCTTTAACAATACATGGATTGGCCAGTTGAAGTACACACCCATGATGCCATCCAGAGAGTGCACGTCGTGTACTTCTTATTTACACACTGTTTACTTCCTTCTAGATGTGTTTGATGGATAAATTTGATTATTCATGCTATGTGGGGCTTCACAACATGCTATTTACCCCACTAACCAAGCAATGATATGTTTAGTGTCAATAAATGGTGCACGAATCACCTACCGGTGGAGAAACCAAACTAAAAAAAGATAGTTGACCTTAGTACAAAGTGAGTATTTTAGGGTACACACTGTGTAATATAGTTTTCCATAAATTTGAGGGAATCCCCTGGAGTTCATCTTGAACACTCCAAGGGGATGTTCTTCCACTCTATTGCTCAAACTTCCTCATATCCAAATTAGAGTTTTCCTCTATCGTTTTGAATTCAAATTACTATAATTACCTCTCCCCCTTAATTCTTAATCTCATTTTCATCATTGGGATTGTGTTTGTTCTCAATCCACACACCTTGACCATGTCTATAAGAGGGTAGTTCTCTAGTGTTGGGGTTCTAATAATATTTTTGGTTTATTGTATTATAAATTCTGAAGTGTTGATTTTATTATGAATTATATTTTACAATTACATTAATTAAATTAATTCCAAATTGATCATTGGTGTATTATCCAACCAAGAATAAATCCAATAGAAGAAATAAAGGATTTGTAGTGGATTAACCATTGACCATTAGGGGTTTCATAACCCGACAAATGTTGGGGCTCGGGCCGCAACTACCCCAAGCATGCCTCTATAGGATAAGGGCTGTATACTAGCATCAAGGGAACCAAAAACTCAAACAGTCCTTTTCCTAAGAACCTTTACAAACACACAGGCAACTCAATGAAAATGTGTTGAGGAAAAAGGAAAAAAAATATACAATACTAATATATATAACCCACAAACATGCATCAGACTCTAAACTGAACTAGTACATAAAAAGTAATCTGAGAAGTGGAAGGGAAAAATACACTCTCAATAAACAAAGTTTCACAACCCAGAAACAGGTGGAAAAGTAAAGCAGTTGAAAGAGCCACACTCCAAAATCCCATGTCAAAACCACCACACGTTGTATGAGCACCCTGTAACCCTAGATCCTCTGAATTCATGATCTACTTCTCCGTGGTATGTAAGGTCAAAATAAGTATGAGTGAAACCCAAGTAGGGGTGAGTATAAGAACACTCAGTAGGATTCCCCAAAGGCTCAAGGGGTAGAAAGAGAGGTATGGAATATGGAATTAGTATATTAAACAATGTATAGTAAAAGAGTATAGCTCAACCCCACAAGAGAGTGAAGTAAACTCATACAAATAAAAAAGAGATAGAAATGGTGATAACATGAACTTATTATTGAGTCTTCTCTACCCATAATTGCATAGTAGACTTGTCTAGCCCCAATAATCATGAAATGAAATCATGTGTCATACCTGGTGTGTCTTTTCCACTCCTGGAAGGAGAGTATCCAAAACCCTAGGACTGGGTACTGAAAATAGGATGCATATATACGCTCAATCAAAGAATCCCAAATGAAAGTGAGTAAGTGGATCTCTATCTAGTAGCTCATCCTAAGAAAAGAGACGCCAAAAGTTAACCACAAAAGACTCCCATCATCCCACATGTCTTCTCTCAATTTCTTGTCAAAGGGGCTCAATCACCACTCCTTGATATTATCCGCTTTGGGTGGGTATGTTTCGGATGCATGATCACATAGACATGTATTGGTGGGAAAAGCATCCCTCTTTCTCATGGGTCCAAAAGTTATGTCAAACCATAACACATAACTGATACATATACTCAAGAGGTCATGCCTCAAGGTTAGGACCCATACCCAGTCCAACAAGAGGGTTCCACTCTAGTGTCATCGATGATCTATGAATAGTCCAGCTGGAGGGTGCCACTCAGGTGTTTTTGAGGACCCTTTCCCATCCCACCTGGAAGGTTATACTCAGAAAATGATGAGGTCCCATTCCCTACCTAGCAGGAGGGTTCTACTCTATGGATCACTGAGGACGCATGCCCAATACGGCTAGAGGGTTCCACTTAGAAGGAATCAAGGAACTACAATGGCCATTCCTGTTGGATGGTACATCTTAGAAAGATCCTTAGGAAAGTCACTACCCAGATTTGTCGGTGGGTAAGTCTGGTACTGATCTGGTGATTCTTCCTAATCACAGTCATTGTCAAACATCTACTTGAATAAGCCTCATGCTCAGAACATCGATCATCACCTCAGATATACATCTTATTTGGAACATCTCGTATCATATTTTGACAGCCACTATGTAAGGAACCATCATGTTCTATGATGAAAAATACTCATGATAGGCTACTCGCATGCCAAAATATAAGTCCAGCATAAGGAGATACAAGAGGTAAAAGATTAATAGTGTAGTACATGACATTCATGGGTCCTAAACAATGTGTGAACCTGCCTCGTCTTCTAGATAGGTACCTAGCTATACTCAGATACTAAACTATTAACTAGTACCCACAAGTCGTTCCAGTGTACTCCCGAAGTACATGGAACCTCTATCCAATAGGCTGAAGAGCGTGCATTGCTCTTTGTTGAACCGAAGGGTGAGAATGTACATTTACTGAAATTCCACCTCAAATCAACCTGGATAACCTAAAAGATCACACCATCTTGATCCTTGTGGGAAAAATACACAGGATCTACTATTTATTCTTATTAATTGGACTCCTGGTGAAGGAACTGCATATCGCATAATTGCACATTAATGGGGATTTATGGGACCAACATTATGATATTTTATCACATAAAATAGATTTCTCCATTGTGATCCTCTCATAAAAGCACACTAGATTGGCTATTCATTCATCCCAAATGGACACCCAGTGAAAAAGCTGCCTTTCACCACAAATACTCAAATCAGGGATCATAGGGCCCACACCACCATCTTGGATTAAGCACCTAGAATAAATCTTGAAACTTATTCCTCAAATCTAGGGTTTCAATTCCCCGGATGGTGGATCAATTGGACATCATATATAGACATAGATTTCGATACAAGTTTCCCGAATAATAATAATTATAATATTATTTTTAATATCAGACGTTTCATGCCACCCAGTCTCAAACCTATAAAAAATGTCCTCAATGAGGATTCAAAATGTCTTCCTCAAATAAAGAGTAATGTTTCCACAAATGGAATGTGAATAGGACACCCGGATTAGAAGATATGGGAATTTGAATATTTTTTCCATAGCTTGAAGGCCCATTCTAGGTGGACTGGCCCTATCCAGATGGTCTGCACCGCCTGGGTCAGCCCACACCAGTCGGACCAAATCGTCCTGCCCACATGCTGGCTGTCAGCTGGGCACTACACCTAGCGCGTCTCGCATGTGTTGGCACTGGACCATTGTGGCCTGCTGGCCGCAGCTTCTTCCACATGATGGTGCTCCACCATCGCTACTCTTGCCTCCCACAGCCGCCACTTATCTTCCACGAACAACTGGAGAATACCCCAATGGTCAAAAAATTGATTTTGTTCTAGATATGGACCCATCAGGATGCGGTCTTTAGAGTTCTAGCCTCCTCTTATCAATTCATCAATGTTTCCACGCGGCGAAAAGTTGGAGAATCTTCCACTCGCCATTGTACCTCCTCTAGTTCATAAAACATGACTTCAAGCATAGATCAGACGCCTCAGGTTGAGAAATTCACACAAATATTCCTTGATTCAAGATTTGATGTTGTTTGGGCATGGATAAAATTTGTTTTGAATAATTATGAAGAATGTGAAGAATGGGTCTCTAGAAATCAAATTGGGTGATGTCCTTTGTTAGTCTGTACATTAAAAAAGGTATCCAAAGTATAGAATTCAAAAAAATGATTCTTGACAATGAAAATTCAATCAGGGAGCTGTAGAATCCAAATTAAAAATCCTACATGGATTCTATTTCAACGATTGATTTCCCTGCACCCTGATCTGCTTGGATCGAATGTTTGATCGTGACCCATCAAGAATCCAGCGTCGATTCACAGATTGAATGGAGAGAGGAACTTTGTCGGTGTCCATGTGATAAATTATCTCAACCTTTTTCATTTCCCAAAACTCTTATTTATAGAAAACATAAAAAATGGATACCAATGGTCACAAGATCTAAACATTTCATTTCCTCCAATTTTATGTATTGCTTAGGTAAAACACCACATTATAAACTCAACAGTGGTATTGGATTTCCAATCCGAGTCCCCGTTCAAATTTTATTTTATTCATAGTTCGAGATAAAAATAATTAAAATTTAATTATTTGATTACATAAATTCACTTTGTTGTGTTTCTACAGAAGGTAGACGCCAAAAAAAGTTATTCCCCGCCTAGGGAAAACGACATGCTCTAGTCCCAACTGTGGACTTAGATTTACAATCTAATATACCATTTGAAAGATATCCCATTTCCACCATGTGCATAGTATATAATATACTTAATATTTTTGTATAATTTATTTTTCTCATAAGGGGCCTCAAAATTTCACACCATCTCAGTGCCTGGCTCTGGAAATATATGTAGAAATATTCAAAAGTCATAAAAGGATAAAACTGAGTATCTACATTATTCCCTCCAATATTTTCCTACCTGAAAAAAATAAGGGAAACAAAACGTGATACTAAGCTAACACATGGATCTCTCACTCCTAGGAAAACCTGCATGTTTCTATGCTACCACTTTATATGAACCAAAGGAATGGAAATTCCTCATGAGGTCTTCTCATTAAAATGTTGGGCATAAAAACATTTACGTATCTCCTCAATAACAACACATGGGAGACATCAGTCGTAAACTTCAACTGAGTGGATAGGGTAAGGTGGTAGGTAACCTTTTCATCTCTTTTCATAGTCACGAATGGCCTGATGAAATTCGGGGGATAGTTTTCCTCCCCAGTCGAACCATTACATCCAACATCACAACTAGAATCACTACTTTTCCCTACAATAAAGTCTCATGATTCCCTCTTTTCAGAATATCCATTTGGTGAAACACCCAAGAATATATGGCCAGGTAGTGTTTTATAGTTGATGTTTCACAATCGAGACTCTCTTACACACTCTAGAAGTGAAGGAGTCAACACCATCGACTAAAGAAAACTGCACCCTCCTTCTCTACCAGGGTAAGTTGTAGGGAAGAAAACTCCTCCAGAAAATCTTGTATTTGGAGACCCTAATAATTCTTACTAAGGGAATATTATAAAACACTACCTATTTTCAAATTATAGACTATCCAAAATTTATAATCCCATAGGAATCTCCATCCAGCATCGCTGTCTGCTGTTCAAGTCTCTCTGGGTGAAGACGTACCTGAGACTATAGTGGTCTGTACAAACCACAATGCATTCTCCCAGAATTTTGTGTCTTCACACCCTTAGGTCGACGAAAAATACTTTCAGAACCACATATTTAGTCACAATGTCCACTTCATGGGGTTTCCATCACCATGACTTTTACTTTATAATTTCTATATCAAGGATGATGTTTGTCACGCAATGTACCAATGAACAGGGTAGGCGAGTAAACTCATCCAACTTCAAGTGGATTGCCATGGAAAACATGTGGAATACCCTAGAAATACTTTTCTATTATAGAAAGAGTGTAATCCCTAAACTAGATACTTCTCTACACACACTAGTTTCATCTCAATAAACAATGAGGTCAAGCAGAAAAACTCCACTAACAATGCATGTACCTACTCTGACCCTCCACTACAAAACCCTTCCATGAATGCCCAACTAAGAGGCACTCATCAACCACACCTTGATACTATTTTCATTGGGGAACACTAATTCACCCTCACAGTTTTTCTTGTGTCACAGAAACGCATCTCGATGGAAGGGGGACACCTCTCCCTCATGCATTCATAACTACATCAAACAAAACCGATGCATGGTTACACTGACACCCCACGTCACCCTGGTAAAACCATAATCAAGAAACAGGGAGAAAATATCACCTCAACTAGTGTCTAAAAATCTATACTAAAAAGGGTAGAAAGGACACAAATCATATCTCTTATCACCTCATTCATTGTAGGATTATATACATCTATATCATGCAGCTTCCTACGGCCCTGACCTCCCTGAGCCTATCGAGGTCCACCTGGTGGTAGTGGAAGGATCTCGTAGTGTCAACCACCAACCATAACTCCTCCTAATCCCCTTCCCACACCACCTCCCCAAGGACCACCCTATCCCCACTTGGGAGATCCTTGATCATGATGTCGTCTCTGTCTTGGTGGTTTATTTACAATATGATAAGGAAGATCAGCATGTCTAGTCGGGAAGTCTCATGCCATGTGACCTCACTTGTCCCAAGCATAAAACCCACCCTCCCTAGGCTTACCCAGATCCCTTAATTGTACCTTAACCAAGTTCTTGAGTCTCATCAAGGGGAGACCTTCTATGTCAAGGCCCTTCCAAATAATGCCTGCTAGCTATGACAGACATCTCAGCTTTGACGGGTCTTCCATAAAATCCACATGGGGTGTTCTTTGGTGAATTTCATGTGAGTCATGTTTTTATAAAAATTTAAAAAAAAATAAAAATTAGAAAGAACTCAAAGGTCATGTGGGCTTATTGGAGGATTCCTCACCCAGGGTTTCATAGACCTGGTTTTGAACTCACCTAATATCCATGTATAATCCTAATATTTCAAAAATTAAAACCATACATCATGTGTTCTTATTTTCACCATGTACTACTTCACCCTTACATTGAATATTTAATGTTAAATAACATGTTAACCACTAAAAACATCACTCCAGTGGTTGAGATCATAAGTTTGGATCGACCGATCGCAAGTTAGAATCACACCCCGAGCACCGGACCGAAGGTTGTAGTTATATTTTTAAAATTTTAGAAAACACGATGTATATTTCTATAGTACACTACACATTTGGTTTTATTTTTTGTTTTTAAATTATTTTATTTTTATATGTTTATATAATTACAAATTTAAATAATAAATAATATTTATTTTATGTAAATTATACTTTAATAATGATAATTCTAATTATAATAATAACAAAACACATAAATGGTATGTTGATTATGAAATTGGTCGTGTACCCCAGCTATAAAACCTAGGGAGCCCTATCTTGGTTGATCCCATGTTGATCCCCCATCTCTCTATTTTCTATCATAAGGGTTCCTTCATATGCCTATCCACCTCCTTCCCTCAATACATCTATTTTCTTCAATTAAAGATCAAAAATATTAAACATTTAAATATATTGTACAAGTATGTACATCTTCACACACTCTTTCAATGTTTTACACCTATTTAGGTGATTTATAGATCAAATGACTATTTGGGTCCCAACCCATAGTGGACAGGTTCACTGAAGAACAACACGCTATGTACTACTTGTACACAACCACACATGCTTAATTTAGAATTTTAAAAGTACATGGAATGTTCGCTCGGCACACCCCATATAGCATCACCCATGCCCAGTTCCTCAAAGTGAACTCATGTCCCGATGACCACACAACCAACACTCGATGTACTTACACATGGTTTGTCTATTCTGGAAACATCGTGTACTATATCAGTGAAGTACATGACCATGTCACAAGGAATACACAAGGACAGAATAACATGTTCTCATACATGATGTTTTGTACATACACGTGGCGTGTACCTTACTACCTACAGAGTCTAATCCAAGTCTTTTTTTGGGAACATACATAACCAGATTCCTGAGTCCCGCTCCACGTCGTGTCGTCCAATAACTTTATATTTACTCATTGGACCCAATAAATAACCACATGGAATTTTTATCTAGACTTCATGGGCTCACCACCTGATCACATTACATTCCATGTATTCTCAATCCAAACGTCATGTACTTTTCTTTTTAGTGTTTTCTCACTTATCTTTTTTTTTGTTTTTTTTTCTTCTTTTCTTCTATTCAATTAAGTTATGGAAGATTGTGATTGAGCTAGTGGGAAGTGGTCCACCCCCGATACTGATGGGGGATGTCCCACACATCATATTCGAATCCAGAATCCAGCAATGACCTCAGCAACAGAGACCCTAGTGTCTCAGCCATGGACCCCATTAGTTTTACCTCATATTGTACTGGAACCCAAATCTTTTACATTAGATTTCAATCAAGAATACACCATTCTACCATATATGGAATACACATCCATGATCGATCTATCAATAGCTATGGGGCCCACTATAGTAACTACTACAGCTATAATGACGCTATCAGATTCCACTTCTCCCCTTCTACATGTGGTATGTCCGTAGAGATATATACAACAACCACACCTCCACCCACATCCACTATAGTTAGTCCCTCCACATCAATATTTGAGGACCCCTCTTAGTGAGATCTAATAGTTTCTCGAGTATAGATGGATTCATGCCTTATCTTTTCTATGAGACATCCTTCCACAGAAAAGATGCAATAGACTTCATGGTGCATGATCCAGTTGGGAGTCGATTTTTATATAGTATTTTTCCTTAGTGTATGGGCTTTTGGGAGGAAATTCGGGAGATCCTTGGACACACACATCTTCTAAAAATGCTATAGGTTACCACTCATACATTCCATGATTTATTTTTGTACATCATCTCTACTTTAGAGTTTTATGGGCCCACTGACCATCAAACACCTTGAAACATGAAAACTCTAGTATCTTTCTGGATGGGTGAATTTCACTTTTCATTGAACATGGTGAAGTTTTGATGACGGTGCAGATCTTACCCCCATCCCTCCACACCACCATTATTTCCACCCTCACACGCCCCAAACACTTTGACCTCATTACCATGTGGTGGGAAATTGCTATGACAAACCACAAGTACACCCTCACATCCCAAAAGATCACTCTCATCATTTCACACCTTCTATGTTTTATCCATCACTCCTTCCATGCCATGAAGATATTGGTTTCATGTTAGGATGTGATATAGAGATTCCCACCTGTATCATCCAGCATGACTACCCATACCTACCATTTCATTCCACGTACTATATTAACTCTATGATCCATGGACCTCAAGGAAAACTGAATGAAGGCTTCTATTCCCCCACGTTGGAACATTTTTTGGGGATGTTTGAGACCTCTCTACCTCAATATCACTTAGTCTATCCCTAGTGTATGGACATCATCATTATTTTACACATGAGGATGATCGATTTTCGGGGAGACATTTTTGTGTTCATGTCGGATTCCTCGGATCATGAAAGGGTGAGAGATGACCCACCTACCCCTAATGGTTTTATTGATAACGTCCTACCCAATTCACTAGAGAAAGATCCTTCCCCAAACTTACCCACTTCCTCCTATCATAACTCCTATTCCACCATTCCTTCCTTTTATAGACCATACACATTCCCACCTCCACCTACACCCTCGTTTTATCTCCCCATATCCCTCCACATGGCCATGATGAACCGCTACCTGGACCTTATCGAGCACCACCATGATACCATGGCTCAAACATAGGATGGACAGAGAGAATGTTCAGGCTTCTTATTCAGTAATAGCTCATTCAATTCACCCCAATGTCTGCTCTTTCCTATGATCCTCATCCTTCAGCTGCACAGACATCTCTCACAGCTTTGGCCTCATATTCATTGCTCTTATCTACTACTGGTCCAGATTCCACTACTACTGCTATCACAACAGATGTACCAGCTTCACCCACCACATAAAGTGAAGACCTAAAGCCTCCGACATCAACTATAGCAGCTCCTCTACCTGATCCTCCTATTTCAAACAGTGTATCCTATAAAGTGACCCAATGACTACACTACTGAAAATACAAGTTTTCCCAACGGTATTGAACCATTGGGAAAGGCTGAAGAACCATTGGTATATGCTATACCAACGGTTATGAAAACCATAGGAAAGAAAGATATTGGGAAATCTTTTCCCAATTGATTACAGTGAATCGTTGGGATAGGTTGGGAAAAATTAACCTATCCCAACGGTTTGGCTTGAACCATTGGGAAAACAAAGAACTCTCTTCCTTCCCAACAGTTTCAAAACCATTGGAAAAGGATTTTTACCAATGGTTCTATGAACCATTGGTAAAAAACTCAGAGAGGCTATGCCAACAATTTCAAACCGTTGGCATAGCCTATGTTATGCAAATTGCACAACAGCCTACAATTTGCACAGCAGCTCTCATTTTGTGCAATTTTCACAGCAGGTCTCATTTTGTGCATTCCCCCTCATTTTCAATCCTATTATTGTACTTACAATAAACTAACACATACATATACAATTATTGTACCTGCAATAACAAACTAACACTTACATATAGAGAACAATTTCATACACATTTAACATATAATGCAACATGGAACTATACGCATCCATAATTAAATTAGAATTCATAACGTAGTTATAAACATACATAATTCATTTAGAATTCAATTTAAAATTTAGAAGACAATTATATGTCGGATTCGGAATTAAATTCATAATTTGATCGGTTTTTCATATACCATATATTTTTCCTTGAAATGATGTCCGTTTTAAACAAAATACATACACTTGGAGTGATACTGGCCACACCATGCCTCAGATTGAGGCGAGGTTAACATGTACAGGTCACAAATGACCCATCGATCGTTTTCCTAAAGTATCAACATATTTTGAAAGCGTTTGGTCTATTTTCCGTATGTCAATTGTTGTTTTCACTTAAAAAGAAGTTCTTTTTAAATAAAATAGAGACACTTTGAATCGTGCTGGCCACACCATGCCTCGGATTGAGGTGGGGTTGAATCTTTCACATCACAAATGACCCATGGATCATTGTGCTAAAATATCAACACATTCAGAATCCGTTTGGTCAGTTTTCCATATGTACTTAAAATGATGTTCATTTTAAACATAAGAGAGACATTTTGGGTGGTCCCGGACACACCACAACTTTTATTGAGGCGCAGTTGACTCGTACACGTAACATATGACCCATGGATCATTGTCCTAAAATTTCAACAGATTCTGAATGCATTTGTTCAGTTTTCCGTATGCCAGTTGTTTTTTTTCACTTATAACCATGTCCATTTTAAACAAAAGAGACACAGTTAGAGTGGTACCGGCCACACCACATCTCGGATTTAGACATGGTTGAATCATACATGTCTCAAATGACCCATGTATAATTTTACTAAAGTATCAACATAATACAAATGTGTTTAGTCAGCTTTCTATATTCCAGTGGATGTTTTTCACTTATAATGATGTCCTTTTGAAACAAAAGACAGACACTTTGAGTGGTTCCGGCCACACCGCGTCTCAGATTAAGGAGGGGTTGATTCTTAAACGTCACATATGACCCATGGATAGTTGTGATAAAGTATCAACACAATCAAAATCTATTTGGTCAGTTTTCCGTATGTACTTAAAATGTTGTCCATTTTAAACAAAAGAGAGCCACTGAGAGTGATCCCGGCTACACCGTGCCTCAGATTGAGGCGGGGTTGACTCGTACATGTCACATACGACCCTTGGATCGTTTTTCGAAAGCATCAACACATTTTGATAGCGTTTGGTCAGTTTTTCGTATGTCAGTTGCTGTTTTCACTAAAAATGATGTTCATCAGAAACATAAGAGAGACACTATGAATGGTGTCAGACACACCGCGCCTCATATTGAGGCGGGGATATATCGTACACATCACATATGACCCATGGATCATTGTGCTAATGTATCAACACAATCCAAATGCGTTTGCTCGGTTTTCCATATTCCAGTAGATGTTTTTCACTTAAAATGATGTCCTTTTGAAATAAAACACAGACACTTTGAGTGGTGCCTACCACACTGCATCTCAGATTGAGGTGGGGTTGATTTATAAACTTCACATATGACCCCTGGATCATTCTCCTAAAGTTTCAATGAAAATAGAATGTGTTTGGTAAGTTTTCCGTATATACTTAAAATGTTGTCCATTTTAAACAAAAGAGAGATAGTTAGACTGATCTCGGCCACACCGTGAATCGGATTGAGCCCAGGATGGCTTGTACACATCACATATAACCCATGGATCATTTTGATAAATTATCAACAGATTCCGAATGTGTTTGGTCGGTTTTCCGTATTCTAGTTTTTCTTTTCACTTATAATCCTGTCCATTTTAAACAAAAGAGACACAGTTAAAGTGGTGTCGGCCACACCGTGTCTCGGATTTAGACGGGGTTGACTCGTACACATCTCAAATGACCCATGGATCATTTTCCTAAAGTATCAACACAATCTGAATGCGTTTGGGCAGTTTTCCGTATGCCAGTTGATGTTTTTTCACTTAAAATGGTGTCCTTTTGAAACTAAAGATAGACACTTTGAGTGGTGTCAGCCACACCGCGTCTCAGATTGAGGTGGGGTTGATTCATACACGTCAAATATGACCCATGGATCATTGTACTAAATTATCAACACAATCAGAATCCGTTTGGTCAGTTTTACATATGTACTTAAAATGTTGTCCATTTTAAACAAAAGAGAGCCACTTAAAGTGATCCCAGTCACACCGTGCCTCAGATTGAGATAGGGATGACTCGTAAATGTCACATATGACCCTTAGATCATTTTCCTAATGCATCAACACATTTTAAAATGCGTTTGGTCAGTTTTCTTATTCCATTTGTTGTTTTCAATTAAAATGATGTCCATTTTAAACAAAAGAGAGACATTATGAATGTTGTCGGCCACACCGTGCCTCTTATTGAGGCAGGGTTGACTCCTACACGTCACATATAACCCATGGATCATTTTTCTAAAGTATTGACACAATCCGAATGCATTTGGTCAGTTTTCTGTATGCCAATTGATGTTTTTCACTTAAAATGATGTCCTTTTGAAACAAAATACAGACACTTTGAGTGGTTCCAGCCACACCGCGTCTCAGATTGAGGAGGGATTGATTTTTACACATCACATATGACCCATGGATCGTTGTACTAAAGTATCAACACAACCAGATTCCGTTTGGTCAGATTTTCATATGTACTTAAAATGCTGTCCATTTTAAACAAAATAGAGCCACTTATAGTGATCTCGACCACACCGTGCCTCGGATTAAGGCGTGTTTAACTTGTACACATCACATATGACCCATGGATCTTTTTCCTAAAGCATCAACACATTTCTAATGCAATTGGTCAGTTTTTCGTATGTCAGTTGTTCTTTTCACTTATAATCCTGTCCATTTTAAACAAAAGAGAGACAGTATGAATGGTGTCGACCACAACGCCCCTCGGATTGAGGTAGGGTTGACTTGTACACATCAAATATGACCCATGGATCGTTGTTGTAAAGTTTCGACACAATCTGAATGCATTTGGTTGGTTTTACGTATGCAAGTTAATGTTTTTCACTTAAAATGATGACTTTTTGAAACAAAAGACAGACACTTTGAGGGGTGTTGGCCACACCGCTTCTCCGATTGAGACGTATTTGATTCATACACATCACATATGGCCCATGGATCATTATGCTAAAGTATCAACACAATCAGAATCTATTTGGTTAGTTTTCTGTATTTACTTAAAATGTTGTCCATTTTAAACAAAAGAGAGCCACATAGACTGATCCCGGCTACACTGCGACTCGGATTTAGCCCAGGTTGGCTCGTACACATCACATATGACACATGGATCTTTTTAATAAATTATCAATAGATTCTGAATGCATTTGGTTGGTTTTTCATATGCCATTTGTTCTTTTCATTTATAATCCTTTCCATTTTAAGCAAAAGAGAGACACTATGAATGGTGTCGGCCACACCGCGCCTCAGATTGAGGCGGGGATGACTCGTACACATCACATATGACCCATGGATCTTTGTCCTAAATCATCAACACATTTAATTTGTGTTTGTTCGGTTTTCCATATGTACTTAAAATGTTGTCCATTTTAAACAAAAGAGAGACACTTAGACTGATCTCGGCCACACCGCGACTCAGATTGAGCCTAGGTTGGCTCGTGCACATCACATATGACCCATGGATCATTATGATAAATTATCAATAGAATACGAATGCATTTTGTCAGTTTTCCGTATTCTAGTTGTTCTTTTCACTTATAATCATGTCCATTTTAAAACAAAATAGACACAGTTAGAGTGGTATATTAGTTGTTTATTCACATTATTCAAATACATCCCTTTTATAACATACCATGAATCTATGATGTTGATTAGATGTTTAAATTTAGTTTACATTGATTATGATGCTGAAAATAAATAAAAAATATATTATAGATTTTCTAGTAGTAAATGAAATCAAGGAGGGTGGGGGGCTATCCGGGGGTTGTCCAGTGGGTGTCCGAGGGGCTATCCGAGGACCAAAGATGTGGGTGGGGGCTGTGTGGGGGGCTATCCGGGGGGTGTTAGGGGGTTTTCTGGGGTCCAGGGAAGAAGGTCGGGGGCTGTCCGGGGGCTGCCTGGGGGGATGTCTAGGGGGGCTGACTCGGGGGTGTCTGAGGGGCTGTGGGGGCTGTCCGGAGACCAAGGGGGGGGCGGGGGGGGGGGGGGGGGGGGGGCTGTCTGGGGGGTTTTCTGGGTTCCAAGGAGGATGGTGGGGGGGGGGTTGTCCAGGGTCCAGGAAGGAGGGGGGTTTTCCAGGGAGTTCCCAAACACACAACCACTAAAAGACAACAACATCCATAAAAACAGATAATATATAAAAATAACTCAACTCCAATACTATACTACGAGTCTAGATAAAACCAAGAACTAGAATAGATTAAATATCAAATCTCAGTAATATTAGTCAAAAATGTAATGGAACAATTTTTACCACATCACCATCACCATCATCACCATCATAATCACCCTTGTTCTCATCCCCATCATTGTCCTTGCCCTCCTCAGTGCCCTCCTCCTCTCCCTCCCCCTCCTCCTCGCTCTTGCCACCCGCCTCGCCCTCCTCCTCTCCCTTATCTTCCGCATCAGACTCCTCGCCATCATCATCGTCAAGGAAGAAATCATCCTGACCACCACTAGAACTTTGACCTGGATCACCATATATAGAACGTATTGACAACATATATTCATCAAAAGCTGGGCTGGCCTCTGCTGGAAGTGTTGGACGTAGAACTTCAATAAATTTCATAAACGCACTGTTTGCCCTAGAAGACTGTTCTGCCATCTCTGTGGCCCTTTTCTTAGCCTTTTCTGCATGTGACATAACTTTATGAAGCTCGGTGGCACTAAAACTCGTACCTGAGGAGGGCCAATACCTCGTCGGGGCTGTCCTAGGTCAGCAGCATACTCTGCCAGGATGCTTCTCTCCTAACACATGATGTAAGTGATCAGTTGGCCCAAAATTGTTTTGTTCATGAGAATCGAGGGCCTATAAAGCAACCTGTTAAAAATATAAATATATTATTAAGTTACAAAATAAATATTAAAATATAAAATCAACATATTAAAACTTAAAATCTGCTGCTGAGTCACTTCGTTGACGGCACTTCCATCCTTTTTCCGTCTACTTGAGGAAAAAAGTTTTGCTCAAGGAACACGTCCTTCAATATTCTGTATTTGCCTCTAAAATGACATTGAAAACTAAAGTTATATGAAAACATTAGCAAACTATTAAATAATTGAGAAAACAAAAGAAAATTTAAGTTGTAAAGAAAACTTATAAAAAAATTTCATACCTGCTTCCTCTCATGATCCGGCATCGTAGTACTTCCTAGTGTGTAGAGGTATTTTTTGGCATCAATGTTTTTTTTATATTTTTTCCAGATGATTCTAAATAAAATTCAACAATGAAAATGATAATATTAATGCAAAACATGAAAATTATTATTTAAATACCTCAAATGTAATTCATATCTTAAACTGGGTACTTGTCCAATGAGTAATCATCTGACGATACTTATTTGTTGGACAATCATCCACAACTGGTACCGCCTCTAACTCAGTGACAACTCTAGCACAGCAGCCAATATAAAACTCAGGATTTTAGGCTCTCTAAAGCTCACCTAAATCCATTAGATGTTCTGGTCGTGCACCCTCACCATCGGGAAAATTAAATCGAAGCTGACATAAAAATATTAATTCATATAAATACAAAATTAATTCATGGCATTAAATAAAACAGATTTTTTTACCCATATCTCTGCCCAAGCTCTATCCTTGACCTCATGTGGGAAATGTCTCCCTAACAGCGGGCTGACGGGAATGATGTCGAAGTATTTGGCAAGCATCACCAAAAAACTCCGACATTGCTGCCCTTATTTCTCAACCATTTGGTTGTCTTCCTTGTAATCCACCATAACCCGTGTGTGGTAGTTCCACACCGAACGCATGCATGTACACCCCTGACCCTACATCCTATCAGTAGATGTATCTGTCATGAATGAAAAACAAATATTTTATCAAAACATGTTATAATGAAAATAAATATTACTTTAAAAATTTGTTAGGGTTTTATAAATATACCTGTGCCAGTCTGATCGTTGAGTGCCGCCGGATCCACAGAAACTGATGGAACATACTGTGGTGGAACAGGAGTCGAAGATGATGGAATATAGAAGCTCAGAGAGACAGAAGTAGAAGGAAAAGAAGATGGGACAGCTGTGTGACCGGATTCTGACTGGGGAGTTGGAATTATCATGGGATGCGAAAATGATGGACCAGAAGAAGCAGAAGGTATCAAAAACATGGGAGGCCTAAATATCCCGTGTTCCCCTAACGACACACCGGGATATGAATGTGGGAATGATTACACGTCAGTGGGAGGGGTAGGGTCTAGTCGGGCACGCGCAGCTGCTCATCCACCTCTGGTACGAACCCTCCTCGTACCACCGGCCTAAGTACTAGGACTGGTACTAGGCCCTTCGTCAAATAACTATCAATGGATAGGTGGATCCTAAAAAAATGTTTACAAAAAAATTAATCACATGCCATTATATATTCTTTAAATATATGTATTTGAAATAAAGTACTCATTGTAGGCACTAATGGTGGAACGCCCATCTCTGCCATCCGACGATTGTTCTCCATCATTTTTTTCCTTCGTCTCTCTTCAATTGGCTGCATTTCCTGCTTTTAAAAACAAATATGTAATTAATTAGAAAAAGGAAACTAATGTGTTAAACAAAAAATTAAATATATGAGGGATTATGGGGATTCATTGGAAATTTAGATATCAATTGTTTTATAAGAGCTTGATTGGATTTAATAAATCATAGAAGTTTTACTGTTCACCAGGTTAGAAATATTGTTTGACTAGGTTTGAATACAGTTCAATTCCAAATTAGAAAATGCAATTCAAATAAAACAGCAACCAATAAACATTGAAAATTCACATAACGGTGAAGTCAGCTAAAACATATTTGTGACCAATACTAAATCAATTTGAATATTATCCACCTTAACAACCCAACTCGAGGTAAACCAAAATAATTGAGAACATGGATGAATGATCCTATATATTTTCAACCACAACTTCAGGTTCACAATCAACTATGACAATTGAGCTATTGGTGTAATAAAAATAAATAAATGGATTGGTTCCAATGGCACTAGGGACAGTGTCCCTTCCATCATCACCCTAATCAAAAATATGTCTTGGATTTTACTTCAACTATGACACCAAATTCAGGTCAAAGTTGGTCTTTGACATAAAAAACTTTTTTAGCCATTGATGCTAACACATATGGTTCTTCAGTAGCAACATTGCGAGTAATATTAATTACTCGAAATCCACAATAATCAATAAATGTGCCATGTCTTGTAATCGAATCAAACTAATGGAATTTCATCATTATGACTCGTCCATGAGAGTAATAATCCAATATTATTATTTTCTCAATGACCCCATAATAACCCACATTTTCAAATTGTGGTCTACTATCTGATGCACTAGCATAACAATCTGTTGTGGTAGTAACCATAACACCATGATGTTGTTTTCTCATGTTCTTTTCTCGTTCAGTGACAATAAATTTGTACCCATTGATAACAATTGATTTATAGTAACGAACCATGGTATTTGGACCAAAAGCCAAAACTCTTATTTCATCAGAGATAGAGTCAGCAGAAAAACTAAATACCTGCAATATAAATGATTGTTAAACTTAATTAAATATTTATATATTTAATTTAAATAATAATATATTTACCTTCAATTTTAATCAAGCAGAAAACTCTTTTCTATGCAAAGTCTCTCTCCTTCTAAAAGATAAAGAATGATGCTTTCTATTTATCATTGTTTTATGTTCCCTGTAGATAAAAAATATGAATATTTTAACAGATATATATGCAAGATATACATATTAAATTTAGTTACCTTATATAGTCATCGAAAAAATCACAGTTGAACAAAAATGTGTGATGTGCCATCTCCCGCTCTTCATGGATTAATGTCTTCAATGTATATGATCCAGGAATTCCTCCTGTTTGTGGAAGTCATGGAAAACTGGGTTCAATTTTCTCATACTATTCTTCTTCATTTCTTATTGGTCTGTTCATTCTTGTTGTAAGATTAGACAAATACATTGAGCAGAAATCCTTACATTCTTGAGCCAAGTAACCGTTCACAATAGATCCTTTGGGATGATTACTGTTTTGGACATAAGACATTAATGTGTACATATTTGGTTCAGTTGGATACATCCAACGAAAAGAAACTGGTCCTCCGAGAAGTATTTCAGTGGGAATATGGACAGTCAGATGGAGCATGCATGTGAAAAATGATGCGGGAAATATTTAATCCAACTCACACAAAATTAATGGGGCATCTGTCAACATTTTTTTCAAGAAAGACTTGGACAACATCTTAGCACAAAGATCTATAAACAAATGGAACAACCAAATAAAAGTCACTTGTACATTATTGGAAAAAAGATGACAGATTTCTATTAGAAGCAACTCATGCTGTAGGACGTGATAATCATTTGTCTTCAAATATTTTAGCTTCAACTTTCTTCTGTTGACCCATTTAGATATGTTTCTTGAATAGCCATCAGGAACTCTAATAGTCTCTAATACTTCCAGAATTTTTTTTCCATAGGTTTCATCACATAAGAAGCACATGGAAGTTTCCATTTATTTTCACTGATACACACAGGATGCAATTCTGTTCTGATGCCCCAATCCACCAAGTCACACTGAGATTTTAAATAATATTTTGTCTTCCCCTTGACATTTAGAAGAACCGAAAGCAACATTTTCCATATATTCTTTTCAATATTCATTACTTCTAACCAATGACGTAAAAAATTGGTTGACCAATAAGGAAAATCAAAAAAGATACTCCTCTTCCTCCAATTGTAATAGGTTTCAGTGGAAACATTCTTTCTCTTTCCAAATTTCATTTGACCCTTCCCGAATGAAAAACTGAAATCTTTCAATTCCTTAAGCACATCAGTTCCAGACATAAACTAAGGTGGATCATCAGTCTCTATGGTATTATAAAATCTTTGAATATTCATTCTATATGGATGATCCTTTGGCAAGAATCGTCGATGTCCCATAAAACTGAAACTATAGTGATGTTTCAGTCTTCTGGATCGTGTATTCTTCGTACAAACTGGACATGACACTTTTCCCTTCGTGCTCCATCCAGACATCATTGAATAAGCCAGAAAATCATCGATCATCCACATAAGCGCAGAACACATCTGAAATATGTCTTTCGAACATGCATTGTATGTGCGCACACCCACATCCCAAAGAATTTTCAACTCTTTTATTAAAGGTTGCATGTATACATCAATATCAATGTCGGGATCAAAAGGACAAGATATGAGTATACTCATGAAATTGAAATTTTTTTTCATACACAACCATGGGGGAAGATTATAAATGTGTACGAAAACTAGCTATGTGCTTTGCGAAGTAAGCATCTTCCCAAATGGATTAAAATCGTCCCATGAAAGACCCAGCCTCACATTACGCACGTCAGCTGCAAAATCAGGATGTAGAACATCAAATATCTTCCATGCAAATCCATCTGCAGGATGAACCAACTCATCATTAGTCTTCTTTCTCTCAGTATCATGCTATCTCATTTTTATTGATATTTCATCAGACATAAAAAGATTCTGGAGTCTGGGGATCAATGGAAAGTGCCACATTACATTCTGTGGAATATGGGATGATGTTCCATCAGATTTTGACTTGCAGTAGGATGTGCCACATTTTATACAATCATTTTTTTCAGTGGTTTCCTACCAGAATAAACTACAATCTTTCAGGAAATCATAAATTTTGTTTCTTGAAAATACAAGTTCCTTAACTAACTTTCATGCCATATAGTGGTTTGAGGGAATATCTGCATCATCTGGAAGTAAATCCTTTAAGAGGGTAAGAATGTAATCGATTTCTATATTATAAATCCCATACATAGTTTTCTCATGAAACAATAGGATTAAAAATTCCATCTTTTTCATTTTATCGCATTGTCGATATACTGGAGTCGTGGAAGCATCATTCAATTTTTTCACCCTATCAATATCATCATTTTCACTAGATGCATTAGCTGTCCTCATATCAAAGTCTTATTGAGTCTAAATCCTTTATTTTTCATCATGATGAATAATCGGAAACTGGTCATCTAAGAAATTCTCCACTCCAGTCCTTTCATTTCGATCGTCACCAATTTGAGATTTCATTTTCTCCCCGTTGTGATACCACACAAAGTAGTTTTCTTGAAAACCATTTTTGGTTATATGGTAGCTGATTTCTTCACGACTCATCCAAGGTCTACTAACACAATTGGAACATGGGCAGTGTATGCGAACACTATCTGAGGCATTGTGAAATGAAAAATCTATAATTCTCTCCAAATTGTTTTTAAAATCGCTTGAGATCCGATCGGTTTCATACATCCAACTTCTGTCCATTCTGTAAAAAGAATTTATATAAGTTATTTTGTCATAAATAATTCAATACAATTGACCTTTAATAGAAAATACATTTAATTAAACGATAAAGGAAGAAAATAATCAAGGTATCAACTACACATGTGAAAAAAACATACTAATTTGTTTTTTAAATAATGTAAAACCAACATAAACTTAATGTGTTATCACATCACTGGATGCCTCATCCCATAACCATATTAGTAGGGTGTCATGAACATGAATAACATCAACCTTGTGCCATCTTCCTACACTACATGACCCCAACCACACGCCATGTCTTATTATAGCCTTATCACATCACACGTCACCTGAAAACACTAGGGAAAACATTATACATCTCACCTGAAGACACATGGAAAATCACATATCATCTTGCCTAAAAAAACATGGTCATTCCCTTATGAAAGAATAGTAGGGAAGACATGGTAGTTATCCAACCATATAACCACCATCATAGATATTAGAAAAAATACACATAACTCAAAACCTCTGATAGTTGGTATGATTATCCAACTCTGGATGAGAATATGTAGAAATCACATAAAATACATGATATATAGATAGCACAAAATACCCAACCTATGGGTTCACATTAACTACGTAATCACACACTTCACTACTACCATACAACACATAAACCATCACAACCACTTTTACCACTATATTCAACACACCACACCACCACCACACAAGACACATAGCATTTCCCACTTTCATTTATAAGCCACTTCATTCACACTTACATTGTCCATTCATTTAATGTTAAATTAATTAAATCCATTTACCACACATCCATTTCTATTCCATCTCATTTATTTACTATCTTGTTTTTTTGTTTTAACAGCATAATTTATTCAATAGATAACCATGAAACTAATAAAACCACCACACAACAACTCACCATCTCACAATAACCATCGTCACCATGTTACATCGGCCAACCATCTCACCAAAAAAACACATATCACAACAAATATATTGCACATCACAACCACCACACAACCATAACCACCTCACTACATCATAAACCACAACCTCATCACACAACACCTCCACATGGCACAACACCACCACACGGCACAACACCACCACACAACACAACACCACCACACATCATCACTATCACACTAATTCACATGTCACATCCATGCCCAGTAACCATCACATTACAACCCCACATATCACAAAGCCCAACTGTTCACCTCAATCACCATACAAAAGCCTACAACATACAATGAAACACAACAAAAAACCTCTCATAGAAGCAACATACCCCAACTTCCACAATTTATTCAAGGTATTTTATTACATTACCCCTTTATTTAGCATGGACATTATAACACAAATGATATTCCAGGGGAAACTAATTAATTAACAAAATATTCGTCCATTTTCCTATTTTTCAAGGTGAAATCACAGTAAAATAAAAACTTAAAACGAAAATAATAGTTGAAAACAATAAAAACAAGGTAGAAATTAAATATTGTATGTGTATAAATAATAAAATACCAGATTTGAGATGATTCAGATAATGTTTCTGCTGTTCGAATGGGGGAATTCGCGAGAGGAGCCGAGCGCTGGATAGATTTAGGGTTCTATCGCGAATGGGGGAGAGAAGCGGCTCGACTGTATTTGGGGTAAAGATTTACCAATGGTTTTTAAAAACCATTGGTAAAGGGGTGTTCAAGGAACCCATTTCTAGCGGTTCAATAAAACTGTTGGCCAAGGGTAACTTGAACACCCCTTTACCAACGGTTTTATGAAACCATTGGCAAAGGGGTACCCTTTCCCAACGGTTCACTAGAACCATTGGGAAAGGGTTTCCGAGCCCTTCATTACCAACGGTTTAAGAAAACTATTGGTAAAGAACCCTGGGTAAAAAACACATTTCCAGTAGTGCTAGTTTTTAACACACATGTTACATTATAGATATCTATTTTGTTCTATTATTATGATTTGATAGTCTATGTGCATTCATAATTTTTTTCACATTCCTCAATAGTCATAGATACTCTTTAGCGATATGGGAATCTCCATTCCATTACATTCCTTCTTTTTTCTCTCCACTGGGGAGTATTATTTTTGGTCTTTCCTTTCATTTTATGAATTCGAATTTCTTATTTCATTGTTTCCCCTAAATATATCTAACATGTTTCATTACCCATCCTCTTCTCTTCCTTAATGTTTCACTTGGAGGACCTTGTTCCATATTAAGTGTGTGGGAGATCCTCTGACTATAATGGTGTTTTCCATTGAAATGATCTATAAGACATCATTAATAGTTGAAATATTATAAAATGTGTAAATTTTATATTAATTATAATTATAAATAATTAATTCATAAATGTTAATTTTGAAAGTTGTATGATTATTATAATTTCATGTATTTTAAAATGATTGGTGATATTGAATAACATTTGAATTAGATTTTTATCAATTTAGATTTATTAGACTGGCCATTTTTACATGTTTCATGACTTGATTGACTCATTTTTATCCCCATTCCAGATATTTATTCAAATCCTTTTTCAAATATTCTTTCTTTTGCCCTATTTCTTGAGATATTCTTAGGATATTCATGACTACTAAAACATTTATGTTTTTTTTAAAATGAATATTTTGAATCACATTAAAATGATTGAAGAATTTGATTGATATTTTCATCTATTTTTACCTTGAGACATACCCTACAAATAACCTCCATAAAAGCCTCAAAAACCATGAACTTCTTTGATAGGAAGCCTCATTACAAGCCTATTTATCCTTATAACCCTTATTCTTGGATAATATTGTATTTTTTTCATTTGAGATATAGAGAGTGTGTTTGGGGATTCATGGTATATTCAGGTGAGAAACTATAAAATTATGTTTGTGGGAATGTTACACTTGTTCATTTAGGCAAAAGGGATCCAAAACCACCATTCATTGTATTCTTATTGATCCCTTAAAAATGTTGAAAAAATCAAAAGAGGGTAAATTTTCATTAATTATACTTATTGATAGTTTACGAGCCCATTTTGGTAAGGGAAAATTATGATGATGATGAATTTTGATAGATCTTGTTGGGGATGCATTTTCATGGAGTTTTATTTTTGAAAATCATGCTTTATTATATAGGAATTTTTCCTCCTTTTCTAATCCTATAATACATTTTTCATATTATTATCTACCTACCCTTAGTATTAGAAATATTTTAACCTTGTTGAAATACCTCATGATTTTTATGATTTGATATATGAAGTAGATGATGATAATACTTTCCAGCCTATGGGTAAAGTGTATATACTTAATATTGAGAATAAATTTGATTACATGATCTTGAGTGATGAGTGTGTTATTTACTAGTGAGGTAAATCATCAGGTGGCATGTGTATTTATGAAAAGTGAAAATGTGTTAATAAAATAGGATGAAAATAATTAATTGATTTATAAATGAGGCATGATTATAATATCTTTGAAATTGAAATATGTTTAGTGCCTTTTAAAATCCTATGTTCTGGTAATAGTATTAATAATTTATATTATTTGAATGCTTCCCTTTTTAGATTTTGAATTTTATTAATTAGACGTTGAGATTTTTTTTGAGGTCATGAAAATTACTAAGTATGGGGGAGTTTTATGTGTCTGATTTTTATGTACATTTACATCAATATTATTGAAAATAAAGACACATTTTCACTATATACACATTATTTTAGAGAAACAATGCTTTATTTTGGTGTTAATGCCAATTTTTAGGTGTTTTACAGCCAAATTCACAAATCAAGAGTTATAATAATGAAAATAAATAGATAAATAGTGTTTAAGTTATAAAAACACATCATGTACCTTTTCCCATACATGGATCAGTCAGCTTGAGTACACACCCATGTTGTCGACCACATTGTGAATGTTGTGTACTATATGTTTACATCTCTTTTAGGTCCTTCTAGATGTGTTTGGTGGATAAATTTGATTATACATGCCATGTCGGGTAGAATAACACATCGTGAACCTCACTAACCAACCACTGACATGTTCAATGTCAAGGAGTGGTGCAAGGCTCTGTAACTGGTGGGGAAACCAAAGAAAAATGACATTCGACCTAAGTACATGTCGTTTACTTTAGGGTACACACTGTGTAATCTAGTTTTCAATAAATATGATGGTAGCCCTACAATTTTCTGGTGTACACTTCAGGGGGTGGTGTTGTCTCTCTATCGTTCAACCTCCCTCAGATATGAATTTGAGTTTTCCTTTATCATTTTTAATTCTATTTAGTGTAATTCTATTTCACAATTAATTATCCCTATAACATCCATGATAGGTATTGATTTTATTATCAATCCACACACCGTGACCATGGTCCTGAGAGGGTAGTTCTACCATTTTGGGGTTGTAATAAGATTATGGTTTTTTTGTAGTTTAAATTCTGAAGTGTTGATTTCATTATGATTTTTGTTTTACAATTCCTTTAATGAATTGAATTCAATATTTACTTTTGGTTTCATATTAGAACAATAATAACACCAATGGTGAAAACTAAAGTATTTGAATTAGATAATCCCCTATCTAGACTCCCTCCCATGGTTTCTACCATTCATGCACACCAGGTGCTCTAACCTCATTTCAATGTGGTGGGAGATTATTGGGTATGACCACAAGTACACAACCACTTCCCAAAATAGAACTCTTAACATTTCACCACACCTCGATTTTGTCTATCACTGCTATAGTGACATCATCTTTCTACACCATGTGGATATGGTTGTCATGCAAAGATGTGATATGGAGATTCTCACTTGTATCATCTGAAATGACTACCCAGACCTCCCATGTCTTATCACCTCCTAATTTCACTCTATAATACATTTTCATCAAGGAAACCTAAATGGTGGCTTCTATTCCACAATGTTGGAGAATTATTTGGGGTTATTTGAGTCATCTATCCTTCATGATCACTTAGGCTCTCCCCATTGTATGGACTTCCTAATAATCTTACACACGAAGATGGTCAAGCATTGGGGATATGCATTTATGCTTGGGTAGGACACCCCAGCTTCTACAGGGGTAAGAGATTACCACCTTCCCTCGATGGTGTTGTATATCATGTCCCACCCCATCCACTAGCGGATGATCCTTCCCCCCTCCTCCCCACTTCCTCCTAATATCCCTCCTCTTCCACCATTCCTTCATCTATTATACCATCCACATCCCCAGCTCCACCCATACCCTCGGTAGATCTCACCATCTACCTCCATCGATCCATGTTGGACCACCATCTATACCTCATCGAGAACCCACATGCTTCCATGGATCAAACATAGAAATAATTTGAGGGCATGTTGGGTCTTCTTCTTCATCACTATGGAATTTATTTCACCCCATAACCTTCTCCTTACTATGATCCTCATCCTTCATCATCACAGACATCACTCACATATCTAGAAAAATATTCATTTTTTCTATCTACTACTGAACTACATGCTACAACTACTACTCTCTCGACATATGTACCAGTTATACCCCCCACACAGAGTGTAGAACTAAATCCTCTAACTTCCTCTATAGATCATCCTCTCTCTAATCCCCATGTTTCTTATAGTGTCTCCTCTAAGGTGACCCAGTGACATGTTTTTTCACACTTAGTTCAATATATATATATATATATCTCTCTCCCTCTCTCTTTTCTGTTGTGATTCCGATTTAATGGTATATGTTCATGAACAATTCTTTTTCCCTTTCCTCAATAGTCATAGTTACTATAGAGCATTATTGGAATCTGTATTCCACTACTTTCCATATTTTTGAACTCTCCATGAGGGAATTATTATTTTTTTCCATCATTTTGTTTCTTGGATTTAAAATACTTTATTCAATATTTCCCCTTTCCCTTGACCACTTGTGTCATTCCCCATCCTCTTATATTCCTTACAGTTGCACTTGGAGTACCATGAACCATATTAAGTATAGGGGAGAGTCTTTGGCTACATTGGTCTTTTCCACTTAAACTAATCTAGGAGACATCATTAATAGTTGAAATTTTTAAAATGTAGACATGTTTTGATTAATTATAATTATAAATAATAAATTTATAAAAGGTAATTTTTTAATGTTACATGCTTATTTTAATTTTATGTATTTTAAAATTATTTTTGATATAGTTTAATTTTTTATTTAAATTCTTATCATTTATTATTTATTATAATGATAATTTTTACCCATTTCATGACCTCATTGACCCATTATTATCCCTATTCCTGAGAGGTATTATAATCATTTCTAACATATTCTTTCTTATACCATCATTCTTCAGATATTCTTGGGATATGCATGAATATTAAAATATGCGAGTTTGCTTTCCAAACCATGTAGATTTTGAATCACATTAAAATGATTGAAGAATTTTATTTATATTTTCATCCCCATTGACCTCCAGACCTACCCTACATCTGGACATTGTGAAATCCTTATAAACCATGAACTTCCTTGATATAAATCCACATTACAAGACTATTTATCCTTCCTAGCCTAATTCTTTGATAATATGGTATGATTTTTCATTTGAGATATAGAGATGGAATTTGGTGATTCATGGTATATTCTAGAGGGAAATAATGAAATTAAGTGTGGGGGAGAGTTCCATTTGTTCATTTGTGTAAAAGGGTTCTGAAACCACTATTCATTGTATTCCTAGTGTTCCCTTAAAAAATGTTGAAAAATTAAAGAGGGTCCAATTTCATTCATTATACTTATTTATGGTTTGTGAACCCATTTTGACAAGGGGAAGTCATAATGATGATTAATATATGAGATATGTTTTTAGGGATTCGTTTTTATTGATCATTGTTTTTGAATATCATGGTTCATTATTAAAGAATTTATCCTCTTTTTCAAGCCTCTGAGACTATATTTCACATTGTTACCTACCTACCCCTAGAATTAGAAACATTTGAAACTTACTGAATGAGCCCATTATTTTTGTGATTTGATTTATAAAGTAGATAATGGGAATATTTATAAACCTATGGATAGAGTGCATATACTTGAGATTGAAAATAACTCTTATTAAAGGATCTTGAGTGATGAAGATATTATATATTTTTTAGATAAATCATCTAGTGGCATGTGTATTTATGAAAAGTTAAATAGTGTGAATTAAAGATGATGAAAATCATTAATTAAATGATAAAAGAGGCATTACTAGAATATCATTGAAATTGAAATGTGTTTTTTGCCTTTTAAAATCCTAAGTTATAGCTATAGTATTTAAAAGTGAAATTTGTTAAATAATTCACTTTTTCGATATTAGACTCTATTAATTTGAGGTTGTAATTTTTATTAAGGTAAAGCAAATGACTAAGTGTGGGGGAGTCTGATGTGCTCGATTTTTGTATACATTTCCATACATATTTCTGAGAATAAATACACTTTTCAATGGATACAAATTATTTTAGGGAAACAATGCTTTATTTTGGTGTTCATGATAATTTTTGGGGTTTTCCAACCAAACTCATAATTCATGGGTGACAATAATTAAAATTAAGATATACATGACATGTAATTTATAAACACATGTCATTTACCTTTTCCCAAACATGGATTGGCCAGCTCAAGTACACTACCATGTTTTTCAGTAGAGAGTGAACTCTGTGTACTATAGTTTACATGCCATGTACGTCATTATAGATGTTTTTGGTAGAAAAAGTTTATTATACACTATATGTGGGGTGTAAAAAGTTGATGTGTACCCCACCAACAAACCACTAACCTGTTCAAAGTCAAGGAGTGGTGGATGTCTCACTTTACAGCTATAAGTACCTGGCTTTAAAACATTACATAGTCTCGAATTAAATGAATAATTCACATTGATGGTCTTTTAAGGTTTAGAGTTCTAGAGAATTAGGCCATAAATATTACATATCAACTTGAAAATTACATGTAGACACTACTACTCAGTATCCATTTTTTCACAAAATACAAAACACTTAAAAAGAAACATGTCTATTTACATGTTTTAGACAACATTATGTTTCCTTGATCCTATCCTTAACCCAATTAATCATTAAGTCATGTGAAAAATATTTCAAAAACTTGGAATGAGCATAAAAATATCAATAAGGGTTATAAAATAAGGAGAGGAAACATTAACACATCAATGAATACAAATCAATGAATCTATACTTTCCAATCATAACATGCCTCATGAAGTTATAAGATTTATGAATAACACATAGAAATCATAAATCATAAAGGTAACTTGTGGTATCCATGTCATACTCATGTTGTAGCTATCACAGCTACATAGGGAGTTACGTTGGAATACCCATCATAGTATATTCCCAAAATCTATTAGGATAAACAATAATGTTTACCTCTGTTACGTTACCCAATGCATTGGAGATATATCTCGGGCCCACCTGCCAAAGGTTTATCACAGAACCACCCATATTCATAAAAAATACTGAAGAACCATAACGTTGTCATAACACATAAAACAAGCATAAAATAAAGATAACCATTCCAGATTTCTATCACAATATATTATTTCAAGATATTGACATAATCAATTCTTTATCAAACCATTTTTAAAAACCATTTAAACCATTTAATAAATAGCTTTTTCAATCAAAGTGTCTCATACCACTGAAACATTTAAATGAATAATCATTTGAAAACATTAATGTCCATATAAATAAATCATAAAAACCATTTTTAAAAAATTTACATTAATGAAAAATATTTATAAGAATAAAACTTTAAAACATTTTAACCGATAGTTTAGTTAAAAGGTTTTTAACAAAATGAGAGTCGCTGGAATACAGATAATTGAGGAATAAAATTTAATAATAACTATATATTTTCATTAGAATAAAAATATTCAGGATATAATATTTCAAAGGGTAGTATATACACCATATAAAAGTGAACTGGTGTATAATAACAAATAAGTCTTAAGGGAATGTAAATTGAGACAATGTCCCTTACAAAGAATATATCCATACATTAAAGATAAATCAATGAAATAATTATGTGTGGAAAATAATAATACACCCAATATAAGTTCATATTAAGTGTAAAACAATCATAGTTCATTCACACATATTCATAGCTTGACATAATCAAGAAATATAAGTTTAACCCAAAGAATTGAAATTGGGATAAGAAGTTTTCTTATAGAAATTCGACAGCCTAACAGCTTCACATTAAAATTATGAAAATGAGTTGATGAGAGAGAGAAATTTATCTCATCACTTGTACATAAAATTGATAGCAATTTGGATATAGAAGAACAAATCCCAACATAAAAAGATGTAAATTAAAATATATAGCAAAGAGAACTCATTGACTAAAGGAAGAAGGTGAAAGGATCCCTTACCTATTTGCTAACTTACAAAACATAGACCCCATGAAAAAAGGATCATAAAATGAAGATTTAAATACCCATAAATTGAATTATATTACTCAATGAATAAAATCACTAGATGTACATACACCACACAAAAGGAAATAGTGGAAAATATAGCATAAATCTCATGAGAATAAAAAAGTGACATGAAAACCCCATACCATGTTACAAAAGTTAATAACCACACAATGATTCACATAATACCATGAATATATTGATAATAACAATAATATATATCATATGGCAGTACACAATACACCACATGCAATAAATAAGTGGTGAACAATTGAAATCTCACATAATTAAAAGTGAGATAAGAAACCCCTTTCCTCGTGTCTGACTTGACTCGATTGTTATTTAATCACCTAAATAATAATCTAAAGTTATTTTCTACTTTCTTAATTACCTTTTTTAATTTTATTATTACTTTTATATAAATTAATACCTTGCTATAACAATTAGTTAATTATTTAAGTTCATATCGGACAGTTTGTCGATGTTCGGAACTTGAGTTAAAAATGAACTTGTAATAATTATAAATTATCCGTGGGGTCAAAATTCTATTATACCCAGAATGATATTCATGATTTATATATCATATATAACCAGTATATATATGTATTTATAATATTTTATAACATTTGGAGATAATAAATTAAATGCACCGTTCTTGGAGACGGTAAGTCGTACGTACGCATTAATGCTACTTTCATTTCTCTTTCATATTTATTGGAATAAAAACATAATGATACATAGGTATATTATAATTCCACTATAATATAATAAATAATTTCATAAACTTAATCCTTTATATGTTTCATGTATGGAATGAATTATTCATATCACTTTGAGGGGGCGGTTGTCCTCACATCCTCAAATGAAATTATCGTATTTACCCATTATGGAAACCATAAAAGTACGATATAAATGAAAAATAACAAAGAAAAAAGACAACATAAATATAATATATATTACATATAAATATATTTCCATTATAATGGACACCATGAGAGGTGGTTGGAGATATTTGAACAATTATCATTTCATGAGGCAGTAGTTCGTCGTCCACAGAAATAGTATGTTCTTTTCCCAATAGATAGAGGTGTGTGTAAGTGTAGTTAGAATATTTCTCATAAAAAAACATAGTATATTTAGCATACTTTTTTTGTTATAAAATAAAGGAATAAAAAGATTTTATGGTGTTGTAGAAGTAAAATAAAACAAAATAACTTAAGAGAAGACGTTACCATTAAATCGGGTATCTCCCTTTGGTTTAAACCAAAAGATTTACTTGAATTTACTTCTTCCGAGGGGAAGGATTCTAGGAGGAGGAGATGGATGTATGGAGATTAAATGGGCAGAGTTTGTACAAGACTAGAGGCTTTATATGTGAGAACAATTGTTTAGAAGTGAGTGATTTTTATAAGGGGGGAGGGCCTCTTTAGGAATGTTTAAAAATATTATTTTTTTATATAATGATTTTTGGTTTCTAGAGGTCCAAAACATATTATAGTCAAAGATAAGTTGAGTCATATCTGAAATAAAATCATCCAATAATAATTTGATAGGGATTGGATATTTTTTTATTCATTATAATCTTATTTATTTAAATCATTCATTAATGAGGTAAACACTACATCATTATTGTGTCATAAATAATTTTAATTATTTGGTTTCTAAAATTTATAGAAAAAATATGATAATGTAGGAAATATATTTATCATTAAAATTAATATTTATAGTCTAATAGATAACTTATATAACCCCATGTAACAATTGGATTACTAAAAGATATATGTTTAAGTTAATTTTGTCTTTACTTTAAATTAATTAATATAAAGTTTCCATTATCACTTGCATGTGGATCCACAGGGTCCCAAAATTGACCCAAGGATTCCCATGGTCAGAAATTTACCAACAAATAGGATTAGGACACATGTTAGTGTAATTTAATATTATTATAATAATATTTTGTTACTCTTATTTACCATATTTACCCTTTAACCATGGTAAATAATATTTTTACTCAAATAAATATTCATAATGTCTAAAAATAAAAGTTACTTATTTACACAATTTAGACTTCTGGATTTCAAATATGGAATTAATTTTTCTAAATTCAAATCATAGAAGTGGAATAAATTAATTTAAAATTAATTCCCACTGTCAAAACAAAAATCGTGTTTTTAAGAAATAATAAATATCAAAAGATTGACACTTATTTAGGTCTAATTTCAACATGAAATTACTTCCACTGACCAACACTAGGTTAAATAGTAAAAACATAATCTAATTATACTTTAAAATCATTATTAAAGATAATCTAGCCATATAAATAAATTATATTAAATGCGATTTTGAATTAAAATACATTATTTTTCAATATTCATAAAAAATGAACATTATAAAAAAATAACAATATTTTATTAAAAGTAAATTTTGATGTCCCAATTCTAAAGAATAATATTATTTTGTCAAATAGAACATATAAAAATGACCATAACTAGATTCAACGAGGGTCACCCATCAAAAGTGGTAAATCGACCTTTCAATGAATATTAGAGTATTTATGCTTTAAATAAGATTCTTTATTATTTTAAGAGTCTAAAATTTATTCGATAAATGTCAAACAATTTACAAAACATGTATATTCATATTGTAGTTAGTTCTTCCAATTCCGTCTGATACAATGTCTAGGAATTAAATACCATTCAAAAATAATATTATATTATTATTTTTCAGTATGACTCAGCATTGTGGGAAACATAAGATTTAAATGAAATCCATTGTTACATATCGAGTATTCCATCAAACATAGCATCCCCTTTAAAGTAAAATTTATATTTATTTAAAAAATTTAATAAATATGACAATTTTATATTCTTTATTTATCTAGTATGTTACATCTTTCCCCCCTTTTGGGGATTAAATCCTTGTTATTTTAAAATTGGGCTTGGAAAATTCATTGAATGTCTCACATCGGAAAAAGAGTCAATAAAAATATCACTTTAGAAAATGAAAGAGAAATACAAAGTTCACACAAGACAACAGATACTAGGATTCAATAAAAACATGGATATGGAAGAGAAAATAACTATCATATATTAATAGAGAGTGATATAGAACTTGATCATGAAAGGTTAACCACCACAATACCTGAAATTTGTGGTTGGGTAAAATTCTGATGATAAAAGAGTGCTTATAAATTTTTTTCTTCAAGATCCTTTTCATTGAGTTGAATAATTTTTTTAATAAATAGACTAATATCATAAGGAAATATACTTACTTTTCATGTATAGTGTCATCCTTTTATAAATATCTACCACAAACTCATCTTTTCTCCAAACGGTAAGTATTCAAGATGACTTGGTCACAACTGAAGTGGTAGAATAAACTTCTAGAGTATCACATAATCTACAAATGATGAACTACATATCTCCCATGTCTTAATACATTAACCGAAACCAAAATGGTTAGTAAAAGATTCGATAATCCCAAAAAGGATAATATTTTATAAAAAAACTACTCTTAATCTCGGAAAGTTGTTAAACAATGAACAAGGTTCAATAAAGACCATTAAATAAACGGCTCTGCATAAAATTATTCAAAGTAATCCAAACTAAGATTGAAACCCAAATCTCAAACAGATTTATTCACATAGTCTTCCAAGATAAATCTTAACATTTATCTCCAAATAACATAAGATACTCTTATAGTCTCATACTTAAAAATAATTAACCTAATCAAATATTTTCCAGGATAGGTTAATCATTTCCGTAAATAAACTAAATCATCATATGTCTACAATAAAAGCATAGATTCATATAAAATAATATTTTAGCCATTACTCCACAAATTAAATCCCATAGTATTTTATTTTTATAAGCATATAGTGTTCCCAAAAGATAGAATGTCTTCCAAAATAACCTTTATTACATAATCACAAAATCATTTTCCAATACTAAGGATGTCCATTTGATAAAACATAAGATCCCAAATAAAATTTTTCTTGATCCCTAAAATAATTTAACTTTAAATAATAAGTCATACTAACTAGGTACTTCACGTAGGAAAGTGGTAGGTGATGAGCCCTTTTCGATCCTCAGTTGTGGGTTCGATTCATGTGGCCTTGCCTGACACGACGGGTTGTCACCCATCTTATGGTTTGTCCTTTTTATAAAACTCAAAAATATACCTTACATGTTTTAACCTATATTTTTTAATTGTACCATTCATTTTCATCCCAATACATTATGCCCTCAAAATCTTATATATTTTTATTTTTTCACCTCCATATGATAAAATAAAACGTTTCCCAATAGAAAAAAAATCATACCATGATCATGGCATCCATATGGTTTCATCGTCATATTGTTCACGTAGGTAGAAGGTATATGCTTTGAAACAATGATTTAGAGATACTTCAAAATCATTTTCTTACTTCATACAAATACACCTTGTAAAAATTGGATCATATGGGTGTTCACATTAAAATAGTTTCAGAAAATAATCATGTATGACATATAATTTCAAAACATCACATAAAATGTGATTTTTATAAAACAGTCGCACCAAGTTTGAGTTGAAACATTCAATCAATGTTTCTTCTAAAATTACTTAAGTATGTGTGGAGATACTATATTTTAAAAGAATATATAAATACGTTGTGCAAGGGTATCCTTATTTAGCACCTTTTTTAAATTCAAAATATGCTTCATAATCCCATGATAAGGTAAAATATTAAAAAAATGACTTGATAATATTTTCCTTTCTTGAAAATATGAGAATATTGAGAAAATATGATTTTATTAAATACATCCCATGATCCACAATGATGTCTAGGTATATTGGAGGTGTTTTATATCTCAAAAAACTGCTTGCAAGTGAGTTGTATGATAGAAAAAGTTTCACAATCAATTTAAAAATTACTTTGCAATAATTATTGCAAGAATGACATTAGGAGGAGATTGGAATGTTGTTTTAGATCCTCCTCCTTCCATTTGTAACTGACATTCCTTGATCTGAAAAATTTATAAAATAATGATTTAACATAAATAATAGACATAGGGACTCACCATGTGTTTAACTAAAACTTCTAATCCCAAGAGTTGTCTAAACTGACCTTTGATACCAACTATAAGGACCTAGCCTTAAATCATTACATAACTTGGAATTAAATGAATAATTCATGTTGATGATCTTTTCAGGTTTGATTTTTTAGAGAATTAGGCCATAAATATTACATATTAACTTGAAAATTACATGTAGACACTACTACTCAGTATCCATTTTTTAATAAAATAAAAAACTATTAAAAAGAAACATGTCTAGTTCCATGTTTTATATAGCATGACTTTTCCTTGATCCAATACTTGACCTTATTCTCCTTTATGTCATGTGGAAAATGTTTCAAAAACATGGGATGAGTATAAAAAGCTCAGTAAGGGTTATAAAATATGGAGAGTAAACATTAACCCATCAATAAATACAAATCAATGAAACTGTACTTTTCAATCATAACATACCTCATCAAATTTTATGATTTATGAATAACACATAGAAATCATAAATCATTAAGGTAACTCTTGCCATCCATATCATAAATAAATTGTAGCGATCACAACTACATAGGGATTTACATTGGAATACCCATCACAGTATATTCCATAAATCTTTTAAGAGAAACATTAATGTTTACATCTGTCACATTACCTAATGCATTGGTGATCTATCTCAGGCTCACCCACCCTAGGTTTATCGTGGAACCACCCGTATTCGTAAAAAATGCCGAAGAACCATAAAGTAGTCATAACACATAAAATAAGCATAAAGGAAAGATAACATTTCCATATTTCTATCATAATATATTATTTCAAGATATTCACATAAATAGTTCTTTATCAAACCATTTTCAAAAACAATTTAAAACAATTAGTAAAACTTTTTTTGAATCAATGTCTCACATACAACATTGAAAATTTTAAATGAATCATCATTTAAAAAAATTAATGTCTATATAAATAAATCCCAAAAATCACATTGAAAAAATGTACATTAATGTGAAATATTTAGAATAATAAATCTTTAAAACATTTTACCCGATATTTTAGTTAAATAGTTTCTAAAAAAATGAGAGTAGCATGAATACAAATAATTGAGGAATAGAATTTAATCAGAAATTCATAATATCATGATAATAAAGATATTCATGGTATAATATGTCAAAGGGTAGTATATACACCAGATAAAAGTGAACTAGTGTATAACAACAAATAAGCCTTAATGGAATGTAAATTGAGACAAAGTCCCTTACAAAGATCGTATCCTTAGATTGAGGAAAAATCAATGACATAATTAAGTTTGAAAATAGTAATAAACCCAATATAAGTGGATATTAAGTGTAAAACAATTAGATATATTTCACACATATTCATAGCACGACATAATCAAGAAGTATACGTTTAACCCAAATGATTGAAATTGGGTTAAGAAGTTTTCTTATAGAAATTCGATAGCCAAACACCATTACTTTAAAATTCATAAAATGAGTTGATGAGAGATAAAAAGGTATCTAATCAATTGGACGTAAAATTTATAGCAATTATGATATAGAAGAACATATCCCAATATAAGAAGATTTAAATTAAAAGGCATAACAAAAAGAAGTCTTTGACTAAAAGAGGAAGGTGAAAGGTTCCCTTACCAATTTGGTAACTCACAAAAAATAATACCCATGAAATAATGATCATAAAATTAAGATTTAAATACCCATAAATTGTATTATATTACACAATGAATATAATAAATGGCACTACATACTCCATGCAAAAGGAAATAATGTAAAATATAGCATGAATCTCACAGAAATAAAAAAGTGAGATGAAAACCCCATACCACGTTGTAATCAATCGATCTGTATGACCAAAAGTTAATAACCACCAAAGGAATAACATAATACCATGAATATAAAACTAATAATGATAATATATATCATATTTCAATACACAATACACAACATGTAATAAATAAGTGGCGAATAATGGAAATCTCATGGAATTAAAAGTGAGATAAGAAACCCCTTACCTCATGTCTGAATTGGCTTGATTGTTCTTTAATCTCCTAAATAATAAAATAAAGTTAATTTATAACTTCTTAAGAACATATTTTACACTTTATTATTCCTTTTATATCAATTATTACGTTTATATAACAATTAGTTAATTATTTGAGTTCATATTGGACATTTTGTCGATGTTCAGAACTTGGGTTAAAAATGAACTTGTAATAATTATAAATTGTCCATGTCGTTGAAATTAATTTATCTCAAGAATGATATTCATGATTCAGATATAATATATATCATATATATACAGTATATATATGTATTTATAATAGTACATAACATTTGTTGATAAGAAATGAAATGCACTGTTCATGGAGACGGTAAGTCGTACATACACATGAACACTACATTCATTTTTATTTCACATTTAAGGGAATAAAAACATAATTATAAATGATATATTATATTTCAAGTATAATATAATATTTAATTTCATTAACTCCATCCTGTATATATTCCACGTATGGTATGAATGAGTCATATCACCTTGAAAGGGTGGTAGTCCGCACTTCCTCAAATGAAATTATCATATTTACCCATTATGGAAACCATAAAGGTATTATATAAATGAAAAATATAGAAGTAAATAGACAAAAGAAATATAATATATATCATATATACATAGAGTTTCATCATAATTTCCACCATAATAGGCGGTTGGAGATATTTGAACAATCATTATTTCGTGAGGCAGTAGTTCTCCGCCCAGAGAAACAATATGTTCTTTTCCCAGTAGATGGAGGTATGTGTAAGTGTAGTTCGAATTATTCTCATAAAAACAACCTAAAATAGTTATGATACTGGTTTATTTATAAAATTAATGAATAAAATAATTTTATGGGGATGGATAAGTAAAGTAAAACAAAAGAACTTAAGATAAGATGTTTCCTTTAAATTAGGTATCTCCCTTTGGTTTGAACCAAAAGGTTTACTTGAATTGCCTTATTCCTATGGGAAGGCTTCTAGGAAGAGTATAGGGATGTAGGGATCTTAATTGGTAAAAGGTTGGATGAACCAAGGGTCTTGAGAAGTGTGAGGAATATGTTAGAATTGAGGGATTTTTATAAAGGGAGGAGGGGATCTTTAGGAATGTTTAAAAATATTATTTTATTATATAATTATTTTCGGTTTATAAAGATCCAAAACTTATTAAAGTCGAAGATAAGATGACTAATGTTAGAAATAAAAAAATCCAATAATAATTTCATATGATTTGGATATTTCTTAAATCTTTATAATCTTATCTATTTAAATCATTCATTAATGAGGTAAATATTGCATCATTATTGTGTCATAAATAATTTTATTTATTTGATGTCTAAAAATTATAAAAAAATAATGATGTTTGAAATATTTTTATCTTTTAAAAGAATATTAATATTTGAAGATATAACTTATATAAACCCATCTATGAATTGATTTACTAAAAGATATATTATTATGTCATTTTTGTCCTTACTTTAAATTAATTAATATAAAGGGTCATTATCAGTCCCAAGTGGCTCCATGGGGTCCCAAAATAGACCCAAGGATGAAAATGGTCAAAAATGTATCAAAAAATAGGATTAGAACACATTTTAGGCTAATTTAATATTATTATGAAAATATTTTGTTACCTTTATTTACCAGATATACCCTTTTACAATTTTAAATAGAATTTTTACTGATGTAATATTCATAATGTCTAAAAATAAAAGTTACTTATTTATACAATTTGTAACTCCTGATTCCAAATAAGGAATCTATTTCTCCAAATTGAAAACACACAAATGGCCTAAATTAATTTAAAATTAATTCCTACTATCAAAACAAAAAGAATTTTTTTAAGAAATAATAATCTTCAAAAGATTTAGACTTATTTATGTCTAATTTCAGTGTGAAATTACATAAAATGACCAAAATTTAATTAAATATTAAAAATAAAATCTAATTAAAATTTTAAACAATTTATAATGATAATCTAACCATATAAATAAATTAGATTAAAAACAGTTTTGAATTTAAATACAGTATTTTTCCCAATTCCTAAAAACTGAATTTTATCAGAAAATTAACAAAATTTTATCCAAAGTAAATTTTCATGTCTCGATTCTATATAAGAATATTATTTTTTAAAAATTTAATATATAAATGTGACCAAAACTATATTCGAAGAGAGTTCACCATTAAAAGGGGATAAATAGACCTTTTAATGAATATTAGAGTATTTATGTTTAAAATCAGATTCTTTCTTATTTTAAGCCTCTAAAATTATTTTGATAAATGTAAAACATTTAAAAAAACATGTATATTTATATTTTAGTCAGTTTTTTCTATTCCCATCAATACAACGGCTAGACACCAACTACCCATTTAAATAATATTATATTATTACTATTTTGTATAACATAGTATTATGTGCAGTATAAGATATCAAAAAAACACATTGTTGCGTATCCGGTATACCATCGAACATAGAATCCCCATTAAATTAAAATTAATATTTAATTCCTAAATTTTAATAAATATGAAAATGTTATATTCTTTATTTACTTGAGATGTTACACCAACAAAGAAACCAAAGAAAAAAAAAGATAATTAACCAACGTACACCACATGTACTTTAGGGTACATGCCATATAGTCTACTTTTCCTTAAATATTAGAGAATATCTTTGAGTTTATGTTGGATACTCGAGTTGGAGGTGCTTCTACTTTGTTTCTTGACCTACTTTAAGTCCAAATTTGAGATTTCCTTTCTCATTTTTAAATCTTTTTACTGAAAATCCATTTCCCGCTTCATTATCTATCTCGTATCCATGGTCGGGATTGAGTTTTATCTGAATCCACACACCGTGAACATGACCATAATATAGTAATTCTCTCATTTTAGGGTTATAATAAGATTATGGATTTGTTGTAATTTAAATTCTGAAGTGACAATTTTATAATAAATCTTGTTTTGTAGTTCCTTTAATGAATTGATTTCTATATTGACCGTTGCTGTCATATAAGACCACGAACGATACCAATGGAGAAAACTAAAGGAGTTGCATTGGACGAACCTACGTCCATTGGGGGAACCCATTTCTGATATACTAGATGTATTATATTAATGTGTATTTGAATATTCATTTACTAGACCAAGTAATTTATGTTTAAATACATGGTCACCACTTATCGGTCCAAGAAACAATAACATAATTGAATAGAAATGGTAAACTATAATCATTTATAATCTAAATACTAAATAATAAAATTCACAACAAAGCATAATCTAATTGAAACCCCAAAACATGTGTTCTATTTTTTTCTTTAATTGTTATTATTTTAATTTAATTTTCATAAATTTTTTCACATGGTCATCTACATTATCTTCACTATTTTTTATAGATAATAAACTGATTCTTGTAAATTTTCAATCTTAATTTCTTATTTTTTTTCTCCCTATGGGATTGACCCAAATAGTCACTAGCTACTTAGTTAGTCAGATCCTAGGGGAACAATCAAATTATTTCAAATATGACTACACCTTGTTATGGGAGCAGTGTCCCCACTTCAATGATCTAGTTTCTTTATCTTCAAATATAGCATTAAATAATCAGTTGAAGAATTAAATTTTCATTATAGGTCTTTATCCAGAGATCAATGGGAGATCCCTCTTCTCCAAGGATCTTTATTTTGATAATTTGGTGGATGAATCATTTTTTGAGTTATTTTTTAGGGTGTTGCCAATGGTAGAAGATGGGGCAGTTTTTTCAGCCCTTGTTAAGGTTCCCCATCTAGTGAGGAGTGAATATTAGAGGAACATTTATTTTAGGAGGTTCTTTCATTAGTTTCAGATTCCAGTTCTTCATACTGTTCTCCTATGTGTTTTCAGGGTGGTCAGTTTGTCCATTCAAATCCATCATGTCCTAATCCCCTGAAGACTTGTCATCTTAGTGGCCATATGGGTCTTCTAGACAAGTTTTATAGTAAGAGTTTATCAAAAATAATTATCAATCATAGGATTACATATTTTGAATTTGAAGTAGGAGTTTCTTCAAAAATCAAGGCTATATCTATAGGCCATATATTGAAGCTTTCACGCATTCTGAAATAGCTGGGGGTGTAGAGAATCTTGACCTAGATTTTGTCTACAATGCTATAGTGGGTACTATTTAAGCTTCATGTTGTATTTTCCTTACATGTTGTGTGTTTCTATTATCCTTGTAATAGACATGATGGTTCTATTTTCTTATAATATGATTTTGTGCCTTAGATTTTGAGATTTTAATGGTTAATCTATCATGAATCAGTTTTAGATTTCTAATTTTATTTTTTGGAGATACTCTTTATTATTTAAATTAATGAATATAACTAGTATTCTGGATCGTTGTCTGTTCCTAGTTCCTCTCATGGGTTTTTCCTTTGTATTGGAGGTTTTTTTATTCTATGGGTACTTAATTGATTGTGGTTTTGTTAATTGTTTGGTTTGGAACATTTCTTTGAGTATCCCCTGAGGGTCTCACGTCCTTATTCTTATTGGGAGTTCCCTTGTTCCTGCACTGGTCACCCTATGGTGGTGATATTTGAGTTTTCATGTTGGTGGTGTTGGTTGAGTTCTTGGGGTGGGGAGAACCCCCCCCCCCCCATGTTCTTCCATTATTCCTTGTACTATAATTTTATTTAGAATCAATCTAGTGTGTGTTGTTAATTTAAAGGTCACCCTAAGGTCCATTGCCTTTTTTTCTATTTCCAGATTTAGGAACGATTTTTCTTTATCTTTCAACTGGGTGACATTATGGGGGAAGAAAAAAATATGGTGGGGGTAATTATCACACAAAACATTGGGAATACTTTTATTTTATTATTCTATTGTATTTGGATCCTAGCATGGAGGTTTGGGTTGAGTTCTAGTTTGTATTTCTGAGTTTCTTGTTGAAAAATGAAGATTCAGGATTGGTAGAAAGGGCCTCATGGGTAGCACACTGTTAAGGGAAACCATATATATTACCTCAGGTATCTGTAAAACTTTTCTTGGGTTCCATGGGTATGGTGCATGGGTTATTCATTATTTTAGAAACCGTGCAGCAAACGTGTGTGGGGTTCTGTCCCTTTGAACAATGGTGATGACACAGTTAGCGTAATGTTCGAAAAACTTTGCGGCCTAACCATGCAAGCTGCCCAAAATTTTAAATCTTGAAATTCCGATTATACCCTCATCTTTTTTACCCAAAATAAAACCCCCACCCTCTTGTCCACATTTAGTGCATGAATGGGTCCCAGACCCCCTTTACATTGGTCTTCCTCCCTCCATGGATGCTCCTATATGGTTTTAAGGTGAGTTTCTTAGGGTTTTTAGCCTCTTTTCCTCTCTTCCTTTCCTCCCCTATTAGTTTCTCAGTGTTTCCTTAGTGGGGTATTTTTTGTATGAAACCTATATTCTAGATTGGATGTGATGTCTTGTGTTTCTTTAGTTTTCGGGAGTGCATATTGTTCATAAGGGTTTTATCTTCCTTCTTCGAGATATTTGTCGCATCTGCACTCCGTTGAGGTAAGTTTTTCTATCCATTTCTTTTCTAGAACATTACATTAATGTTTAAGCTTTCCTTCAATGCCTTAAATATATTATAATCATTTTTGGGTGTGTTGGCACAATTTATTTGGTTTATTCATGATGGAAAATGGGTTTGAATGAGTTTAAAATTTTATTTCTCTAATTATTCACATTATTAATTCATATGAGGAGTTTAAATAAATGTAGATTGATATTTTAAAATTAAATTTATTTCCTTGGGTGGTTTGTAACATTTTTTTTGTTTTTTTATTGTGATTGGATTTTGAATTGGGTGTCGTATGTGGAATTGGGTGATTTTTGTAGTGTGATTATTCTGTGTGGCTTGTTCTGTTGGTTTGAAATCCTAGTGATGTTTCGTTAAAAAAGGTGTTTTCAAAATGAATAAAAATTTTCATGTGTTAGAATGTGTTTTTCTAAAATAAATTGATTTTATTTCAAGTGTTCCTCCTTGTTTTGACTTATGAATGTGTTTAATGTCTTGTATAAAAGGTGTAAAATTTGTTTTAAAGAGTTTTTGAGGTACCAATGTGGTGAAAATTAGTTTCTTAAATATGGTGAGTTTTTGTTGCTTATGGTCCCCTTTTTTATGTATTTTAAATGGGTTTCATGAGTTTTTGAAGTCCTATGGAGGCCAATTTGGCACATTCCAGGTTGTTTCAATTTTTCCCTTTAGCTTGAGAATGGTTTTGTATATGAAATGTAAAATCCCATATTGCATTGTGATCTTCAAATTGTTATTTTATATTGACATTGGAAATGGTTTGGAAATGACTTCTAAGTGTACTTAAATTAGAAATGTAATATCATATTTGGAACTATTTTTTTTTCTTTGAGAAGTCTAGCTTGGATGTGAAGTGATGTGAAGTCCTGGTTAGTATTTTATAATTTTTGGGAAATTTTTTGAAACTCAAATGATGTGAAGGCTTAGTAAGAACTTGTGAGTGGATTTTTATGAGAGGATAACCTCTATGGAGGATTTAATGAGAGTGGGTTATCACATAACTAGTGTCGGTGTTTGGGGTAAGCAAGTGTTGTGGTAGTAGATAAGTGGTTTCATGCATGTGGGGGACTACTCCATTAACCATGTACTATTACCATGGGTTTCTTGGATGTATTTTTCATGACTGAGTGATGATTGCATTTCAACCTCAATTAGACAGGGTGGTACCCCCTTTGAATTTATATGGCATGGTGTGATATGCCACCAGATTAGTTATTTAAAAGGTCTAGTTGGTTATTGACTATGGAGATACACCGTATGTTGACAGGTTAGTCTGATATGTGTACCTCTAGGGATAACTTTATGGATTTTTAGAAAATGACCATGGTTACTATCTATATGTGCATGTTTGTTTTTCCATTTCACTTGGTTTCATGTTTCCTACCACTTTATTTTTTTTAGCACGGCCTTTTATCACTTGTTCTTTATTCATGTGTGGAATTAGGTTTCTAAAATGATAATTTCTTTAAAAAATGGGAATATAGAGTGTTTTTTTTAAATTCCAAGTTGTGGTTGTTTATAAAAAATGATAAAACCCCCTTTCATTATATTTATTTCAATGTAGTATTTGAGGATTGTTTAAAAAAAAGAAATTTATGGATTCTATATTTTTTCCTACTAATCTATTAAATATCACACCTTACTTGTACCATTTAGTGTAGGTAGACCCCCGTTGTTTTTTTAGGTTTAGGTATGTGGTTCAAGTTTTCTTTACAGTAGGTTGGCCTTGTGGTTGGTGGTCACAATGAGGTCACATGGAGATTGTGTGAGTGTGTTTTTCTTTTAGTTTTTTATTCAATTACTATTTTATTTTTAATTTTTTTTATCTGGATAAGTTTTTATATTTATTGACATTAAATCATTTTTGGTTATTCTCCTTGTTTAGTTTATTAAATTGATCCAGTTTTATTGGGATAAATAATTCTCAATGTGATCATTTTGATTCCCGACACGATTTTTCAGCCCCTAGGTATGGGGAATGCCCTTGGGTCCATGTCTTGAACTGGGTCAGATATTCGGTTAGATGGAATCCTATCATGAATCATAAAATTTAATGAGAGTAAATATCATTTTCAAACTATCAAATGGGCTATAATTACACATAATTGCTATAATTATGAAATAATAATAGGAAATTATAATTTAAAATGGAAGGGGTGGAATGAGATCCCATATGTAGGAAAAATAACGGTATAGAAAACATTCTATAATTGTAACACCTTGATATTTTTATGAAATATTTTTTTCATGTGATTTTTATTTCTTCAATATATTTCATTACATGAAACACCAAGTTTTAACAAAAAGTGTTGAACTATTAAAAATATAATTCAAATGTGTTATAACTTAGCTATTAAATTTGATGGTAGGAATACAAATAAACACATTTTGAAAATTATTTATATATGATTTTGACAAAGAAAAAATATTGATATATAAGTACTTAATTTTTAATGTCTTTATATGCTTAAGAAATAAAATTTTCCTCAAAAAATTTATTTTCATTATTTTTGTGAAAAAACAATAAAATAAATTTTTCTACTCTTAGAAAATTTATTTCAAAAAATAAACTTTATTTATGAAATCAACATGTCAATATTATGTTTGAGTTAATTTTTTATAAATTTTTTGAAGGATTAATTTTATGATGAATTCTTGAATATAATAATGTTAATTAGAAAAAAAATTCATTTAAATAATTTAACAATTTAGTTATATTTTAAGATAGTTTTTAAAGTTAAATTATTTAAATTTTATTATTATTAGTCCAATTTATGTCATTAGAAATAGTTTTATATTCAATTTTTATATAAAAACATTTTATACTTATGCATTTTTTCTCCAGAAATTTTATTTTTGTCCCATATTTGGGTTTAATTTAAAATTAAATTCTACCTCTTATTTTAAATTAATTTGGTACAGTAGATTCCATATTTTTAATTGTCTTAATTATTATCATATAATAAGTTCAATTTATATTTTTTCATAATGAATAGTAAAAAATAATATAAATATGTTACCATGGTTAAGGTTAAAATTGATTTAATAGGGGTTAAACTCAAGAGATAATTATTAAAATAACCTAAAAAAATTTCTAGAATCTATTGGATGTACCTTTTTACAAATTATCTCATATAAGGCTCACTAATGGTCTATTTTTATCCTTATTCAATGATTTTTACATGGAATTATTAGAAAACATTCACAATTTCATGTGTCTCACCCACCATAATTATATCGTGGTTTGTTAAAACTCAGTGTAAAAGACTTTACATATTTTGGAAATACTATTTTCTCATAAAAAAATTATTTCATTTTATGAAAAAAATTAACAAAGTAATATTTACCACTTTTAAAAAGTGTATTTTAAAAAATAAACTTAAATATTGAAATCAACATGTCAAAATTATCTTAGATTATATATTTCATAACTTTTTAATAGATAAATTTTTAAGTGAATATTGAAGAATACTGGTTTTTAATAAGAATTATCTTTTTGTTTATGAAATTTATAAACATAGAAATTTTTTAATATTTTTTTAAAAGTAAAATTAGTTCAATTTTATTTTTATCAATCCTATTTAGTTCGTTAGAATCCATTTTTATTGAATTTTTATATTAAATTTCTCTACTTATAAAAAAAACTTTAAAAATTTGTTTTCTAATGGCATATGCAGGTTCAATTTTAAATTAAATAATACCACTTACATGAGTTTAATTATAAAATATTTCTTCCATATTTTGAATAGTAATTATTTATATTATCTAATATGGTAAAATTAATTTTTTACCATAATGAATAGTAAAACAGTAAAAATTATTGGTCGTAGTTAATGAAAAAATGGATTTATTGGGGGTTAAACTAAAAAGTTTTGGGTTAAAAATGACTAATTGTTTTTTCATATATAATTTTATGTTCATATTTATACCTTATAATGTCTAATTATATATAATTTCCTATTGTAAAGTCTTTTTTCATGTGAATAATATGGGCATAGTTTTTTTTCAAAACATTCAAGTACGCTACTCACCTCACTTATGAAAGGCCACCCATTCTCTTCTCTTATTCACACCTAAAAACAACATTTTTTCATAAAATAACAATAAAAATATATTACTTAAATCCATTAACATATCCTAGAGTTCTTTTAGAGACTAGATATCCAATCTAGGATGGTGTTAGGTTAAACCTAAAGAGGTTGTCTAAAGAAGTGGTAATGTTTTTAATTATGTTTTTTATTGTACTTATTATTATAACCACTTAAAATATGATAAAACTATTCTGATATAATAAAATCAGTATATAACATATATTGATATGTTATTTTTTTATTTTCATAAACTAAATCCATCTCCACCTCTATAAAATTGGAAACAAAATCGTCAATATTGTGTTTGCTAGACTACCGCCTCACGACCCAATGTTACTTATTTTCCATCAAAACTTTCCCTGGAAAGATATAATGATAGATTAAATGTTTATATATTATATTTATGATTTTATTATACTTTTTTAATTATTATATTACATATAACTTCTTACTTTCTATTCTATGGGAATATGATAATATCTCCCGTTTGTATAGTGGACTACCTCCTCGCGAAGCGATGTGATTTATTCATGATTTACATGGAAGGTAACAAGGCTGTTTTTAATGAAAATTTGTGATATATAACACATAAAAAGTTTTTTCAAAAATATTAATATATTATTTAACTTTATTTGTATAAATACATTGAGAAAATGAAAACAATGTTCATGTGTACAAACGATCCACCGTCTCCATGAACAGTGTATTTCATTTTCTATCTCTAAATTTTATAGATTTCTATAAATAAATATATAATGAATATATATGATACTTATATCATTTTTAATATTCTTTAGATGATAAAACCATGATAAAATTAATAGGACGAAAAATAAAAAATCAAAACATACAATAAAAAAAGTTATTACCCGAAACGTGACTTTAACATAGTGTTTTTAATAAACTTGTAATAAAAGGTAATAAGTAAATAATATATGGTATGATATATATTATTATTTTTCTTTAATAGATTAAAAATAAACTTGTATTTATTATACAATAGTTTTTAACATGTTTTATGGAATTCAGGTATTAAGGTTAGGGTGTTTATCTCAATTTGTCTTATTTGGTACATAGGTTAAGTTTTGAGCCTATATTATTTTATGAGGTGCCTATAAATTCCCTTTGATATATAATACCATTAATTTATTTATTCTCATGATATTTTATGTTTCAATTAATTTAATTATTATTATTTTTATGATTCTGTGTTACCAAAGTAGTAATGGTCTTATGATACAATCTCATCGTTTATCGAGATTGTTTATGTTTATACTTCCATTGATAAAATATTATAAAATATATCTCAATGAAAACATGTATTTTATTATATAATGTTATTATCATGGGAATACATTTTTTCCCTTCGTTTTCCTCTATATATGTACTTTGTTTTTAAAAATATTAAAAAATGTCATTATTTCTCCATTCGGTTGAAAATCAATTCTCCTCCTTGTCCATGTTTTATAAAAATGTTTTCAAAAATGATTTTAATTTTACTATTTTATTGTTTAAATTCACTTTTAAACTTTTTTAATTTTTAAAAAATAATAAAATTGAGTTTTTATATTGTTTTCTAAATAAGGCTTTTTTGGATTTTACTGAAAATTTAAAAGGAATAATTGTTTTAACGGGTACAGTATGAACTGAATTTCACGTAATAATTAACATAATTTTAATTTAATATTCCCCTTTAATTTTTAATTATTATTTTCAAATAAAATTGTTAACAAAATATATTTTTTATTATTTAATTTTCAAAAAATATTTTGACTGAAAAGTTATTTTCCTCATGAAATATTCCTTGTGATCTTTAAAAATCATTTTCCATGTAAGATGATATCCTTGGATGTTATTTATAATTTTCAGGGGATATTATCTAAGGATATCATTCCTATTATTTCTAAATATTTTATTTTTTATTATGAAAAATTATATTTGAAACTATTCTCCTCCCTGGGTTATACCACGATAAAATTCTTATGAAACCCGGTTATTTTTCCACAGGTTTTGTTTATATGAAATGATATAATGATTATGAAACCAATTTATTTTCTATAGGTTATGTCATGATTAAATGTGCATGAAACCCATTTATTTTCCTGGGTTCGGATATGACAAATTTTTTATGATCTTGTAGAACATGTATATATGATTTTAATTATATGATGGGTGGGACCTATATCTCCCTCCAATGAATTAGGTAAAAATTGATATCTGATAGGATAAATAATAATTTAATGGTGAGTGAACCCATTTCAATAAGGGAATTTTTACACTATGATAGTATTGGGTGTGAAACTTTACTACTATTATGGTTTTGGAGTGAAATCATCCCACTATAATAGTCTTCGATATGATCCTGGAACTACTAAGGAAATTATTTTCTATATATATGTGTATTAAAAAAACTATGTCTTATTCTATGGTTATGATCTCATGGATCATGTTCTTATGTTCTATTTTGATTCATTTCTTATTAACTTTAATGATTTATTCCATAAATCAGGTTTATGATCTATGATATGTAGGGTGTGACTTAAAAATGTTATTCTCATATTCTCATACCCTTATACTCATTATATGTTGATATCTCCCTAGACTACCCTTACTGAGTATCTAATCTCACACTTTCCTATGTTTTATTTCCCCATGTTATGGTGAATGGTATTGTGTAGAATATGTCTATGAAGGGTTCTAGTTATGAGTAACATAGTGGGAGATGGTGTACCTTACTTCTGCACATGTTGTTTATGTGTCCAAGTTTCTAAAGGTATTATACCTTTATGATAATTTGGTGTATATTTTTATAATGTAATGAATATTGATCTAAAAATATATAATATATAGCGTTATAGGAATGTATTACCATGTATTAAACTGTGGTTATAGCCACCTATTTTCAGGCATTAAACTATGGCTATAGCAACCTATTTCCATGGTTCAAACCATGAATATAAGTCGGAACCTATTTGAATGTCTATATCAGATATGGTTCAAGAAAACCATGTATTTAGGCTAAGAACATGGTTTTTTATCCTATTTACACAATTTTAAACTATGAAAATTGGTTGTTTTGTAGTTGGTGACTCTGAAAATAGTGTATTGATCTTGACATGATCGCCAGTTGGTGCATGACAATGGGCCTTGCAGAACTAAATGTTTTACACTCCTAGGGGAGATTATTTGGAAGTTCATAAACATATTATGAACCATTATGAAGGATTCAAATATATGATGATTATGAATAACCTAGGATAAACCTATGTTTTTATAGACTAAAAAGAAGGTATCAAGATTCAGACATCCTAGAAGTGATTTATCATGATTTTGGGGGTTTATACTAGGATTTTTTATTTTAGTCAGTAGATGGAAACTAAAGGAACCATGTTAATAATGAGTGAGATGGAAAAATAAATTATTTTTCTCCTAAACAACAAAATTTTATTCGATATAGAATACAAAGTATTATTTCTATTATCACAAAAAATTCTCAAGACCTGATTTTTACTGAACATCCTAATGAGAAAAGGAGGGGACACCATTATGTTGAGTCCTCGATGAGGAAAAATACAGATTATTTTAGTGGTTCCTTCGATCCCGTAGTTGTTGGTAAATGTATTTATACCATTGAAAATATATTTTTCATTCTCCAGTGTTGGGAACATGGATAATTGATTTTTTTGTCTATCATTTATAATGAAAATAGCTCAATGGTAGACTCTCATCAAGAATACAAGTAAATAGGATGAAATTTACTCCATGGTGTGGTATGAGATTAAGAACTTATTATTCAATCATTACTTCACTCATATACTTCATAAATATGAAAAATTATTTCCATGCACTAATGTAGAAGGATAATGAATCTATTGGTGCCTATCAGGTAAGATTTACATGAATTGTGAGGTACACTTATATAATTATCATGTAACCTAAAATTAAGGTTTACATATTCATTAGTGGAAAAAACCAAGTCTCAAATGTTTATTATCCATAAGGTACTTCTATAGTCATGAAGAAATCATTTTATGTGCTCTCAAGGAAGAAAATAGAGGTCAGAGTAACCCATAAATCGCATGGTTATGATAACAAATGGAAGATAGAGTTCAAGGGAAACTATAAAAACCATGTATAGAAGAAGATAATCATTCCTTTATTCTTGAAGTGAGGAAGGAAACATGGAAAAAATTGTCTTAAGGGTATTTATTAATGTTTTATGTGTTTGAAAAAAGGTGATTGAGTAATTGATTACCAAATATATGGGAGGAATTTATCTAATGACTAAAATAGGTAGAAATCTACACATGATACACCACCCAAACTCCATTGTTTAAAATGAAATGATTATGTGAACTATGTTATAGAGTGCCCAAATCTGAGGGTCAATGATGATGATCAATGTCAGTAACCACATAAGTCAAGGGATAAGGGGAAATCTCATGTGATCACTATTTCTGATGAGGGGTGTGACAAAAACTTGGTGAAAGGTAAACTTACCATCCACTCTAAACCTTATTTTTTCATATTTTATTCTAGATATAACCATTATTTCATATCTAAAAAGATATATAATGGTATAAATAGTCTACCCAAATGATTATATATATAATTTAAAGTCAAATCCTCAAATAGTTTGATGATTGAATAAAAGTATATGATTCCTCTATGGAAAAATTTTGTAGGAATGTGCTTCCTAAAACTATTTTAATTCATACTATGGTTGAATTTTATTTTATCATAGGCCAGTATTTCCTTTCTCTATATAAATCCCACAAAAAAATTCAATTAGTGAAAGTAACATTTGATATTCAAAACCATCCAATGAGTGTATTTCAGTGTGATGATAATTATAAACTTTCTATAGTTATCACATCCATTTTATGGGTCTTGATTCCCATTCAATAGGGGTGTTTTTCTGAGATGGTTCGGGAGAAACTCAACATTGATGATATGCCTATTGGGTTAGAATTTGTTGATGTATTTCTAGAAGAGTTTCCTAGTATTTTATCAAAGTTTTGAAGTTGTTTTTTCAATTGAAATCATACCTGATTACACACCAATTTGAAATACTCTATATATAATGGAGCCAATTGAGTGGCGAAAATTGAAGGAGAAACTCCAACAGAACCTTGACAAGGGATTGATTCAGACAAGTGTGTCGCCTTGGGGTGTGCCAGTTATTTTTTTAAGAATAAATATAGATATATGTTAATCTTCATTGATTATCAAGATATTAAAAGTATAATAATTAAGAATGGGTATACTCTACCTTGTGTTGATGACTTATTTAATTAACATCATAGAGATAAATAATTTCATTGATTCACCTTAATTTATTATATCATCAATTGAGGGTCAAGTAGAAGGATATACCCAAGATATAATTTCATAAATGGTATAAACACTATGAATATATTTTTATTCCATTAGTTCTTACTAATTCCCCCATTATCTTGATAGATTTAATTAATTGAGTCTTTAGATATTTCATTGATCATTTTTGGTAGTATTTATAAAAAATATTATTATCTATTCAAATATCATGTAAGATCATTTAAATCAAGTGATAATTTTACTAAAGACCCTAACAAAGGATAAACTATATAGAAAATTTAAAAAGTATGAATTTCGGTTACAAAAGGTTTCATTTTTTTGTAATATAATTTAAATTTAGGATATATCTGTAGAACCATCAAAGAAAAAGGCTATTGAATGTTGTAAAATACCAACCTTAGAAATTGAGATCTATAGTTCTCTTGGTTTAACTTGATTTTATCGATAGTTTGTGGATAATTTCTCAAGACTATATAATCCACTCATCAAGTTAACTCTGAAGAGATCCAAGTTCCTCTAGATAGGTTAATGTGAGGAAACTTTCAAGGAACTAAAGAGAATATTAGTCAATGCACCGATGATTACATTTCCATGCAGTAGAGAATGGTTTTAAATCTATAGTGATGCATCCAAGAAGTTATTGGGATTCATCATTATGCAAGATAACATGGTTATATCTTGTGCCTCAGGAAAATTGAAGGTTCATGATAAAAATTACCCAACTCATGATTTGAAGTTAGTTATGTTAATTTTTTTCATTAAAGATATAGAGGAATTTTCTATATCAAGAAAAAGTGATATATATATATATATATATATATTTATTAAAAGGGTTTGAAGTATATATTCACATAGAAGAATTTTAATATGTTCTATATAACATGGCTACATTTGGTTAAAGATATGGACTACTCAATACATTACCACATTGGGAATGTGAACAAGGTGGTTAAAGATTTGAGTTGAAAGGATCGTGCTAGATTATTTATGATGCGGATCAAAAAAGACTCAATTTTTTTGGATTTAAAAATTATGGATCTATAAATACTAAAGGAAGGGAAGAAATTTTACCATTATTAATTGAATATTCATCCATCTATCCATGTGAATATTAAAGAGGCGCAAAAGGAAGATGTAGAGAAACAAAAGAAGTTTATAAATGTTCATATGCTTTTCCCAGATCATTGTGGAATGATATGGTTTATTAATCATTTATATGTTCCATAAAAATATAATTTGTAGAAGGATATGTTAGAGAAATCTAATCATTATTCATTATATGTTAATCCTTGATGTAAAATATGTATTAAGATTTGAAGTAACATTTCTAGTGGGATGGAATGAACTGAGATATTGAAGATTTTTTATCTCGATAATGGTTATGTCAACAAGTTAAGGATGGTAAAAATATATATAATGGTATGTTACACCCATTACTCATACTAAAATTAAAATGGGAAACTATCACCATGGATTTTGTAGTCAGATTCCCTAAAATGCCTAAAGAGAATATTGCAATATGGGTTATAGTAAATCAAATTAAAAATACATCACAATTCATTATTATCATATAATACTTCTATCTTGATTATCTTTCTTGTATATAAATCAAAGAAGTATTAATCTTTCATGAAGCATCACATTCCATTATATCAGGTTAGGGTATGAGTTTTAACTCAAAGTTGTGGTGATGTTTCCAGTATGATCTTGATACTATGTTGAGTTTTAGCAATGTGTATCACCGTTAATCATATGGATATTTTAAGAGAACAATTAAAACCCTATAAGATATGTTGATAATTTTTATTTATTTTAAAGGATGTTGGGATCAATAAATTCCTCTTCTTTATTATTCATACAACTATAGATTTAACTCAATAGATGGTTCCTTATGAAGACCTATATGAAAATAAGTGTAAAAATACAACATAATGGTATAAAGTTATAGAACGAAAGATATTGGTACCTGATATGGATGTAGAAATGATAGATAAGGTTATTTCCATTCAACAACATATATGGTTGGAACAATTTCGGTAGAAACGTTATGTTGAAAATTGCTGGTGTGATTTAGAAATTGAAGTTGGTGACATGGTGTTTCTAAGAATTTATCCCTGGAAGGAGGTAATGATATTTGGAAAGATATAAAAACTAAGACCTAGGTATATCGGTCCCTTAGAAATTTTTTATTGTATCCGGTTGGTAGTCTATTAGTTCATTCTTGCACCAAACTTATCCCAAGTTCATGATGTTTTCCATGTGTCTCTCTTAAAAAAGTACATACCCATTCCATCATAGTAACTCATCTCAGAGGTCGCACCACTAGCGAAAGATATTAAAAATGAGAATTAAAATTTGGATATTCTTGTGTTGAATATAGAATGATATTTAAAAAAATACCACTCATGTGGTCGAAGTTTTTTGGGGAAATGAAGAGTTTGAGGAAGCACTATGAGAACCTGAGAATATGATAAGGAAAAAAGTATCCTCATAAATTTGTATCACAGTGAAACAATTTGAGGGTAAAATTAAATTTAAGGAGGGTAAAAAGTATCACTCTGATATTCTATGATATATATTTTTTTGAATAAATATAGTTTCTTTGATAGCTTGTATTACACATAACATTGTGTTTTAACAAACCATGATGTATTATTAATATTATTATTCTAACGTGATCATTATAACCTAGTCATAAAACTTAGTGACATTAATATTAATAAATAATTTTAAAAAATTAATAATTATGATTTTATATAAAGAAAAAATATTGATAACAAATGCTTAAATTTTATAAAAGTCTTCATATGTTTTGAAAATACTATTTTCTAAAAAATGTATTATTTCATTTTTTGAACAAATAATAAATGTAAATTTTAAAAATACCATAATATTTATTAAAAATATAATCTTAATTTTTTAAATCTTCATCTTAATAATATCTTGGAGTTAATTGTTTATAATTTTCTGAAAAGATAAATTTTTCATTGAATAGTGAAAATTATTGGATTTTATTAGGAATTGTATTTTAATTTACAACATTTAAAAATATAAAAATGATTATAATATAGATTTAAAAGTATAATTTGTTTAATTATACATTTAGTAATCAAATTTAGTTCATTTTAATAAATTTATTATTGAATTTGTGTATCAAAACCTTCTCTAGTTATGAATTTTTTTCATTTAAAACCCCTCTTTGTCATCACATTTGTGGGTTTAATTTTAGATTAAATTAATAAACTTCTAAAAATAACAATTTCATATTTTTAATAATCATAATTAATTTTATCTAATATTTTAATCTTATTTTTTACCATAACAAATAGTAAAAACAACAGAAATTATTTATTTTGGTTTAGGTAAAAACGGGTTTATTGGGGGTTAATCTAAAGAGATAATGGTTTGAAATGACCTTATACTTATAAAAAACATCTTTAATTTCATTATTTATACCTTATAATAAGTAATTATTGGAAATGGTCAGTTGTTTATCCTTTTTAAATGTGAAAAACATGGCTACATATTTTTCTTTTCAAAGATTACAAGTGTATCACTCACCTCCCTTCTAAAAGGTCAAATATTATCCTGTCCAATTAACACTTTAAAAGCCTTTAGGTTCAAATAATACCTATAAAAATATTTACTTTACATAACTTATCACATCTTAGAGTCTTTTTCAGATCATAAAGCTAATATAGTAAGGTTTTAGGTTAAATATAAAGTGGTTGTCCGAAAAAGAGGCAATGTTTTTAACTATACATTTTTCTTTTACTTCTTCTTATAACTCATTAAAATATTATTCAAATATTAAGATATGATAACTTAATTATATCACATACACTTATATTTTATTATGTTGATTTAATAAATTATATCCATCTCCACCTCCATCAAATGAGAAACAAAACCACCGATTGTGTGTACGACAGACTACCTTCTCGTGAACCAATGTTATTCATTTTCCATCACTGCCTCTCACAGATAGATATAATGAAGGATTATATGTTTTTATATTATATTTATTATGTTATTATACTTCTAAAATTATTACATCACATTTTACTTATTAATTTTCATTCTTTTGGAATACGATAACATCGCTCAAGTGTACGGCTAATTGTTGCCTCACAAAGCAATGTGATTCATTCAAACATCACACAGAAGGTAATAAGGTTGGTTTTGTTGATCATATGTAATATATATGACATAAAATTGATTATATAATTGTAATATATTATTTACCTTTATTTATTTTAATATTTTGATAAAATGGAAACAATGTTCATGCGTAAGTACGACCTACCGTCTCAATGAACTATTCATTTCATTTTATATATCCACCTTTTATGGATTAATATAAATAACTAAATATTTAATGTATATTATATTTATATCATGTATAAAATTATTTCTATTAGGAAACCATTATCAAGGTAATATTATTAAAAAATAACAAATCAAAACATATATGAAAATAAAAGCAGTTATTTCCTGAAATGTGACATTAATAGATAATTGTTAATAAATGGGTAATAAAAGTTCATAAATAAATCATATATGATATAATATATATTATTAGATTTATTTAATATATATATAATAAAATTATATTTATTATATATGAGGTTTTAACATATACAAAGGATATTGATACTTAAGGTAAAGGATTTTTTTCTCAATTTTTCTTCTTTGGTACATATGTTTAGTTGTACACATATCTTATGTTATGATGTGTATATACAGCCCCTATGATATTTAATACCATTAATTTATTTATTATAGTGATACTTTCAGTTTCATTTAATTTTATTATTTCATAGGACTTATGATTTTGTGTTACTAAAGTGGTAATGGTTTTATGATACAATCCCATCGCTTATCAAGATTGTTTATGTTCATTCTTCTGATGATGAAATTTTATGAACTGTCTATCAAGAAATTTAGTTCATTTCTTATCCTATGATTATTTCCTGATAATACACGTTTCCTTTCATTTTAATCTATTTATGTGCTAAATTTTTCCTAATAATTTGTTTTTGAAAAATTGACTTTATATATCTCTTCGGTCGAAAACGCTTTGTATTCCATGTTCATGTTTTCTAAAACTATGTTAAAAAATGTTTTAATGTTCCTCTATAATTTTTTAAGGTCATTTTTACCATTTTTTTATTTTTTTAAATGAATGTAATATTTATATTATTTTCAAAAAATGGCCCATTTTACTTATATGGAAAATGTGAAAGGAATACTTTTTTAACATGTACAACATTAATATAATCTTCTTCCATCATGATAATTAACTTCTTTGAATATTAATTTATATGTTTTAATTTTTATTTTAAAATAATTGAATGTCCAAAATAATTTATGAATTATTAGTTCCAAAAATTTATTTTCAAATAAAATTTATTTTCATCAGGAAATGTTCCAACTGGTCTTTCAAAATCATTTTCAATCTAATATTACATACTATTATGTTACATATGATTTACTATAGATATGCACTAAGGATACCATTTTTATTCTTTATCTGGATGGTTTATATTTATGATAAAAAAATTATAGATTATGTTTCTATTATATGGTTTATACAATGATGCAATACTTATGAAACCCACTTATTTTTTCACAAGTTATGCTTATATGAAATAATAGAATGACTATGAGACTTGCCTCATTTACAAATTTTATGTTATGATCAATTGTTAATGAAAATTAATTCTTTTCATTGATTTTGATGTGACAAATGTTTTATGATCTTTTGGAATTTGTATGTATGATTTTCATTATTTTATGGGTGGGACATATATCTCCATCCAATTAATTGGGTATAGAATGATATCTCATGATATAAATCGTATTGGAATAGGGAGTGAACCCAGTTTAGTAGGGTACTTTTTCCACTATGATAATCTTGGTAGTAAACCTGGACTACTATTATGGTTTGGGAAGTTAACCCTTTCCACTATGATATTCATAGAAATTAGCCTTTTACTACTATGGATATTATTTTCAATGAATATTTGTATTCTAAAAATCTATGTCTTATACCAATTTTATGCTCTCATGGTTCATGTTCTTTAATTCAATTATGATAAATGTATTATAAACACCCATTATTTATTCCAGGACTCTAGTTTATGATCTAAGTTATGATGGGTATGATTTTAAAATATTATTAAATTTTTTCTATACCATTATGCTAGGATATTTTTATATATCCTAGGTTTACCCTTATAGGGTATGTAATTTAAACATTTCCTATGTTTCATTTGCCCAAGTTATGATGTAATGTATTATTCATAATATGCCTAAAAAGGGTTCCCATTATGAAAAACATAGTGAGAGATGATGTAGCTCACCTATGGACTAGTTTATTATGTGTCCAAACTTCCAAATTAACTATAACTTTATTATCCTCATGTATGTTTTTATGTAATGTAATGAATATTCATCTAAAAAGATATAATATCTATGCATGAGAAATTGGGGTCTTTACACCTCCCCTCTCATATTCACACTTCAAGATCCTTTTTTAATAAAATGCTTCACCAAATAAATTCTTTACATAACTCTCTATAAACTATATTACCTATTTTTATCATAAAACCATCCTAAGAAGGTTTTAGTTATGAACTTAAATGGGTTCTCTGAAGAAGAGGTATAGTTCTTAACCATGAATTTCATTTTATTTCTTCATTAAACTCCTTCAAAATATTCTCCAAATATTATGAAATAACAACACCAGTATATTTTATATACTAATATGTTATTATGTTTATTTCATAACCTATATCTATCTTCTCTTCCATCAAATGGGAAATGAAACTATCAATTGTGAGTATGGAGGACTATCGCCTCACGAACTGATGTAATTCATTTTCTATCATGACCTATCAAGGATGGATTTAAGGATGGATTTAATGTATATATTTTATTTCTGTGACATAGTAATACTTTTGTAATTATAATATATCATCCACCTTCTTACATTCTAATCCTTTGAAAAATGATAATGTCACACGTGTGTACGTGGGGACTACCGCCTCCATGAAGTGATGTGTTATGGTTTTCATTTTATTTTGGAATTGATGGTAATAAATATTGATTTAATTGATATATATGAAATATATCATATAAAAATTATTATATATAGGTAATATGTTATTTAAATTTCTTTTTTTATATTCTTTAAAAAAAATGGAAACAACATTCATGCGTATATACGGCTTATCCAATCTATAAATAGAGTAACTCATTTTTCTATATCAATATTTTTGTGGATGACTATAAATATTTAAATTATTAATAAATATTTAATTTAAAACATGATTAAAATTATTTATATTATATAAGAATGATCAAAGTTGAATAACCATAATTACCAAACGAAAACATACATAAAAAACAAAGCACTTATTACCCGAAATAGTGATTTTAAAAAATAATTGTAAATAAATGGGTGATAAATGGTTTCAATAATTAATATATGGTATGATATATGTGATTATATTTATGTAATAAATAGAAAGTAGACTTATATTTACTATAAATGAGGTTTGAATATGTGGGAAGGAAGTCAATAATTGAGGTAATGATTTTCATCTCACTTTAATTTCCATGGGACATATGTCATATTCACCACTTTTTCATTTTGGGTGGTTTATATACACTATATGAATATATATTATGATTATTATCATGAAAATTATTTGTTATAAATATTTATATATGTTTATTTCTTTCATGGGGCTTACGATTCAAAAGTTGCCAAAAGTGGTAAGAATTTATGTTACAATCTCATTACTTATCGATATTGTTTAATTATTCTTTCAATGATGAAATGTATTGATCAATATATGAATAAATTAATTAATTTTATTCTTTTATATTTATTTTGGGATAATTAATTTTTTCCCTTTATTTTCCACCATTTATGAACCAATTAGATGAAAGTATATTTCTTATAAAAAAAGACTTTATTTTTCTATTCACCTGAAATAATGTTCCCTTACATGTCCATGTTTTATAAAAAAATATCAAAAAACATTTTTACTGAAATCTAATTTTATATTAAATTAATTATTACCCATATTTTATTTTAAAAAAATTAAAAGGAATCTTCTTTTTACATTCTAAGACATGGTGCTTTTGACTTTTTACTAAAAATGTATAAGGAATTGTTGTTTTAACATGTATGGAATTAAATGTATTTCTTAGCACCATGAATAATTAATTATTTAAATATTAATTTACGATTTTTGAAGTTTATTTTTAGATAAAATGTTTTCTTTACAATTTGGAAAAATTTTAGATTTCAAATAATTGATTTTAAAGTGAAAATGGTATTTTCCTCATGAAATGTTCTAAGTGATATTTTAAAATCGTTTTCCATATAGGGTGACATAATTTAAGGTTTCCTGACCATTATTGATTATATAATATAATAATAACATCCTTATTCATTCATTGGATGATTTATTATTATGATAATGATGTATTTATGAAACTAATTCCTTTTTTATCATTTCTAATATGATGAAATTATGAAATGCTTAGGAAACTCATTCTTTTTCCATGAGTTGTGTTATGATAAAATGTTTAAAAACCAATTTATTTTGTATGGTTTATTCTATGATGAATGTTTTATGATATTATGTCACACAAATGTATGAATTTAATTATGGGATGGGTGGGACCAAAATTATGTATTCCTCTAATGCATTGGGTATAGAGTAGTGTTCTATGAGCTCAAAGGGTACATAAGAGGTTATCACAAACCGGAAAAAAACAGGGTACATGAGAGGTCATCCCAAGACCAAAATAGGTTACATGGGAGGTTATCCCAATCCAAAAAGAGTGTAAATGGGAGGTTATATTAATACCATCATAGGTACATGGGTGGTTATCCCAAGACTTAAATTTTATATATGTCTTGGTAGGTAGCATTGAAATAAAATTTTATATACTTGTTTATTCCATAAATCATTTTCATAGCCAATGTTATGATCTCATTTCTCATGTTATTTTATTTATTTATTATGGATGTCTTAAAAACTAAAAAACATTATTAAATGAATCAGGATTATGATCTTTGATATGTATGGTATGGTTTTAATTTGTTACACTCATGTTCTCATACCCTTATGCTCATTTTATGTTTATGTATCTTCTTTGATTACCCTTACAAGGCATTAGAGATCACATTTTCTTATGATTAATTTTCCCAAGTTATAAAGAATATTTTTATGTATGATATATATAATAAGGTTGTTAGTTATAAACAACTTAGTGAATGATTATTTAATTCACTTATAAACCAGTTGTTTATATGTCGGGGTTTACCAAAGTCACAAGACCTATAAAATTATGATATGGATTGTTACGTTATGCAATGAATATTCATCTAGTAAGATTTGATATCTATACATGAAAATTGTGGATCGATATTATTGGTATTATATGAATGTTTTTTTCATTTTTGGAAACTAAGATGATAAAACATTAGTGAGAAACCTATGAATAAGAGAAACTATAGGAAAATTTCTTAGAATTTTGGTGAAGGATAGGGTGAGTGGTTTCTAATCAATTAATTCCCTATATAGATACTAAAAGTGGATGAAACTCTCATAAAGTTATACCTAAGGGAAAAAATCTGAAAAAGGTGCATTGGTATTTGACTCGATTGTTACTCGGGGCACGATAATGGTCCATTATAAAAACTGCGTATGACACTCTTGAGGGATATATATAACAACCCATAATCCATACTCTCAAATTTTATGTTGAAAACTTAGAATTTAAATTTCTTCCTGGGATTCTGATAATTTTGACCCATTTTTTCATCCAAACATTACAAAAAAAATAAATAAATTTATCACTTATATTTTCTAGGACCTTTCTTATTTAGAGTTTTAGAAAATTAAAACCAAAGCATATAAACTCATACTCATAAACAACTAGTTCATAAAGATGAACCTAATATCCCTTTACACCCAAATTTTCTTATTTCACATTAGTCAATAAACTTCATCTTTATGAAATCCTTTATAGACAAAAATTTTTCATCCTTATTCTTTATAATCTCGGGGAAAGGATAAATAAGAATGGTGATCTCAAATTCTCAATGAGGGTAAAAATAATCATTAATAATTGAATTTCAAAAATGATTATAAGATTTTATAAGGGTATGACAACATAATCAGAGTGAATGAGTGAATCATAAAATAACTCATACCCATAAATACTTAGATAATAAAATATAAAAGAATGTAATAATGGATATTTATCATAATAAATAATCATAATCCATGTGATATGAATATTGATTATGAGAATAGTTACGTACCCATGTCAAGTAATTAAATCCATTTTTGGTGACTTTAAGCATCATATTCATAAAACCATTTTAACTGGAATAATCATATGTCTAACTTCTAATATAATCATAAACCAATTAATTAGAGTGCTATATGGGAACACCTATAATTTAATTTATAATTGTATCACCAAGTACAATCTATATCACCCAATGGTTAAGCTGTAATGGCCTTACCTACCTCTATCGGGTCACCACATGTTATACTGTAACGAGTTTACCCAATTTATATGGGCGGCCCCATTTTATGTTATAATGGTCTTACCCAGTGCTATCTGGTTTCACCCATAATTAATAATTTCCAATAACCACAACCTTAATAATGCACACTGATAAATAATTTAATCGTAACTCATTGAATCAACCCTTATTCTTTTCATAACATGATCAACCCATGGAAAATAAATGGTTTTCATAACAATATCATCAAAAAAACATAATCCATCTCGAGAAATAAATAAGATGATATCAATAAAAAATATCCCTTGTGAATGATATGTAACCATAATTTTTTTTGATATTTAGGAATGTAAATAACATTATAATATTAATAAAAAATTCTTAAAGAAAATATACTTTTTATTTTGAAAATTATTTTTTAAAACATAAAACATTTTGAAAATACTTTTCTTTGAAAACTAAATATTTAAAAACTAATAATTTATGAAATATTATGAATAAGTTTTATTTAAAAATAAATTTATAAAATTTCAAGGTAATATTCAATGAAATGATGTTAATGACTATCGGTAAATCCATACATGTTGTACATATTAAATGAACATTCCTTTTTCACTGTAAAAAGGCTAGAAAAGCTCGTTTATTAGAAAGAAAAAATAAGATTCCTTGGGAAAACTTTTAAAATTTTAAAAAACGGGAAAATTTATTTAAAAAATATTTTAAAAATTGTTAAAAAAAATAGATAACTTTTTTAGAAAACATGGTCTAAAAGAAACAAATTTATCATCGAAAAGATAAACAAAGTTGGATTTTCTTAAAAAAGTTTTCTTAATTAATCTAAGTAAAAAATAGTATAGAAATGTTATTAATACATGAAAATGTCATTAATAAAAAGAGGATAATATAATTAATATTAATTATAATATTTCAAAAATGGAGACTTAATCAAACACAATCCCGATAAACGATGAGATTATTACAAAAGACTCTTACAACATTGGTAACTTTGAATCATAATCCTCATGAAAGAATTACATTAAATGAAACATAGAAAATCATGTGAATAAGAAGATTAATGATATAACATGTAAAAGTAGTATTGTATACTATTCATAAGTAAAGATAGGTTTATAACATAATAAACATCTCAAAGAAGGGAAATTGTAACAAAAAACCATTACGGCTTTGGTAACATTGAAAATGTAAACCCCATGAAAGAGAGATAATAAAATAGATACTTAAATTACTATTAATTTACATTTAATAATAATAAAATACATTCATTTGAATTATAGACACCACACAACAAAAATAAGTGGGGAATAAGGCATAAATCTCATAGAAATAAAATGGAGATAAGAAAAACCCCTTACATTAAGTCTAATCCATCACGTTTTTTCTTTATCCTCTTAAATAATAAACATATGTTTATTATTTACATTCTTGAGAAAACAAAAAAAGTTTTTTATTATTTATATTTCACTTATAAAAAATTTAAATATAATTACATAATCAATTAATTGTAAGTCAATGTTTTGACCATATTCTACTTATTTATCAAAAAAGACTTTGGTAGGTCGATTTTAATCAAAATGTAATTATTTAGACATATCCTGAATAATTATCATGAATTAATTGAAAAATTTATAAATTAATTATACTTTTAACACCAATCATGAATGATGGTTAAGAAAAATTAACTAATGTTATGATCCTTGACACAGTAGGTCGTACGTACACATGAGTAATATTTCCATTTTTCAATGAACATTATAAAAAGAATGTAAATAATATTTAATAATAAAATAATGATAATTATATAACAAATAACATTATATTTAATTATATATACTTAAATATATCATTATTGTGATGTAAAATGAAACACATCGCTTCATGGAGGTAGTAGTCTACACATCCATGAACGACATTATCACTTTTTCAATGTGTGAAAAGTAATAAAGAAAATGATATATTATATTTCCAAAAAAGTAATATTCCATTAATATAGAAATAATTTAATTAATATAATATATATTTATTATTATAACCCTTATTAACTTCCATGTAATATCTTAGTGAAAAACTCTTCACATCACTTTGCGAGATGGTTGTCCGTCATACACATGAGTGATGTTAGCATATCCCCTACGATGAGAAATGTAAAAATGATGTGCATGATATAATGACTATATAGGTATAATTATGTTATAAATATAATATATAAATGTTATTTAAATCATTATTTTCAACCATGATAGGTGGTAATGGAAAAAATTAAATGACATTATTCTGCGAGGCTATAGTCTGTCGTACACATAAATGATGATTTTGTAAGATGTTTAATAAACGTGGGTGTGATATTATGTAATAACCATAACATAAAATCATATAATTGTATTTATGATACTTATTGTATTATATAATAATTTTATAATAATAATAGAATCGTCATATAAAGAAATAAAATAACAATGCATTTTGATGAGCCTTACCTCTTCTTCAGGTAACCCTTTTTGGTTTGCACCAAAAGGCCTTTCATGGTTGGATTTATGCCCAAATTAAGGATTATATGATGATTTCAATAGATTTCAGAAGTTATTTTGCAAGTTATGTACCAAAAATCTTTATGGTTTTAATAGAGGGGGAGAGTAGGGGGGGCCTTTTATAAGTGGGGGATAGGAGACACCTGATATTTTTCAAATAAAAGTTAGGTGAACCATTGTTTTTACCTATAACACGGACCCAATAATAGAAAAAACTAGATAATATAAGTTATAATGAATACATATTACCATAAAATGGGTTTTTAGAAGTTTATAGGTCATTTTTCACTTAAGTTTAATCTTTAACTACTAAGTAAACTCATTTTTACCTTAATCACCATAATTAATTTTAATTTCTTTCACTAATACCTTTGGTAAAAAAATAAGTTGAACCTATTAGAAATTATAAATTATTCTGAATAAAAAATATGGAATTCATTTTTAAAAATTCAAATCAAATAATTATAATTTTTTAATTTAATATTAATACCATAGATGCGGCAAGACATCAGGTTCTTTAGAAGAGATTTTTTAGAAAAAGATGATTCTATATTAACTCTATGACTAATAATAATCATTTTATTAAATGAAATAAATGTTTAATAATATTATATTTATATGTATAATTTAAAACATTAACCATTATATATTATGTTAATTAATTAAAAAGGGGATACACTCTCCAATTCAAAAATGATTTTTAGGAAAACCCATTTTTAAACGCAAAAACAAAATTATATGAAATATGCATATAAATTTGATTCAAAAGATATTAATTTGGGTAAATATTAATTATGTTACCTGAAAAAATATTGAAAAAATATTGGTACTTTTTATTTTCAGAAATTATTAACAAGAAATGATCTTTTTATAAAAAATTGTATTTCTTACTATTCATAGAAAAATCAATATTTTTTGTTAAATACCAATACCTTACTAAAACTAAATTTTTATATTCCACTTCCAAAAATGAATTTTATTTTTAAAAAAATATGGTTGTTTTAATATTTATTTGTAAAATAATTGTGTTATAAGAAGGCGGCACAACTTGTTTTTAGAAGAAAGAAACACCATTTTAAGTGTGAAATTTGATTTCATTTTATCTATTATCTATAAACCACATAGGATGAATTTGAAAAATTATATTTAATATATTATATATAAATTTTATTAATATATTCCAAAAATGGTGATTTTTTTTAATTTATTGGCTTAAAACGCACTTCTGCGCATTAAAATATTTTTCCAAAAAAAGATTTCTTTTATTCCAAAACTTGTTTTATTTTCTTTCCTAATTAATTATTAACCAAGTAATTAATTATATATACATGTGTAAACCATATTTTCATAATTTAGTTAATCATGTTTATACCCACCATTTTAATTTTTAGGTTATAATTGTAATATATATCATGGGTAATTTAAGTTTGGTGTTTTGTGTTGAATATGTTGTTGAACATAAAAATCTTTGGCTTGCATGTAATAGAAGATAAACTGATTGTTTCTTGTAATGAAATATATTCAAGAAACTTATTTATTCGTTAATAAAAATACAAGTTTTTCATACCATTTATGCTATTGAATATAAGTTTCTTCATTAAAAATCATGGTGTGTTATATCCACCCTTCAAAAAGTTGTTCCCTCACAATTTAAACATTATCGTGGTCATAAAATATTGTAAATTGAAAATACACTTTTGGTAAACCCACATCAAAAAAAGGGATAATAAAAATAGTCTTAATAAGAGTGAAATTTATTTATAAAGGTCATCTTGAACAACACATAACTAGGTTTCCAATTAAGATAACATAGTTAGCAATGTAGAAAAAATGTAAATAATTATAGGGAGTGATTGAGTTCATTGATCATAAGTAAGTTAAATATCAATTGAGAGTTAAGGTCCTCAAAACCATAAATATTAAATTATTTAAAATAACATTAGTTCATCAGATTAGAATGTACCAGGATAATACTTTTTTTAAGATACTTCTCCTAGAGGTGATGAATTCTCTTACCATATAGATTAAGATACTATGTAAATATACTTAATTGATGTGAATAATTTCATAATTTAATCAATTTACACCAAAATTTTATATTTTTCTTCAAACAATGATTATTCATTAAGAATTTTTAATGTCAGACACACTAAAATTAACTTTTAATGATCACATAACCATAAAAGGGTTATTCATGCAATTCCACCTATATTTAGACATTAACCAATACCAAAATGGTTATGACATGGTAAGATAATTTCCAAGAAATTTTAACCATTATATGATACATTAATTTTAATGATTAATACCTCAATTTTAAACCAACCCATTCCATAAATAACTATACTTAAAATTATTCAAACATTTGGTCACAATGTTCGAAACCCCAAGATTGTAAGGATTTGATCTTATATTCTTCCAAGAAAAATAACAATTACTACTAAAATAAAATAGATTATATTTATGAAATAAAAAAAATAATTTCCTATAAAAATGTCATACATCCTTGGACATCACGTAGGCTTGTGGTATGTTTGAAACCCTTATCGTTCTTCGGTCATGGGTTTTAGCCCCACTGACTTTATGGATGCAGTGGTTTGTCACCTAGAATATGGGTTGTCATTTTTTTAAATAATAAAACTAATTAATTCCTAAATAACCCTACATGTTGATCCTATGGGTTAAAAATACATCAATCAAAATAATGCATCAAAAAATTTCTATAATAACCTCAAAATTATAACCACTTAAAACCCTCATGTGGGGTGTCTAAGACATTAAACTCATGATAGACCTATGTTTGTATCCATAAATATTAAGATAACCTCACATGAAAACACTATAATCTCCAAATTTATATCAACCATTCCTTTTATACTGGTGATAATATCCCAAAACTCGCATTCCTATATTTGGTGCTGAAATCATAAACATTACACTTCCAGCTTTAATGCTGATAATCATGACCTATTTATTTCTATCCAAACATTACAAAAAATGGGGCACTTACGTTATCTATGGCCTTTCAGTTTTAGATTTCTATATAATTGGGATGAGCTCATATCAAATCATATGCATAAATAAGTTGTTCATAAATATAAACATCAGCACCCATTATACCCATATTTTATTATTTCACATTTGGTCATCAACATAATCTTTGTGAAATCCTTTATATACATAAATCATTCAACCTCATTATTTGTGACCTATAGAAAATGAAACATAAGAAGGTTCAGCTCAAATTTCTATTAAGGGTAAAAATAAGTGTTAAAAAATAAATGTCATCAATGAGCATAAGTTTGCATAAGGTCAAGATGAGATAATTCGAGTGCATGAGTGAATCATAAAAGACCTCATACCCATCAATACATGGATAATAAAATATAAAAACGAAATGACCCAATGTTTAAAAAATGTAATCTTTTTTTCATATATATTTCTTATAGTATAATCATGTAAGATTATATATAGAGCACAACACAAACCTTATAAATTATGAATAAGTGAAATAAAAGGTATATGTAGAAGTTAAAGAACATTTACTAATGAAATATTAACCTGACCATTGGAATAGTAATTTGACCCTTTGGAAAAATAAACCAGCCAATTGAATAGTAACCTCGACAATGAAAGTATAAATAATATTTATCAATCTTATAAGTGACAATATAATAAAATTATATCACAGCATAAGTAAATAAATATTTAAAAATTATTAATTAAGTGTTGGTATTTTTTATAAGCCATAAATATTTAATTAAAATGTTTTGAGTGATTTAATAATTTAAAACAATATTATTTTTCATAAAATTTATTCAAAAATATTTATTTTGATGTAATAAAATTATAAGATAATTGTATGATACCTTATTTAATGATTAAAAGTGTTAGAAAAGCAGTTTTAATTTTAAAATTTTTAATTTTCAAGTAAATTATTATTTTAATTAGAAATTAAATTTCCCATATTTCAAAAATTATTTTTTAAAAAATTGAGTCCATTTTTAAATTCTACATGTTGAAAAATGGTTAGGGAAAATTTTGGTATTTTACTAAAATACTTGAATTTTTTGTGAATAGTAAAAAATGATAATTTATGATAAATGCTATCTAAATGAATTATGGAGTCATGGATGATGTTATAATGATCTAATAACCATTATTTCAAACTTAGGTTCTCAATTTAATATTTTTGATCTCAAAAAGCATCATTATTTATCATATTGAGAAAAATAACAAAGTAATGAATTAAATATTGAGAAAACACCCCTCTCCTCCACTATATATACAACTGATCACAACCTATTCTCCTCACACCTCTAAAGAAATGTTCATTGTCCAAATTTGATTCTAATATATTCCTAATACCCTCTCCGACAACTATGATTTTTTCTTCTCATAAAAATACTAAAATCTCTCCCATTAGGAGGCTCTCAAGAAGAAGAAATCCAGAGGTAAACCCCTCTCCCATTTTCAATAAATTTTTTGTCAATATCCTTTGTATTCATTTCTATCCTCATATATCCTCATCCAAAAGTTGTGATAACTCTATTATCTTAAATTTAATATAATTTTGTATTATAATTTAATAATTCATAATAATCTCTCATTTCCACTCCTTTTATAATAGAAATAGAAACACCATCTAAAATGCATTAATTTATCACATTCAAAGACGGTGGTATTTCAATTTCTATTACTGTATTCAATTATGTACATTGAACCATTTTTATGGTTAAACCAGATTATTATGTATATAATATATCCTATGTCATGTTATGAGATCATTTTTTATAAATGGTTTTAATTTATAAAAAAATGAGTTCATAATGATCAAAGAACGAGCAATTAACCCAAACTATTATCATAAAAGTTTTATATAATGATTCATCCTCACTCCAAATAACCAAATTAATTTTATAAACATTTAATATTTTTATGTTATTTAATAAAATATAACTTAAATTCAGTACAACCATACTCACCTTACATGATTATCTATAAATGTACATAAGAAGACCAACCATGCAAATCAAGGAAACAAACACTCCCAAACAATGAAATTGAACCACTTAAACCATAAAAAATAACATGAATGAACTCCATAAGGTTATAATAAATCAATAAAATGTATAATAGGTTATATATTTATTAATAATTAACCTAATTTGATTATCCAATACAATAAGATCAAGTGAATAACACCTTCGGACTTAAGGTATGGGATTCTAGCCGAACCTCTATTTCTCCATTGGGTTTATCTATCTTTATTTTTACCCAAATGAAGTTATATTTTTTATTTATTTATATATTATGAATTATTTTTATATGTTTTAAAATCATTTTTAGTTATCCATTCATCATTCTCTTTTGGGTATATACATATCTTTATGTGGTTCTCTTCTCAATTCTTCCTGATAAGCAAGCTCGTTTAAAGGGAGCTTCCTGAATTATTACCCAATTTCAAGTTCACTAAATAATTTGTTTTAAGACGCCATTATGCTTATCAAATATCATATTTGATTATGAAAAAAATCTTTTCTAAATTCTGGTTTATATAAAATATTATTCCCTTTTTATTTTTAAATGATATTTGATATTTTCCTTAAACCTCACTAATTTTTTTTAAATCTATAGTTTCTTAAATAATCTTTTTACATGATATCACTTAAATTTGACATCACTTATCATGATATATTCCTATTATACCATGTTATTTTACATGAATGATCTAACTTCTTTCCTTCATAGACACTTTTTGATACGCCCATTAGTTATGCTTTATGAAATGATTATAACACCCATTTCATCCCATGGGTACCCTTATGTTTATGTATGATGGATTATGTATGATTATTTATGTGGAAAACATATTAATGAACATGTAATGATGTGGGTTTTTTTGGAATATTTCCAATTCATTCGTTAATGTTTAGTCTCATGATACAGTATATGTAAGGGTCTTTGTGGTTAGCCTTGACTTGTGTTCCGTGTTCAATGATCTTGGTGGTAATCCAGGACTCGTGATACTCTATGTGTAATGAGACATGAATCATGCTAAATTATTGTTTTATGTTTCCTTCACATTACTATGATTCTATTTTTTTTGTGATCCAATATTTTATATGTTAATGTTCTATAAGATCAATCTTGTTCCATGCCTTTTTATATCATTAGGTCATGAATTCTAACCCATGCGCAAAAGATTTATTCTTATGTTTATTCCCTTACTAGGATTTTTATCTCATATATTTTTTCATGTTATCCCCAAGATATACTAAGAATATTTTGGGCACAATGGAAGTTAGTAGGTCAATGTGGAGATTAAATAAAAAAATTATGATGTTTAATTATGTACCTAATCTTCCAAGACACTATACATTATGATCCTTGTCTTGTAATATGTTTTTTAATTATGAATAAATTAATGTATTGATATGTGTAAAAGTCTAGGGTCTCTATATTTGGTATTAGTGTATGGTCACTTTTTTTAGATTAATACTTGGGAACTCAAGTAAGAACCATAGTGATAAAACTATATATAAGAAAACATCCCTAGATTTGGTTTAGTATATAGTAAGTGGTTTATCATGAAATTACATCTTTGTCTAGATACTACAAGTGGTTGTGGTTGTGGTTTTGGAATAGTTGTACCTAGGACTAACAACTTTGAAAAGGTTTCATGGGCCTAACATGGGGTAACCCAGTACACGACAATAGTCTTTACTGCACAATTTGTTTGACACTCCCAAGGGATATTCTTTGGTAAATTCATAAGCTTGTTATAAACCATTATTAAGGGAACAAAAAAGATCCCATAAGAATATGTTTTAGAAAAAAAGATCATTGATAACCTAGATTTAAACCTTGGGAATCACAAGTTAGGATATAATTTTCCATTACATGTTTATCTTTTTATGTTAAATGTTTCATTTCATACTTATTAGCTAATTATTCAAGCCCCCTAATTACACTTTCTTTTCTTAGTTAATGGCGAAAAATAGATAAACTTGTTCCAAAAATCATTGTGATAGGGAATTGAATATTTCCCTAATGATATGCCAAATATGATGGGAGTGGGTGCTCAAAACTTGATGAAAATACTTTCTAAGCTAGATCAAGTTATTAACAATAACATGAATCATGTGGAACACCCTCCTCCTATAAGTAAGGAGAATTTTGTTGTCAAATCCTTCATGTGGCAATGACCTCCCATGTGTAGTGGATCTTCTGATCCCCTCCTGATGGAACAGTGGATTAACTCCGTTGAAAAAATATTATATATCCTCCAGTGCTTAGAAGAAGAGAAATTCATGCTAGCAGTCTATCGTTTTGATGGGAAAGATGATTAGTGTTGGAAACTGATCCAGAATATAAATCCCTAGGATAAAATTGATTCCATGGATTGGGTGGAATCCAAGAAAAGAATCAATAAATATTTTCCCTAAAACATCTATATCAAGATAGAAAGAGAGTTCCTAAAACATAAACATAAAAAAGATGATTCTATCAGGGCATATGAATAAAACATTATAAGTCTTCCAAGATACACTTATAAATTTTCCAAATGTTTATCTCTTCTTTATAGGACTAATGCTGAGTCTATGACAATAATTTGAGATTCGTGACTTCGAAAATTATGAGGAGATTGTCTATTGTGGCCTCAATGTTGAAATAGAGATTGGACACTCTCAATTGTCTCATGGGCCCAGTGAAACAAAAATCAGAAAATGGCATCCAATATGGGTGGATAATAAAATAAATCCTAGGATGGAAATAATAATGAACATCCCACATGTCAAAATTATGTGAAGAAGCTTCCTGGGAACTTTCTAAATGGAACCAAGAATTGCATCAAATGTGGAAGAATGTGAAATATGTCTTAGAGAAGCCTAAGGGATGTGAAGAATTCCACTAATGTCGATGAATAAATGAAGGTTTACATCAACAGTTGTCAAGTAGTTTAGGGTTTCAACTAAAATCAATGTGTGAATTATGTGAACAATTTTCCTAAGACAAGGGTTTGTGTAAGAAATCAATAATAACCTCCATGAAAATGAGGATGTACTTATATTATCACTGTTATTGTGGTGGAGTTAGAAAATGATGTGGTGACAGGTACACTAATTATTAATTAAAGAATAATAGATGTTCTATTTGTTTTTGGTTCTACTCATTCTTTCAAATATTGAAAATTTAGTAGAACTATTCAAACACCACCTCAAAATACGGATATTGAGTTATATGTGAGAATAGAAAAAGGAGAAATTGTTGAATTCAAAGTATACTACTATTACCTGGTTAATATTTGTGGACTGAAACTCCCCAAAAATCTCATCATACATACTTTGGTAGAGTTTTATGCTATTTTGGGCATTGATTGGCCATCTTTATATAAATTCAACATAAACTGTCAGGAAAGGGGTATCACTCTTCATATCCCAAAGCATCTTGTAGTCTTGTAAAACTGTAGGGAAGCATATTAATCTCCTTTAAAATAATTGTCTCAAGTGTGGACATTATTTATTTATGAGAAATAATATCTTGCTCAAATGATTGAGAAAAAATATAGAATCATTATCGATGATAAGCCCATCATGACGGATTACACTAATGTATTCTAAAAATAGTTTCTCAATCTTCCACCTGACTGAGAGGTTGAATTCTCAATTGAACTTATTTTTGGATCTATTCATATATTGAATAAACCTTATATAATGTCCACTATTGAGCTGGAAGAGATGAATAAATAGTTATATGGGAATCTGGAGACATGTTTTACATGCATTAGTGCATCACCATGGGGTGCACCAATCATCTTTGTTAAGAATAATGAAATATAAATGCACCTTTTCAATGATTATCATGAGATCAATAAAATCATGATAAAGAATAAGTATAACCTTCCCCAGATAGATGACATGGTCGATCAGCTATGTGGGGCATGCTATTTCTCTAAAATAGATCTTCAGTTAGGCTATCCCTAATTAAAGGTCATGAAGGAAGATATTCCCAATACTTCTATTCGAATGATGTATGAAAACTATGGGTTAATAATTATTCCCTTCAGACTCACTAATTATCTATAAATTCTCATGGATTTAATAAATATAGTCTTTATATATTACCTCGCCAAATTTTTGGTAGTCTTTATTGATGATATTCTAATATACTCTAAGATAAAGGAGAAACATGAGGATCATTTGAATACTGTGTTGAATACTTTGCGAAGGGATAAACTTTCGGCAATGTACATAAAATGTGAGTTCTGGATGGAGTAATTGTCATTCATTGGTCATGTTATCACTAGAAAAAGAATATCTATAGACCCTTCCAAGATAAAGCAAACCGAATAGTGGCCTAATCCAACATCTATAATGGAGATCCATAGCTTTATTGTTCTAGCTGGGTATTATATATTATCTTTGATGAACTTATAACAATTTTGAAAACCTAATAAAAAAGTTTACAAAGATGGTAGTGAAGTTTTTTGGACTCAAGATTGTGAGGAATGATTTATGGAGCTCAAAAAGAGGCATATCACTATGCCAGTACTCACACTCCCGACAAGTGGGGAACTATTTGTGGTGTACAGCAATTCTTAAAAGAATGTCTTCGGTTTTTTACTGATGAAAAATGATAACATGATAGCCTATTCCTAAATCTAGTTGAAAATTCATTGGAAAAACTGTCATATGCATGATCTAGAGCTGAGAGCTGTGATCTTTGCATTAAAAATATGACTGCATTTTCTCTATGGGGAGAAGTATGAGATATATAATCATCAAAAGAGTATCAAATATATATTCACACAGAAGGAAAATAATATGTTCTGGGGAAGATGGTTAGATATCATCAACGATTATGAATTTACAATCCACTATTATCTTGGTATGGAAAATAAGGTAGTACATTCTCTAAGTGGAAGGGATCATGCATCTTTATCAATGATGAGAATTGAGAATGATCCGATCTTCTTAGATTTTAAGAGGATGGAAAAGGAAATCATTTTAGGATGAACATCATCAGTCCTTTATCAAATAATTATTCAACAATCCCTCATGGAGAAAATAATGGATGCTCAAAAAATTCATGGAAATTATAAAAAAGGTGGAATCTTTTAAAAATGGGAAATCATCTAAGTTCGAGATTGATGAAGAAGGAATTATAAGATTTCAATCATGATTATGTGTACCATCTGATATAGAGATAAATAATGATCTTTTAAATGACGCACATAGCTCAACATTCTTTATTCACCTAGAGATCATAAAGTGGTATCATAATCTCTGAGAGAACTTTTGGTGGGACAATATGAAAAAGGTTATCACTAAGTATACAATAACATTCTTGGTATTTTAGAAAGTGAATACTGAAACCAAAAATTCTAAGGGGATGATGAAGCCACTACCCATAACAACATCGAAATGGGAGAACATTACCATGGACTTTTTTACTAGACTTCTAAGGAAACCCATAGGAAACAATGCTATATGGGTTATTATGGATCATCTTAAAAATGCATCTCACTTTATCGTAATTCAAGAGGACTAATCCCTGAATCATCTTGCATGGATATACATCAAAGAATTTGTAAGGTTGCATGTATTTCCATTATTTATTATATCCGATCAAGATCTGAGATTCACCTGGAAGTTCTGGAAAAGATTCCAACATGCTCTATGCACTGATCTAAACTTCTGTATGGCCCATAATCATCAAACTCATGGCTAATATGATGAACTATTCACACACTGGAAGACATGTTGAGATCTTGTTCTATGGTTTTCAAAGGAGGATAGAACCAACACCTTTCTTTGGTTGATTTATCTTACAATAATATTTTCCACTCGAGAACTTGAATGTAATAATATGAATCCCTTTATGATAAAAGGTTTAGAACAATAGTGTGATGGGATGAAGTCAGTGAGCATAAGATACTAGGACATGAAATGCTCATTGAAATAGTGGAGAAGGTGAAATCCATTCAGCATCACATCAAGACAACACAAAGTCAAAAAAGGAGCTATGTATTCAATTATTGACAAGAACTTGAGTTTAAAGTTGGAGACATGGTATTCCTCTTCATATCACCTTGGAATAATTTTGTGATATTTGGGAAGAAAGAAAAAGCTAAGTCATACGTACATCAACCACATCAATATTCTTGATCATGTCAAAGTTGTGTCCTATCAATTAGAACAACCACCTACCATGTCTAAATTACATGATGCACTCTACATATCGCTCTTAAGAAACTATGTACTAGATCCTTGACATGAAATGTCTTCATAGGTGGTACCGTTGAAGAATGATCTTTATTACGAGGAGCATTCAGTAAAGATCTTAGATCGTAGAGACAATGTTCTACGTAACAAGACTGCTCACCTGGTCAAAGTACTACGGTAGAACCATAAGTACGGAGAGGCAACATGGGAATTGGAGGGAGTGTTAAAGGAAAAGTACCCAATCCTATTTTTCTATTAGAATATAGAACGAAATTTCAAGGGAAAAATAATTAGGGAGAAGAATGTAATGACCCAATGTTTTATTAAGGGAATTCTCTTGTTCTAGTTATGTCTTATTGTATAATCCAATAATATTACATATACAACACAATATAAACCTTATAAATGAATATTGAGTGAAATAAAAGGTATCTCTAGAAGTAAAGTAACATTTACTGATAAAATTGTAACTTTACCTTTGGAATATTAATGTTACCCTAATGAATAGTAAATTGTCCAATTGAATAGTATCCTCACCAATGAAATTATAAATAATATTTATCAAACTTATAAGTAAAAAAATGATATAATTACTTCATAGTATAAGTAAATAAATATTTTGAAATTAATTAATTAATTGTTGGTATTTTTTGTAAGTCATAAATATTTAATTACAATTTTATCAATAAATTAACAATTTAAAAAAAATTATTTTCATAAAATGTATTAGAAAATAAATATTTTTATGTCTCATAATTCAAATATAATTTGATGATACCTTAATTAATTTTTCAAAAGTGTTAGAAAAGCAGTTTTAATTTTTTATTTTTTATTTTTCAAGTAAATTATGATTTTAACTAAAATTTTAATTTCTCATATTTATAAATTTATTTTTTTTTAAATAGTTCATTTTTTAATTATACATTTCATAAAAATGTTAAGGTACATTTTTGGTATTTTTCTGAAATACATGAATATTTTTTGAATAGTTAAATACGATAATTTACAATAAATGCTAAATACATGAATTATGGAGTCTAGATGATGTTTTGATAATGTAAATACCATTGGTTCAAACTCAAATTCTCTAATTAATAATTTTTTCACAATAATCAACACTATTTATTTTCTTGAGAAAAATAATAAACTAATGAATTAAATATTGAGAAAACACCCCTCTCCTAGATTATAAATACCACCCCTCCCCATTGTTTCACTTCACACCTCTCAAGAATTTTTCTATATCCAAATTATGCTCATATATCTCACTAAGACTATCTCCCATTTCCAATATCTATTTGTCTCATAAAAAGACAAAACACTAGTGCAGAAAACATTTTTTACGACGGTTATTTTTTATTTTTTATGCTGGGTTTTGGCCGACATTATTATATGAGACATTATAATCATTGTTTTTTACATCGGTTATTTTACAACCCACGTAAAAAACACAAATCCAAATCATTTTCACATCGGTTGATAAAAACCCAACATGGAAAACACTTTATAGTCATGGTTTATTACATCGGTTATTTAATAACCGATGTGGTATATACCCTTTAACGTCAGTTATTATATAACTGAATTCATAAATCACTCTTCCAAAGTATTTATCACGTCCGTTATTTTTATAACTGATGTGATAAACTTGTCTGCCAAGTGATTTCCAAAGTTGGTTATATAATAACCGACGTGAAAACAAATCTACTACATCAGTTATTTTATAATCGACGTAAAAAAAACTATTCATTTCCATTTATTACGTCGTTTATTAATTAACCTACGTAAAAACCATTTCCCATGAATTTATTACTTCGGTTTCCAAATAACCGAAGTTAAAACTAATCCAAATGAATTTTTTACGTCAGATATGAAATAACAGATGTAGAAACCATTTTTTTTTAAATAAAACCGATCAACCACTACTATTCCCTACCAAAATACATGAAACAGTCAAAAAAATTACCAAAAACATACCAAAAATGGACCAGAACCCCCCCCCCCCCCACCCGACTGGACAACCCCCACCACCGATCAACCACTGTTATGCCCTACCAAAAGACCTGAAACAGACCAAAAAAACAAAAAATAGACCAAAACCTGACCAAAAACAGACCAGACCCCCCCCCCCTTCCCCACCCCACTGTACAGCCCCCACCACACCACCGGACACCCACCCAACTGGACACCCCCAGACCAGAAATAGACAAAAAACCAAACAGACCACCCCCCCCCCCCCACACTAGATAGCCCCCACCACACCCCTGGACATCCCCACACCCCTAGACTGCCCCCACCCCCTGGACACCCCCATACCCCTGGACAACCCCCAACCTCCTGATCCCCCACCCCTCCCCCTAGACAGCACTCCCACACCCCTGGACTGCTTTTCCATACCCCTAGAACCCCCCCCCCCCACCACCACCCCTAGACTGCCCTGCACCCCCACCCCTGAGAAACCCTCCCACACCCCTGGAACCCCCCCCCCCCTCCTGGACACCCCCACCCCTTTTATAGCACTCCCACACCCCTGGAAATCCCTCCCACACCCCTAGAACCCCCCCCCCCCACCCTATTGGACACCCCCACCCCACTGGAAAACACTCCCCTAGACAGTCCTCCCACACCCCTAGAACCCCCCACCCACCCCCTTGGAATGCCCCCCCCCCCCACACCCCTGGAGTCCCCCAACTCACATATACATACCTCTCACCCTCCTAGACACCCTCCCACCCCACTAGACAGCTCCCACCACACCCCCACCCCCCACACCACCCCCCACCACCTCACCTCAATGGACACCCCCTGACCAAAACCCAACCAAAAACAGACCAGAACCCCCCCCCCCCCCCCACTGTATAGACCCCACCACACCCCTAGACCCCCCCCCCCACAAACCCTAGACTATCCCCCCCTGGACAACCCCCCACACCCCTGAATAACCCCCCACCCTCCTGGACACCCCCACCCCTAGACAGCACTCCCACACCCCTAGACAGCCCTCCCACACCCCTAGAACCTCCCCCCCCCCACCCACCCACCATCCTGGACACCCCCCCCTCCCAATGGACATCCCCCACACCCCGGGACATTCCCCCACTCACCTGGACATCCCTACTACCCTCTTGGACACCCCCCCCCCCCCCCTCACCCTCCCACCCCACTAGACAACCCCACCACACCCCTAGACACCCCCACCCCACTGAACAGCTCTCACCACACCCCTGGACACCCCACCCCTATACTTCCCCCACCCCCAACATAGCCCCCACACCCCTGGACACCCCCCCCCCCACCCACCCTCCTGGACACCCCCACCCCACTAGAAAGAACTCCCCGGGAAAGCCCTCCCCAATCCCAAGAACCCACCACCACTAGACTGCCCCCCTGAACATCCCTCAACTCGCTGGGACATCCCTCCCCTGGACAGCCCTCACCACACCCCTGGACACCCCCCACACCCCTTCACTACCCCACCCCTGGGACAGCCCTTGGATAGCTGGTGTTGGAAGAGGAGGTTGTCCCATCCCTTGGGGGGGCTAAACGCCGCTGGAAGGTACGCATCACTCTAACATGTGAAGCTTGAGCTCTCAAAATGTTTCACTAATGCTTTCTTCCCCTGTAAAAATCAATCTTTCTATCACTTTGATTCTAGTATAACTAGGGGAAACACCGTCATGTGTGACTAAAGTACCTGGATCTTGGTGGTGGAAATATCCCAGATCTTGTGGGACTAGAAATGATGATCCCAAGGCTTCCCATGAGATACCAGAAATGACATTAACAAAAACCCCGATGGTGGGAAGAGGGAGCCAGTTCAGTTGGTAGATAGGGACGCGGAGAAGATGACTACGATGATCTGAAATATACCCAACAAGTACACATAATTGATTGTATAGTTTCCTAAATTAGATGATTTAACAAATATAGGGTTGTTTGTGTGTTTTTTGGTGACATACAAGATATGTTGGTAATGTTCATGGACCAAAATTTCATGGAGGAGACCAAAAAACAAACAAACAACCCTATGTTTGTTCAAGAATCTAATTTGGGAAACTAAAAAGACACTTACATATACTTGTTGGGTTTATTTCGGATCATCACAGTCATCTTCTCCACGTCCCTCTCCAACAACTAAACTGGCACCCTCTTCCAACATCCATGATTTTTGTTAACGTCAATTCAGTTGTCTCATGAGCATCCTTGGGAGTATCATTTCTAGTCCCGCAAGATCCAGGAGATTGCCACCACCAAGATCCAGGTATTTTAGTCACGCATGATGGCATTTCTCCCTGGTTATACAAGCACCAAAGTGATATAATGTATGATGTTTACATGGGAAGAAAGCATTGGTGAAACATTTTGAGAGATCAAGCTTCTCATGTGAGAGTGATTAGTACCTTCCAGCGGCGTTCATCCCCCTGAGGGATAGAGGCGCCTCCTCTCCCAACCCCCTAGACTACCCCTCATCCCCATGGACACCCTGGACAGCCGCACCCCACTAGACAACCCTCCCACACCCCTGGAAACCCCCCTCACCCCACAGGACACCCCCACACCCCTGGACACCCCTGGAAAGCCCCCCACTCCCCTAGAAAGCCCTCCCACCCTCTTGGAAATGCTCCCACCCCTAGACTGCCCCCCCCCCACTCTCATGGACACCCCCCCTACACCACCCCACCGGACAGCCCTCCCACACCCCTGGATACCCCCCCCCCCCCACACACACCCTTGGAACCCCTGCCCCCCAGACCAGAATTCATACCAGAAAAACCATCATAAGTAGACCAAAACAAGAAGTAGAGAAAAATTAAACATTCACATATATAACATTCAAAACAGAAAATTTCAACATAAAATAAAACTAAATCAAACCTAAACTACTACCAAATACATAATTACAATAAAAATATTCAAAATTACATTTTACACTATAACCAACTCAAATTTAATCAAAACTGTAAAATAATTTGTCCATTCCACTTTTAAGTTGTTGATGTCTTGAGCACTATAGGGTTGAGGGTCATCAAATTGCAATAACTTAAAAGGATAGTAGTTAACGTGTATAATGAATAAATCAAATGAAATATTATGGCAATGTTTAAAAGGAAATCTTACCAGGTCAAAGTTCACAACTATTCCAGTTGTTATTATTTCATACATATATCTTAACATATAATATCTCCATTCGATGACGCCTTGTAGTTCATGAAAATTCTGTTTCAATGATTGTAAATTAAATATATTATTTTTATATAATAAATCAAAAAGTACAAATTATAAATGGATATTTAACTTTACATTTACATATTTGATCTTAGAACTCCTTTTCATTGTGTTTTTTCGAAAGTAGACCCATCCCCTATTAGAAAATAATATGAATGGGATGAATTAAAAATTCATTATAATATATAAAACTATTGGGAAATTTAAACTTAATTTTCTAACATTTTCTTAATGTTTTCCCACACATCACTATGGACAGAGCATTCCCAGTAAAGTGTTTTCTCCCATGGGAAAAAACACCTAACATCTAATGAACACTGATAAAAAAATTAAGGTTAGTGGTTTTTTTGTTAATATATAATGATCTCTTTGAGAGATATGTGTTTCATACCTCTCACAAAAATTCATCATCCAACATTGTGGGACTATATTCTGTTCAAGTCTTTCAACAGTATAAATCATTCTTTGTTCCTCATCCAATGCACGTTCTTTAGGGGAAATCAAATATGGGTCCATGAATCCATATACATCTGTCCTCTCATTATTCTCACAAATTCAATAAAGATTCCTAATACAAAATAGACATAATTATACATTTTTAATAAATATAATGTAGGGAAAAGGTGTTAAGACTTACATGGGAAAAAATTTCACCACGTTGATGCCCAACTTATCTCGAGTAACAGGCTCCATTATATCAGTTTTCACAATCCCCAAAGTTATTGCACGTCCCCAGACATGAGCTTCCATTGGAAACTCATAATGATCCGCCAAAAAATTTGAATATATTGATAATCTGTCAAGACTACTAGAATTTTTATCTGATGTCACAACCATTTTTCTTTGTTGTTATCTATACAATATTTATTTACCTTTGAAGTATTTCTGTAAAAATAAATAGAAAATTATATTAGTTTTAAAATGATAAAAACAACTTTAATAAAAAAATAAAATAGAAGATATAACATACATACCTCTATGGTAATGAGTCGCAGAAGTCTGGATGGCCAAATTAAAAAATGGATGATACTATGTCCAACTGTCATCACATCATCTATAGGTAATGGTACACAAGACAATATATCTATAATATCCTGTACAGTGGCCCTATGATTCTCTACCTATAATTTTTTGAAGACTAACTTTATCTCCTATAAAATATACCAGACCATATGCAACTATACGATGTTGAGGATCATCAAAATATAACTCGCAATAAGTAGGAAGCTGCAGTAGGGGAGTAGGATAAATAATTGGGTCAAAAGAGGTTAAATATTTTATATGTACTAGAAACATTTAATGAATAGGTAAACAATAGCAAAAGATCTTACCAAAATCGTCTCTAAGAACATAGAGATTATCTCTTTGTCCACACTTCTCCAGTCATCATACAAAATGATTACTTTTCTCTTACCCTGAGTTGATACAAAACTCTTAAAATCTTTTTCATTTAGACCTCTAGGAATATCTTCCTCTTCAAACTCAATGAGTATCCTCTGATCCTACGTACGGGCATGTGATAATTTTGGTAAATGTGTGACCCACATTTTCCAACTCTTGAATTATTTGTCGTAATGGGAGCACATGAGGAAGATTGGGGAACATCAAGAGGAGCATGTGAATGTTCCTCTATAGAGGTATGACCAATATGCTCATCTCCGGAATCATGTGGATGATCAAATGATTGATCTGTCATTATCCATTAAATCAAAAAAACAAACATTAGTTCACAAATATAAAAACTCAAATATTACAATACTAATGTAAACAGAGAATATAAAATTGTACTATGTTATTTAATAGTAAACATGGTTAATATGGTAAGCATGTTAAACAATGGTAAAGCTGGTAAAGATTATAATGATTGTAAACATAGTAAACATGGTAAACTTGGTAAAAATGGTAAACATGGTAAAGTAATGGTAAACATGATAAAGTAAACTAAACAAAATTAAAACAAACAAAAACTTATACATATTTGTTTTAATACATTTTTTAATACAGAAAAAACTTACAATATCTAAGATTTTATGAAAATAATAAATGTAAACAAGAAATAAACAAATGTTGCCTATAATTTTAGGAATGTACAAATGGATTGTTTTCCCAAATTCCTTCATCGTGATAATTCCTTATGGAACAAACCATGTCTTTAGCATGCTCATCATTATGTTCTGTTAATCTTTTCATGGAATTAGGTATCTCACATAAATCATAATCTTCATCAAGTTCATCCTCACCAACATATTGTTTTTTACCATGTAAAAGAACAGCCCACTGCATATCTGATTGATCTACTACATAGTAAATTTGTTTTTCATGTGTTTCCATTATAAAAGAATCATCTGTGTCTTCTATTCTGTTCATATTAACAATTTTCCTTCCAAATTCATTGTGTCTGACACTATTGTTATCGATAAACCATTTACATTTATAAACAAGAACTTTAATTTAAAAGTAATCAACCTCTTATATTTCACCAATCACTCCATAATATGCACTTGATGTAGAAATTTTGTTTTTGTCTTTTGCACTCAAAAATTGCATTTCTTATGAAAATATCAATACACCACTATTATAAACTGCACTTCTGTTGTCCTGAGCTTTCGTATAAAATGTATAGCCATTAATGTCATAACCGGACCATGTTATCACATTTAAACATGGACCACCCACTACCCATTTTAATGTCTCTGATAAATCTGATCTGCCAGGAAAGGTCTTTTAAACCATGACAAAAATGTTTTGTTGTGCTCATTCAAAATCCAAATTTCTTTCTTCTTTGGATGACATTATTTCAACTCATTAATATGCAATGTGAAATACAGTTGAGCATTAGTTATGTTATTCAAGATGTATAATTATAACTTCTTCAGTTGTTCAGCTGACAACGATTTGACTTTCAAGCCACGAATCCCCTTTCCCTCATTATTAACTCATTCATGGCGAGATGGAGGAAACCTATTTCCTGCTCCACAGCCAAGTAGCTCGTAAAAAACTATGTAACCTCTTTATAAATGTACTTTTCAATAATGGAGGATTCAGGTCGATATGGATTCTTAATGCACCCCTTTAATATTTTCATATACCTTTCTAAATGACGCATCCAACGAAGATATACAGGTCCACATAGCATTATTTCTCGAACCAAATGAATCATTAAATACACCATTATATCAAAAATTTGGAGGAAATTAAATTTCTAATTGACAAAGTATAAAAATTGAAACATTTTCTAAAATAATCAAAGAATTCACATCAATAACATTATTACAAATTGAATTGAGAAAATAACACAACATCATTATAGTCTTTTTGACACATATGGGCAATATTCCACGCAATACAATTGGTAGAAGTTGTTTCATCATAATGTGACAATCATGAGATTACATACCTATCAACTTCAAGTCCTTTATTGTGACAAAAAATTTTACATTTGAAGAATAACCTTAAGGCACTTTGATATAATTAATACACTGAAAAGAGCTAATTTTCTCCCTCTTGGTTAATGTATTATAAGTTGGGGGAAGAAATTTTCGTCTTCCATTAGGAGTGGGAGCTAACTCTAAACGTATTCCCATTAATAGTAAGTCTAATATTTCATTCAACCCATATTTTTTCATTCCTTTAATATCTAATAATGTTCCAATCAAACTATCATAGATATTCTTCTCCACGTGCATGAAATAAATATTATGTTTAACTTCATGATATCTCTAATATGGTAGCTCAAAAAATATTGACATTTTCTTCCAAATATGTCTATCATTACCAGATTTCTATTTCTTTCCCAATGTCACATCAAGGTTTTCCACCCTCTCAAAATACAGATCAGGGGATAAAGTTTTTGGAGCATTATCAAATTATTGTCATCCATTGAATGCATTTTTTAGTCTTGTATAAGAGTGATCCATAGTAAAAAAACATTCAATGACCCATGTACACTATTTTCCTCCCATGATGAAATTGACAATATGAACTCTGTTATTTGCAAATTGGACATGCTTTATTCCCTTTAACATTGTATCCATAAAAATTTCCATATGCTAGGAATCCATTTATAGTGACCATAAGCACTGCATGCAGTTGAAAATATTCAATTTTATAAGAATCATACACCCTAATAGCATCCTCCTATAAAAGTTCTAAATCATCAATCAATGGTGACAAGAAAACGTCAATATCATTTCCAGGTTTCTTATGACTAGAGATCGTTATACTCAACATGACATATTTGTGCTTAATACAAACTTCTGTAGAGATTTTTTAAATTACCAATAAAATAGGCCATGAACTATGTGTGATAGTGAGGTTTCAGTATGGATTCATTCCATCTATGCACAACCCTAGAATTAGATTTCTAATTTCATTTCCAAATGTAGGATACTGCTCATTGATTTTCTTCCATTGTGTACAATCACCTGGATGATGTATTTTTCCATCAAGTATCCTCTCATCAACATTCTATCTTAACCTTTTTTCATCATGTGAATTACCAACTAAACGTTTGAAATGATGAATTATAGGAAGATACAAAAATACCTTGGAAGAGATCTTTCTAATCTCTACATTAGCCCATGTTTTTTCTTTCACCTTATACCATGATGTCCCAAATTTAGGGCACTCTAACAGAAATTCATATTCATTCCTATTTATCATATAGTCATTTGGATAGGCATGTATTTTCTTGTATCCTAATCTCATCGAGCATAATATTTTATTGGCCTTATAATGTGAATCTAGAAGATCGTTATCTTTTAGAAGAATGTATTTCATCAATTGTAGCAGCTCTATAAAACTTATGTCACTCAATGCATGGTTCGCCTTCAGGTTAATCAATCTTAGCACCATCGATAAAACCTGAAAATCTATACAACCAGGATACAATGTTTTTTCAGCATCACCATATAGATGCGCAACTGTCAGTTCTATCTCAATTTATTCTCCTACAATATCACGAATAATTTTTTCAATTCCATCAAAGTTACCATCTTGTGAATAATCATCATTAGTAGATCTGACATTCCTTCCAGTTTCACCATGCCAAATACAAGGGCTATAACTCAGATTAAAACCATGAAAAATCAGATGATATTTTATCTATCTACTTTTCAACTTATTTATATTCAAACATTTTAGGCATGGATAGAAAAAATATGTCAATACTTGGAACATTTTGTTTAGAAAATTCCAAAAAGGCATCAACACCTTCCTCATATTCATTACTAATTCGATGTGTTGTAATCCAACTTTGACTCATTTTTACCTATAATAAATATCAAAATTATAAATCTTTTTAAGATAAGGAAAATATATGTTTATATGAAAAATATCATTATTTGAATGTAAAGAAAGTGTGAAATATAAAACAAATCTATGCATATTTTAAAAAAATATTCATTAAAATTATTTTAAAACGAAAATATAGTCAGATATAATAGTTTTAAATTCATCTTGGATCATTTCTTCTTAAGGTTCACAAAGAATACATCCTGATGCAACTAGATGCCAAATTCACCCTTCTGTAAAAAAGAAATATGAAGAATAAATATTAAAATATGTATACATTCACTACTGAATATTACATAGATCCTAATGATTTGAAACCTCTTGACAGCCCCCCCCCCCCCCACCCCTCTGGACATCCCCCTACCCCCTGGACACCACCCCCAACCCCTTAGACACCACCCACCCCCTGGACACCCCAACCCACTTGGACAACACCCCCACCCCCTTGGACACCACCCTCACACCTTTGGACACCACCCCCACCCCCTTGGACACGCCCTGGACACCACCACCCCCTTGGATACCCCCCCCCCCCCACCACTCTATATAGCCCCCCACCAACTTGATCCCCCACCCCCTTGGACACCCCCAGCCCTCCTGGACACCCCCCCCCCACCCCACCCCTACCCCCTATGACACCCCCCATGACACCCCCAACCCCCTGGACACACCCACCCCCTTAGACACCACCCCCACCCCCTTGGACACCCCCTGGACACCACCACCCACTTGGACAGCCCCCCCCCCCACCCCTTGGACACCACCCCCACCCCCTTGGACACCCCCTGGACACCACCACCCCCTTGGACACCCCCCCCCCCCCCTCTGGACATCCCCCCTAGACAGTCTCCCACCCCACTAGACACCCCCCACCCCCTTGAACAACCCCCACACCTCCTGGACACCACCCCCATCCCCCTTGGAAACCACCCTAGACACCCCTCAACACTCTAGACAGCCCCCCCCACACACACACACACCCCGAAACTACCCCCCCCCCACACACACACACCTCTATGGACACCCCCAACCCTTAAGACAGCCCCACAAACCCTCTGGAAAGCCCCCCACCCCTCTAGACAACCCCCCACCCCTGGACACCCCCTATCACCTTGGACAGCCCACTCGCCTCCCTGTACACCCCCCCTGGACAGCCCCCTCACCCCCCCCCCCCTAAACACCCCCATGGACACCCCGAACCCCCTTAGACTGCCCCGACACCCCCTAGACACCACCCCCACCCCCTTTGATATCCCCTCACCCCCTTAGACACCCCAACCCCCTTGGACATCCCCCACACCCCCTGGACACCCCCCCCCCACCCCTACCCCGTTGGGCGCCCCTTAGACACCCCCCAACAATCTGGACACCCCCCCCCGGAAAACCCCCTGAACCCTCCAGACAGGCCCCCACCCCCTTGGATGGCCCCCACCCCCTTCGACACCCCCACCACCTTGACCCCACCCCCCCACCCCCCCCCCCCACCCTCTGGATAGCCCCCCAACCCTCTAGACATCCCCCACCCCTATAGACATCCCCCCACCCAGTGGACATCCCCCCACCCCTCTGGACAGCGCCCCCACCCCATGGACACCCCCTACCCCCTTGGACAGCTAAATCACCTCCCTGGACACCCCTATCCCCTTGGACAGCCCCCTCACCCCCTGTACCACCCCCCCCCCCACCCCCTTGGACACCCCCAACCCCCTTGGACAACCCTCACACTCCCCCCCCCCCCCCTCGGACACCACCCCCCGCCCCCTTTGACATCCCCTGCATCCCCTTGGACACCCCCAACCCCCTTGGACAGCCCCCTCACCCCCCTACACACTACCCCCACCCCCATTGACACCCCCCTGGACTCCCCCACACCACTGGATAGCCCACCCAACCCCCCAGGACAATACCAACCACTTTCACACCCCCCTCCCCACCCCCTTGGAAACCCCCTGTACGCACACACACAAATGATAGAACACAAAAAAATCGCAAACTTGCATGATATCACTTCCATAGGTTTATTTTACCAGAAAAGAATTTATCATGGTATAGATGAACACTATTAAACATACCATGATAGAAAGAACAAATAAAAATAACATCTCAAAAAATTAGTTTAGGGCATACCAAAAAATAAAAACTGAAAAGGAGTCATGTGAATCTTACTTTAGTGCTTTTAGTCAACCTGATAGATCTGATGATAATAAATATGAAGAATGATTTTGGAAAAATGAGGATGGAGGTCAGAACTGCGACGAATTGTTTCTAGGTTTTCCACGCGAGATAGATGAGTCACAGGTTGCGTGATCGAAGAAAAAAGAATGACTGAATACAGGGTGCGATAGATAATTTAAAAGATTTCGCAGGTCGGTTATTTAATAACCAACATGATAAACTATTTTTTTAATGTTTATAACATCGGTTATTTAATAACCAACGTAGAAAACAATTTATCATGTCATTTACAAAATAACTGATGTGATATGTGTCGCTTTATACTGACGTGATAATTTGCTGAGATTATCTTTATCATGTCGATTTTTTATAACCGACGTATTAAAGTGCCGAGCATTCCTTTATCACATCGGTTATTTTATAACAGATGTCATAAAGCGTTACAGATTCGATTTTCATGTCGTTTATACAATAACCGATGTAAAAAAGCTAATCTTTGTATATTTTACGTCGGTTATAAAATAACCGATGCAAAACATGGATCCTGGTCGATATATCATATCGGTTATAAAAGAACTGACATGATATATCAATTATTAAAGCTTTGCATGTCGTTTATATAGAACTGGCGTGAAAAATTCCAATGTGTTAAACATTTTTTCCAGTAGTGAAAAACTCTCCGCTAAGGAGGTTCTCTAGAGGAAGGAATAAAGTGGTAAAATCCTCTTCCTTTTCCTTTCAATTTCTTTTAAAGTTCCTTTGTATTCATTTATAACCTCGCCTCTCCTCATCAAAATAGTGTGATAAATCCATTAAATTATTTGTAATGGAATTTTTTATTCTAATGGAACAATTCATCATCATCTCTCATTTCCCCTCCTTTTACACTATAAATTAAAACACCATATGATATGTGTTAATTTATCACATTCAAGGACGACTGGATTTCAATTTCTATTGCTATCTTCAATTCTCCTCGTGAAACCATTATTATGGCTGAACCACATTATTAAGTATGTAATATATCCTTTTTAATATTTTGGAATAATTATGTAAAAATGGTATTAATTTATAAAACAAAATGAGTTCATTGTGATCAAAAAACCACCAATTAACCCAAGCGGTTATCATTAAAGGTTTATATAATGATTCATCCTCACTATAAATAACAAAATTAATTTTATGACCATTTAATATTAATGATGTTTTATAATAACATATAAGTTAAATTATATATGAATATCCTCATCATACATGATTATTCAAACATTTATATAATCAAAATGATCATGGAATCCAAGGAAACAAATGCTACCAAACAATGAAATTGAACTTATTATCCCATCAAAAAGGCCATAAATGAACTTTATAAGGTTATAATAAATAAATTAAATATATAAGAGTTTAGTTATTTTTTAATTAAAGAATATAATTTTATTTTCCATGACATTAAGATCAAGTTAATAACACCTTCAGACATAAGCTAAGTGATTCTACCCAAACCTCCATTATTCCTCCAGGTTGCTCAATAGTTTTTTTACCCAAATGAAGTTATATTTTATTTTTATTTACATATTATAAATTGTTTTATATTTTCCAAACTCATTTATAAATATTCATTCATCATTCTATTTCAGGGATATACATATTTTTAAGTGGTCTATTTTTTACTTCTTCTTGATAAACAAGCCCGTTTTAAGGGAATTTACGGAATTCTAACCCAATTTATTGTGCACTCTATAATAATTTTTAATCTATATTTATCATTCTAAAATAACTTATTTTATTCAAATAACTTTCTTGGTTCACTAATTCTTTTATATAAAGTATTATTCCCTTTTGAGTTTTAAATGATCTATGATATTTCCCTTTAAACCGCACTAAAATGTTTTAAATCTAATGTTTCTTAAATGCTATTTTTTTGTGATATAACTTCAATTTGACCTGACATATCATGATATATTCCTATTATACCTTATTATTTTCCATTAATTAACTAGGTACATTCCTTAATGGATACTTTTATGATACACCCATTAGTTATGCTTTATGACATGATTATGATACCCATTTCATCCCATGGGTACCCTTATGTTTATGTATGATTGATTATGTATGAGTATTTATTTGAATAAAATATTAATGAACATGTTATGGTGGGTGTTACAATATAGTGAACCAATGAATTAGGTAAATTTTCATCTCATGAGACGTTATGTACAAAGATCTTGGTGGTTAGCCTTGACTCATGCTCTGTGTGCAATGATCATGGTGGTTAGCCTTGACTCATTCTACTATTTGTGAAACGATCCTTGGATCAAGCAAAATTATTTTTTTATGTTTCCTCCAAAATATTATGATTTCGTGTTTATGTGATCTCATGTTGTATATTTTATGATTCCATGTGATCAATCTTGTTTCATGCCCTTCTATATCATTATGTCTTGTATTATATCCCATGTGCTAAAGCTTTATTCTTATGTTAATTCCCTTAATGGACTTTTTAGATCATCAATTTTTTGATGCTATACCCAGTTTATCATGTGTAGATTTTTGAGCAAAATGAAAGTTATGATCTCAATGTGTATATTAAGTAAAATTTGTTTTTATGTTGTTTAATTATGTACCTAATATTCCAATACACTGTACTTTATGATCCTTGGCTTGTAATATGTTATTTAATTATGCATACAATCATGTAATGATATGTGTAAAAGGATAGGGTCACTATATAAAACATTTAAATGGAAATATTCATCAGAATCAATAATCATGATCCATTTGATATCAATATCGATCATGAGAAACATTATAAACCCATATCAAGCAATTAAAACCCTTCTTGGTAACTTGTAGCATTATATTCATAAAACCCTTTCAAATCCCATTTTAATTTGAATAAACATATGTTCAAAATCCACTATAATCATTTCCCAATGCATTGGAGTGCTATATTGGTGCACCCATATTTTAATCTATAATGGGATCATCAGGCATTATCTAGGCGACCCCATGTTTAAGCTGCAACGGGCTTACCCAGGGCTATCTGGTCCACCCCATGTTATGATGTAAGGGACTTAGCCAACACTATTTATGCCACCCCATTATAAGTTGTAACAGTCTTCCCTAGTTCTATCTAGGTGTGCCCATCATTTATAATTTCTAATAACCACAACATGAATAAGGCCCATAGAGAATTCTTTTCATCATATCTTATTAAAATGACCTTTATTCATTTCATAACATGATTAAAATGTAGAAAAGGAATGGGTTCCATAATAATATCTTTGAAACAAACATAATTCTTCTAGAGAAAGAAATTGTTTGGTATCAATAAAAAATATCATTGGTGGAGGATAAGTAACCACAAGGGTTTTTTACATTGATGAATAGAAATACAATTAAACTATTATTAAAATATTCTTGAGAAAATTATACTTTTAATTCTAAAAATCTCTTTTTAAGGCATAAAACATTTTAAAAATAGTTTTATTTGAAAACTACACTTTTAAAAACTAATAATTTCAATAATATTATGAAAAAATTTATTTAAAAATAAAATTTTAAACTTTCAAAGGATTCTTAAAATAAATTATGGTCACGATGGTGGGTAAATCCATACATGTTGTACATGTTAAAACAACACTCCTTTTTCACTACAAAAGGGTAGAAATGTTCCATGATTGTAAAGATATAAGAATATTACTTTGAAAACTATTTTTTAATGTGAAAATTGGGTAAAATGTCTTTATTAAATCATTTTAAAAAGGTTAGAACATTTTTGAAAACATTTTTAGAATACATGGTTTTAGAAGAAAATAGATTTCTGATAAAAGAGATAAACAAACTCAGATTTCATAAAAACATTAACCAAATTTTTATAAGTAAAAAACTGTGTAAAATCGTGATTTTATATTATAATATCATGAATAACCAATGGAGAAGAAAATTCATGAGAATTATATGATTTCAACAATGGATACTTAATCATACACAATCTTGATAAATGATGAGATTGTAACAAAAGTCTCTTACAACCATTGGTAACATTTAATCGTAATCTCCATTAAGGTACCACATTTATTCAAAATTTTAAAATCAAGATAATAATGATTTTCATGAAATGATATGTCCAATTAGTGATAATTACACCTCATAAATTAATATAGGTATATAAAATATCTAACATCTCAAAGAATGCAAATTGTGACAAAAATCCATTACCGCTTTTTTAACTTTGAAACTGTAAACCCCATGAAAGATGTATCCTTAAATATATAATTAAAAACCAATATATTTTAGTTTAATAATCATAAAAAAATTCATGATCACTATATACACCACAAAATAAAAATAAGTTGTTAATAAGGCATATATCTCTCAAAAATAAAAGTGAGGCAAGAAAAATCCCTTACCTTGTGTCTAATTTGTCACTCTGGTTATTTTTATTCCTAAATAATAGAATTATGATAAATATTTAATTGATATCTAACATTTTAAACCATTTTTATTAATTTTTTAACTTATAAAAAAGTTATATATAATTAATTAATCAATTATGTTTTGGTCAAATGTTTTGACCATATTCAGCATAAGGGTCAAAAAAGAATTTGGTAGGTCGACTATGTTCAATAAGACATTATTTAAAAAAAATATAGAATAATATTAATTATATAATAATAATATTTATACATTAATTATAATTTTGAAAATAATCATGATAAATGTTCATAAAAAATGAACTGATGTTGTGATCATAGAGATGGTAGGTTGTACGTACTCATGAGTAACATTTCCATTTTTCCATGATCATTATGGTAAGAAGATAAATTATATTTTATCCTTGAAGATTTATAATGATATAATAAATACCATTATATTTAATTATATATACTTATACATATCATTCTTGTGATGTAAAAGTAATCACATCACTTCGAGGAGGTGGTAGTCTACGTGTCCCCGAAGAAAGTTATCAGTTTTTTAGTGTGTGAAACGTAAAAAAATGATATATTATATTTATAGAAATATAATTAGGTCATTAATATCATAAATATTTCATTTATATCACGTATAATCATTATCATTTCCCTTATTTCCTTCCATGTAACATGTTTGTGAAAAATGCTTTGCATCGCTTCACGAGGTGGTAGCCACCATATACACGAGAAAAATAATTTTATCCCCTATGGTTTGAAATGTAAAAAAGAGTGTACAATATTTAATGAATAAATAGGTTTAATTATGTTATAAATATCATATATAAATAGTATTTACATCATTATTATCAACCATGATAAGTGGTAATGAAAAAATGAACGATATTGTTTCATGAAGTGGTAGTTCATCGTACACACAAATAATGATTTCATAAACCATTTATAGAAGTGAATGTCAGTGTAAGTCTTAAAAATAACATAAAAAATCTTATTATCTTTATTATAATGATTTTATTATATAATCATGATATGTGAATAATTTAAGTGGTGTAGAAATAAGTAAAACAAAAACGCATGTTGATGAACGTTACCTCTTCTAAATAGAGGAGGAGAGTGGGATACCTTTATAAGTGGGGGAGAGGACACACTAGGTGTTTTTCAAAATAAAGTTAGGTGAACCTACGTTTTGACCAACCAAAAAGATCCAATAATTTAAATAACTATATATAATAGGGTATAAGGTATAAATATGTCCATAAAATGTTTTATGGACCAGACTACACATCATTTGGCCCCTTAATTTTAATGGTTAACCACTATGTAAACTCGTTTTTACCATAATCATTGTAATTTATTTTAATATCTTTTACTAATATATTTGATAAAAAAATTATTTTGATCATATTAAAAAATATAAATTACTATTATTCTCAATATTTAATCCATTTTTACAAATTCAAATCACATAAGTGAAAAAAAAATTAATTTAATATTAATCCCGCATACGTGGTAATGCAGATGGTGTTTTTTTGAAAGAATACATTTTTTCTGTATTTTCAAATGACCCTTTTAAAGTTTAAGTGTGAACCCTTACAAATTAAAAAAATTAAAAACTTATATTATTGTGATCCCAAATAGATAAAACTGGAATTCACATCCCCAGTGACTAAAACATTATGTCAAGACTCTACCTTCGCATGACCACTCGACTAGTTGGTTCGTGCAGGGTTGCATAGCCCTCGTACCAATGGAAAAAAGTCTTACCCTCTCGTTCTTCCAAATCCAGATGGCCAACCATCGGTGAATTCTTCATTCTATGACTCCTCGTCTGGAGGTGTTCCTTGTATAGTGCCTAGGTGCTTTCACCTTCCATAATCAAAATTCATGACTATCACCACCCCCATACAATAAATTTTCAAATTTCAAACATTCAAATTCCATGGAATTGCAAACCCACTGCCATCATCACCATCATTGAGAACCAAAAAATTTGACCATAAAAATGGAAAAGGAGATACCAATAAGAAAAAAATAATTTAGAGGAAAAATGAAACATGAACTAGCACCACTAGCAGGACCAGTACACCGAAAACATGTCACTGCCATGAACTACTTCTCCATGAACCTCCAGAACACCACATGAGGTCAGACCAAGTGAAGAAACCAACAAACGAACCTGATTCCAACTGAGAAACCTATGTATAAGCTTCTACAACTCCTTAGAAACCCTATCCCACAAAAATAGAAACCATAAACGACAATACATATGCCACAAGGCCATCATGGATGAGTCGATGCCACTCTGGGCTGGAAGACCAACCAAGGAGACCAAATTCCATCACTAAACAAGGGACCTGGCTCGATATAGAAAAGGAAAATCTAATCGGGGCTAGGGTCTTTAGAGACACAAGGACCAAGGGACAAAAAACAGGGGGATCATAGCCAGGAATCCAAAGTGAAATTAAAGAGGGAGGAGGGAAGGGGGAGAAACTATAATGATATGGGCCCATCTATGGGAACACTACACCACTCTATTCGAAAGGGAACATGCCACAGAATAAGAGGAGTAGGATAAATATGATGGTCAAAGAAGAGATGTAGTGGAGAAAATTTTGAAGGATGATTAATGAGGAAAAATATGAGCTCCCCTATCCAAGACACTGCACTAGAAAAACCTACTGGTAATAGATGGAAGGATAGATTCCGCAAAACAGTGTGTTTCTTTTAAAGAGTATTATTTTAGAAAAAGATGATTATATATTAACTCTATGACTAATAATAATCATTTAATGAAACAAAATTAATTTTTATAGATATAAAATCGATAAATTTCTTTTAAAAATATTCACAGTAGTAATTATTTTAATTATTTAAAAATCAAATACATTATGTATTATTAATCATGTTTTAGAAAAACCTACTTCTAACTCTAAAAACAAACTTATCCAAAAAACTGATATAATTTTGATTCAAAATTAATTAATTGGATTAAATATAAATTAAATTACTTTAAAACATATTCAAACCATATTGGGACTTTTAAATTACTTAAATTATTGAAAATAAATGATCTTTTGATAAAAATTAGTATTTTTCACTATTCAATGAAAAAAATCAATATTTTCTAAAAAATCACTATATTTAACCCAATGTATATTTCAAAATTCCAAATTAAAAAATGAATCTTTTTTTCAAAGAAATTTTATAATTTTGTTAAAAATTATTTTTAAATTAGGCTCCCTATAAAAAGGCGACAAATCTTGTTTTTAGAAAAAATACAGTTTTTAAGCATCAAATTAGATTTATTTTGATCTATTTTCTATAAAACCCATAAGATTAATATTAAAAATTAGATATAATATATTCAATATAAATTTTATTAAAATAATTCATAAGGTGTATTTTTTTATTTATTGGTATAAAACATACTTGTGCACATTAAAATAGTTTTTTCTGAAAAAAAAAATTACCTTTTATTTTCAAAAGGATTTTGTTTTCATTTATAATTAATTATTCAACAAAAAATTAATTATATATAAATGTGTAAACCATATTTTCATAATTTAGTTAATCATGTTAAATCACTCTATTCTGACATCTAGTTTATAAAGGTAATATATATTGTGGGTTGGTTATGTTTGGTGTTCCATAAATATTAGGGTTTCATGTAACGTAGGCTAAACTGGGTGTTTCATTAATGCACAATATTGAAGAAAATCATTTTTCATGTATCAAAATATAAACTCAATTCTGTGTACCCTTTATTCTATTTAATATAATTTTCTTCTTTTAAAATCTTGGGGTATTACAATATATTTTGGAAATTCAAAAACTCTTTAGAAACCATCGTAAAGGATTTGAATATATAATGGACATAAATAACCTAGGTTAATCCAAATTTATTGTATAGTTAAAATAAGGTGTCATTATTTATCCAACACATTAATTATATATCACTCTTGTCGAATATTTGTGATGGTCATGTTGACCATTTTGGTTTTACTAAGGGATTATAAATTGAACATTAAAGTTGAAGTGGTGACAATTATTCTCAAGTATTAAAGTATATTATTTTATATTAGTTATATAAATTAACTTATATCATGAATATTATTTATGAATTCTAATTCCTATCCTCAATGATTTTATGTTGAATTATCAGTGAAACCCCCATATAGTTTGATGATTGCATCTCAAGTCTATGATTATGATCTGGTTGAAGTTTATGGGAATGTGCTACCTATAAATATTCTTATTCTTACTCTTGCTGAATTTGATGTTATCATAATCATGGATTGTATTCATATATATAAATACCACATTAATTATTGTTGAAGGGAAGTCAAGTACGATATTCCAAACTAACCTTTGATCATCAATCAGTGCGACAATAAATATAAACTTCTGATGGAAATCACATTTATTATGACGGACTTGATTCTTATTAAAAGGTGGTTTTATCTCAGATGGTTTGGGATAAAATCCAAATAAATGATATACCTCTTTTTCAAGAGTTTTTCAATGTATTTATTGTAGTGTGTCCTAGTTTTCCACTAAATCATGATGTTGACTTCTCTTTAGAAATCATACATGGTAACAAACCTATTTCAATGAATCCCTATATAATGGCCTTAATTGTTTGATATAAATAGAATAAGAAATTCCAATAGAATATTGTTAAGGGATTAATTCACCCAAGTGTGTCACCATATACTAAAACTATTTTTTATTAATAATAAATATGGATCGATGAAGCAATGCTTTGATTGTCTGGGACAAAACAAGATCACAATCAATAATAAGGGTAATTTGTCCCATATTAATGACTTGTGTTATCAACTACAGTGAGCTTAATACTTTTCCTAGATTTATATAAATGATGGATATCATCAATTGAGGTTAATAAAGAGGATATATCAAATACATAATTTCATCTAGGGTATAGACACTACAGATATATAGTGATGCCATATGTTCTTACTAATGACTCTGATATCTTCATGGATTTAATTAATAGAATATTTAGATATTTCCTTGATCATTTTAGGGTAGTAATTGTAGATTATATTCTTATATATTAAAATATAAAATAAGATCATGAATATTAATTAATAATTTTTATGAATACACTAAGGAATAAAAATTTGTATGAAAATTTTACCAAACATGAATTTTGGACACAAGAGGATTCATGTTTTGTTCACATAATCTCTTAAAATGGTATATAGGTGGATCCATCAAAGATGGAGGATATTGAATTTTGGACTAGATAAACCAATAAGGCTATATGTATAACTTTCTTGGTTTCTATGGATATTATCAATGGTTTATGTAAAATTTCTATGGACCTTATAATCCGCTCAACAAGTTAACTCAGAAGGGAGCCAAGTTCCTTGGGATCAATGAATCTGAGGATAAATATAAGGAACTAATGAGAAGGTCAGTTATTTCACATGATCTTACATTACCCTATAGTTTACTAGGGCTTGTAATATATAGTGATGCATCAAAGAAGATATTGGGGTGAATTTTTATGATATGGTGATGGATTATGCCTTATGAAAATTGATGGTTCATGAGAAAAATTAATCAACATAAGATTTATAGTTAGTTGTGTAAATGTTTTCATTAAAGATAAGGATTCATTGTCTTTGTAGATAAAGGTGTGATATATATAATAATTATAAATCTAAAGAGTATTCATTCACATATAAATAGTTGAATATGCACCAGAGATGATTGTTAAAATTGATTTTAGATTATGAATGTTTAATACATTATCACCCTAGAAAAGAAAACAAGGTGGTTGATTTTTTTCTCCAAAATGATCATGGAATATTATTTATGATGGGGATAAAAAATATCCAATATTTAAATTTTTTCAAAGGATGGATCTGTAAATATTGAACGAAGTTGAAAAATATTATCAGTATCAAATGAGTGCTCAACTATATATCCATGTAATAATAAAAGAGTTGAAAAAAGAAGATGTGGAACTATAGAAAAAATTTATAAATGTCAATATATTTAACATATATTTTTTTTAATTATATATTATAAGAACCGTGAATTAATTTCATCCATACCAGACATGAAGAAGGATTTTTTGTATTATTCCTAGAGTTCTTCATTATCAATTCATCCTAAATGTATAAAGATGTATAAATATTTGAAAGAGTGTTTCTAGTGGGACACCATGAATAGAGATATTTTAGAATTTGTATCTCACTTCATGGTATGTCAGAAATATAAAGATAAGAGAAAAAAATCTAAGGGGGTGTTGTAACCATTACCCAAACCAAAATAAAAATGAAAAAATATCACCATGTATTTTATCTTCAGACTCCCCAAAACATCTAAAGGTTAAAATTCTTTGTGGCCTATCACTGATATACTAATAAAGTAATCAAACTTCATTGATATCAGAGAGGATTTTTATCTAGATCATATTTCTAGGATATACATTAAGGAAGTGTTATGGTTTCATAGTGTACCATAGAGTGTTATATCTGATCGGTATTTGAGGTTTACATTGATGTTCTAATAAAGTCTTCCATGGGCTATGAATATCTAATTTAGTTTCAAAATTATATTTCATACTCATAAAAATGGTTAGTTAGAGATAACCATTAAAACCCTTGTGGATATGGTAAGAAACTATTCTATGGATTTTAAAGGTGGTTCGGATCAACACCTTCCTCTGATTGAGTTTTCCTACTGTAATAGATTTCACTCAATCATCCAGATGGCTCCTTATGAATCCCTCTATAAAAATAATTGTAAAAATCCAATGTTTTGTGATAAAGTATGAGAAATAAATATATTGGTACCTCAATTGTCTGATGAAATAAAATAAATGGTTTTGTACATTTAATGACACATAAGGGAATCATAAATTTGATAGATAATTAATATTGAAAATCATCGGTGAGATATAGAGTTCAAAGTTGGTGACAAGGTGTTTCTATGGATTTCTCTATGGAAGAAGGTCCTGATATTTAAGAATAAAGGAAATATGAGCCATAGGTATATTTTTTCCTTTGATATTTTTGATTTAGTAGGGAAAATATCTTATCCGATTGTGCTTGCAATAAACCTATATCAAGTCCATAATGGGATCCATGTATCTCTCCTAAGAAAGCACATACCAGAACCATCATATGTACTGAACAGAGAGATCATACCACTAGATAAAAATATTTTCTATAAAGAATAATTGGGGGAGATTATTTATTTTCAAGATAAATTGGAACAAAACAAAACCACTCACATGGTCAATGTTTTCTATTGAAACCATCAATTTGAGTAAGTAGTATGAGATGTTGAGGATATGATGAGGGAAATGTATTATAAGAGTTTATATCAAACTGATTGAATTTTTAGGGAGAAATTATTTTTATGGGGGTATAATGTAACACCTTAATATTTTTATGAAATATTTTTTCAAATAAATTTAATTTATTTAATAACTTTCATTACACGCAACACCTAGTTTTAATGAACAACATTATACTATTAAAAATATTATTATGACCATTATAACATATATATTATATTTTAAGGTATGAATTTGAATGAATTTTTTTAAAAATATAATTATAAATTTTTATATAATTATAATATATTGATAAATAAGTAATTAATTTTAAAATTCATTATATGATTCAAAAATAAATTTTTCATCAGAAAATATTTTTATTGTCTTCAGAAAAAGAATATAAAAATAAATTTTTTCAAATTTTATAAAATTTATGTTAAAAATTTAACATCATTTTTTGAAATTCACATATCAAATTTATCTTAGAGTTAATTTTTTATAAATTTCTGAAAATATTAAATTTTTGATGAATAGAGGAAAATACTAATTTTTATAAAAAAATAATTTTAATAATTTAGAAGTTTCATTTTATTTTATTAGTTTTTTAAAAATAAATTTACTTCAATTATATTATTAATTATTCAATTTATACCACTGTAATCAATTTTTTCATTTTTTATATAATTATTTTTTTGGAAAACCATTTTTTCATCGTGTCAATGGGTTTAATTTTATATTAAATTATAACAATTTTTTTAATTTAATTTAGTAAAATGGATTACATTTTTGGAATCGTCATAATTAATATTATATAATAATTTTAACCTAATTTTTTTTATTATAAATAGTAAAAATAGAAAAAAATTGTGATCACTATTCAGGTTAATAAAAATTTACTAAGGGTTAAACTGAAGAAATAATGGTAAAAATGACCTGAAAATTATCTAAATTTAATTTTATAGAAATATTTTGACATTAACTCATATAATTATTTTAAATTTTCCATTATAAAAAAATTTATCCAATAAAGTGGCCTAATATTATTAGTAAAAATTGAAAAATTACAAGTGTGTCACTCTCCTCAATTATAAAAGTAAATCATCGTCCTCTGATCTATACACTTTATGATCCATTTGGTTCATCCAATTTAGGGAAAAAAATACATTACTAACATCCCTCTCCATGAACTAGAGTCCCTAGCTTGATCATAAAACCATCCTAGGAAGGCTTTAGGTAAAAACATAACGATGTTATTCGAAAAGTATGTATAATTATTAACCATGCATTTTTTATTTATTTCTTCTTCCACCTCCTAAAATTATTCTCCAAATATCGTGAAATAAGAATAAAATTATTTGAAAAAATATTTATATTTCATTATTTTAATTTCATAACCTATATCTATCTCCTCTTCTATAAAATATTAAATAAAATTGTCGATCGTGTGTATAGATGACTACCACCTCATGAACCAGTGTAATTTTTTTTCCATCACCACCAATCATGGATGGTTATAATTATTGATTTAAAGTATATTTATATATATATGACATATTTATCGATAAATTTACTTTTATAATTATAATATCACATCTACATTCTTACCATCATATCCATTGATGAACCATGATAAATGTAGAGGAACCAAAATTACTGAATCCAAACATACATGAAAAATAAAGAAGTTATTACTCGAAAATATGATTTCTAACAAAAAATTGTTAATAAACTGTTGATAAAAGGTTACAAGGAAATCATATATGGTGTGATATATCTGATTATGGTTCTTTAATATCTAAATAATAAACCTATATTTATTATACATAATATTTGAATGTGTATGAAGGTAGTCAATACGTGAGGTAATGGATTTTCATCTCTTTTTTATTTCCATGGGATACAAGCCATATTCACCATATGCTTCTTTTGTGTGGTGTATATACTGACCATAAATGTATTTTATGATTTTTCTCATGAAAATTAATGGTTATACATATTAATATAAGCTTATTTATTTCATGGGTCTTACAATTCAAAAGATACCAAAGTGGTAAGGATTTATGTTACAATCTCATTTTTACTATGATTGTTTGATTATGCTTCTAATGGTAAAATTTATTGATCTGCCTTTCGATAACGTCATGAATTTTATTTTCCAATGGTTATTTATGGGTAATAATTTTTGTACTTTTATTTTCCTCTATTTAATAAATAAATACATCAATATAATTTTTTAAATAAAAACTGACATTATTTCTCTCTTAGAAAAAAAATCGGTTCTCTTTTGTTTCCATTTTTTTATAAATGTTTTCAAAAAATGTTTTTATACTCAAAAATGATTTATTAAATTCATGATTACCCATGTTTCTATTTTTAGTTTTTTTTTAAATTATTATTCTTATCACTTTCTAAAATGAGGTACGTTTTAATTTTTACTGGAAATGTGAAAAGAATATTTATTTTAACTTGTACAACCTGAATAGTATTAACCACCTTCGTGACTGATCGAAAATTTATAACATCATTTATATTTTTTCAAATTAATTTTTAAATAAAAATTTTTCATTACAATTGTGTAAATTTTTAAATAAGTTATTTCAATGTGAAAAGGTTATTTTCCTCAACATATGTTCAAAGTGATATTTTTAAAGAATTTTCCATCTAAGATGATATCCTTTGATTTTTCCTAACCATTAATGGGGATGTTATCCAATGATACCATTCTTATTATTTCTATATATGGTTTATTATTGTGATGATGAGGTGTTTATAAAACCTATTTCTTTTCTATGAGTTATGATAGGATTAAATGATTAAATGATTCTAAAACTCCTTTTTGCACAGGTTGTGCTATGATGAAATGTTTATAAAACTCATTTACGTTCTATAGATAATGATATCATGAATTTTTTATGATCTTCTGAACCACATATATATTAATTTCATTATTTTTTATGTATAAACATAATTATATATCCTTAAAAATCATTGGAAAATGATTAATGTTCTATGAGCTCAAAGGGTGAATGGGAGGTTATCTCAATCCTGAAAAAATAGGGTACATTAGAGGTTATCCCAAGACAAAAATAGGGTACATGGGAGGTTGTCCCAAGACCAAATAAGGGTAAAAGTGTGGTTATCCCAAGACCAAATAAGTTACATGGTTTATTAACCCATGACTAACATGTTATGAATATCATGATGGGTATCCTAGACATAATATTTTCTATGATTATGTGTAAGCCAAAAATATTTTTTTTATGCCAATGTTATTCTCTCATTGCTCATGTTCTTTGATTCATTTATGATTCATGTATTATTAAATATCTAACATAATTTGATGAATCAATATTATAATCTTTGATATGTATTTAATATTTTTCAAATGTTATGATAATGTTCATATACTCTTATCCTCATGTTATGTTTACATATCTCACATGTTAATCCTTTCTAAGAATCAGAGCTCACCCTTTATTATGCTTCATTTCCTTAGGTTTTTATGAAGGGTTCTCTGTATGATATTTCTAAGAAGTGTTATAATTATAAATAACTTTATGTGGGTTGATTGTGTTCACTTAGGAACCATTTGTTTATGTATCTATGTTTCTAAAGGAACTAGACCAATATTATTCTAGTATGGATCATTATGTTATGTAATGAATATTCATCTTGAAAGATGTGATATCTATGAATCTAAGGGTGGGTCACTACTATGGTGAGAGGGTATAATAAGTATCTCATTAAAAATATATTAAATTGTATATAATACCATGAAATGAAATTAAAATAAAAGGAATATGTGTAACTTGTGTTATAAAAAAATAATTTTAATAAATATTTAAAGAGAAGGATTTGAAAATATGAACTTTATATGTGGAATCATAAATATTAACAGGACTCCGTATGGCCTTATGAACTCTTTATGACGTATTTATAGAGGTAGAGTTAAGTTAACTTCATGATCAATGCTTTGGTGGTGGATGTGGGTGAGATAGTGGGTGGGAGTAATCTCCTTTTATAGGTCAAAATGAGGAGATTTTTATAGAAACAAAAGTTAGGTGAGTGTATGAATGGTATCACATGAGGTTTAATTGGGTTTCATTAGTTAATAGATTTAGGTTTGAAATATTGGTGAGACATGTAAATATGAACTTTCAAAATAAAAATGGTATTCCATAAGGTCTAAGTTTTTATAATGACTTGAGTTTTTTTAGGTTGTGAATTTAGATGAAATTTGTTTTTTTAGATATTCATGAGGGGTAAAATGGTAATTTTACACTAGAATATGATCTTGGATAATTTTAATGACCATTATGTTAGTATATTAATAGTATTTTTACTCTAGGATGTGAGTTTTCAAAAATTATTAGCCATTCAATTTTTTATGAATTATTTCATATTAAAATAAATATTGATTTACAAACACATTTTCAAAGAGTGATATCATTTTAATGGAGCATGATATTGACATTATAACTTAAAATTTAATTCCCTAGTATATATTCTTTATTAAGTGAGTTATATATCCATTTTGGTCTTTGATTAAGGGTGAGGACCCCTTTTTTCTTTTAATTTTCATACTTTTATTATTTGTTTCCCTTTTCTTTTGACCCCTTACCTCTAGGATACTTCTCATACAATCCCCCTAATCTTATAATTACCTTGAATAGTATAGGAGGGGAAGAGGGAGATAGGGTTAGATATAGATAGGAGAGATATATAGGGTAATGGAGAGAGGAAAGAAGGGAGGTGCCACCACGGAGCTCAGAAGGAGATGGATCAAGATGTTGTAACTGTATAGCATTGATTAGATAAAAGATATAGAGAATTTCACTTGAGGTTTTCTGTATTTGTGTTTTATTTTATATTATCCCTTTTTATCATTTGTTTTATATTTTAAATTCATATAAGATATATACGGTACCCTTGGGGGAATATCTATGGTTATTTGAGGAGAAACTGGGGTATTGAGAAATGTCATAGTTTTTTTCATTCCTTAAAACTGATTACATAGTGTGTGGTATTCCATAACACACCAAGTTTATTATTCCTTTTGGGTGAAGGGTTGTATAATAGGGTCACACTGTGTATGTGTGTGTGTGTAGGAAAAACTATATAGATACATTTAGGGTGTGCCCTGGGAACATATTTATGTAATGTACATAGCTAGAGACCATGGATAGTACACAACAAGATTCCATGTCGGATACTTGAGATAACACCATATAGGGGAGATGTGAAGATACCGTGTGTGACTAACATGTCATTTGTATTCAATTCCTGATGTGTAGTTGGGTAAATTTCACACTCAGTGGTTTTTGGCATGTGACTAAGGATGATTTTCATGTGAACACATCGTGTACATGACGTATACACTATATAATCCCTCCAAGAATGTGTTTTTATGGTTTTCTCACACAAGATTCATGTTTGGATTTGTGAGTAGTTCATTATGATCATTTGTTCATGCAGATCATAGTTGTGACATCCTCTGGTTTTTGGATGCAATGCCCCAAAATTCTTATGTAAGAACATTGTATTTGATAGCATGTATGACACACAACACCAAATATATATTGGAATACAACCGATAAAGACTTTATGTCATATTTAATATTTCATTTAATTTAATGTATTATTTATCTCTAAATAAATTAAATACTAATTTACCTTCCATCACAAGGAACAATGAGTTTCTTTGATAGCTGTCATTACATGTAAGGCATAGTTTTACCGAACAATAATATATTATTAATATAATATTATTTAATATAATAAGATATAACCTAGAAATTAAATTTATATTTATGATTAGTATTAACTATCTTATTAAAATATATGGTCTACATAAATATAAAATTATTTCATTGGAAATAAATTAATTATAAATGAACATAAAAACCAATTGAATATTAGGGTAATGTTTTTATGAAATCTATTTTTATGCTCAAAAAAGTTTTTTATCCTAATAAAATAAATTATTTACTATTTTTCATTGATATTTACAAAATATAAATATAATATATTTAATGGATCATTTTTTACATTCATCCAATAAATGTGATAGGCATAAGATAAGAACAAACCCAATTTTTTTTATAAAAACCAATATTTATCTAAAGGAAGTTTTCCGCCTTTAAATAGAGAGACTATTTTAAATATAAATTTTGGAAATTTTATGAATTTTATATTCAAAAAAATATTAATTTTTTAAATTATAAAATAAAAATAATTTTAGTATGATTTTTTGGTATTTTTTTGATAAGATTCATTTTTTTTTGAGAGTAAAAATATTGAATTTTAATTGAGAGCTTCTTTTCCATATAATTTATTTATATAGTTTTATAATATTTTAATTTGGTTTTAAATTATATTTTGGTTAATTATAAATAAATTAATCTAATTTAATTGATTGGAATCAATTTAACATTGAATTTGGATATGAAAACATTTCAAACTTTTGATTACTTTAAAACCTCGCTTTGTTGTCCCATATGTGGGATTAAATTTAAATTAATTTATTCCAATTTTGTGATATGAATTTGTCAAAATATATTTAATATTTAAAATCATAACAATTTATAATTTCTGTTAACGTCAAATTTGTTTTTTTTCCAAAAAAATATTAGTGAAAGTAACTAAAATTAATTACCAATATTAAGAAAGAAATTAGCTTAACAAGGGACTAAACCTTAAACTAATGGGAAAAAATAACCTAAAAACGTTTTCGAAAACCATTATGTGGACACATTTATACCATATTATCCATTTTATCTAGTTTTTTTTATTTTAGAAACATGATGTAAGGTCGAACTCTCAATAGTGTTTACCTTTAAATAATTACAAGAATGTCACTCCTCCTCAACATTAAAAAAGTACTCACACCTTCCACTTATTAACACCGATAAAGAACTTTGGATCAACCAAACTCTTCCCAAATAAGCTCCCAATATCCCTCCCCTAATTTTGGAAGCATCTATTTCAACAGAAATAAAACTATGTAAGTTCTTTGGAATAAAACAAATGGACTTACCCTAATAAGAGGTAACATTATTCAACGATCTCTTTTGTTTAATTTAATTCTCTACACTGTAAATTATTTTTATATAATGATTATATAATAACCACGGTATCATAAATATACTTATTATTTTTTATTCTAACATTTCACCCTACACTTTTACATAGATCCATCAAATGGTATATGAAATCATCATTTGTGTGTACGGTGGACTACCGCATCGTGAAACGATATTGTCGGTTCTTCCATTACCAGCATTAAAGGTTTTAATAATAATGGATTTATAGTTTATATATAATATTTATGATATTTATGATTTATTTATACTTATTTAATTTTTATATAACACATAAATTTATGCTTTCCACTATTTGGGAATATGATACCATCATTCGTGGATATGTGGACTATCGCCTCCTCAAAGCGATGTGATTCGTTAATGGTATACATGGAATGTATTAAAGATGATATTAAAAAAATATTAAATATAATAAATAAATATGATACAATTATTATAATATAAATATATAAATAATTTACTTTTAATTATTTTATACACGACAATGAAATGTAATAACGTTCATTTGTACATATGGTCTACTGTCTCCATGATCAGTACATTTCCTTTCCAATATCCAAATGTTTTAGATTAATATAAATACATATATAATAAGTATATATAATATTTAAATATTAATTTACATCCTTGAGATTATTAAATCATGATCAATGTAAGAAGACAAAAATAACAAGTCAAAACAAACTTGAAAAACTAGGCAATTAACATCTGAAATAGTGAAATTAATGAATTATCGTTAACAAATGGGCAATAATATTTTATCAAATGTTAAAATATGATATTATATATATTATTAGTTTTCTGTTATAAGTTATTAACATTTTTTAAACCAATATATAAGAGTATAATGACCACTTAACTAAAAGGAAGCATGAGGTAAGGGATTCTTTTCTCACTTTTTCTTTCTTGAGGCATACACCATTTTCACCACATATTTCTTCTGTGTGGTGTATATAATGACCCTATTTTATTTTATACCATGAATAAATTTATATTCATGTTATTTTGAGTTTTATTTGGAGTTATTTATTTCAAGGGGATTATAATTGATAAGTTATGAAGTAGTAGGAGACTTCATATCAATTTCCATTATTTGAGGAATACTTTATCATTGTGCACCTAATTTCTTATATATGGTGTACATAATATGACATTTAAAATTAATATAATGAATTATAAATCATCCATAAATATTTTTATTTTAAATTTTAATAATTTCATCTGAGGGTATTTGAACATAAAATTACAAATTTGTAAAGAATTTTCATAACATGGTTTCTTTTACATTGGGTTATATTAATTTCTATTTGTTGTTAATATTATATGATTATGTGTATTATGAAATTTATTATAATGTATTTCAAATTATAATATTTTTATTTACAATTTATACTCATAATCAAGTCATTGATCAATTCTCACTACAACGTTATGATCATATTAAGGACTTATTTCAAAATTTCATTCTAAACGAGATTGCTTATTCTTGAAATTCCATTAAATATATTAATATGATAATTGTAAAATAAACTATTTAATTGTACTTTATTATGATTATTCATTACATTTTTCAATTAATATTATCATATTATCACTCTTTGGTACTCAAAACGTTTTAATTTTTTCATTAAGAAAACCTGACTTCATTTCTCCCTTTAATATGAGAAAATGTTTTCTTCTAGAAACCATATTTTCAAAAAATATTTTCAGAAATATTTTTAACATTTCCAAAATTATTTATTAATGAAATTTTTACCCTTTTCCTTTTACAATTGTTTTCAAATAAATTTTGTTTTCTCTTTCTGAATAAGGAACCTTTATAACTTTTTTACCTTTAAAAAGGAATGTTTTTAGCTTTTACAGTATGTATAGAATTACCATAATCATTTATTTTATGATTAATTTTCTAGTTTAAATAATTAATTTTTAAATAAAATGATTTTTAAAATTTATTTCCAAATAAAATAATTTTTAATTTTTTTTATGAAATGAAAAGGATATTTTTATTTCTTTTTGTAGTAATTGTATTCATCAATTACAACAAGTCGTTAACCTTGCACCACTTGGGATATGTTTCATTGATACAATCATTATTCTTCCTCTATATGGTTTATAGATTCATTGACTAAGGATAGTATTGATATTCACTACCTTGATTCCTTTTAGTCCCCTTGAAATATTCAATTTCCTATGATCATTATACCTTCAATTTCCTCTAAATACATATATTATTTGTCATGGATGTATTTATTTCCCAAACATTGTAACATTTTTACATATGGTATATACATTGATAGTAATTTGATTTTCTTGGGAAATATTGATAAATCGGAATTCATTACTCAATATAAATATTTTATAAGGAATATTGTATATTAATTAAATTTATTACTTTATATTTGAGGAATCCTTAGACAAGAAGTGATGGGTGGGGTCCAAATATTATATCACCCATCGATACATCGATAGGTTCTCCTGAGAAAAATCAGTTATAAAAATTAAAAAGGTTTCTACCTCAATTTTTAAACCACCTTTTGAAATGTCTTGATGGTATAGGTTTTCATGTACCTCTAACATGAACTCCAATAATTTAGAATCTCCCTCATTGAGAATTAATTTATTTTAAAATTATTATTTATTCATGGGATTTTATTTTTTTCATTATCTATAGATGCATTTCATTCACAACTTATTGATTAAATGTAATTTGATTTTGTAATTTACCTTTCCATATTGATTATGCCTTGTCTAGATATTTTAAATTCCATGTGTTCTCAGTTAATTACCATTCCATATTTTTCACTCACTCCCTCTCATTTTATTGTTTACATGGAATGTGTGTTCAATTATATATCAAATCTTATTGATTATTTCCATTTATTAATTATTGTTTTAGTTGTACTTAGCGCTTACTGAGCATTTGAGATTACCCTTATTTTTTTCCCTTCCATAGTATTTTGAGAAATTTAGTAAGAAAGATATGAATATATATTATAAGTGGGAATAAAGTTATTATCCTTAAAAAAATTATTCTATAATTAGTGCATTCGTTTTTAATAAAATACTAGTATATGTATATGATTTATGAAGTTTACTAAACTCTTAGGTCATTCGGTATATGATTCCATGTAATCATGATAATATAATGGTATTAGACCACACCTCTAGGCTTATTGGGGTTGAGTTGCTATAATGGAGGCTATGTGAATGGTGTTTTGGATAGGGTGATTTCGACTAAGAGGATTTTCCTTGGGATTTTGATCTAGAATCCACGTGTAGGTTGGGGCTGGGGTGATGTGATGTAGATTTCCCCACTCAAGGTAATGAATTGGGATCTCTATTTATGATAGATGTGTATTGACATCTGTATGAGTATTATGAGAATAAATAATTTCCTATAAGGTTATATTTATATAGAACTAGGTTGAGAAATATAGTAAATAAATTAGTGGCCCTAGTGTAGGATCCTTGGACACCTCCATGTAGAGTTTCATGATATCTTGGAATGCATTGACTCTATTAGGGCTTGGTATGACAATGATGTGACTTTGAGTGGGTTAGTTTAGATTATATTAGTGTGAGTATTCTTTCTCCTCTTTGTGTGGTTACCTAGGTAGATTGACCATAGGGGGATAAGGGTTGGCTGTAAGGAAAAACATAATAGAACCTTGCGGATTAAGATAGGCCTTACACCATCTCTATATAGTGAGTTTAGTTTTGTTTAGCCTATAAATCCCATGATGTTGTCACATGTAATTACCTATTAAAGGATGTGTTAACCCTGAGAGATAGGTGTTGGACCAGGGTTTTTAATTAATATTGAGGACCCTATGTAGGATTCCATTGATAATTAGTGACATAGGGGACCCTAGTAGGGGCCCTGGTGATATTTTACCCTAGGTAGGTGCATTAGACCTGGCTAGAGATAGTTATTGGTGTCATCTTAAAATTCATACCTTGCATGTGAGCCCATGGTCTATGGATAGTAATAATGGGTTCAGATATTCATTTTTACCTTAATTCCTTTTATTTTTATAATTGATGTGTAAAATTCTTATGAGGTGGTTGTGACCCTATAGAATACCCCTTATAAGAGTTTATGATATGACATAACATGTGCCCTTATGGTGGTTGTTATGTGTATGGAAACACCCTTGTGTTGTGTTTAAATCATTTGAAATGGAAAACACCCATATATTTGGTTGTAAAAACACCCCTTGTAGGGATGTCTATGATGCTAAAGAAAACTCTACTTGTGGAGAGGTATGTGATACTAAAGAAAACACCCATGGTAGGAAGGATTTTGATACAATCAGTGGTGCTTCTATGTATTTTTATATAAAATTTTATTAGTTCTTATAATTGTATAGTTCCTTACATGTGATATTTTTTGGGGATTGTGGGGTCTTGGGAAGATGTGTTTGAGTCTCCCAGATAGGTGGGGCTCAGCTTCCAAGAACCACTCAATACTAGGATGGTTCATTCCCTAGGTTGTGATACTAGGATGGAGCCTACACCAAGTCGTTATAATATATATTTTGGTGAGTTTATCCCTCATGTCATTATCACAATATATCTAGATAAAATACCCCCGGATCATTATTATGTTGTCACGGTCATCCTGACATGCTTAGAAATGTTCTGGAACTTTCTGAAGTAGGTATGGTCGATTAAGGTCATGGACATAATGATTGAAACTAGTTATTGGTTTCATGATAGAAATTTGTCCCCCTATGTGTTGGATTTCTTATTTTATTTTTTATTTTTTTTCAATTTTTGGTATATTTTCTAAACTTGGAAAATTTCATGAGCATGCATTTATGAAGAAGATTATAGGTCCACTATTTGGGGATTCCTATTGAATATTATTTTCTCACTCCCTATAAAAGAACTTTGGGGCTCATACAGACCTTAATACGACATTCAGTTTGAGCATGAGATGGATGGTGAATAGTTAAAAGGGTCGGTATTTCAGGATTGGGTGTAACTACACATGTAAATCCTAATGATTGGACTGGTACGACCTGGCAGCTATAGGTGACCAGGTTTTTTGTATGGTTGGGAGTTAAAAGTAAATCCTGGAATATTTATTTCTATTTTCATTTATCTTTTATATGAATCGTCCCAATGGGAAACTAGTTGTGGATTCCTTCCCGTATTATACATTTAAATTTTTTATATCATGTTCAGTTTAATTGTTATCTCTATATACTCTAGTGTTTATAGTGTTTGGTTTTTTTATCGATGGTTATTCAATTTAATATAGGGGGTATAGTATCCCCAAGGTAGATTTTTAGACACCAACTACTATTCGATATCCTCTACGGTATAGATAGGAACACCTAATGATGTTTTGGTTAATTTTAATAGTGAGTCAGGTCGAGATGTTAAAAAGCGGTATCATGGCTTGTTTTTATTTTTCATGCTATTTGGGATATGGAAGAAAGGTGGTTTAGTATTATGTTTGAGCCTATGATGGATATTGGGTTGGTGCAATGTGAATATAATTTATATTAATAAGTATAGGTTACTTTGGATTGGATTGATGTTTTGGATTTTTAATGTTATGATTTTATGATTTTCACCTCATTTGATGTGCATGATGTTTGATATTGATGATTTTTTGTTAATTTTTTTGATCTTAACTATTTTTAATAAGATAATTATTGGATTTTGGATCTTGGCTCTTAGAGGCAAGGGGGATCTCTATGTATCATTATATACACATAGGGTAGACATGAAAAGTAGTCTCTCTAGTGTGATTTGTATCACTTGCAATAGAGGTTTACCTGCTTAAAGTTTCAATAAAATATCATACCTCATTTCCCCATATATGTTGTTGGTGTAATTATACTTAGTTATAACAACATGTATATATTTATTTTTGATTGAAGGTTGTGTGTATCTATATTGATATGCTCATTTATGAGGTTGATTATTTAGTAACATATTCATTGAGGTGTAGTGACCCTATTAGGTCAATATGATCACTTGATGCTTCGACGATGAACCTTGATTGTGTGATTATTATAAAGGTTTAGTTACTTAGATATTCATTAAAAACTATGTTTATTGTTCCCATATATCTTGGAATGAAATTCTACTTAACCATACCATGTGACAATGATTTTTTAGAGAGAGGTCGTCATATGGAAATACTAGTTGTGCATGTGTGCTAGTTGATGTGAATGGATCCAGGAGGGATATGTCTGTAAGAATCAATTATTATAGATGGTAAGAGCTCTATTAGTGGGTGGTGATTTTGGAGCATTGAATGTCATGATGTTCGAGATGGCAACATGGATAATATCAAATGACATGTGACCTACTATGGGACTTGGAATAGTGGAATGGTGACAAACCCAGTGAACTTTGTGACACAACTATTAAATTTTGGTGAGTTGGAGTGGTTTTTATTTTTTTAGGGGAACATGAAATAGGGGTTAAACTAAGAATGTGATTACTATTATAGGGTTTTTCAGAAAAAAAATATTTTATTTCTCAAACAATATTGTGGGAAAATAACATTGATTTTGAAAGCTATGACTTGAGGTAGGTTTTGAAGGGAAGGATCATTGGATGTTTGAACCTATTGTTTCTAGATTGAATTAGAAGTATTATTTAAACATGGTTAGATGATTTGGGTTTTATTACAACATTGGATAATGGTTAAATGTGTGTTTAAGTTTTTTATAGGTGTTATGCCTAATTTTGAAGAAGTGTTACAAGGGAAATCTAGTTATATGAGAATGACCTATGAATGAACATGGTTAGTGGTTAGATCATTGAACCTAATTTTGATGTGATGTTGTAATACCCCAACTCCAGTATCCTAGATCTGGTGGTTATTTTACTACATTAGAAAAAAAATACATGGAATTACATCCCAAAATATCAAATAGTTTAGTAGTCTTTGGTGACTAGATACATACATGAATCTAACATTAAATTTGAAATAATATAATACAATATGGTATTTTCTTCTATATGACATTATTTTATATATAATATCTTTATATATCATTTATATTAAACATATTGGGGCCTTGGGTAAAAGGAATCATTATAAGGGGTTGATCTTATATGCTCAGTAAGGGAATGTGAACAGAATAGGCTATCATAAAATAAATAAAACATGAATAATATGTACAATATAAGTAATAAAAAAATATTCCATATAAAAAATTCCATAAAAGGGGGAATAAATCAATATAAATCATAAAAAAATAGCAATGATAAAAATAACTAGTTTTATGATGATATAATGCCTAATATCATACATCAAAATCATAAAATCAAGGACTTATTCCATGAAAACATATGTAAAATGGTATATGTACAAAAAATAACCAAACTAGATTGTCTCATAAGATTTTCAGATACATTAAGGGGATTTAATGGTCACCTACCATCACTTACTAAGTCCAATAAATCCATCATATAAAAGGGGTAAAACATAATCAATTTAATCATTCATATTGAAAAACTAGCATATAAAATGTTAATTTTTTCTACAATCAATATATAAAATATAAACATAACTCAGACAGATTAATCTATAGGATGTTATAAAAATATTTTATCCCCAATAAATTATAATATTCACCAAATAATGTTGAAATATATAAAAATACTTTGAAAATATCACTGAAAATTTTCTTGAGGAAAATATCCTTTTCATTTTGAAATCACATATATTAAAATATAATACTTTAAAAAATATTAATAAAAAAATTTTCTTTGGAAGGAATATTGGAAAATTTTAAAATAATATTCATATCATTGATTGGTCATGATGGAAGGAAATATTGTTCATTATTTGTAAGTTAAAACAATGATTACCTTAAAATGTTTAGTAAAAATTCAAAAGTAACTCATTTGAAAAATGAAAAGAATATTTCAATTGATTTTTTTATAGAAATTCAAATTGGGTTAAAAATATCTTTAATCAATATTTTTAGAATATTATAAACATTTTTGAAATTGTTTTAAATAAAAAATGTATTTGGAAGAATAAAATTCCTATTTGAATCGAAAACAAAGCTGGTTTTCCATAAAAACATTCATTCAGACTCTTAAGTATATAAAAAAATAAAAATGAAAGGAAAAACTATAATTTTTATAAATTACTAGAGTAGAATAAAATTGATCTAGTTTAAGATATAAATATCACATAATTATTTAAAAGAAAAATTAAACATAAATAATCTCGAATAAGGATGAGATAGTGAAATAAACCCTTACCTCAGGTATGACATGCTTTCTAAATACTTTTAACATTTTTTATAATAATTTTAAATTTATTATACTTCTCTAAAATAACCATATATATAATTATAAGATAATATATTATCCACTCATAACATTTCAATACCCATTTGTTAATAATTCTTTATAAAATTCATCATTTTCAGAGTGTTAATTGTTTCATTTTTTATTTATATTTCAACTTGATAGTTTTGGTACTTGTATATTTTTCATGGTTCCATAATATAATATATGTTAATAATAATATAAATTACATATTTTTAATCATCCTTGAATGTTAGGGATAGAATAATTATTTACACCATTCATGGATATTGTAGGTCGTATGCACGCATAATCATTAATCCCACTTTTCGACAGATAGAACAAAATAAAGTTAAATAATAATCTATAATTGACTAATAATTATTGTATAATATATATATTTGTTAAATATATCCTTATTTCCATCCATGTAAATTTTAAATTAAAAAACAATCACATCACATTGTGGAGGTGGTAGTCCACACATACCCACGAGCAACATTATCATCTTCCAACGGATAGGAAGGTAAAAAGATAGATATGTTATTATAATCCAAAAAGTGTAATTATGTTATAAACAAAATATATATTCATCAGTTCTAAATTTATAACTATCTAATTAAAATCGTGATGAAAAATGAATTACATTGTTATGTGTAGACGGTTAGCTATATGTATTCACGAGCGATGATTTTTCTTTCCAAAAGGGGTATAAAATTAATATCCCATATTCATAATAACATATAATTATATTTTCTATATTATATTTATTATATTTATTATTTTAGGAATATTAAAATATATTTATAGTAATTATAATAATAAATCAACTTGAAAGAGTCGGTAAGGATGATTACCTCTTCTTTGACAGATTTCCTTTAGATCCCTTATTAAGGAACCTTAGGACAGCATTTTGGAAAAAATGGAACCTATATAATAAGGATAAGGATTTTGATCATATATTTTATCCAATTTTGGTTTCAATCTGAATTTCTCAAGAGGTGTGTAGGAGTTAGGGGATGAGATGTCCTTTTAAAATTGAGGTGGGTGGCACACATGAAATTTTTCAAAGTCTTAAAATATTATTAAGTCACTTTCAGGTAAAATGCAACAAAAATTACTCATATTTTAATTTTATAATGTTATAGTTTAAATTAAACAAAAAAATGAGCTTTAATCATGTTTTTATGTTATTTAACCATTCTCATTTAAAAAATCCTTTGGTAAACCCATTTTTACCTTAAATCTAGTAATAACTTTTTCAATATTGAAGTGTTAATATTTTATATATGAGGTAAAAATTTCATCAGAAATGGATGATGAATTAAATTTTATAAAATTTATCCTTTTAATTTTCCTCTTTCATGTTTTTTATGACTTATAAATAATTTATTAAAATATTATTTTTCATAAAATAGCATTAATGTCATTTTTAAACTATTTTTAATTTCACTTTAAAGACATAACTATAGAAGTTAACGTATAATATAAACATTTAACACATACTTAATATGTTATAATAATAAATAAAATTTGTCGGTCACTATCACTCACCCAAAAAATATTACTTTTATAGTTTTTAAAATCATTTACATAATTTTTCTACTACTTTCATAAGCACTGTGTTGGCGATGTGTAAGAATGTAAGGTAATTAATTCATCACAAAATATTAAATATAAATTAATAGGATAAAAATTATTTCATATTAAAAATATATTTTTATAATTTAAATTATCTTATTTTTATTCTTATGTAAATAAATTAAAGATATTAAATTCAAGAGATGACATTTTAGAATTTTTTTTACTTAAAATAATATAAATGTCATTATCAAATTAAAATAGCCCAAAAATGAAATATATTTAAATTTGGTATATATATGGTCTAATATCTCCCATAAAATTAAATAAATTCATGTTTTGGGTTGACTCATAAATTTTATTTTATTATTTTAACCCCATTTTATCCATTTTACCCTTACATAGATGAAAAATATTTACCTTAGTTACTATTCATAATGACCCAAAATAAAAGGGGCCTCATTACCAAATTTTAAACTCTGGGTTCATAACATGGTATCTATTTTTCAATATTCAGTTTCTATAAGTTTCTGAAATAATTTTATTATAAATATATAAAATTCAATAAAGAAGAGTTTTTAGTACAGATTTGTTTCTAAGCCTAAATATTAAATTATATCAAAATCATGAAAATTACTAGTATTAATTATATAATTATTAATATAATGGATATTATTTCGCTTTAAAACCAAATAAAAAATACAACCAGGATTTTAAATTAAATGATTTAATGAAAAGAAATGATAGTATTTGAAAAATTAGAAATTTTTTACGATTCACTGTAAATTCAACCATTTAAGAAAAATATGAAAAAATATCCTAAGTTAATTTATCTGTGATATATTATTAGATTAAATAAATTTAGTAGAAGTAAATTTAAAAAAAAATTATATTTTATTTTTTATCACATTCTGGAATAAAACCATTCTTATTTTTTTATTATTTATCTACAAAAAAAAGATTACATTAATTGAAGATCAAGTACTACATTATTCCCTCCCTGAAAAAATTTCATCATAGAAATTTCTTTAATTTATCCTCATGAATAGATTTAGGTATTTATTTATCTTAAAATCTTTATAATCCAACATCACCACTACTATATTTTGATTTCTCCAGAGTACCTTTACCAATCGAGTTCTATGATTTCTCAATAGTTGTTCTCTAGTGTTTTGAATCTAGATAGAATCTTTACATTAAGATAAATTGGGTTTCAATTCTATTTCATTATAAGTGAAATAATTCATTGGATATGGTATATACTTCTTTAATAAAGAGATATGGATCAAATCATTTACTTTAGAGATGTTAGTTGGTATTTTCAAATATCAATCCATAGATCTAATTATTTCTAGAATTTCAACCTGAGTAATGTACCTGAGGCTTAGTTTTCCATTTTTACTAAATCGTATATCACACTTCTACATATATAAATGTAAGAAAACTAGATCTCCCACTTGAAATTTCAAATCTTTCCTTTAGTTATCAATATATCTTATTTTTATTCTTCTTCCCGGTTTAATATGGGTCTGGCTAGTCTTAAATTTCATCATTTTATCCTATAAATGTTTTGGGCATACAAGATCCACTTCACCAACTACATCCCATGAATTTGGAGTACAACATCTCTTTCCATATAATTCTTCACATGGTGAAATTTTAATACTTTAATGGAATCTATTATTATTGAAAAACTCCACCAAAGTAAAGAATAATCCCAAATTACATAAAAGTCAAGTGAGAATCATGTTAACATTTACTATAATGTTTTAATAGTCATCTTGTACTACCCATCAATCTGAGGATGATGGGTGGTTCTCAAATGAATCTTGGTATCAAGATACTTTTAAAAAAATATAAAATTTTAAGGAAAATCATTGATCGTGGTCAAATAAAATTTAAATAGGTCTTCCATGAATTTTTGTGACTTCATCAACAAATATTTATGTAAGAGTATCATGATGTAAATCTTCTCATATTGTGATAAATTTTGAAGATTTTTTTAGATGATAAATAATAATCCATATGGTATTATTTCTTCTAGGAGTCTTTAGTAATCTAATAAAAACATACATAGTAATTTCATCCAATTTTTTTATAGAAATTTGTATAGGTTTCATGACTGATATATGATTTTGTACCTTTCCCTTAAACTATTTATAGAACACGAATCTTGTTACATAATCAAAAGTTCCTCATTTCATATTATCGCACCAAAAATGTTACTTCGAATCCCTATTCATCTTTGAGCTAATAGGGTTTTATAGATAAATAGCATCTATGAAAATCATCTAATAATTTCCTTTTCATATTGGGTATATATGGAACAAATAAACTCTTTCCAAATTTAAGAATGCCAAATTTATAAATGAAGTTCACTAACATCCCAGCATTCACAACTTTAATTTTCTTTGGAAAATTCACATCATTAGTCTAAGAACTTTTTATATTTTATAATAAATATGGTTTGTAAGTCATTTTAAAAAGGTGTTATGTTTCCACTTCTCTAATAATTACCAAAACCATTAATAATTTGTGCTTAAATAAATAATTTTTTTTCAATCTTTTTCTTAGTCAAAACATAATGATCTCTCCTACTAAACATACCATCACCTAATTCGAATTTCTATGGTAGTATTGTATCAATAAATAAAAATACTTGAGTATCTCTAACCATATTCTTTTCTTCATATTGATCCCTTTTTATGAAAATATGTATTTCAAACTCTTATGATTTGTGTATATCTCACATCTTTCATTGTAGAGATAATGTCTTCATAACGTCTAAAAATGATTATGGATGCCAACTCAAGATAATTGGTTGGATAGTTTTATTTAAAGTATATTTAACTAAGATTATTCTTAATCAATGACTTTATCTTGTTGTATCAAGACACATCAAATCATTTATTTAATGTCTCGCTATATATGAAAAATCCATCACCTCCTGATGGTAGTTTCAAAACTGGAACATTGATCAAGAACCCCATTAATTATTTAAAACATTATTTACATTCCTCTAACCATAGTAAAGTAACCAATTTACATGTAAAATTGGTCAATGGGTTTTATATTAGAAAAAATATATGAACAAAACACGGATAGTAACTAGCTAATACAGGGAAACTATTATCATGTCCCAACCCTAATTAGGGATCAAGCTATAACTACCTCGTCACCTAGTTGTGTCCCTAGAGGTACATGGCTCTCCAAACATGTAGGATTACATATAATAGGGGATAAACATGGAATTACCATGCCATATGGGTTCCCTCTTATGTTCTTGGTTGTGCATGTGAATCCAAGCCATGTATGCGTACTTTACCCCATGTCTGTGTACTTTGGATCATGGAGTGCTTGGTTGTTCCTATTACCATGTACTCTCAAAGTGCACACAAACTCTTATATCATGATATTACATAATGTGGGGGGTCCCACATGGCATGTTACACTTATAAATCAATGAATACCTAGCTGTCATAGCCAGGGACCGACTTAATGTGTGTTCTTTGAACTACACTACGTGTAATTAATATCATTAAGAGTCTCGTGTCTACAATTCATGCACTAGATCTGGTCTTAATCCATCTATTTTTTCCATATTTTCAATTGATATTAATTGGTCTATCTCTTACTGGTATATTTTAGTCAAAAGGTGGCCGAACAACCATGTTCTAAAGCTTTATATAAAGCGTCTCACACCATGCACGCTCGGATCCTTACATTTTGGATGAATTGATTTCTATGCATCAAAACGATCATCTAAAACATGAAATCAAACCAGATCTATACTTGATTCATAAATTCATTCCTCACACATTGTTTCATCATGATTTTAGGTGTTTGATTGGGCTCAATACCACCTGGTAATTTTGAACCAGGACTTTGGGGTCGAATCGGTGAAGAACGCAAAATAACTGAGGGGTAGAAGGCACAAAATCAAAATTTTATCGATCATTTCCCAGAACTCTTGGAAAAAATCATGAACAAGGACATATAATGTTAGAAAACCAAGATAAATCAATTAAATTTGTATATAGGTGCATTAAATTCTTCTACAATTTGCACATATCATAAAATGGATTATTATAATCAATTAATTTATTAAAAAAGGGTGCAATATACAATTTATTACACCCACATAGATATCTATTTCTTCATTTTTGAATAATATCCTCTAAAAATGATGAAATTGGTGGAATTTTATGCACTCTGATCTACTCTAATCTATAGTTTTGTCGTTGTCCGATATGATCCTCCAATGGAAGGGGTAAGGAAAAGCTCAGGAATATTTTTAAGGATTATCCATCTAAACCTAAAGGACTCACCATAACATTCAATTTATTAATATTCTTGTTAGGTTATGATAATAAATTTTTTAATTGATTAATTAATTAACCAACTAAACACACTGCCAATGGGTGAGTTATCTTAACGCATTTTTTTAACCAATTTTAGTTTTCACCTAGAGTAAACAATGTGTTCCGGACTCAATCATGATCATATATTTCTATTATAATATTTCATTTATAATTTATATCATTTTATTTAAGAAAATATTCATGAAAAATATAAAATATTTTTAATAAATTATTAAAATAATTTTCGATAACACCGTTCCTCAGAATCATACATCTTCTCAACGCTTGGATCTGAAAATATATTTATATAAATATTTTAAACTCTTATATGAAATAAATTGGGTCCTTACATCATTATATCCTTCAATATATTCATCCCTAAAAAGAATAACTAAACAAAAAAACTTATGATATTGAGCCCGCATCTGGATCTCCAGCTCTAAGAATCTCTCCTACACGTTCCTGTCAAGCTACAACACACAACCCAAGGGGATGGTCCATCCATGTAGGTTCATCTCATGTTTGTCATTGATGTACACTAGGTTCTCTATAAAGGTGGATACGTCCTATATGCACTTATCTCCCCTTCTAATGATATGTATAGGATCATACATGTATCTACTCAACTGTGACTCATGGAAGAAAATGTGACCCAGCTCTAGTTATGGGGGTATGGAGAGATGGTAAGAAACCTCACCAACCCTCTACATGATCGTGAATGGTCTGATAAACCTTGGCGTTAAAATTCCTACCTAGTAGAACCTACACATTCCTCATCATGGGGAAACTATTAATAAAATTTTGTCTCCCAACTCCAACTCTAAGGGCCTACAATGGCGACCCGTGTAAGATTTATATCTACTATGATCCATCCTCATCCACTCAGAGATGACCTGGACCTTTTCTTTCATCACTTACACAGACTCTGGAACTACAAGATATGTCTCTTGAATCATTATCTACCATAAGGGTTACCTTTAGGGTCTCCCATACAGGGCCTAAAAAGGTTTCATATTGATAGTATATTGGTAGATTTTTTTGTATGCAAACTCTACCTAGGGAAAGTGATCCTCCAAGATCTAGATGAAGTCTAACTCATAATCCATCAGTATATCCTTCAACACTTGGATATTTCACTCAGTCTACCCATCATTATGGGGGTGAAAGGATGTAATCATCCTCACTTGGGTCTTGAATTCATCCTGAAGGCCTCTCCACAACCGTGATGTAAATCATGTGTCATGATCGAAGACAATCGTCGAGGTCATTCCAAGGAGGCAAACAATCTCTCACACATACAACTTACCACAACTCTCTATAGAACTCTTATCCATGATAGAAAATAATTATGATGACTTCATGGGCTAGTTAACTATCACCCAGATGGAATCATATCCCTTCACTATCCATGTATGCCTTGTCACAAAGTCTATGGATATGTTTTCTCACATTCTTTTTTGATATCATGGTGCTACAAAAAACCCTACTAGAACCTGGTGCTCATACATCACATTCTAATAGGTGACACACCATTAGATGAACTCAGTAACACTCAATATCATGTTAGACTAAAAACATCCATTTAAGGTCTCTATACATCTTCCTGGATCTGAAATGTATAGCTAGTTGAGAAGTGTGGAACCCTCACATTACCTCCTCCCGCATTGTGACTAGGTACACCATCCATCCCTATAAAAAGATGATTTGATTCTCACCTTCATAATATCCATATAGTGAAGAATATTTGGATATATCTTCACTAAAGACCTCACAGTATATGTATCCCATTTGAGAACCTCTTGTACACTCAAATGGCAGAGGATTCAAAACCATCGACTGAAGAAAATTCATACTATCCTACTCTATCACGTTCAGCTATGTGAAATTCAACTACTCTAAATCCTACTACTATAAGTGAGACTATGAATCCCATATATGTAAAGATTCTACCACCTTTCCATTACTTGGAGTATAATCTATCTTGAATTCATAGTCCTATATGAACTCCAACCAACGCCGATGTCTTAGGTTCAAGTCTCTCTGTATGAAGACATATCAGAGACTCTGATGGTCTGAGTAAACCACAAAGAACTCCCCTGGATGGTAGTTCTTCTACATCCTTAGGTTGAAGATTATCACTTCCCAATCAATTTTTTTATTTTCTTAGTTCTACTCGTGGGGTCTCAACCACCTCGACCCTTCTGTGATAACTTACCACTTCTGCATCAACACATAATTGCACCTGGTTCCTGAGGAATCTCAATACACTACATACTCCACACCCTCCTCCAAAAGTCTCAAAATAGAAGCACTCAAAAACCTTAGACTCAAAACCTCAAAGTCCCTCTATCACTGTTAAATCTAGGTAAATGGATATCCTTTCCATGTTAGGGAGGACAATGGGGTTGTAATCTTGAAGAAGTCCTCCACAAATCTCATGTAGTAAACCTCTAATACAATAAATATCCTCACCTCCAACATGATATTTGGTGGATCCCAAGAAATCATTACATCGATCTTCTCTGGGTCGAAAGATAAACCATTATCAGAAATGACATGCCCCAAAATGTGAAAGTCATGAATAATGAACTAGAACACTGAGATATTTTGATAAATATGGTGATCTCAAATAAAATATAGAACCATCCTCAAGTACTCTACGTGTTCCTCATCTGATGTGGAGTAGATGTGTATGTATTCAATGAAGATAACCACCAACTATTCCAGGTATGGATGGAAGATCTGGTCCATCAAAATCCATGAACATGGTAGGGGAATTCATCCCACCAAAGAGAATCCCCATAAACTCATAATGTTCACAGCGATATCAGAATGCTAACTTTCGAATATCATCCTAGGGAACCACCAATTGGTTATAGCTGAACCTAAGATCGATATATAGTAACTATCTCGTGCCTTGAAACAAGTTAAATAGGTCTTCAATCCTCAGTAAGGGGTACTTGTTTTTATCATGTCCTAGTTTAGGAGACAACAATCCATGATAATATGCAACCTCTCATCTTTGTCATTTACAAAAAAAACATTAGAGCTTGCCAAGGGGACACACTGGCCCTGATGAAACCATTCACTAAAAGGTCATCCAACTGCAAATTTATATCTTGAATCATGATAGGGGGCATTTGATATACTGTAGATGATATTAGAGTGGTCACAGTATGCAATCCAATACAAAAATCCATCTCCCTCCATGGAGGTTGTCCGAGAACATCCTTGGGGAATACATCCATATAATCCTCAAAAAAATAAGTAATCCAAATGCCTAAAGAGCCTAATTCACCAAGGGTTATGCTCTATAATTTATATTTGATGGGTTAAATCCTTCTTCTCAAAAAAACCAATCATCCTACCCTGATATTTCTTTTTATAACACCCCATGGTTCCATAGTATACTTCTCTTTGAACAATACAATAGTGCGTGATGTATGAAACACCAAGTTCAAGAGAACCATGACATATAAAACGAGACATTTAGAAAGAAATTATAAATACTAATAACCACATTTTTTATTTTATATAAATCCTATATAATTTTTACATTCATCTTTTTTGTTTCATATAAATAATATAAAGACAAATTCAATTTTTCAGATAAAAGAAGTATTTTTCCAATAATTTAGTTTTTACACCTTTTAATGGAGAACCCTTTCTAAATCCAATATTTGACACTTTTATATGTTCTATTTGACAAAATAAAATTCTTCTTTAAAACTGGGACATCAAAATTTACTTTTTCTAAATGTTTCTTATTTTTCTGATAAAATTCATTTTTTATGAATAGTGAAAAAAATGTATTTTAATTCAAAACATTCTTTTAATATAATTTATTTGTATAGATATATTATATTTTTAATTTGTTTTAAAGTTTAATTAGATTATATTTTTACCATTTAAACCAATTTTGGTCATTTTAAGTAGTTTCACATTGAAATTGGACATAAACAAGTCTCAATCTTTTGATAGTTATTATTACTTAAAAAACAAGCATTTTATTTTGACAACAAGAATTAATTTTAAATTAATTTTTGAAACTTTTATGTTTTGAATTTTTTAAAATATAAATCATTTTTGAATTGATAATATCAAATATATCTTCGGCTGAATTTTTGGTATTTTTCTGAAAAACATCAATTTTTGATGAATAATGAAAACACTAAGTAGTAGTTAAAAAACCGACTTTTTCATTTAAATGAAATTTTTCTAATTCTGTAATTTTAATTTCGAAAATCTGATATACATGGTTGTTATTAGTATGTAAAATGGGCTTCAATAACGTGAAAATAATTTTTGGTGAATATTAGCTTTTGACTTTTATTTACCGCGGTTAAAGTTAAATAGGGTAATTTAAGGTAAAAAAATTATAATAATATTAAATTACCCTAACATGTGTCATAATCCTATTGGTTGATAAATTTCTATCCATGGTCATCCTTGTGTCTATTTTGGGACCCCATGGGTCCACTTAATAGTGATAATGAGACTTTATATTAATCAATTTAATGTAATGAAAAAATGACATAAACATATATCTTTTAGTGAATCAATTATTACATGGGGTTATATAAGTTATATCTTCGACTATAAATATTAATTTTGAAGCTAAAACGATTTCTTACATCATGGTATCTCTTTTTATTTTTTAAAAATCAAATAAATAATATTATATATAACAAAATAATGATGTAGTGTTTACCGCATTAATGATTTATTTAAATAAATAAGATAATAAAGATTAAAAAAATATTTAAAACCTATCCAATTATTATTGGTTGATTTTATTTTGAACAATATTCATCTTATATTAAAATTTAAAAAGTTTTGTAACTTTAGAAACTGAAATTCATTATATAATAAAATAATATTTTCAAACTTTCTTAAAGAGCCCCTCCTCCCACTTATAGAAAACCTTCACCACTAACCCATTACTCACTCCTCTCAAGCCACTTGGATCATAAAAAATCTGACCAAATATTCTCTCAAGATCCATATATTCCAACTATAATCCTTACATTAGGTAGAGGGAACTTTAAGAAATCCTTTTGGTTCAAAATAAAGTGAGTTAATTGATTTAAAGGTAACATCTTCTCTTAGGTTCTTTTATTTTATTTTACATCTCCAACCCCCTAAACTCTTTTATTCCTTTATTTTATAAAAAAAAGTTTACTAAGTATACTAGGATGTTTATATGAGAATTATTATAACTACACTTACACACACCATTGATTAATGGGTAAAGAATACACTACTTATATGGACGGCGAACTACTACCTCACGAAATGATGATTGTTCAATCATCTCCTTCCACCTCATATGGTGAACATTAAGATAGAACTACATTTACATGTGATATATATTATATATATTTTCCCTATACTTCTTTATTTTTCATTTATATCATACCTTTATGGTTTCCATAATGGGTAAATACGATAATTTCATTTGAGGAAGTGTGGACTACCGCCCCCTCAAAGTGATATGACTCGTTCATGCCATATGTAGATTGTATAAAGGATGGAGTTAATTAAATTAAATAACATATATATTATACTTTCATTATAATATAACTATGTATTATTATCTTTTCATTCCTTCAAATATAAAATACAAATGAAAGTAGGGTTTATGCGTACGTATGACTTATTGTCTCCATGAACAGTGTGTTTCATTTATTAACTTCAAATGATATGGAATATTATAAATACATATACACTAGATATATATTATATATATTATATCTAAATCATGAATATATTTCTGTAGATAGTGGAATTTTGACCACATAGACAATTTTTAATTATAACAAATTCATTTTTTGACTAAAGTTCCGAACATTGTCAAAATGTCCGATATGAACTCAAACAATTAACTAATTGTTATATCCAGGTAATAAGTTATATAAAAGGAATAATAAACTTTAAAAATGTTCTTAAGAAATAATAAATTAACTTAAGTTTATTATTCAAAAATAACAGGGAACATACCAGTCAATTCGGACACGAGGTAAGGGGTTTCTTAACTCACTTTTAATTTCACGAGATTTCCATTGTTTGCTACTTATTTATTTTATGTGGTGTATTGTGTACTTACATTTGATATATATTACAACTCTACTATTTATATTCATGGTAGTTTGTGATTCATTTGGTTGTTATGAACTTTTGGTCATACGACTCGATTGATTACCACGTGGCAAGGGGTTTTCATCTCTCTTCTTATTCCCTTAAGATTTTTCCTATATTGCCACTATTTCCTTTTGTGTTGTGTATATACTGGCCTTATGATTGTATTATTTGTGTAATATACTTTAATTTATTATTATTTACATATTCATTTTATGATCCTTCTTTCATGGGGTGTATGTTTGGTAAGTTACCAAATCGGTAAGGTATAATTCTACAATCTCTTTATTATCTGTGGTTATTTATACATGGGTATCTACTGGGACCTCTTTATCATACACATCCATGTTTCTTAAAAATGTATTTCAAAACATTTTTACTATTTTTTAGACTATGGTTTAAATTCATTTATACCCTTGTTTTAATTTTTATAAGATGTTTCTAAAGGAACTTTTTCGTCATTTTCCAAACAAGGTCCTTTAAGACCTTTTCGACAACATTAAAGAAAGAATGTTTTTTAACTTATACGGCGGGTGTGGCTATTTTACACCATTATAACACCTTAGAATATTTCCTTAAAATATTATAAGAATATTTCCAAAATAAATGTTTACTTTTATAATTATGTGACTTTAAATAGTTTCGAAATAGAAAGAAGTATTTCTTTCAAATAGTTTTCATTTAATCTATGTCAACATCCTTTGACGGATTTTAAACATGTTTGAAGGTTACTTATTATGATACAAATATTATATATTTTGTTGAAGTTTTTGTGATATTTTTTACTACGGATGTGTTATTTTTATACCATTCATGGTTTATGGATAATGTATTGACATTTCATATGCTAGTTTTAATACGAATGTTTATGTTATGTTTAAACCTTTTCATATGAGGAATTCATTGGACTTAGTAGGTGATGGGTGGATCCTGCTATAACTACTCTATGCATCGGTAGTTTTTATGAGAAAAACTTGTTTCTTAGCACAAGGTCTTGAAAAAATATTATTTTTTGCCTTGGCATGAGGCCTTGACTATGTGGTTATGAAGTCCGGCATTATGCATTCCATCATTATGAAATTTGTTATTGATATTACATGTGATTATTATACTAGTAGAAAATCCTTGTGAATAATTAAATGGAATTAATTGGTTTATATTTTTCATCTTATGTTGATGTTTTAAATTTAAAAGGCTTATGTTTTAGTCTTATACATTTCCATAAATGTTTATGCTTATTTATGAAATTTTCCTCTATATTGTTATCCTTACTGACCATCTGAACTCACCCCTTTCTATGTTTTATTTTCCCTAGGATGTGAAGAAGTATTTTATGGTTAACCTGAAGGATAGGATAAGTGATATAAGTGTGTTCAAAGGGGACAAAATATTTTTTTTTGTTTTTATATCATGATATAATGTAAAACTTATGTATGTATCTAGTACTTCCAAGGGTACTAAACTAATAATTATTTTGGGACATGAATCCTTGTATCCTACCAATGTTATGTAATAATGCACTGAATCTGGGTAACTAGGGTAAAGGATTTATACTCTCACCTAGAAAGGTGATCTCATCTCATTAGTGCGAAAGAATCTGATTCATCTGCGATGATAGTTAATCAAGACTCAAACCATAGACAACCAATCCATACCCAAGATGATGTTATAGAGTTCTATTATGATGACCAAATAGTCCCATGTGAACCTCTATCACTTCAGATATATCTCTCTCTATGGTCAAATAAAATATGCATAAGAAACATTCCATGTAGGAACATCAAGACAAAGTATTTTTGTTAGCGCATTAATTCGGAGCTCCATATCTCTCACCATGAGTATATAAATGAAGGAGTGAATGGAACCTATGTCTACTAATACTAAATAAGGGTTATAAAACACATAAATTATACATCTTTTCATCTTTTTCATTGTGGGTTCATAGGCCTCTAGAGCCTGTAGTTGCCCACAACCCCAATTTCCAGCTCCCTAATCATGATGTTTCCCGCCTGGTGGTGGTGGTAGAAGGATCTAAAAGTGATATAAACCTACCATATCTCCTCCTCCTCCTCCTATAACAAATCCACCTCCCAATTTCCCCCCTTCCCTCTTGTGGGAGATCCCTGGTCACGACATTTTCTCATCCATGGCGGTCCATCAAGTATCTTCCAAGGATCCTCAATTCATCTAATCGTGTAGTTACTCACTGTGTGACCTCTCCTTCCACTAGAAAAGAACCTCCCTTCTCTAGGATACCCAATTTTCCTACATTTTCTTTATTATATATGACCACAAATATGATCATGTTAACAATTGTATCTCCTACAATGGGATCCTACTGACAGACACCTACAATATATTGAAGACTACTCAATACTATAAAGCCCACAACTTTCTCTAACTTCCTCATGTCCTTATGAAAAAAACTATCTATCACTAGTTTCTAATTCAACTCCCCTACATATGTAGGAATTTATAAGGGCACCACACTAACATAGAAATCTCTACTGAGTCCCTATTAATACTTATCTTCTTAGAAGTAGCCATCTCGGATGATGTTAAGGGAGTACTAGGTAAAGTTTGTAAACCATTATACATACTCATCCACCATCATCCCTCTCTACCGCACCTCTATAAGATATTAAATCTAAATTGAGTAAAAACATGAGGGATAGTACTCCTCACAGAACAACTGTTGGATGTCAAGCCATGAGAGTGTTGACTCATTGTGCTTCTAGATAAAAAGACTTCACTAGTTCCCAGCTTTCCAGTAGAAAAGGCTAGTTGCAAGTGAAACCAATTGAATCATCAGGGTCCGAAAAAGCCTAAATAAATAGACCACTGAATCTAGATAATAATCTATTGCATGGGGATCTAGATCAATGTGGAACTTCAGTGGCCTCTGGTGCAAGTACTCATAGAGTACACTGAGTCAGCATATATCGTTAGCAAGATTGGCTGGTATAATCTAATGCTTGATTGGAGTTAGTTTTGCTACCTACCCACCTAGAGTAAGAATATCTTGGTATTAACCCTAAACTAAGGCATCATCGCTCAACAAATCATCATCATGATTCATAACTGGTATCCTGGATGGATATTTTCACTAAGGCACTCTAAAATTTAATCAAACCATACCATGGTCATATGAGAATATATATATATATATCAACAATGGGGAGTTGACTCAAGAAGGATAGTAAAATTATCAAAACTATATGAGGCATGTACCATTAATTCTTTCAACCAATTCCTCAGTATTTCTAGTCGAAAATCAATTGGACAAGGTCCTGGTGAATGGATACACTGGATACCCATAACATCACTGGATACTCTATCCTGATAGACTCATTCAATACAATTTGAAATTTTTTCACTAATTTCAATTGAATCCTCCGAAGAGGAAAACTCCAAAAAACTTATTATGGAATGAACTACTCTAATACCATTCTATCATGACCAGACCTTAACTAGGGCTAGAGCCATAACTAACCTAATCCCACCTCTATAGTCCAAGGGTTGGTGAAAATCAAAAAAAAAAGAATATCCTAAATTGGAGGCTTTTTAATAATGTACCTATATGCACACACCTGGCCATATCAATAAAAAATTATATTAGAATAAAAAATCCAATAGTTAAAAAGTAAATCAATCCTGAAAACCCTCTACGGTGTACAAGGGTATGATAGTGTAAACTAAAAAGTAAAGGGAAAAAATACACACCCAACCAAAAATATGTCCCAACCTGAAAAAACTAAAAATTAAACTATTAAGGGATCTTATCTTCAAATATAGAATACATGAACACTATACATGTCACAAATCCCCCAGTATTCCTAGAATCTTATAAAGTCTCTACTGGACTATCGGTCATCATCATAAGATACAACCCATTTAAGAAAATCACATGTAGATATGAGTATATACATACCTAGTGGGACACCCTAAAAGATGAAGGGGTAGTATTAAGAAATACAACCAAAATAGAAATATAGTAGATAACAAATATGATTTAGCTCAACCTAAAGAAAAAGAAATACTAATGTCATCTTAGAACAAGGGGATCAAAACCTTGTGTAGATAGACTATACTTCATATCCTTTCTACTCATAGTAGGACAGTAACCTCATCCAACAAAGAGAAGCTAAACATGAAAAGCACATGGAATACCTTTTTCATCTTCACAAACCTTGGAAGAAGAGTAACCTAATCCAAAGGTGTGGATAAAAATTCTTACATATATATATATTATTAGTAAAAGATGACCAAATGAGAGAGTAAGGGGATCTCCATCTCACAACCCATCCCAAGAAAAGAGTCTCCAATGGTTTTAGAAGTCAAAAAATAATGCCTAGTTTCTCATCCATATTTCCACAAAAAAATATCCAACAAATACATGCCTCATAATTGTTATGAATAGTAAAGGGACCATAATCTCTAGGTAGAGGACCCATGAATTGGTACAATGGGAGGGTTCCACTTAATGGATAGATATAGGACTCATACTTTATTCCAACAGGAGGGTTCAACTCTAATAGTCGATGGAGGGCCAATTACCTACTTAGCAGTAGGTTTTCACATAGATAGTCTAGAGAGGACCCTTTCCCTTCCAGTAGGATGATTCCAATATGATATTAGAGTATCCATAAACAGCCCATCTAAAGGGTTATACTCTAGGATTTTATAGTGAATTCATTCCCTATTCCAATAGGATGGTTCCACTCTAATGGTAGAGGACCCATGTTTAGCCCAGTTGTAGTGTTCCACTCTAGGATTATGTAGAGGACCAATTCCCAACCTATTTGTAGGGTCTACTCTAGACATTAATGACCCATTTCCATTCCATCTAGAGGGTTCCACTCAATTGCCTCTGGTGATCATGCATGATCACTACTATCATAGAGTGTCACCTAAACAAGTGTAATGATTGGAGGCATCTCACATCATATCCCAAAATCCAAAAATGAGGTAATCAACACATTATATGTGAAAAAACACTTGTATATTCTAATCATGGTCCAAAATCCAATTCTAAATGAATGAGATATGATGGTTTTACATTTCCTCAAAATGAAGCAAGGGGTGCATTGTGTGTGAGGGGGGAACATTGTGTGTGGTCCCCCTCCATCACTTGGCCATGTATTTAGAGGTAAACATATCTCCAACCATGTAATAATACATAGAATTTAGTAGATATAGATGGTCTTCCCATGCCATTTGGGGTCCCACCCATGTTCTTGTACATGTATGTTAATCCCACATGTGTCGGTTTACATTACCTCATGTCCATGTACTTTGGTTCACAATGTGCCTAGTTGTTCCTATACCCATGTATTCCCAAAGTACATGTTGAGTCTTAAAATATGATATCACATGGTTTGTGGGGTACCACACTATGCATGATACTTATGAATCACTAAATCCTGAGTCTCCACAACTAGGGACTAACACGCCATGTGTTATTTGAACTACACCATGTGTAATCAATATTTTTCTAGAAACATAGATCCTCTCTCCGCACAATAGATATAGTCTTATTCCTTTGATTTTAGAATTGTTTCTACCTAATATTAGTGGATCTATCTTCGGCCACTAGATTACATCCCAAAATTGGTCAAAAAACCAATTTCTGAAGCTCCGTACACATTGTCTCGCACTGCGCAAGATCGGGTCCTTCCATCAGGGATGATTTTCTTTTTGATCATCAAAACAATAATCCACACCCCAAAACCATCTAATATATATCCCTAATTCATAGATATATCCCTCAAAAGTAATTTATTTGTTATTATAAGGGTTTGATCAGGCATGGTACAACCCGAAAATATCAAACTGCGATCGTAGGGTCCAACTGGTGTAGAGCATGAAATAATTGGGGGGAGGCACAAAAGAAAAGTTTATCGATATTTTCCAAGAATTATTGGACAAAATAAATGATGGGGACATCCAGAGTTAGAAAACCAAGAGTAATAAAATAAACTAGTACATGGGTGCATGAAAAGGTTACCAAAATTGGAATAGATCATAAAAGGGTGGACTTTTCCCAATAAATTTAATCCAAAAGGGTATAATCCAAAATTAGATGAGTCCTACATAAATATTGGATCATTCTCCATCGAATAACATGTTCACCAATGATTGAAGGAAGTATTGGCATTCATTATGCTCATATATTCTCTAATCCATAGTTTCGTTATCATTCGATATGATCCGCCCACAGAAAGAGGAAGAAAAATCTCTGAAATCTTATCAGGGTTTATGCTGATAACCCTAGAGGATTCTACATAGTGATGAATATATAAACATTCCAGTTAGGTTAAAATAGTCAACTGATTAAATTAATTAAATTAATTAACCAAATGAACGCATCTGCAATTGAAGAGATATCTAAATTCCTTGCACCAACATATTTTAGGTTGCACTTAAGGTAAAAAATGTTTTATGGACTCGTCTGTGATCTCATATTTCTGATCTAAGCTTATGATTAGGAGTTATCTCATTTTATTTAAGAAAATTCATGTCCATAATATAAAACTTATTTAATATTTTTATAAAATTAATTAAGGTCATATCGGGCCTTGGAATCGCATACCATCTAAGTTCCTGGATCAAGAAATATATTTAGAAATATTTCAAATTTATATAAAGAAAAAATTGTGTCTCAACATTATTTTCTCCTTCAGGATTTTTTTACCTGGAGAGAAAAATTAAACAAACAACTCAGGATACTAAGGCCACATATAGTGACCCGCACTTTAAAAACATTAACATTACATAACTTTTGTTTAATATAAAACATTATACAAATATATGAGAGAATATCGTACTAGTCTAGTGCCTTTGGAAACATAGAAACATAAACATTAGTAAATAAATGAGCTTTATTATCTCCCAACAGATTATTCTGGATTACAACCCTTCTTAAGCACCCCAAACATAATACATATCTACCCAACATAGGAATGGAAACATAAAAATGGGTGAGCTCAAATTCTCAGTAAGGGTAATCATGGGATACATTTTAGTATAAATATGAGCATCAGGGTATGAGAATGTGATCATGAAAATAGATGATCATACCCTGTATAATAAAGATCATGGAATAAGTATTGGAAATTCATAAGACATGAGTCATATTAAATAAATAGAATATTACATGAAATAATAACACAGGAATAAGACATGGAATTGTGGTAATACATAAGCATATAATGATTTCCATAGTAGTCTGGGAATCACTTCCAAGACCATCTTTGTGGACAAGGTCCTTTACTAAACTGGGTAACCCTCATTCTATCCCTATATTACTGAACCAAGTGACCCTTGTTCCATTCCTATATTACTATAACGAGTAACCCTCATTCCATCCCTTTATTACTAAACCAATTAACCCTCATTCCATCCCTATTTGATCTCATGAGATATAAATCATTACCCAATGTATTAGAGGGAGATATAGGTCCCACATGTCACATAATGAAACCATGCATATATGTCCCAAAAGATCATAAATTAACATATAGTAACCCATGAAATGAAATGGGTATCATAAATATCTAAAAATATCATAACCTATAAAAATTTGTAGCTTTTATAATCATTTCATCATAATCATAACCCGTTTGAAGAAGTTGGCTTCAAAATAATATAACCTGTGAAAGAGAAACGAGTTTCATAATATCATGCCATTAAAAAATAATCCATTAAAAGAAAGAATATGAATGGAAATATTGAATATGTTAGTTCCACGAGTCTAGATACCCTAAGAGGGGGGTGAATTAGGGTATGATAGATTAAAACAAATTCCCCTTCTTGATCTTGTTTTGTTGTTAGAAAAAACCCTCTTCTCTCTCCTTACTGATGCAGAGTATGAATAAACCATAATGCATGCACAGGACACAACAATTTTTACATGGTTCACCCTCACTGGGCTACGTCCAAGGAGCATACACTGGTAGTGTGCCGATCTACAAATTCCACTATAAGCTCACCGCTGTTTACAAGTTCGAAGAAGATTCACAGTCCCTCTTGGTTTACAACCACTCACAATTTGAGAACTCACTGCTCTCTCAACTGTAGTGAGCTCACTGCTTCTTCAGAAGATACACTCATAGTTTTTAGACCTGTAGGTCTCTTCATTACCACCATTGAATGCATCCTTTACTATATGTCGATGATCTATTGAAGTCCAAATTTCATCCACTAATGAATACCACTTTTTCCCCTGAACACTGGAAAATTCCTTTGGAAAAACCTTCGCATATAATCCTACTTTGTGAAGCTCTCAATTTCGTAAAGCTCAAACAAGCCTTTGTAAAGATCCTTCCTTTTTGCGAAGCACTCTCGCAAATCACTCTCGCAAAGCTCAGGTCATCGCAGTGTGACCTCCCTCACGAAGCTCACTGAGCCAACATGGAGCTCACAACTTTTGTAGAGCTAGAATAGCCACCGTGAAGCTTCTTCCTTTCGCAAAGCACACTACCATCACAAAATAATTTCGCGAATCGAGAGAAAAATATTTTTTCTGAAAATTCCCTAGTTCTCTCTAGGGGGTCGAGGCCTATTTATAGGTGATTCCACTGACCCTCAAACCTTCCACACAAAGTCAACACCACATCATCACAAATCATGAAGCTCCAAGATTTCTGTTGAAATTCATTCAATATCTCAAATCACCGTGGAAATTTTCTGATTTTGGAGCTCATCGTAATCACGGAGAATCCCATCAATTCCTTCGTGCATTCACCGCAATGCTTCACTCGCAATGCCCTTCGATGCCACAATGCTCTTAGACTCTGCCATTCGCGAATCTCATCAAAATCGTGAAGCATCACTGTCAACATTCTTTTGGTCTTCAAAAAATCCAATCCATATAGCCTATCTTCGTGAAATTCATGCATTTTCCATATTTAAATTAGATCTACAAGGAAATCCAATTTTCATGATGCTCACCAAACTCCAAATTTTGGACCCAAAAAATTTGGCAAACACTGGAAAATGGTGCCACCTTGTATCTTTTCTTTTATATCACCACAAGATCATCCATTACTTTTTCATGGTTCTTTTTCAACATGGATTGTATACAACATCTCTCGAACTTTACAATTCACCCTAGAAACCTACTTTGTCAACAAACATAATCAAACCAAAAAATGACGCAATGTTACCTTGAGGGATTTTTTCTGAGTAGAATAATATTCCCATAAAGTCATGAGTAAGACTAATTTATGTTATCTTAGATGGGAAATAATTTTGAAATATATCTTAAAAATAATTCTTGAAGAAAGTATACTTTCTACTTTGAAAAATAATTTTTGTTACATAAAACCATTTGAAAACATTTTTTTGTGAAAATAGATTTGAAAATTTATAAAGGAATATTTTAATACAATAAAACTTTTTTAAATCACATTTTTCCTTGAAAATTATCTTCAAGGGTCTTTTGAAAAACATTTTGAAAACAATTTTGAAAACATGGTTTATGAATATAATAGATTTTTGACCAAAGAGGGAGGTGGTTAAATTTTACTAAAAAAATTAACCTAAGTACCAAATAGTGGGAAAATGATACTAACAAATGAGGATATCTTAAATAAATATAAGAGAATAAAAGTAATGAATATTCTTGAACTATGGATTCTAATATTTCATCAATGGAAGCATAAACATAAACAGTCTCGAAAAAATGAGGATATTATCTCAATAAACTCTTATAAATTGGCGACATGGGATCATGCACTCCATGTAAGAAATGGAAATTAAATTATGCTTTATATGTCATTAAAATAATTAGATTCAGGATATAACATATAAAATGGAGTTATATACACCTCAAAAAATATAATAAGTGCATAACAAAACATGAGTCTCAAAGAAGGAAAATTGAGACAAAACTATTTTACCAATTCAGTATCTTTTGAATGTTAAACACTGTGAAAGAAGGATGATAAAATGGTCATTTTAATACCCATAAATTTATGTATAATATAAATATAATAAAATCATGGGTAGTACATAATCCATACAAAAGGAAGGAGTGGTTAACATAACATGGGTCACATGGAAATTAAAAGTGAGATGAAAATCCCTTTACCTTGTGTATTAACTCTCTCTATACTCGTAAAATATTTCTCTGTAATAAATATAAGTTTATTATAAATCTTTTATAGAAGAATGTTATTATAGATATTACCATATATTTTTTATTAGAACCTCATATTACTCTCTTTTTGACGATCTTATGTTAAGGTTTCACTTCGGGTAATATTCACTTTTCTCTTCACATGTGTCTTAATTTGATATATCATTGGTCATTATACATATATCATTATTATATAATTTATAGCATGATATAAATATAAATTATATGCATTATAATTATATTATAATAATCTATTGCATAATGAAGTACTTAATGGAATATATCATTCATGGAGATGGTAAGTTGTATGTATGCATGAACTTCGTTTTCCATTTTTATAAATGTATTGAAATATGTATGTAAATGTAATATTTATATATATGTATATATGTATTAATAATTATTATAGTATCATGAATATATCATATATATCATATAAGTTCATTAAACCCATCTTTAATACATTATATGGAGTCTGTGAACGAATCACATCGCTTTGATGGCGGGGGGGGGGGGGGGGGGGTAGTCCACACTTCCTAAAACATGACTATCGAATTAATACAAAATGGAAAGTAAAGATATATGTGTTTTAAAAAGGAATATAGAATCTTTTATAAATATTGAATATAATATATGACATATATAAGAATAGTTTCCATCATAATTTCCACCATTATTGGTGGTAAATGAGAAATGAATGATCATCATTTCGTGAGGTAGGTACATTGAAACAGTATGTTCAACACCCATTAGATAGAGGTTTGTTTAAGTGAAGGTTATAAATTTTGCATAAAAACATCCTACTATATAGAGGATTCTATTTTTTTCATACAATAATTTAATAAAGAGAGTATATGAGTGGATAATGAAAATAAAGGAAAGGAACTTGAGAGAAGATGTTACCTCTTAATCGGGTAACTCCTTTTGGTTTATGTGAAAAGGATTCCATGAGAATATTTCTTCCCAAATTGAGGCTTTGAGGTCAAAGGGAGAATTTTTTTGATGGTAATTGGGGATATCTTGGATGAAACCAAAAGGTTTTAGATGTGTGAGGAATTGGTAGATGTGGTGTACTTTTACAGAAAAGAAAAATGACTCATTTCGAATTTCTAGAAATATGTTAGGTGTCAAAATATTTTTACCTAACCTGAAACACCCCAATATTTCATAGTACGTTATCTCTTCAAAGAAATTCAATAACATGCATTACACGCGACACCGAGTTTGAGCACACCACGACTTAACAAACTAGTCATTCAAAAAGAAATTATGAATAATATTAACTGAATTTTAAATTTTATATACTCTATATAATTTTAGAATCCATATTATGTGTTTCATAGATATAATATAAGAGCAAATTCATTTTTTTAGATAAAATAAGTATTTTTCAAAAAAATGAAATTTTACTACCTTTTAATAGCGAAAATTTTTTAAAACCAATATTTGACACTTTTATATATTAAATTAAATTAAATTAAATTATTATTTAGAATAGGGACATAAAAATTTCGTTTCTATAAATTTTTGTTACCTTTTTGAGAAATTTCATATTTTGATGAATAGTAAAAAATACTAAATTTTAATTAAAAACAAATTTTTTAATAAAAATAATTTATTGTGTTCAATTATACATTTTAGTAGTATTAAAGTATCATTATATTATATTTTTTTCATTAAATATAATTTAGGTAATTGGATATAATTTCACATTTAAACTGAACATAAACAAGTGTCAGTTTTTTTATAGTTACTATTTCTTAAAAACGCACTTTTTGTTTTTGACAACATGAATTAATTTTAAATTAATTAATTCTGATTATGCGTCTTGAATATAGAAAAATGGATTCCATATTTGGAATCAGGAGGTCTCAATTGTGTAAATTGGTAAATTTTATTTTTAGACATTAAGAATATTTACTTCAGCAAATATTTTATTTTCCATGGTTAAAGGTTAAATCTGATAAATAATGGTAAACAAAAAATTATTATAATAATATTAAAATACCCTAAAATGTGTCATAATCCTATTTTTTAATACATTTCCGACCATGGTCATCCTTGGGTTGATTTTGGGACCCCATGGAGCCACTTGAGAGTGATAATGATATTTTATATTATTTAATTTAAAATAAAGTCAAAAATGACATAAACATATATCTTTTAGTAAATTATTTTTTATAAGGGGTTATATAAGTTATCATTTTGACTATAAATATTCATTTTATATATAAAAATATTTCCTACATCATGGTACTTTTTTATAATTTTTAGATATCAAATAGACAAATTATTTATGACGCAATAATGATGCAGTGTTTACCTCATTAAAGAATAATTTAAATAAATGAGATTATAAAAATTAAAATAGTATCCAAAACCTTTACAATTTTTATTGGTTGATTTTATTTCGAATATGAGCCATTTTATCTTCGACTTTAATTAGTTTTTGACCTTTAGAAACCGAAAATTATTATATAATAAAAAATATTTTCAAACATTCCTAAAGAGCCCCTCCTCCCCCTTATAAAAGCCCTCACCTCTAACCCATTTCACACACCTCCCAAGCTACTTGACTCATCCATATGCTGCCCAATTAATATCTCTACATCCCACTATTACTTTTAGAAGCCTTACCTTAGGATGAAGACACATTAAAGAAGCCTTTAGGTTCAAACCAATGGGAGTTACCCGATATAAAGGTAACATCTCCTCTTAAGTTCTTTTCTTTTATTTTACTTATCTAACCCCCTAACCTCTCTTTATTTCTTTATTTTATAACAAAACTAGTATCCTCAACATACTACTTTATTGTTCTGATAATTATTTGAACTACACTTACACACACCTCCATCTAATGGGTATGGAACATAATGTTTCGGCAGACGGTGAACTACTGCCTCACGAAATGATGATTGTTTAATCTTCTACTAACACCTCTTATGGTGGCCATTATGATGGATTTATAATTTTATATTATATTTATGAAATTAATTTAACTATAATCTTCTTTAATTCTCTTTATATCATACATTTATTCTTTTCATGTTGCATATATACGATAATTTCATTTGAGGATGTGTGGACTACGGCCCCCTCAAAGTGATATGACTCATTCATACCATGGATGGAACATATAAAGGATAATGTTAATGATCTTACATAATGTATATAAAATATTATATTATATTTTAATATTAATATACCTATTTATTATTTGTTATTCATTCCTTTTAAAATAAAAAAATGAAATGGAAGTAGCGTTCATGCGTACGTACGGATTACCGTCTCCACGAACACGATGAGATTCATTCCACATAGTTATCATTCAACAATAATTTTCATTTGGATATTAAAAATAATATATCATAACATCATATAATTTTGGATATAAATCAAATAAATCCTATCCATAACAAATATGACTTATGTATCAAAACATTTAAAGGGAAATGAATCAATTAACACCCAAAACAATAATACTACTAAAATATTATTAACAAAGAAATATTATAAGATCATATATGATATCATTTTTATGAATGTGGTTATTGTATAATTTAATAAAATTGATTTAACTATTATAAAAGAGGTTAACCTACCCTCTACCAAGGAAAAGTGCAAGTTAAGATTTAATTCCTTAATCATATTATTATTCGAGATTGTTTATCTGTATGTTTTTACTGGGACATATTTATTTTCCATGTCCATGTTTCATAAAAGGGTTTTAAAAGGTATTCTTTTTTAGTGTCTCTTTTACTAAAACATCATTTTTAATGTTTTAAAGATTTATGCTTCTATTCCTTTTTCATTAATTTCCATGTTTTTAAAATGGTTTTAAGGATTTATTTATATGGAAATGAATGCTTTAAAATGTTAATTAATTTCAAAACATTCAAATTGGTATGAGACACTTTGATTCAAAACTATCTTTTAAATGACTTCCTTTATAAATTGGGTGACTTTTAAATTATTTCATGAAAAATTGATATTTCTCTCAAAAAAATTTACTGATCATTTTCAACTATGTCAACAACCTTTACGAGATATTATTCTTGATCAAGGTTAAATTATTATAATAAAATCTTCCATATTATATTTAATGATTTATGATATGTTTTACTATGGATGTGCTATTTTTATTCCATTCATGTTTTATGGTTAATGTATTGACATTTCGTATTCTAGTTTTAATATGAATGTTTATGTTATGTTTATAAATTTTCAATTGAGAAATGCATTGGACTTAGTAAGTGACGGGTGGATCCCACTATAGCTCCTCGATGCATCGGTAAGTCTTATAAGACAAACTAGTGACTTTGTACATGGCCTTGAAAAAATCTTATTTTTAGTCTTGGCATGAGGCCTTGACTATGTAGTTATGATGTCTAGCATTATGCATTCCATCATTATGAAATTAGCTATTGATATTACATGTGATTATTCAACTATTAGAATATCCATGTGAATAAGTAAATGGCATTGTTTGAATTATCATTTCCATATTATGATGGTGTTTAATTTTAAAAGGATTTTGTTTTATTTGTATACATTGCCTTAAATGTGTATTCTTATTTATGAAATCTTCTACTATATTGTTATCCTTATTAAGAATCTGAGCTCACCCCTTTCTATGTTTTACTTTTCCTATGATGCAAAAAAGTATATTATGACTGACCTGTAGGGATAGTCTAAGGGATATGATTGTGGTCAATGGAGGCAATGTTGTTGTTGTTTTTTATTTTATAATGTAATGTAATGTTCATGTATGTAATCTATTTTCCATAACCGTTATATTGATCGGTCCTTCGGGACTTGATTCCTTGTAATCATGCCAATGTATTAAAATAATGCACAGACTCTGGGTAACTGGGTTCGAGGTGTTATAGTTGGTATCCGAGGATATTTAGAAATAACCTTGGAAAAAAGATTTAGAAAAACTATGATTAGAGAACATTACCTTAAGATAGACTTTGATTATTAGTATAGAGTAACATCCTATAATTTTGGTATTGTAGAGATTTTGTAATTTTTTTAATCAATACATTCATGTATTGATACGAGCAGGTAGAGGCGACTCTGGCACAAATATACCTTGGATTGAATACTCTAACTTGGAGTTTCAGGCTTGACCTGGGGTATCCTGGTACACGACAATGGGATTTTCTACACTCTTGGCTACAACAATCCTGAGGGATATGATTACGATAATTCACATTTTCTTTACAAGCCATTATGAAGGATTTAAGAGTAAATACTTCCTCAAAGAAAACATTTTTTTATGATTATAGATTATATTCATAATATTTTCAATTTACGTTAGGTATTTTACAAGTTTGGAATTATGAATTGTGATTCATAAAACTAAATTAGGTAATGCCATTTTTTAGAAATGGTGCCCTGTAGATTGAATGAGAACTCCAGTAATTCGCATGATCCAAAGAGTAAGAAGGATAATATATTTCATGGTATTGAGCCAACATTTATAAAAAAATAGTTTCCCATGTGTTATAATCATATGAATAAATAATATCAATTTTTAATAAGATAAGTAAAGAATTCACTGAGTCCTATGGATTTGAAGGGAATCCAGAGAAGAAAATTATTGTAGAGAGAAAGATTGATTAAGAGAACAAGGGAAAGAAGGATTTTACCATATGTGATAACTGTGGAAAGAATCGCCTTGGTAAATCATTGAAGGGAATGTGAGTTTTTTATAATTTTGTAGAAAAAAGACACCAATTACGTGATTCAAAGTGTAAGAAAAAGGTTTTAAATGTACAATACTTCATCTGTAAAGAGTTGGGACACTATGAGAATCAATGTCCCAATCATCAGAGTATATAGAAAATGATGTTGTTGGATAATAATAAAGTTATGATATTTCTATAGATGAAGATTAAGGACTATTTTTCTTATGTTGATATTAAATAATTATGTCATTTCAGTTTTGTATCAATGATGTACTGGTTATAATAATTATAGAGTATATAATGATTGTACTATAGTACTATTTCATTCTGTATTTGAGATTGTGTGGTACCAATAAAAGTGATTCAATAGCAAGTTAATCTTTTTGGAAAATAAATGTTTTAAGGAAAGATATACTTTAATATGGTCTTGATAATTTGGTATTTATTTTTGGAATAAGAGATGATTGATTTGGATAAATTATATTGGGTATTGTTTTTTACATTGGAACTAATTAATGGTTTTTTTTCCATCATTGTTTGTGATTACAACATTTTTGGATTTTATAAGTATATCTAGTATTTTATGATTTACAAAATAAATAAAAAAGTACATACCTATTAAAATATGGTTTTATGGAAATTCATTTTATTACAACATTTTAATAGAATACACGATGAAGGTATTCACATGTATATTATGTGACCTTCCTTATAAATTTCGGACTATGAGTTCGGAAAGAAGTATTGTGGATAGGTCTAATGTTTGGAATAGATTAAGTTTGATATTGGATACTATTGTTAAGGTTAAATCAATCATTGAAATTATTTTCTTTATTTTCATAAAATGGATAACCTGGAGGTCGGGTAACAACCTGTCGCATTCGGTAAGGCCGCGAGACTTGAACCTGCAACCAAAGGCCGACAAGGGTAATCACCACCCACTGGCTTACGTGATGTCCTAGTTTTTATAATGTAGTTTGTTTTAAATTTTATAACAAATGAATTATAAATTCAGTATTTTTTGAACCCTATATGATTAGGATAAATAGAATATTTTTGAATTCCATTATCTTTTGGAGTGAAAGATGAGTTTGTGGTATGAATTAGTTAAAGGGTGAAACTCTACTTGTCAAGTATATATTTTTCCTCATATTGTATGAATAAATTAATTATTAAACTTTAGTGAAGGGATCTTAAAACCAAAAAGGTGTTATACTAATACCTTAAGTTTTTTTGAACCAATGATATTTTAAATCGTCATAGATTGATGGCTTTGAGGCTCTTAATTTTACACTATTTTGTGATTGATGACCTCAATAACTCCCTATAAATATTTACGTTTTTCCTCCAATTATGTGTCTCTAATTTCCAAAAAATTTCTTTTAGTCAAGATCATTATTTGTTGGTGACTTTTTTCATTTCCCTTTCCCTCTTATTAAGACTAAATTTTATTAACACAATTTTTGATGTGGGTTTTCCAGAAAGATATTTTTCTATTTTTAACATTTTATTTTCAAATAAAAATTTAAAATTTTGAGGATGAAATTTATTGATGTAGGGGAGAATGTACCACCCCAAGATTTCATAGTACATTATCTCTTCAAAGAAATTCAATAACATGTGTTACACACAACACCGAGTTCAAGCGCACCACGACTTACTAAACTAGCAGTTCAAAAAGCTGTTATAAATAATATTAACTGAAATTTGAATTTTATATACTCCATATAATTTTATAATCCATGTTCTGTGTTTCTTATACATAATATATGAACGAATTCATTCATTTAGATAAAAGAAGTATTTATCAAAAAACACAAATTTACCACCTTTTAATGGAGACCCTTTTTTAAAACTAATATTTGACACATATACATTTCATTTAATGTAATTAAATCATTATTTAGAATGAAGACATAAAAATTTAGTTTTGATAAATTTTTTGTACTTTTCTGATAACTTACATATTTTGATGAATAGTGAAAAATACTAAATTTTAATTAAAAATAACTTTTTAAATCAAAATAATTTACAGTGTTAAATTATAAATTTGTGTGGTTTTAAAGTATCATTAGAGTTTATTTTTATCAATTAATATAATTTAGGTCATTGGATGTAATTTCACATTTAAACTGGACATAAAAAAGTGCCAATATTTTAATAGTTATTATTTCTTAAAAACACGCTTTTTGTTTTAACAATGGGAATTAATTTTAAAATAATTTATGCCACATCTGTGTTTTGAATTTGGAAAAATGTATTCCATATTTGTAATCATGAGGTCCAAATTGTGTAAATATGTAACTTTTATTTTCATACATTATGAATATTTACTTCAGTAAATATTTTATTTACTATGGTTAAATGGTAAATATGGTAAATAAGGGTAACCAAATATTATAATAATAATAATAAATTACCCTAACATGTGTCACATTCCTATTTAATGATACATGTCTGACCATGGGACTCCTTGGGTCGATTTTGGGACCCCCCTGGAGCCACTGGAAAGTGATAATGACACTTTATATTAATTAATTTAAAGTAAAGACAAAATGGGATAAACATATATCTTTTAGTAAAATAATTTTCACAAGGGGTTATATATGATATCTTTTAAACTAAAAATATTAATTTTAATGATATAACTATTTCCTATATCATGGTATTTTTTTATAATTTTTAGACATCAAATAAATAAAATTATTTATGACAAAATAATGATGTTGTGTTTACCTCATTAAAGCATTATTTGAATAAATGAGATTATAAAAATTAAAACAATATCAAAAACCTGTCCAATTCTTATTGGGTGATTTTAATTCGAGCATGAGTCATGTTATCTTCTAATTTAATGATTTTTTTACATTTAGAAACCTAAAATCATTATATAATAAAATAATATTTTCAAACATTCTTAAAGAGACCCCCCTCCCCCTTATAAAAAGATCTCACCTCTAACTCATTTATCACACCTCTCATTCCCATTGGCTTGTCCAAACTCTACAAAAATAAAATCCCTAAATCCCTCTATTCCTTTTATATGCCTTACCTTAGGCCAAAGGAACTTCAAGGATGTCTTTCGGTTCAAACCAAAGGAAGTTACCCGATTTAAAGGTAACATATCCTCTTAAGTTCTTTTTTTATTTTACTTTTGTAACCCTCTAAACTATATTTATTCCTTTATTTTATAACAACAATAGTATCATAAATATACTAGTTTTTTTATGAGAATTATTTGAACTACACTTACACACACATCCATCTAATGGGTATAGAACATAATTTTTCTATTGACAGCGAACTACTGCCTCACGAAACGATGATTGTTTAATCTTCTACTACCATCTCTTATAGGGGACATTATGATGGAACTATAATTATATATTATATTTATGATATTTATTTTATCTGTAATCTTCTTTAATTATCTTTTACAACTGAAATTTATTCTTTTAATGTTGTATATATACGATAATTTCATTTGAGGAAGTGCGGACTACCGCCCCGTCAAAGTGATATGACTCGTTCATACAATACATGGAATGTATAAAGGATGGAGTTAATGAACATAAGTAATGTATATAAAATATTATATTATACTATAATAGTAATATAACTATTTATAATTTCATCTTATTATCTTTTAAAGTAAAAAAATGAAATGGAAGTAGCGTTCTTGCGTACGTATAGATTACTATCTCCACGAACGCGATAAGATTAATTCCGCATTGTAACAATTAAAGAATAATTTTCATTTTATTATTAAAAATAATATTTAATAACATTATATAATTATATATATGAATAAAATAAATCTTATCTATAACATACTTGACTTGCGTAACAAAACGTATAAAGGAAAATGAATCAGTTAACACTTGAAACAATGATACTACTAAAATATTATTAAGAAAGTAATATTAGAAGATCATATATGATATCATATTTATGTATGTGGTTCTTGTATAATTTAATAAAAATTATTTATCTATTATACAAGAGGTTAATGTACCCTCGACTAAGGAAAAGTACTAGGTTAGCGTTAATTCCTCAATCTCATTATCATTCGAGATTGTTTATGTGTGAGTTTTTACTGGGACATATTTATTTTCCATGTCCATGTTTCATGCAATAGTTTTAAAAGGGATTATTTTTAAGGGACTCTTTTACTAAAACATCATTTTAAATTTTTAAAGATTTATTCATCTATACCTTTCTCATTAATGCCCATTTTTTTAAAATGGTTTTAAGGATTTATTTATATGGACATGAATGTTTCAAAATGTTAATTTCTTTCAAAAGTTTCAAAGTGATATGGGACACTTTGATTCAAAACTATATTTTCAATTACTTCTTTATAAATTGTGTAACTTTCAAATGATTTCATGAGTAGGGGATATTTCTCTCAAAGATTTTTATTGATCATTTTCAACTATGTCAACATCTTTTATCGGATATTATTCTTGATCGAGGTTGATTTATTATAATAAAATCTTACATATCGTATTGAAAGAGTTATGATATGTTTTCCTGTGGATGTATTATTTTAATACCATTCATGTTTTATGGTTAAAGTATTGACATTTCATATTCTAGTTTTAATACAAATTTTTACATTATGTTTCAAAATTTTCATATAAGTAATGCATTGGACTTAGTAAGTGACGAATGGAGCCCGTTACAGCTCCTCAATGCTTCGGTAGGTCTCATGAGACAAACTAGTGTATTGGAACAAGGCCTTGAAAATATCTTATTTTTAGTCTTGGCACGAGGCCTTGACTATGTGGTTATGATGTCCAGCATTATTCATTCCATCATTATGAAATTATCTATTGATATTAAATGTGATTATTCGACTAGTAGAATATTCATGTAAATAAGTAAATGGAATTTTTTTATTTATCTTTACCATATTATGCTGAAGTTTAATTTTAAAAGGCTTTTGTTTTAGTTTTATACATTTCATTAAATTTTTATTTTTATTTATGAAATTTTTTCTTATATTATTATCTTTACTGAGCATCTGAGCTCACCCCTTTCTATGTTTTATTTTTCTCAGGATGCGAAAAGTATATTATGACAGACCTGTAGGGATACTCTAAGAGATATGAATGTCGTCAATGGAGACAATGTTGTTTTTTTTAATTTTTCATGTAATTTAATGTTCATCTATGTAATCTATTTTCCAAAACTACTAAATTGATCGGTCCTTTGGGACTTGATTCCTTGTAATCATGCCAATGTATTAAAATAATGCACTAACTCTAGGTAATTGGGGTCGGGGTGTTACATAACCAAATTTTTAAAATACCAACTAAACTAAGTAATTTAAGGTTTATGGACGAAATATGGATAGAAAAATGGTGTTTTACTTGTTTATAGGTCATTTGGGCCCTTAATTTTAAGTATTTGTCCCTAATTAAGCTTAATTTGGCCTTAACCATTGTGATTAATTTTAATCACTTTTACTAATCATTTTTTTCCAAAATTAACATGGTATTATTAAACTCTAAATATTACACTGAATACAATAGTGTATGTTAGATTTTTGAAATTCACTACATAGAAGTAGGAAATTTTAGATTAGTGCTAATCTCGTAGACGAGTCGAAATAACTTGGTTTTAAAGTTGGAAAAAGTTCAAAAGTTTGTTAAGATTTTATATTCATTTTCAAAATGAAATTGACACTAATGAATTTTATTGTAATATTATATGTAATATTTATCTAATTTATTTTTTAAAAAATATTTATAATATCATTTAATGTAAATAATTAATTATAAAGAACGATAGTTTTAAATAAAAAACCTTATTTTTCACTATTCATCAAAAAAATGTATTTTCTAAAAAAATACTATAAATTCATCCTAGGATAATTTAGAAATTAAAAATTAAAAAATAGAGTTTATATTATAAAATTAAATTAATACATTTGTTTAAATTTAATTTTATTAGAAGGACATTAAAAACAGTTTATTTGAGAAAACAAATTTTTTAAACACAGAAGGACTTTAAAAAAAGTCATATCTTTTATTATCATTATATTTTATTTATATAAACCAATTATATATAATATTTGAAAATTATTTATTACTATTCATATTACTAAGTTTATCGGCTGGGTTATAATTATCTTATTTCAGTAATTAAAATAGTAAATATAGTTGTTTCGTAGAAACTCAATATTATGTGTATCGTACCCCAACTCAGTGTTGGGTTAATCTTACGCCAAGTCAGTGTTTCTTATAATGTACACCAATCCATTGTATCATGTGAATGGAATCTTGGACTTTGTTCATTGTAATATATAAATTAAAATTTATATTTATTCAAAAAAAACATGTCCATTAAAACTCGGGGTGTTAAATTCTACCCCCCTTAAACTGAATTTCTCCCTCAAAATTCACCACTCGAGTAAAAAAATGAGGATTATTATGCTTCATAATATCCTCATGTTCCCATGAAACTTCCTATAACTGGTAATTTCTCCACAAAACATTGAACAGGCAAGTGGTCTTGTTTCGTAGAACTTTCTCTGATCGGTCCAGAATTTAAATAGGTTTCTCCTCATAAGAAAGATCTTCCTCCAGCGGTATGACCTATGAGTTAAGTACATATGAATGGTCAGGCATGTACTTCCTCAGGAGTTATATGGGGAACAAATCATAGATATAAGAGATATTTTGAGGAAGATTAGAGTGATAGGATATCATCCCAATACAATCAAGAATCTCAAAGAGACTAATATACCTAGGGTTTAGTTTCCCTTTCTTCCTGAATCTCATAAATTTCTTCCAGGTTGAGATTCGTAGAAACACATTTTCTCTAACTTCGAACTCTAGATCACGTTTGAGGTTATCATCATAACTTTTCTACCAACTTAGAGCTATCTTAATATGCAACTGAATGGTCCTAAATTTATCCACCATTTCTTCAGTGATCTCACGTCCCAATATCTTTCTTTCTCCAACCTTATCCCATCATGTTGGAGCTCTAAATTTCTTCCCATATAGGGATTCATATGGTTCCATATGAATTATTGAGTGAAAGATATTGTTTTAAGAAAACTCAAATAGAGGAAGGTGTTGATCCCAACCACCTTTAAAACCTATAGAACAAGATATCAACATATCCTTTAGGGTTTGAATTTTTATTTTAGACTAACCATTTATTTGAGGTTGATAAAATTTGATGAAATTCAATTCCAAATCATGTTATTTCTTAATAAGTTTCAAAAACATTGAGGTTAACCTCATATCTCGATCTGATATAGTGGAACGTGGTACTCCATGCAATCTTACCACTTCATTAATGTATATTCTGGAAAGGTGATCAAGAGATAAATCTTCTCTGGTAGTAATGAAGTGTGTTGACTTAGTAAGGAGATCAACTACCACCCATATAGCATTAAACCCTTTAGAGGTTTTGGGTAGTCCAACAAAAAAATTTATAGTGATGTTCTCCCATTTCCATTCTGGTATGGGTAATGGATGAAACATCCCTTTATACTTTTGTATTTCAACCTTAAATTGATGTCATACTAACCACTGAGATACAAAATCCATTATATCTCCCTTCATTCCATCCCACTTGAAGTATTATTTCAAGTCCCTATATATCATTGTACTTCTAGGATAAATGGTGAAGGAAGATTTATGAGCTTCCTCTAATAGCTCCTTCTTCAAATCTATAATGGAATGAACACATACGTGGTTCTTGAACCTTATCATTTATTCTTGATCAAGGTTAAACTCAGAAAAATTTATGACCTTCTTTTACAACTCTTCATCTTCTTTATAATCCTCATTTTCATCACATGGATAGAGGGCTGAAAATTCTTTTGAGAAAGATAAGATTTTCCCCTTTCTTTCAGATTTCAAGATTCATCCTTTTAAAATCAAAAAATATTGTATCTTTTGTGATCCTCATCATAGATAAGAGAGCATGATCTTTTGGACTAAAAGCTTTAGTCCCCTTGTTCTATTTTCTAGGGTAGTAATGTATTGAGATATCATACTTCTTTATAAAGTCTAACCATCTTCTCTAGTACATGTTTAACTCCTTCTATGTGAATATATATTTCAAACTTTTATGATCGTTATATATATCACACTTTTACCCATAAATATAATGACTCCATATATTTAATGCAATGATTATCGCTACTAACTTCAAATCATGATTTGGGTAATTTTGGTCATGAATATTCAACTACCTTGAGGCATAGTCTATAACCATGTTATTTTTAATAAAAAAAATCCCAATACCTTCTTGGGCACATCATTATAAACAAAAACCCCTTCTCTGCTCTAGGGTAATGTAAGAACAGGTGCACTGACCAACCTTATTTTTAGTTTCTTGAATTTTTTGTCACATTCATCTATCCAGAGGAACATAACACCCTTCAAAGTTAACATGATTAGAGGATTAGATAGTGATGAGAAATTTTGCACGAAATGTTAATAATATCCATCTAAACCAAGAAATATATGGATCACAAACACCGTGATTGGTCTAGGCCATCTTTCAATAGCCTCCATATTTGATAGATCTACTACTATACCATCTATTGATATTATGTGACCCGAAAATCAAACATTTTTCATACAAAATTCACACATGGTAAATTTTTCATATAACTTATTCTCCCTTAGGGTCTTCATTAAAATTCTCAAGTGATATTCATGATGTTCCTTACCCTTTTAATATATAAGAATATCATCTATAAAGACTACCAAAAACTATTTGATGTAATCTCTAATGGCATTATTCGTTAAATTCATGAAGATATCAGGGGCATTGGTAAGACCAAAAGGCATCAATATATATTCATAGTTACAATACCTTGTATAGAATTTTATCTTGGCTATATCCTCTTTGACCCTCAATTGATGATATCCAGAATAAAGGTTAGTCTTGGAAAAGTGTTAAGCTTCGCGTAGTTGATCAAAAAATTCATCAATATGGGAAAGTGGATACTTGTTCTTGATTTTGATCTTGTTCAAAACCCAATAATCAATGTAGAGTTTCATTGATTCACCTTTATTTTTTAAAAAAAGAACTTGTGCTCTCCAAGGTGACACACACAGCCGAATGAATCCCTTCTCGATGTTTTCTTGGATTTGCTTCTTTAATTCATGAAACTCAATCAGGGACATTCTATAAAGAGTATTTGAAATTGGTGTAGAACCAGGTACATTTTATATCAAGAACTAAACTTAACGTTTTTTTTAAAGACTAGGAAACAAGGAAACACATCCACCAAATCCCAACCCAAAGTCATTTCATTGATTTCGATCTTATCCCCATCTATTTGAGATAAAAAACCCATTTTAATGGAAATTAAGACCCATACAGTGGATGTAATCTCTATAGAAAGTTCAGACTTATCATCACATTTATGGATGGTCATAGGAGGGTTTGAATTATCAAATATAACTTCACTTCCTTGACAATTGATGTGGGATTTATGAATATAAAGACAATCCATTCCATGGATGACATCAAATTCAACCAAAGGAATAATGAAATTATTTTCAGGAATCATATTCTCATAAACTTCTACCAGAGATAAATCATAGACTTGAGATGAAATAATCGTACCATTAGGGGTTTTCACTACTAATTCCATGTATAATTATTTTTGAGGAATCTTAACACACATAGAAAATTCATCAGATATGAAAGAGTGGGTAGATACAGAATCAAATATGACATTAGTAGTTCTAGATTGGATGGTAAGTATAGATTTCAGCACATCATTATCGCACCCCTCATCAAATATAGTGATTGCATGAGATTCCCCCATATCCCCCAACTTAATAGGTTTTTGAAATTAGTCATCATCACCAACCCTTGGGGTTGGTTAGTGGTTATCATAATTCCCATTATCCATACACATGAAGCACTGAATCATGGGAGGTTCATTATGTGCAGCTTTTTCTCCATTATAATTTTTAGCCTACATCTTTCCATCACCTCGGCAGTCAATTTCCTTATGGACTTCCCTTCTGTACTTAAAACATTTATTAGACCCCCTAATGAAATTTCCTCCATTATTATTCCCACACATAGAGTATAAAGGAAATTTAATCTTCTTTTCTCCATGGTTTTTATAGTTTCCTTTAAACTACATCTTCATCCTCTTGTCAAATCCATGAGATTGATAGGTGACTCCTACCTCTATTTCAACCTTGATTTCACAACGCACAATCTCTTCATAGCTACCAAATTCTATTTTGTCCAATTCCCTTATGACACTTTTCTTTAATCAACTAAACAACCTACCAACTTTACATTCAGATTGGATGATAATTCCCAAATCATACCATCTAAGTCTCATGAAATTAGCCTCATAATTAATAAAAGATTCATCATCCATTTTTTTCTACTCAAGGAATTGTTTCTCCGTCCTGGTATGAAGAATTTTAGGAAAGTACTTATTAAAAAATAATTTCTTGAACTTGTCCCAAACTGTGGATTCTATCTCATCATACTGTCAAATATCCTTGATTAGAGACCACCACAGATCTGCTTCTCCTTCTAACTGATAAACAACCATAATGAATTTCTCATGCCCTATACACTGAAGAATAGAAAATTTCTTTTTAGTAGTAATAATCCATTTTTCACCAATAAGTGGATCATAAGACCCTCTGAAAGAAGTTGGATGTTGCCTCATGAAAGAATCAATATAATTTTGTTCCCTCCTTTTCATGCTTGTAATTCCACCATGATTCATATCATAAGAAATTTGGGTGATCATAGCCACAATATTCTGCACTCAAGCTCCCATAACATTTGGTTGCTCAGGAGTACAATCATTGCATTGTCCATTAACATCATCATTAACACAATTCCTTTGGGTTCCATCCATTGACTAAAACTCAAATCATTGAGTAAGAAATAGTTTTCATAAGGAAGAACCAATTAATCATGAAAAATCACTTATTGGATGTATAAATTATGACTCTTTTTTTACTCTGTTACACCTTATTTTTATCTAGGGTTATTCATATCCAACATATATTTAAATCATTCATAATGGTTTGTGAAGTGTTTTTGAATTCCTAAATCACATCCCCTAGGGGTTTCAAACTAGGTGTGCAGCAAGGGTCGTTGTCGTATACCAAATTCCCCCATGTCAAGCCCGAAACATCTTGTTGGATATTTTACCCCTAGGTACATTTTTACCATATCCACATCCACTTATAGTATCCTAACATAGATATATTACTTGGAAAACACTCACTCCATCCCTTACCAAAATTCCAAGAAATTTTCCTATACTTTAACTCAACCCTATACTTATCCTTAGACGTGTCCTTAGGGTTATCATTAGGGTTTTCTCATACTAGTTTCCAAAGGTTGATTAAAATTTTTCTCTGAATCCAACTATAGAGACCCTCGATTTACAAATATTAACTTTACATAACTTCTGTGGAATACAAAAACATTATACAAACACACTCAAGAAGACTGTAATATTATAGTTTCTTTGGAAACCTAGAAACATAAACACTAGAACATAAATGAGATACATTATCTACCACTAGGTTCTTATTAACAAGCACCCTTCTTAGACACCTCAAACATAATGCATATCTTCAAAAACTGGTGAAAGAAACATACAAAAGGGTGAGATCAAATTCTCAATAAGGTTAAACATTGGATACATTAAAGTATAATAATGAGAATAAGGGTATGAGAATGTGATCATGAAAATATAAGATCATATCCTACATAACAAAGATCATGGAATAATGATTGGAAATTCATAATACATGAATCATAATGAAATAAATCGCATAGTCCATGAAATAAAAATGTAGGAATAAGACATGGGATTGTGGAAGCACATAAGTATATATTAATTTCCATAGTAGCCAAGTCATCACTACCAAGACCATCTTAATGGACAAAGTCCTTTACTAAATCATGTAACCCCCATTTTATCCCTATATTACTGAACAGTGTGATCCCCATTCCAGCCCTGTATTACTGAACTGAGAAACTCACATTACAACCCTATATTACTGAATAGAGTAACCATCATTCTATCCCTGTTTGATCTCATGATATATAAATCTTTACCTAATGCATTGGAGAGAGATATAGGTCTCACCCGTCACATAATGAATTCATACATACATGTGCCACAAGATCATAATTAAAAATATCATATCCCATGAAATTAAATGGGTGTCATGAACATGTAAACATATCTTCACTTGTGGAAATATATAGGTTTCATAATCATTTAATTATAAACATACCCCATAAAATGAAGTGGTTTTCAAAATCATATAACTCATGAAAGAGAAACGGTTTTCCAAACTTCATGAAATCGAAACATAATCAATTCAAAGAACGAATATGAATGGAAAAATTGAATAATTTCCCAATAATTTCATGAGTTACACCAATGGATTTTATCTTAGATGGTAAATAATATGGAATAATATTTTAAAAACATTTCTTGAGAAAAATATCATTTCTTCTTAGAATTTTTTTTATTACATATAACCTTTTGAAAACATTTTTCATTGAAAATCGCTTTGAAAAATTATAAAGGAATATTTTAAACAGTAAAAAAAATTAAAATACATTCTTCCTTGAGAATTATCTTCAAGTGTCTTTTGAAATAATTTTTTAAAACATGGTTTTCTAATATAACATATTTATAGCCGAAGAGAGAGGTGGTCAAATTTTACTAAAAATGTTATCTTAAGTACCAAAGAGTGGGAAAATGGTACTAAAAATGAGGATATCTTGAATAAATAAAGGAGAAGGAAACTCATGAATATTCTTGAATTATGGATCATAATATCTCATCAAATTAAGCATAAATATAAACAATCTTGAAAAAATGAGGAGATTGTCTCCATAAACACTTATAACTTGGGGCCTTGGGATAATACTCTACATGTAAGAAAAGGAAATTACAAGAAGCATAAGATATCCTGAAAATAAGTATATTAATGTTATAAAATGTAAAATGGATATATATACACCTCAAAAAATATATTAGGTGTATAACAAAATAGAAGTCTCAAAGAAGGAAAATTGATACAGAACTGTTTAACCGATTTGGTAACTTTTAAATGTTAAACCCCTTGAAATATGGATAATAAAATGGGAATGTGAATAACCATAAATTTAATCCTAGGATACATATTATATATTAATTTGAAGTACCTACACCACACAAATGGAAAGAGTGGAGAACATAACATGTATCTCATGGAAAATAAAAGTGAGATTAAAATCCCCTTACCACACTACAACAAAAGCCGGTCCTAGCGGCGGTTTTTTTCCTGTTTAGCGGCGGTTTAAACCGCCGCTATATTGTGTGGCTGTGGTTTACAAAAACCGCCGCTAAGTTTGGCGTCGGCAATCTATTAGCGACGGTTTTTTCGATTCCGCGGTGGTTTTAGAAATGTATCATAGATCCGTCATTTAGCGGCGGTTTCTCTTCATTTAGCGGCGGTTATATGGGTATCAGAAATTTTTTTATTCGCGGCGGTTTTAACCGCCGCTAAATTCAGGCGTTTGATGCGCCTATTTTGCGGTGGTGAAAACCGCCGCTAAATATCAACATAATATATTTATCGGTGGTTAAAACCACCACGAAATGCTGCCCAGTTCATCATTTAGCGGCGGTTTTAACCGCCGCTAAATGCTCACAGGTATGGCATTAGCGGCGGTTTTAACCGCCGCTAAATGTTGAACTGGAAAAAAAATATGTTGGATCTGCTCCACCACTGCCCTAAATTTTCCAAAACCACAGCCAATGATACTTGAATGATTTAAACACAATATAGTGACACTGTGGGTGTCACAAAATCTTCACAATCTAACTTTATCCCAATAACATTCACAATAAACATTAATAGGGTTATAAGATAACCAAAACAACAAAAACATAAAGACTTTTGTTGGAAACTCAACCTAAACCTCAACAAAAAGATCCAACATTGAAAATAAACAAAAACAAAAGAAAACTGTGGTCGGGGTGTGACATTCTCAGATCTAAAAAAAGCTCATATCTTGGAATTAATTTTGATTTTTTTCATAGAGGACACATCCATGATTTGTTAATTTCTTCCTTTAAGTGTGTTAACCTCATAAAGAAATTGACAATTAGTGGTAACATTGTCTCCAAGATTGACATAAAAAAATCCTTCGACACTATAGATTAGGGCTTCATGTGTAATGTTCTTTCATGTTTTGGATTAAATGAAAAGTTTATTAGCTAGATCAAAACTCTTCTTGGGTAATACCCTATTTATATCTTAATCAATGAATACCTAGAGGTTTATTTTTGGTTCTCATGAGGGGAAATACAAGGAGACCCCCTCCCAGAAATCATTTTTACCATTATAGAAGACCATCTCAGCCATATTTTATTCCATATGGTTGATACTTGTGACTTGAAACCCATCATGGTATCACGAGGTTCTTCAGAACCATGTCATCTCATTTTTGTTGAAAACATTATAATTTTTTCTTAGGGAGTTATGAGGAATATCAAAAACATCATGAAGGCCCTTCTTCATTAAGATTGTTTCTTAAGACAAAAAATAAGTTGGGGAATTAGTTCATATACATTAACAAGAATATCTCAAATCATAAAAAAATAATATTGATAGATGATGTGGGTATTAGGGAGGGATCTTTACCTTTTACATATCTTGGAGTTTCCATGATTTGGGGAAGAACACACGCCTCCTACTTTATCAATATTCTCAGTCAGATTTAAAGAACTCTGGCCTCTTGGAAAGAAATATCACTCTAAATGGATAGAATAGATTTCATTTTTAAAGCATGTTGAAATATTAAAAATGGTATAATCCTTCATGGTTTACTCATGGACCACCTTGGTCATTAAAACCATTAATTCATTGATAAAAAAATTATTTGGAGTAGAATTATATTAGAGAGAAAGACTATTACAGTTTCATGCAAACAATGTTGTATGACCTATGCTCTCAGGGGCCTTGGGATCACGAATATGACCCTCTTTAATCAGTCTCTTCAAACTAAATTTATTTTTAAATTAATCAAATCCAATTTTGAAGCCTTGGATTTTCTCATATCAAGGATTGTTTAAGAACTAAAAAAAGTAAAATTATGCTACATGGAATCCTTAATATGGCCTGGTCTTTTGGTAATATTTCACAAGATCTTATCGAATTCTCATTAGATGGTCAGTGTTAACTCTTCTTCAAATTCTAGACTGCCAATTGGAATGGAATCCCACTCATGGATAAGATTAATACCATGGCTCAAAATATTTATTATAACATATCTCTTAAAGATCAAATGGATAATCTTAACAATCTTCTACATGAGATTTTACATTTTTTTCTCAAATTGGTATTCCTAAACTAAAAACAAATTGGTATTCCTGGACCCATTAGAGGGGTGTAAAAATTTTAAGGCCATGACAGAGCCTTTTATCATTAACCTTTCATGCCTTAGCCATTTATAGTCATGGGATTGGTCTTTTAGTGTGATACATATTGGATATGGATCCAATAGGGGTATGAATATGGGTTACATATATGGTATTATCATTGGATGTGGTATCATCACATGCATATTGCATTAAGAATATTTTTGTCAACACATGAGGAATCCAGAACACAATAAATAAAATGCATAGAAGGAAACATGAGAAATCAAGAAAATGTTAGGACATGGAAATGTTTGGTGGCAACTATGTGCCATAAATGTTACATATACAAACCAACTATTATCATACTTGTTCAACACATCAACAATACTACTACTCCTCATCTGATGCTGCATCTTCACCCTCTCCACCTTCATCTCCACCACATGTTGCCACCTGTAAGAACATTATATTGAAAATTAAATATTGTTGCATATTTATAATAAAAATTAAAACCAATAAAAGTTTTCAAACTAAATGATTTTGATTTTTTTGTGATTTACCTGCTCACCACTACCCGATGCACTACCACCGGGGGCATATCTGCTCATATGCTGACATATTTCAAGCAACTCTTTCTGCAAATCAGATATCTGATTCCCCTGCTGGTGAACTGTGTTTCGTAGAGCAGACATCTCCCTCTGAGCATCTTCAGGTATGAAATGACTATAACCAGGAGTAGATGAGGCCGAAATCCCTGATGGCATGCGAAAGACCTCAGATGGTACGGGTCCCAACCCCATCCTGCACACTCTACCAGGATGCTCCTTCCCAAGGACTTGACCAACCGGGTCATCCTGGGAGACTGAGTAGGATTGCCCAGGATTGGCATCCCATATTTCTTTAATTTTTACCTATAAATAAAATATCAATATATATTACCACAGTAAAAACTGATATTAAGTTATTTTAATAAATAATTGACTTCATACCCCAACTTCTCTGGCAGGTTCATTAACAAAACTTTCATCTGTTTTTTTATGAACATCCAGCCACAGTTCTGTTCGGGATGCTTCATGCCCTAAACTCTGTGACTAAATTAAACAAAGATAAATCATTAATCAAATATGTTAAATAGATAATATTATCTTATAAATATTTAAACTAATTAAAAGATTACCAATGACATTCGGCTTCTTGAAAAGATTTTTGAACCCGCAGTGTGCGGGATTACTTGCTTCTCCCTGTTTGAAGCATTCTTTCTTGAGAGATCCTGAAATAAATAAAATTCAATTTAACAGTATTGTATTCAATGTCTATCTACTCTTCATGTACATGTATAAATTTAAAATGAGGATAATATAATAATATATATTTCAATACCATCCGCTTCTCATCACGATGTCTATCGACAAAAACCTTCCACTGTTCTTTCGGTACCCCACTGGGTATCTTCTCATACATCTGTTGCACGGTCAACGAAGAATCGTTGACATCACACCACAACCTCCATTTGAAATCTTTCCATTTTTTCCAAGATTTTTCAATGTCCACTTCCGTGCTATCACATCAGCAATGGTAAAGTGGAAGAACATCTGTATACAGAAATTCATTTTGAATATATTAGTAAAATGACATTCAATTAAACCATAAAGTAATAAAATTAACTTTATCTGAGAATAATGAACTTCATTTTTCCAGTTTGGAGGCATATGCCTCCAATCATCATACGAAATAGGCAGGGAAACGGGCTCCGCTGCCATCTGACCTATAATCTGACCAAGTAAACCTGCGGCGTCATCCGTCGGGACCCCATAAGAATCAAATGGCACCATTATCTTCTTGCCATGCATGTTCCAAACATCATAACTTTTTATGTCTCTTTCCACGGTTTCATTGTCTTCGTCTGCAATGAGAAAACAATTACTATAAACAAAATGCAATAAATTTATTTAATTAAAATTTGTACCTATGACTGCGACCCTCCAGAATGTCCGTGATGAACTGGAGGGGGCGTGTCGCTGCCCCACTGCTGAAGCTCCTGTAGGGGGAGGCGATGACTCATCCTCTAATGAGGCATCCACTGATGGTGTCAGAGATGGTGCAGGGGGAGATGATGCCGTGGGAACAGACGGATCGTCATCTGTCGCAGAAGAAGAAGGAATAGTGTACCGCTTCTTCTTTGGCATTCCTGTCATTTAATCAAATAAAATTAAGTTCAGAATATATATTTCAAAAAATTTATGCAGAAAAAAAATTAAAAATGATAATAGATGCCCAGTATTAACAAACAAAATTTATATAACAATGATAATGAATGACTACAGAAATGAAACAAGTAGTTGCTGAATGAATAAATAATTGTACATACAATCATTTTACCCTTCAATCATGTTGGTTTCCTGCTCCATTGCTTCATCCACTTCATTCATCCTTGCTAGACCAATATTTTCAATATCATGATGGACAAATAATTCTGCTTCCTGTTGTTGATGAAATTCAATTGCAGAGGTCAAATCTTCCACTTCATCACCCATATCATACAAATCTCTTTGTATTACGTGAGTAACTACACTCCACCCTTCATCCACAACATCATTCACATAATATACCATTTTTGCCTACGATGCTAAGATATATGGATCATGCAGTTCACGATCACCAACATCCATCAAGGGAGAGAAGTTTACAGAAGTAAATTGTAAGGAATCTCTTTTAACACCTCTGATAAAATCGCCCCATTTGCATTTGAATAAAACAATAGAAAAATGCCCGTGGTAGTTTAATTCAATAATATCATGCAGCTTTCCATAGTATTCCACTTCAGCAATTGTAAAAATACCACTATTCTGTGTTTTCAAACCCACTTCTCGATCGACTGTACGAAATCTAAAACCATTCACATTATAAGCGTTGAACTTTCTAACTTGTTTTATAGGACCTCTAGCAAGAAACATCAAATCTTATGAAAAGTCAGCTCGAGTATCAGTATTCATGATCTGAAAAAAAAAAATTTAATAGATTTGCAAATTGTATGTGTCAAAGTAATATTCGTATTTATTGCAATATTTATAAACTTACACGTCGTGCAAACCATTCTACCAGCTCTTTATTCACAGCTTTCGTTATATCTTTTTCATTTCGTGTTCGGCTTCTCATTCGTCTCTTTGTTTGTATCCTCAACTCTTCAATAAATGGATCTGCAATTTCACTATTCAGAAGCACATATCTATGTGCCTGTAATAATTCCAATTTTGTTAGTGTCGCGTATGAGGTCCTCCCAACTGATCGGCCAATAGCAGGAAATATTTTTGATTTCTGATGCATTTGAGATTGAGTTGATGTGTCGTCAACACGTCCAACTCGAGTAAATCTTGTCTCAATATCATCCAAATATCTAGAACAAAAGGTGAGACACTCCTCGGCCAAATAGCCTTCAGCAATAGAGCCTTCTGGTTGAGCTTTATTTCTCACGTATGCTTTCAAATGCCCCAGATATCTGTGAAAAAAAATAATAATATTATGCATTTATTTAAATGACAAAAAATGTTTACTTAACTGGAAACATATAAATAAAATACCTCTCAATTGGATACATCCATCGATAATGAATGGGGCCTACTAATTTAGCTTCGTCAACCAAATGCACAGTTAAATGCATCATGACAGTAAAAAACGATGGAGGGAAGATCATCTCCATTGCACAAAGGGTCAATACAAACCTCTCCTGTAGGTTGTCAAGCTGAAATGGATGTAGAGATTTCTCACATAACTGTCTGAAAAATGTGCAGAAATGGAGTACAACAGCAGTAACTTTTTCAGGTAATAATGTACGCAATGCCAATGGTAGTAACTATTGTAACAAAACATGTGAATCGTGACTTTTCAATCCATATAACTTACGATTCATCAAGTCAACACACCTCGAGATATTACTCGAATACCCATCAGATACCTTCACATTCTTTAAAATTTTAAGGAACGTATCTTTATCCCTATTTTTCAATGAAAAAATGGCCGGAGCATACTTTTCATTCTCATCTGGCCAGAGATCACGTTTTATGTTCATTACTTGTAAGTATTTGCGAGCATTGAGATGATCCTTCGACTTTCCATGCTCATTAAGTAATGTGAAAATCAAATTATCACGTACATTCTTCTCAATATGCATCACATCAAGATTGTGGCGCAAAGAATTAAATTCCCAATACAGAAGTTTGAAGAATATACTTTTTTTCTTCCATTGTTGCGTTCTGATTTCACTTGACGATGCACTTCGCACTCGTTTTCCGCTATCATTCAAATGATGAACCTTCCCAAATTCTGTTTTAACATTTTCAAGCTGTGTCAATATTTCAGAACCGGTTAACAACTTTGGAGGTGGTCTACGATCAATGCAACCATTAAATTTTGATTTGTTCAGTCGAAATCTATGAGATGCATCAAGAAATATTCGATGGCACAAGAAGCACCATTTTCTACTGTGAGGTAGCCGTTTGGGCTCGAAATCAAAGTTACAAACGGGACAAGCCAAACCCGTATAAGTGTTCCAACCAGATAAATTCCCAAGCCCAGGGAAGTCACTAATGGTCCACATTAAAGCAGCATGCATTTTAAACATTGTTTTAGAAGAAACATCAAATGTCTCAACACCGTTGCTCCATAACTCCTGCAATTCTTCAATCAAAGGCTGCAGGTATACATCAATATCATTTCCAGGCATTTGTTTTCCAGGAATAATCATCGAAATGATAAAAGATGTTTGTTGCATACACATCCACGTAGGCAGATTATAAGGGATCAAAACAACTGGCCAAATGCTATAACTCGTACTCAAAGTCCCAAATGGGTTGAATCCATCGGCAACCAATCCCAATCGAACATTCCTAGGATCAGCTGAGAAATCTGGATGTAATGAATCAAATGTCTTCCACGATTGGGAATCTCGTGGATGTCTCATTAACCCATCATTGTTATTATCTATAGCATGCCACTTCATGTGTTCGGCGGTTTTTGATGACATGAATAATCTTTGCAATCGAGGCCTCAAAGGAAAGTAACGCAAAACTTTTGCAGGTGTGTTCCTTTTCTTCTTCTCCGTGAAATTATGTTCAGTCATACTTCCAACATCACCCTTTGACTGCCATCTGGAAGAAGAACATTTATTACAATTCTGTCTACTTGAATCCTCTCCCCAGTAAAGCATACAATCATTTGGACACGCATGTATTTTTGTATAATTTAGACCAAGCTTGTTAACAAATTTTTTCATATCCTAAAACGGTTTTGGGATTTTTGCTTCAGGAAATGCATCACGAATCAATTCCAATAACATGGACATTGCCTTATTTGTAATTCCACATAGACATTTGATATGGTACAACTTCAGTAGAAATGAAATCTTTGAATATTTCAAACACCCACTATACAACTCTTGATTTCCATCGTCAACTAAATCATGAAATGCATTTTCCTCACTGAAGTTTTCCCTTAAATTTGGCTCCACAGAATCAAGAGGATCCAATGATATGTTACAATCTTGATCTGCTTGTGTTATAGTCTCAGAAACTTCACTTGTCACATTGCAATTTGTAGCACCCGCTTCTGGTTGTTCTGATATGTTTTGATGCTCATAGTGCTGTATTGCAGTGCCGAATGCATCATTTATGAGGTTTTTCATTTCATTTTCCATTTTCGAAGAACTTGGGACCTCATTCTGTGGATTAAAATCAGTCCTCAATCTTTCTGTATTGTTTGATTCTCCATGCCAAATCCAACACAAATATTGCTCAGGGAATTGCTTCAGTATTAAATGTTCATAAACTTCATCTCTCTTCAACCATGTTCTAAATTTACATTTAGGTCATGGACATCTTATTCTCCCTTCAACGGATCGATTAGAAATTGCAAAATCTAAAAACCCATTCAAACCCTTAATATATTGAGATGTGTTCCTCGGTAATGTGATCCAGCTTTTATCCATGTATATCACAATGTGCCTACACAAAATATATGATAGTGTAAGATTACAGAAACATAATATAATAGAGATGAACCATTGACCATAAAGTATGCATAATATAATAAAGATGATTCATTGACCACATTTACCATTTCAGACCAACTGAACAAGTCTGGTCCATAGGAGACAGCGTCAACACCTCATTGAGGAGCAATAAGAATATCGGGATACACACTTATCATAACACCATCGATCACACATTTATGTTGCCTCAAACAAAACCCCTTTGATGTGTGATCGAAACGAATCATAATTCATTTTAAATCAAGTTAACTACATTCACTGAAACCATTTTCACAATGGGTAATGTTTGTTTTATTGTTCTAGTGAAATATAAATGGCCACATTTAAGTTTTGGGGTTCATCTTGTGATGGAAGCATGAGACATGGTGTTTGAATTTCTTGAATAAATTAGTGATAATGACCCTCCTAAGGTGGAGAGAATTATGTTAGTCATGGAAATGTGGAGAAAACTGTAGAGTGGATGTGGAGGAATCAAGGTTCCAAATAGAAACCTATAAGGGACATGTTTGGGGGTTCTTAGGGAAGGCCAGGTGGAACTTTGATATGGTGTGTGTAGGTGATGGAGGTATACCTTAAGTGAGAAGGCTTCGTGTTTGGGTAGAGGGGCGACATGCCAATAGGGGAAGTTGGGAACCAACGGAGTGAGTTAGCAGGAATGGAAAGACATAGTTGGATAGAAAGGGAAAGGATGTGGTGGGCTGCGAGGCACCTCAAGTTAATGTTGAAATGATAAGTTTATCCTAGTAATGTGAATGAGTTTTAAAGAAGAACCAAGTAGTCCTTGGTTGAGATATGGATGGTGAAAGTGTGACAAATCTGGGTAGTTTTGGCAGAAATAATGAATGCTAGAATTGGGTGGAGTTTTCATGGATTTTGTGAGTTGGAAAACATGTTAGGGAAGTTTTGAAGGTTGAGTTGAGGTTCTGTTGACCTCTTTTATGATGAGTGAAGTTCTCAAAACTAGAAAATTGTGGTGACGAAGTAAGTAATATGGTGTTGAGAACCATGGAAGGAAAGTAATCGATTAATGGTGTGGCTAGAGTTTGAAGTTGGATGGTCTCAGGTAGGAACCATATTAGTGTATTAGTTTTGGTGATGGGTGTTGCATCAGGTTTTGGATGGTTGAATACCTTGAGATGAAGGTTATTCTTGGGTTGTGCTTTGGATGTTTGAAATGGAGTGAGGCTGTTGGGCCTTGAGTTCTGGATTAATGTAGGTCAGAGAATGTGGTTGGAATCTATGTATCCCTTCAGCGACAATGAGTTTGTGTCACCATTATAATTTTGGTAACTAGGTGAGGTGGTGCTAAGAATTTTGGGCCATGAGTTGTGGAGAGGATTGGAACAAAGGTGTTCCGATTGGCACTCCACAGGGTAGTGTAGTTCCTTATCGATATCCTCTTGTGCGGTGGTATAGTAACATTACCTAAACCTTTAATTTTCATTTGATGTTGATAATAAATAGTTGAGAGATGAACTTTAGTCATTTTTATTTAAAATACACACTATAAACCTATCAATTATCCTTGAGAGATGAACTAGGGTATTAACTAGACCATAAACCAACTTTAAAGATATAATCAATTTGACGTGTCATGACAATGTGGTCAGTTCCTATTGGCGAAACCAAGGGGATCGACACTACAATGTAGATTAGGAAACCCTAAGAGTGGGAGAATCCACAATGGGAGATTTCGGAACCATCCTCACAATAAAATACACAAATCAATCACCATTGTCCATGATTAAAATTTCATTTATTCACTTAAAATAGGGAGTTAAATTACCTATATGTTGTTGTCGGTGCTTCCCATCATTAAATATCTTAATCACTATTCGATGATAGAAAGTTGACTCAATTTATTTACTTTATTCTATTTTTAGATTAATTATTTGGGAAATCAACTCACCCTATTCATTTGAATGGTCATGGAATAAAATCCCAACCATGAAAACTATAAAAAATACCCCATTAAATCATCATATAATCATTCTATAATCACTGATTAATCATAACACCACTTGTTCACACCAGGCTTCCCCACACTACTGAAATTCTATCACATCAATGTCTGTACTTGTACCCACCAAAATGAAGTGTGAGCTGATCACTAGATGAATTTACCCCCACCCTCTTACATGTTTCTCCATAATTTCTAGATCTCCCACAATATCTCACCCTAGTGGATTTTTATAGACCACTTTACATGGTCAATATGAAATTTCCCTTGATTTCAACCGCAGATGAACACTCTTACCACATTGATATTTTATTATTATCCCATTATATTATGATATACATATGAATTAAGATCCAAATCAACTAACCTTATAACCTATTTACAAAATCACCACCTTAAATCATTAGTACAAGTGTATCTATTTCCTAGAATTCTTTCCTTACACCCCATTTGTAAATCACCTTGAAAAGGTTTCCTTTTCCCAAAACCCCATTAATATTGAATGAATTTATATTTTTTACTCATATCTTAGTGTATAATTTAGTTATCAAGACTTCTATGCATTCCAACCATGCTTCTAAAAACTTACAATCATCCTAATTTCCTTATGAGTAAAATAATTATGCTAACATGAAATCCCTATCTCAAATGAATGATAAGTATCTTATCAAAGGTCACTTTTTCCTAGATTAACTAACCTTTATAAGGATTATTATTGATAACTATCCAATTATTATTTCACCTGGATGAATCATTTTTCCACATTATCCAAATCATCCCAAGACTAGGCTGAATATGATATTACCTTGCAACCCCAAATCAATATCCCTATTTTTCAACATCTGAGAATAAATACATATTGAATCAAACCCAAGTCAAGTACCAAATCCCTTAAAAATCCTGTAAAAATAAAAAACACAAATCATCCAAGACATATCATAAGTCCTCACCCCTATCATAGAACTAACCTTCAGTGATAATAACACCCTCACCATAGGTTTCACCAGATGACCGGGTCTATGGGTACGATTCATGGATCATAAACTTGGTCATTATATCTAGTAAAACCTATAATACAACTTGAAATACATTTAACTTTTATATAAAAATCACAATCAGTCACCCCCATCAATATAAAATAATACCACAAGGATATTCACACTTATATACATCGCATATCTAGTATATTATGAAGTAAAACTCTTAGATCTTGGACAACTAAGATATCAATGATCAACCTCTTAATTCATTATCAAGTGATCATTGGTGATGTTTAATCCAACTAACATAACCCTAATCTATAATTTACCCTAGTCTATTAATTAACTTTATACCAATTAATCATTTAATTCCAAATTAATTACTAACCAATAACTTTTAATTAATCCAAGACTGTTCTCATTTTCAATTAAAAACACTATCGTATCATCATAAAAATAATGCATCAACATTGTATCCACACAAATAATTTTCTCATTATGAAATTTTATATGGTTCATGAATAATCACATGAGTATGTCAAGCAGTAGACATAGAGAAAACTCACTTTGGGGCCGAGGTCGAAGTGAGAAAGGTCGTCGGGAGAAGGGGGTCGCGGGTTGCCGGTCGCAGGCACCGCCGGAGGAGGTCGCGGGGTCGCCGGAGTAGGTCGCGGGGTTGCCGGAGGAGGTCGCGGGATCTCCGGGGGTTCACGGGGGGCTGCGGGCGAGGGTTGCAGGGAAGGGTCGCAGGGGGCTGCGGGCGAGGGTTGCAGGGAAACGGGGGTCGGGGTAGGGAAGGGTCGGGGTTTTTTAAAAAAAACAAAGGTTTAGCGGCGGTTTATTAAAAACCGCTGCGAAACGTATTTTGGAAAACGTTTAGTGGCGGTTTTGTGAACCGCCGCCACAAAACTGCCGCTAAACACTATTTATTTTGTAGTGCCATGTATTTTGAATCTCCATGTACTCATACAAGATTCTTGTATGATAAATTTAAGTTTATTATAAATATTTTATAGAATCATATTCTTATATCTATTACCATATATTCTTTTATTATGCCTTTATATTACCCTCTTGTTAACAATCCTATGTTACGTTTTCACTTCGGGTAATACTCGCTTTGTTCTTCACATGTGTCTTAATTTGTTACATTGTTGATAATTATACTTATATCATGAATAATAAATATAGAATATGATATAAATATTAGTTATATCTAGTGTAATTATATTATAATAATATATATCATAATGAATTATGTAATACAATACACCATTCATGGAGACGGTAATCCATACATACGCATGGACATTATTTTTCGTTTTTATTATTGTATTGAAAGAAAGTATGTAAATGAAATATGTATGTATATGTAGGTATATATATTTATATATGTATATCATTATTAAATCATCATTAATATATCATATATATCATATAACTTCATTAAACCCATCCTTAATACATTCTATGTGGTTTGTGAACAAATCGCATCGCTTTGAGTGGGCGGTAGTCCACAGTTCCTCAAACGAGAATATCATATTAACACCAAATGGAAGGTAAATACATGTTTGTGGTAAAAAAAGAATAAAGTAGATTAAATACATATTAAATATAATATATTATATATATAAATATATTTTACATCATAATTCCCACCATGATTTGTGGTAAAGAAGAAATAAACAATCCTCATTTCGTGAGACATTAGTTTTTCATACACAGAATCAACATGTTCAACATCCATTAGATGGAGGTCTGTGTAACTGTAGGTCAGAAAATTTAAATATAAAAATACTATTATATGTAGGATATTATTTTCACACAATAATGGAATAAATAGAGTGGATGGGAGGATAATGAAAATAAAGAGAGGAGCTTGAGAGAAGATGTTACCTCTTAATCGGGTAACTCCTTTTGGTTTATGCCAAAAGGATTCCTTGAGATTATTTCTACCCAAAATGAGGATTAAATGTATAAGAGAGTTTTTTGGGAGGATAAATGAGAATATATTGTATGAACATAAAAGTTTTGAGAGTTCTGAAGAATGGTTAGAGTTGGTGGCCTCTTATAGGGAAGGAAAAGGACTCATTTGAAATTTCTAGAAACAAGTTAGTTGTCCACATGTTCTTACCTAAAAAAGTCTTAAAGACAATAAAACTAAATAATGTAAGGTTTATGGAATCACTATTTATAAAAAAATTTCTGTTTGAAAAGTTTATAGGTCATTTGGGCCCTTAATGTTAAGGTTTAGTCCCTAATTAAGATTAATTTGGCCTTAATCGCTATGATTAATTTTAATAACATTTACTTGTCATTTTGGTAAAAAATTAACATCGACTTATTAGAATGTAAATATTATACTGAATACAAATCTTTATGTTTTATTTTTTAAATTAACTTCACAAAAGAAGAAATATTAAGATCACTGCTAATCCCACAGACAGGTTGAAATAACGGGATTTTAAAGTAGGAAAAAGGTCAAACGTCTGTTAAGATTTTATATTCAGTTTCAAAGTGAAACTGATCATAATTAATTTCATTGTATTATTATATTTAATATTTATCTAATTTTACCTGAAAAATATTAAAAATATCATTTAAAATTAATAATTAATTTGATAAAAAGGCAATTTTTAACTAAAAAGTAGTATTTTCATTATTCATCAAAAAATGAAGTTTCACAGAAATATCAACAAAATTCAACCTTGGATAATTTCTAAATTATGAATTAAAAAATGAATTTAATTTTATCAAATTAAATTTTTAAATTTTCTTAAAACTAATTTTTTTAGAAGGACATTAAAATCTCATAATTTGAAAAAATGGTACTTTTAAACCTAGAAACACTCCCAGAAATCATATCTTTTATTATCAGTATGTTTTATTTATATAAAAAAATTTATAAATAATATTTTAAAATTAGTTATTAATATTTATATTACTATTTTTTATTTCTAGGTTATAATTATCTCATTTTAATAATTAAAAAAAATAAAATAGATGTTACGTAGAAACTTAGTGTTGTGTGTATCGTGCAACAACTCAATGTTGTGTGCATATTATGCCTTTTCAAAGTTGAGTGTAACATAAAAAAATTTAGGGTTATGTGTAAAAGGAATGTTTGAATTAGTGAATTATAAGATATAAATTAAAATTAAAATTTATTCGAAAAAAATAGGTCCATAAAAACTTGAGGTGTTACATCACATCTAGCTCTCTCGCTCCCAAGATCTCTCATGTATATTCATATGCTTCCACAACACACAAAAAAAGAATATGGTCCGTCCAATTAGGGTCATCTCCTATCGATCCTTGATCTCAATTGTGTTCTCTTTAAATATGGCTCTATCCTGGATGTCCATCTCACCCCAGTTGATTATGTGTATAGGTTCATGAATGCAACTCCTTATTTAAAACACGTGGATGGTTTCATGAACCCTCTCTATCTATGGGGGTAGGTTGAGGTGGTAAGAAACCTCTACAACCCTCTTCATATTCTCAAATGGTCTGATGATCCCTGGGGATAGATTTCATCCCTAGCCAAACCTTCTCAATCCTCATCATGGGGCGACTCTCTGGAAAATTTGGTCTCCCTAATTGAACTCCAAGGTCCTATGACTGTGATCTATATAAGATTTTGTTCCTACTATCGGTCTTAATCGTATTCTTAAAGATGACTTATACCTTCTCCATCCTCTCCTACACCAATTTTGTACCCACACGAAATTTCTTTCCAATCTCTGTCCAGCACAAGGGTGACCTATAGGGTCTATCGTACAGGGCCTCAAAAGATGGCATATTAACGGTAGAGTGGTAGTTGTTGTTTTACCAAACTCTAAAAAGCTAAAGTTATCCTTTCAACTCTCTCCAAAGTCTAACATGAAATCCCTAGATATATCCTCCAACACCTAGATAGTGCACTTGGTCTTCCCATCTGTCTGGGGTGAAAGGATGTACACATCCTCATCTGGATCTTGAATGCCTCATACAGTCATCTCCACAACCATGATGTAAACCATGCATCATGATCTGATACAATCATCAAGGAAACCCCATGGAGGTGAGTAATATCCCATATGTACAAATGCCCCAAACTCTCCACTGAGCTCTTCACCCAGATATCAAGGAAATGTGCCAACATCATGATTTAGTCAACAATCACCAAGGTGGAATCATGTACCTTCACTATATATGGAATCCCTATCACAAATTCTATGGATATGTCATCCCACTTACACTATGAGATCTCAAGGTATTGCAACAAACTTTCCAAAGCCTGATTCTCAGCCTTCACCTGTTGACAAGTGAGGCACTGAGAGATAAAATCGAAAAAACTCAATTTCATGTTGGACCACAAAAAAAATCCACTAAAGGTATATGTACAACATCCCCACATAGGTATATACAATTAGGGGAGAATTGTGGATCTCTTGAATCACATCCTCCCACATAATGATTACGACTAACATCCATCACTAGAAAAGGATAACGTGGTTACCTCTTTCAGAATAATCATATGGGAAATACCATAGGGATATCTAGTCATGAAATACCTCATAGTAAATGTATACCAGGTGGGACTCTCTCGCACACTTTAGAAGCAGAGGAATCCATGAAATCTACTGAAAAAAATTCATACCCTCCAACTCCACTAGGTTCTGCTGTAAGTAATCCATTTTTCTATGAAGCCTCTTGCACCAAGCGATCTTGGGATTTCCTATTAAGATAATATATTAACACATTTCCCTTCCATTGAGTATAGACTATATCAAATTTATTGTCTTTCATGAACTCCAACCATCATCGTTATCTCAATTTTATGTATCTCTATATGAAGACGTAACTAACACATTGATTGTCTGAGTAAACTTCAAAGTGATCCCCAAGAAGGAAGTGCCTCCACATCCATCGGGTGAAGACTACCACTACCGTATCTAGGTCATGAGACTCATAGTTCTTCGCATTGGGTATCAATTTCCTTGACCCATATGTAATAACTACCTACTGATACATCAATAAGAAGATGATCCTAGATCTTGAGGCATCGTAATACACTTTGTACTCTATACCCTCCTCTGATAGTCTCAACATAGGAGCACTCATCAGACTTATACTCTCAAATGTCATAAGGCACTATTCAGTATAGGTAAAATGATTCCCATTTCATGTTAGGGCTAGTAAAGGGGATGCAATCGTAGATAATTATTCCACAAACCTCTTATAGTACCCCTCCAAGAGAAGAAAAATCCACACCTCTGATGCAGTCTTGGGTGGATCCCAGGAAATAACTACATTGATCTTCACTGGGTCATTATCCAAACCATGCTAAAAAATGAAATACCTTGAAAAGTGAACCTCATTAATCTAGAACTAGAAAGTTGAGATCTTTCCATAAATATGGCGCTCTAGAAGAAAATCTAGAACCATCCTTAAGTTCCCTTCATGCTCCTCATCTAATGAAGAGTGGATGAGTATGTAGTCGATGAAGATTACCACAAACTAGTCCATGTATTAATGGAAGTTATATTTCATCAAAGCTATGCACATGGTGGGAGAATTCATCACACAAAAAGGCATCATTAGGAACTCATAGTATTTGTAGCTACATCAAAATGACATATTTGGAATATCAGCCTCGTAAACCCTCAACTGTTGGTATTCAAACTTGAGATCGATATTTGAGAACCATTTTGCACCTCACATTTGTTCAGAGAGATAATTAATGATAATAAAAAGTTACATGTTCTTTATCAAGTCCTGGTTTAGGTGTTGATAATCCTCACAAAGCCTCAAAATCTCATTCTCCTTTTTTATGAACAACATTGGAGATGCCTAGGTGGACACACTAAATGTGACGAAACCCTTCTCTTGAAGCTTATCCTACTGAAACCACAGCTATCAGAACTCAGTATGGGCCATCCAATATGCTGAAAAAGATATAGGAGTGGTCCCAAGATGAAATTTGATAAAAAAAATATTCATCTCCTACCTTACAGGAAGTCCTATAATTACTTTGGGAATAAATCCATATAATTCTCCAAAACTAAAAGAATAAAAATTTATAAATATTATGATGCCCCAAGGGCTATGCTCACTAACTGATGGGTGATGGTTTGTAGCGTCATACTTAAAAAACCCACTCATCCCTCCATGATGTTTCTCTTGCCCATAAAGGTGAATTGCGTCCAATCAGTGCAAAGGCGTCTGACTCATCAATGGTGATAGTCAATCTGGGATCAGACCATGGAAAACCAATCCATACCCAATATGGATTTATATAGTTCCATTGTAACTGCCAAAAATTCACATGTGATCCTATCTCCACCAAGTGACAGCTCACACTATCGACAGATAAAAGATACTAAAGAAGAGTTCCATGTAGGATCCTCAAGACAAATATATTGGAATTACACCTTAACTGTGAGATCCATCTCTCATACTAGTAGTATAAAGTAGAAGTAATGACTAGAACCTATTTCTACTAATACTAAATAAATTGTATAAAATAGACATGTCATGCCTCTAATCATTTTGTGCACTGTGGGGTCATAAGCCTATAGAGCTTGCAGTTATCTTCATCCTCAGTCACTTTCTCTTTAAGATTAATGTGGGCCTCGTAATGGTGGTGGTGAAATAATACTATAGTGTCATCCACCTCCCATAGATCATCTTACTCTTCTATATCTTCTTACCTGGTGGCCCTACCCTCTCATGGGATATCATTTATCATGGTGTTGTCTCTGACATGGTGGACCGTCAGCTATTTACATGTGCTCTTTAGATGATCTGGTTGATCAGTCATGTGCTATGTGACCTCACCCATCACAATAAAAGAACATATTCTATATAGGATACCATAGTTTCCCATGTTGACCCTATACTACATGAATACATAGTTGACCACTCCAACACCTCTACATAGGTGGGAATGAACAAGGGCACCACACCAACAAAAATCTATCTATGGATTCCATGCACAGTCTTCTGTTCTTTGAATTATCCATCTTGAATCATGTCAAGGGAAAACTGAGTAAGGTCTTTAAACCTCACTATGTACTCATCCACCATTATAACCACTACTAAAAATCTAAAATCTCAGGAATCCAAACTAAGGGGGAACACAAGTGGTAGTACTCCTTAGGTAACAACATCTAGAATATACACCATGAGAGTATCAATTCATCATGCATTTGGGTAACAAGACTCCACCATCACCCAAATACTTCATGGAAAAGGATAGATTCCAATGAAATGAATTGATTCATCGGGGTCTGAATACTTATGAAGATACAAACCATCGACTCTATCTAATCATCCACTAATTTGGGATCTAGCTTGATATGAAACCTCAGTGGACCCTAGTTCTAGAACTCACAGAGTGCACTGTATCTTCACACATCCTTAGTATGCTTGGACGGTATAATTTGATGCTCAGTAGGTGGTGGTTATTATACCTACCCACCTAAAGGAAGAATATCATTGGGACATACCTTGAACTAAGGCCTCATCGCTCATCGGATCATCATCGCTATCTGAAACTGGTATCCTGACTGGATTTCATCACAAAGGCATCCTGAAATTTAATCAATATGTTCCATAGTTAGATTAGAATATATATATATATATAAAAATAATGGAGAGATGAATCGACAAGGATAGTCAAAGATTCAATTATATATGATGCATGTACAATTAATCCTAGAAACCAATGTCTCGGTATACTAAGCAGATAAGTAGGTGGTCAAGGTCCTGGTGAATGCATATGTTGGTCTTCCATAACATCACTAGATCTTATATCCTAAGATTCATTCTTTGGAAGCATTGAAATTTTTTCTCTAATTCCAAACAAATCTGCATAAGTGGACTATGTCAAACAATGTCCAAATGAATGAAATTATCTTATACCAATCTGTCACAATATGACCCTAACTGGGAATTGATCCGTAACTATGCCAAGCATGGCTCTATAAGCCATGGGTGGAAACAAGCATTTATAGGAATACCCTAAATGGGAGGCCTTTTACAAATGTACCTGTATGCATACACTCGACCATCTGAATTCACAAGTGTATAATAATGATAATAAAAATATTAAATAGTTAGAAATTAAACCAAGCATGAAAACCCTCTAGGGAGTACAGGTTTATGACAATGTAAACTAAAATGTAAAGGGGAAAAATACACTCCCAACCATAAATATGTCCCAACTTGAAAAAAAAGGAAATTAAACTGATGAGAGATCCCACATCCTGATCTCCAGGATATGAACACCATACATAGACCAAATAACCCATTATCCTTAATCTACTCTAATGTAACCATAGAAATATCCAACATTTTCCTAAGAGATGACATGTACGTAAAAATACCTTAAAGTAATGAGTAAATACATACCCAATAAGATTATATAAAATTTTAATGGGGTAGTAAGATATACAATAGGGATAGAAATGAAATAGATAGAAAATAGGATGTATCTCAACCCAAATCATGAGATTGAGTAACCTCATCCAGCCATAATAAGAAAAACACAAAAAACACGTGGTATACCCCACGTGACTTCACAACATGTTGTAGGAGAGTAACCAAATACAATGTATGGATATATATGAGTATATATATTCTTAGTAAAAGAAGACCAAATGATAGTGTAAGGGTGTCTCTATCCCGCAGTCCATCCTAAGGAAAGAGTTTCTAATATTTTCAGAAGTCCAATAATGATGCTTAGTATCTGACGTATTTTCCCAATACAAAACATTCATGTAAATCCATGCCTTATCACTATTTTTCAAATTTGAGAGGATATAATATCTTGTTAGATGATCCATGACCTGATACAACATGAGGGTTCCACTCAGTGGACAAATAGAGGACCCATACCATGTTCTCGAAGGAGGGTTCCACTCAAATTAATGATAGAGAACCCATGTCATGTCCATCCGGAGGGTTCCACTATGATAGACTATAGAGGACCAATTCCCTACCTAGTAGGATGGTTTAACTCTAACGGTAGAGGGCCCATGCCTTACCCATATAGAGGGTTCCTCTCTAGGATTTTATAGAGGACTGATGTACTATTCCAAAAGGAGGGTCCCACTCTAATGGTAGAGGACCCATATCCATCTTAAATAGAGGGTTCTATACTAGGTGTCTATAGAGGACCCATGTCCATCCTAGGAAGATGCTTCCACTCTATAAATTGAGTTCCCTTACCTAGCCTTGATGGAGGGTTCCACTCGTAATGCCTCTGGTGATCCTGTGTGATCACTATCATCATCGATATTCTCCCAAACAAGAGCCTTTCCCCATAAACATCTCACATCATATCTCAAAATCCACAAATAAGAGAACCACCCTATTTTAAATATAAAAACATCTGTATAGCATACTCATGAGAAACAATTTGAGTCCAAATGTAGGAAATATGAGGGTTTTAATATTCCTCAAAAGGAACCAAGGGGCACACATCATGTGCAGGGACCCACATAGTTTGTGCTCGCACTCCATAATTTTTTAGTGTCCCCAGAAGTACACATATCACCTGCTATATAAGAATACGTGGAATTTAGGTTATATATATTGTGTTCCAATGCTAGTTTTGGTTCTTCCCATGTGCTTGTCCATGTATGTGAGTCCAAGCTGTGTTTGTGTATTTTACCTCATGTCTTTTTACTTTGGTACATGGAGTTCCTTGTCTTGCATATGCCCATATACTCTCAGAGTACACAAAAGTTTTACCATCATGTGAGAACAAGACATGTGGGGGTCCCCCAAGGCAAGTGATACTTATAAATTTCTAAAACCCTAACCACTGCAACTACTTCCCGATACATCGTGTGTTCTTAGAACTACATAGCGTGTAGTCAAGATTTTCCTAGAATCTAAGATTCTATCTCCACATTCCAGATATAGTGTTTTGCCTTTGATTTTGGCCTTATTTATACCCTATATTAGTGTATCTATTTGGTATAGTGGATTCATTCCAAATAGTGGTCAGAAAACTTTTTTTTGAAGCTTCATATGCACAGTCTCAAACCACACACAGTCGGGTCCTTCTTTCATGGATGATTTGATTTCCAGTCATCAAAATGATCATAAAAAACCTAAAACTATCCAATATCTATCCCTAATTCATCGTTATGTCCCTTTTATGTTGTTTTTCATGATTCTAAGGGTCTTATAGAGCTTAATACCGCTTGAAAACAATTAATTGTGACAATATGGTACAACCGGTGAATAAAGTAAAGCAATTGATGGGTAAAGTCACAAAATAAAATTTTTATCAATAGTTTCCAATTGTTCCTAAAGAAATATAATGAAAGGGGTCTTTCAATGTTTGAAAACCAAAACTAGTAAATTGGAACATGAAAAGGCTACTAAAATGGTGTAGATCATAAAAGGGGTGATTCTGCTCAATCAGTTTAATAAGAAGGGCATAATCCCTAGTTTGATGAGTCCTACAATGATATTGGATCATTCTTAATCTATGAAAACACTCACCAATGATTTGAAGAAGTCATGGAATTTACTATTCACTTTTCTATTCCATTATAAAGTTTCATCACCATCCAATATGATCCTCCAATAGAAGGAGGAATGGAAAATCTCTGGAATCCTCTGAGGGTTTATACAGCCAACCCTAGAAGACTTTTTGTAGTTTTGAATTTTTAAAAAATTGATTTACGTTAAATTAAATATTTATTTAATTTAATTTAATTTAATTTAATTAATTAACCAATAGAATGTAGTTTCAACAAATTTGATATCCTAACGCCCTGTGTCTACCTATTTTAGGTCGCTCCTAAGGTAAAATATTCATTTCAGACTCAACTGTGATCTTGTATTTCTTTCATGAGCTTTAGTTTATGAGATATCCTATTTTTTAAGAAAATATTCATGTTCAATATAAAATATTTTTAATATTTTTAAAATATTAATTCTAGGAACATTGACCCTAAGAATCGCATATCGTCTCAATTCCTAAATATAGAAATATGTGTAGAAATATTTCAAAGTCTTACAAGAAAAAAACCAGGTCTTTACAACTAAATACCTAATTTAGGTTTGTTGTCATGGTCCATTATTTGAATACTATTTTCTTTGATGGATCAACTGATATTTCATACTTTGAGATGATGTGGTCAAGAAAAGGAACTCCATGAATATAGAATTCGCACTTTCTAAATTTCCCATATAACTCAATTTCTCTAAGAGTGTCAAGAATTATTCATAAATGACTCATATCCTCTTCTTAAATTTTGGATTATACTAGTATATCATTAATAAATAACACAAAAATATTATCAAGAAATTACTTGAACACTCTATTAATCATATCTCGAAAAATAGAGGGTTCATTATTTAACACAAAGTGAAATACTACTTTTAGTCTACATACCACAAATGAAATTTTATTTTTAGAATATCTTCCTTTTGTAATTCTAATTGATGAGCCCCAAAATAAAGATCAATCATTTAAAAATATTATAGCCCTTGAATTTGATCAAACATGTCATCAATATGAGGCAGAGGATATTTTTTCTTCATATTAATGACATTTATTTCCCTATAATCAATCGACAACCTCATAGTAACATCCTTCTTTTTTAAAAATATAATAGAAGATCCCCAAGGAAAAAAACTAAGGTGTATGAAGCCCTTATCACGCAGGTTCTGTAGTTTTTCTTATAAATCTGTTAGCTCCATAATATATAACATGTAGAAAGTTTTAGAGATAGATTTTATAATAGGTATGAGTTCAATAGAAGACTCAACTTCACACTTAGTTGTATTTATAGGTAGTTATTTGGGAAACACGTCAATATATTCTTTCCCAGTAAGAACATATTATATCCTAGTGTTTCATTTCACTTCCATAGGTTTTATATAATATTCTTCTCCCAAAATTTCATTATGTAGAGATACTATAGGTGGATCTAGATAATATTTTTATTATTTAGTATCTACTCTAAAAATGATGGATTCCATACCTTCATCACAAATTGTAATCTCCCTATCTTGAAATAAATTTTTTTATTATAATCTTTTTGGTTGGAGTGATTATCTCAAGAGGGGGTGAATTGAGTACCCAATAAAATTTTCTATTAAATATAAGTTTACTAAAATCCCCCAATTAATTTAAAAACAACCCTGTTATCCCAAATACAATATATATATAAGTTTTAATCATTTAAAATATTTCTCAAAGATTGATTGGATCTCCGTTAAAACAATTATGAAAACTACATTAACTTTTAAAACAAATTTACTAAATCAAAATCTTATATAATCACTAATTAAGTATAATTATCAAAGTATTGGTTTTTTTAATATTTAAAAAAATTCTTTTTTAAATTTTAGAAATAAAAAAAACTAAATACATAGTGGAAATGAATACAAGAGATTCAGTATCAAGCCAAGACTTAATCCTCTTCACTTGGAAATCACCTAGTGAGAAGTAGAGTATAAAAAATAATCTATGATACATAAATTTGATAAGGTGAAAATTAGGAAAACCATTTTCCATTCCATACAGGACCACTTTTGAAATACATGTGGGAGTAAAACAAAAAAAAGGTCACAACTAAACCTCTACCAAAACACATGGAAAATAGGTAAAGAGGGTGTTGAGAAGATATCTAGTATCATCCAGTTTGAGTGTCATAGACAGTGAGTATATTTAGGAATATAGAGTGAACAAACTCTTCATAATGTAAATGAAATAGAAAATATGATAATGTAAATGTGTAAGAAGAAGTTTTTTGCTCTGTCTAATGAGATCTATAACTCATGAATACTTGAATATGGTATGAAATAAAGCTCAAGTCATCGTTTTGAATTTTTCTATAGAACTGAGTGTCTTAAATTCTTTTTTTGTAAGATATACTCTTTCATAGATGTGTGAAGGAAAAAAATCAGCATGTAAGCTCTCATAAAATTTCATTCTTTAGGTTATTTAATATGTTCTTATCCCACTTCACTTGTGCATAATGATATCTCAGTGCACGTCTGTATTTTATTGTCATTGTTTTTCATGCATATAGGCATGAGGGAGTCTAATTCAAATTTTAACAACAATAGAAGGGAGAATAATCAAGATCCTCTACTACTCATACTGCATGTATGAATCAAACCATAATGTATCTTTATATAAAATTTAGGGAACAATTATTAAAATAGTTTTTTAATTAAATTCTATTATATAGTTATTAGAAATATTAAATTCAAAAAAATAGTAAATAGTAGTGGTGAGTATTTAGAATGATGAGAGTCTCTATATGTATCTTGATTTGGAGATGACTTGATCTAGTAGTGACTAAGTCTAACTATGATTCAGACTAGTATTGACTGATCGTGTTACTTAGCGCATCAAATTAGTTGTTTAATTTTGACTGTAATTTCTGCAATATAGCACCAATCCTTGGTCGTCCTTCAATGGAACCTTATATCATTAACATAGAAATAGGTTATGATTACTAAAGTAAAAAAGGGAAATGGGGTTTTGGAAAGCTTGGGTTTTTATGATTTAATACACCAAATGAAAGGAGAAATCCATAAAAACAAAGTGGAAGTTAAAAAAAGTAATTAAACATGATCAACCCGGGAAAATATTATTATGTTCATCCTACATCACTTCAAGAGATAGGTTTATTTTCATTTAATCCCTGGTTTTTAACACCTAGAACTATATTGTTACTGAGATTATACTAGGAAACCTCCTAGGGTTTAGTCGGAAACAAACAATGATTCATCGGATACCACCGATGATTGGGTGATTTCTGTTCAACTTCACAACTGATACTCCCTGAGGCAACACACAAAGAAATTGATGTGCTTCCCAGATATGTATTTTATTTCAATGTGTTACCATGAATTTAAACTAAATGTACATTTTAGTGTTTATGTGAGTTCAATTAAACAATATGAACCACACAAACACTACAATTAAAAGGGGGGAAAGAAGTGGTGAACGGTATGTTAAACATCACATGAATGGGTACACCAAAACATGATCATATGAGTTGAGCATGACATACAAGTACATAACATAATAAAATAATAATAGAATATGATTAAAAACAACACACGATCCTATAATTTAAATGACCATCCAAATATTACATGAAAAAAGCTTGGGATTATATCACGTCCCTCCCTGGGTGATCACATGGGGTTTAGAAATTCATGGGAGGGGAGGAAGAGGAAGATGTTGAAGAAGAACATCACATAGCCTCCAAAACATATATGTAAGATGAGATGAATCATTTAGGGCTTCAAAATGGAAGAACCTTTCCTCCTGTTCTAACTCCAAAATGAGGTTCCCAAGGAGTTCTTTTATATGAAAATTGGAAGGTGGTTTTGAGCACATAGATTGTGTAGAACCACTTGGATCATTGTTTTCATCCACTAGGAAGTCGAATACCCCTTATCACAAAACTATAAAGTTTTATATACACATCAAAACTTTCTCCAATGAAATTTTGGCTCCATTTGGAAAATCACAACCAGGGATATTGATAAAATACAAAACACCACTTTTGACTTGTGTAGATTTGATTCCCGGGAAAGATCAGTTCGGATGGGCATCGTAAAGACTGAATGAGGCTTGGGTTCCTTCATATGAAATGTATCCCATTAAAATTTAGACCCTATTGAGAAAGTTCAGCTCATTTTGACGTACGTTGTAGTATCAGTATGCGTATTATTATACAAGTGTTCTTGGATCATGTGCAGATTTGCCCATTTTTCATGGACTTCATCATTGGCCCTCCAAATCACCTCCAACAATACTAAAAACATCAAAACAAGTAAAATATACCTTTTCAAAATTGATAATAATTAAATTATAACACCATACATTAATTAAAACTTGTTATTAAACTTTAAATTTTCAATAGAAAATCAATTTAATACATTGGTATAAGGGTGAAATAAAACAGTGAATTGTGGTACGATCACACCCCCACACCTAAAAATTTGCACTCCTGGGAAAAGTATAATATCATAATCATGTCCCATTAATAAATAAAAGGCACGAAAATATCCAAGAATCTTTTGAAATGAAATTCATCATGTCTCGTTTATGGAATTATTTTCCTATCATTTTTCTTTTCTCACATTCAAATTTGTTCAACCATGCAACATGTCACAACCTACCTCACCTAAAAAATTTCCCTCTTCACTCAAGGAACATATGAAAGTGGATTTATTCTCTTTCCCAAAGATTATGTGATATTACCATAAGCATTCCATGATTCTCTATTCTCTACTGGCTGAAACTCGGTGCTACTAAAGAGGACTTTCAACAGGTTGTTCTGAGGATCAATGGTTGGTAGGATTTAATGATTAACAATCTGAGGAAAAAGAGGAGTGTTTGATATTTAATGTACAAAACATGTCACAATTCAGAAAGTGTTTATAATGAATGTACACACTCAACACCTTAAAAAGTATATTACCTCCCACTCACTATCCATATTGTCCATTTGCGTGGGTCACAACCAAGAAATGAATAATAATGAGTAACATCCTCTTTTCTCCATTTTATTCTTTTGTTCTATTTTTTTAGATGAATAGAACTATATTTTTTTTGTTTTTTTAGATAAATAGGGAAACATTTGTACAAAAATGATGTAATATGGATTGTGAACCCATTTCCCAAGGAAAATGTAGGCACCATTTATATCAACCCATAACAATGATTCTCTTCCCAGAATTCCCATGGAAACACCCCCTCTTCCACACTAACTGAAAATAAAACAAGAATATACACTAGAGATGGGTAGGTAGGGATACATTATCTTGTAATGTGGCTACCTAATAGGAATTTTATGGTCTCTAAGGATTAATATGGATAAAATGTAAAGGTGACTGAAAATATTGGATAATTGTACAAAGGGATTTTTAATAAACAAATGCATCTATCATGAATGTAGCATACATGAATATTATGGATTCAAACAGAATCAAGGAAATTTATAGTTTCTCTACATGACTCGAGACTCTCAAAAAAGTGATTAGAATGAAGAATATTCAATAAAGGGCTTAGAATATCTCTCAGGTAAGGGATTAAACTATTGGTATGTGCTAATTAGGCATGAGATTCAAAAATCCATTAAACACCTATGAATTATTTGAAAATACAAATTTTAGAAAAAGATTCCATATCAACATTCATTTGAAAAAAAAATCCAAAAACAATTCTGTTTTCCACATAATCGACTCAAGCATGAAAAATGATTTTGGATATTTGTTTTAAGATCAGTATTTATCTAAAAACACAAAATAGGGGGGGATCTAAAATTAAAACACATTTTTGTTTTATTTTTTTATATATTATTTCTCCCTTTTTTATTTTATTTAATCCTAACTATGACATGTCACCCTCCCCCATGCCTAAAAGATACATTATCCTCAATGAAATTATTTTAAATAAATAGAAAATTAAATAAAGGTAGGGAGAAGGGACAGTATGCTAAGTGGTGTCATATGTGTCATCTATTAGTTAGATTTACTCTATGAGATTGTTTGGAAAATCCTTATATAATTGTTTGACCCTCCTCCCATTGACAGTAATCCTATATCCATGCATCTCATGTAAAACATGTATAGAACCAAAAGGGTAAACATCAATAATGGTATAAGGACCAAGCCATCGGGAATGAAGCTTACCTCGGTGGAGCTTTATCCTGGAATTGTACATGAGGAACGTCTCACCAATATGGAACTTCTTCTGATGAATCGTGCTATAATGGATATCCATTGTCTTCCCTTTATAGATTCGGTAGTTTTTATTTGTATCACGTAGAATTTCATCCAAATCTTGAATTTTCAGCTTCATATGCTCACCTACATCTGAAAAATTCATATTACATTGTTTAACATCCCAATATACATAGTCTCCTACCTCCACTAGGAAGTGAAAAGCTTATTGAAACACAATTTTGTATGGTGACATTCTAATCGGAGTTTTAAAATCTATATGGTACGCCCAAAGTGCATCATCCTAAAACAAACTCCAATATTTCCTCTTGGGTTGTACCATTTTTCCAAGATTCTCTTAACTTCTTGATTTTAGATTTCTGCTAGTCTGTTAGTTTTGGGGTGATATGAAGTAGAGACTTTATGATCAACCCCGTACTTACAATGAAAATTTTTTATGTTGCGATTGAAAAAATGGGAACCCTGATCACTAATGATTAATCTCAGTAAACCGAACCAACTAAAAATTTGGGACCTCACGAAATCAACAACCACTTGTGATTCATCGGACCTGGTAGCCTTTGCTTCCACCCATTTAAATTCATACTCAAAATCCAATAATATGTACCCAAAACCAAATTAATTTGGAAAATTCCCCATGAAGTCAATGCCCCATGCATCGAAGATCTCACAAAATAACATGGGTTGTTAGGGAATTTCATTCCTCTTGGAGATATTCCATGTGAATTGACAATGACTACATGACTTAAAAAATCTATGTGCATACCTATACAATGTGGGCCAATAATTTCTTGATTCAATAACCTTTTGAGCTATATGTTGAGATCCAAAGTGTCCCTCATAATCCAAAGTGTGGCAGAAGGCTATAACTGAGGTAAACTCATGGTCAGGGATACACCGACGAACTACATAGTCACCACGAATTCTCCACAAATATGGTCCTTCCCAAATGTACCATCGAGAATCATGTTTAAGTCTCTGGGATAGAGAAGTGATGAAATCATTGGGGACCTTAGATGTTGCTAGAAAATTCACAATGTCCACATACCTGGGGGTAAGGTCCACAATCTCACAAAGGTTCTCATGAGGGAAAAATTCTCAAATTTGGAGGGGTGAGTCAGCCTGATGGTCCAATGGTGGGGAAATCCTACTAATGTTGTCAGCTACCAAATTTTCCACTCCTCTCCTATCATGAATCTCAAGATGAAACTCTTAGAGGAGGAGAATCCACCAAATGAGTTGGGGCTTGGCTTCAGGTTTATTTAAGAGGAAACGAAGGGTACCATGATCAGAGAAGACAATGATTTTTGACCCGATAAGATATGAACATAATTTTTTCATGTAAAAAACAATATGAATAAGTTATTTTTCTGTGATTGTCTAGTTTTCATAGGCAGGGTCAAGGTTACAAGAGGTATATGCAATGACATGAGGATCTTTCTCAACCCTTTGTGATAAAACTACCCAACTGCAAAGTTAGAGGCATCACACATATGCTCAAAGGGGAGATCCCACCTTAGAGGTTGGATTATGGGAGATTATGTGAGACTCCTTTTTAGAAAATTTAAAGCATCCTCACAATTTTTTTCAAACACAAACTCAGAATCCTTTTGTAATAACTGGGACAAGGTAAGTGTGATCTTACTAAAGTTTTTAATGAATAGGTGGTAAGAACCAGCATGACACGAGAAAGATCTCACCTCACGAACTCATTTTAGATATATATTAGGGTTCAAATCAATTCAATTTTTGATTTATCCACTTTAATTATATATTTTGAAATAAAATTCCCAAGAACTATCCCTTTTTAAACCATGAAATGACATTTCTTATAATTTAATACAAGATATTTTTCTATGCAATGATGGAGGATAGAACCTAGGTGAGACAAACAGTCTTCAAAGGAAGTTCCATAAACTGTGAAATCATCCACAAAAACTCACATACAACTCTCAAAGTACTCATAAAAAATACTCAACATACATCTCTAAAACGTACTAGGAGCATTACATAGACCTAAAGGCATCCTTCTGTATGAAAATGTCCCAAATAGACAGGTAAATGTTGTCTTTTCTTGATCCTCAAGGGATATATGGATTTGTAAATAACCTGAATAGCCAAGGAAACAATAAAGGGACTTACTATCCAATCATTCTAACATTTTTTCAATGAAATGTAGAGGAAAGTGGTCCTTCCGTGTGGCTTGATTCAGTCAACGGTAGTCAATACTGACTCTCCAACTGTTTTGCACACGTGCTGAAACCAATTCATTCCTTTCATTTTACACAACATGTATTCATATTTTTTTAGGCCCAATTTGAGCTAGGAAAACCCATTTACTACCAGATATTGGATAAATAATCCCCACAACAAGTAATTTACTAACTTCCAAATTTACCACTTCAAGGAGAGTGGGATTCAACTGGTGTTGAGATTATCTTATGGGCCTAGCCTCATCATTGAAATGTATATGGTAAATACCAATAGACCGGCTAATCATAGGAATATCACCCAATTTCCAACCAATTGAATTTTTATACTCTCTTACAAGGTTGAGCAGTTTTGATTCCTGCTGTTGAGAGAGGTTATTGGAAATAATGACAGGTAATTGGTTAATACCATCAAGATAGTCATAGTTTAAATTATATGGATGTGGTTTTAATTCCAACAATGGGGGTTTTGGACTAAGGGAGGGGATTTAGGGGGAGTGAGGTCCTTTAAACTGTCTATCTTCTCATGTTTATTCTCTAAAGATATAGAATCTATTGAAATGAGATTTTCAGAATCATTGACGGTCATGGGTACCACAGAATGAAAACACTCATCAATTAAAGTACAAAATTTACACTTTTCAGAACCCACACAACACTCAAAACGTGAATCAAAACTCAAATCATCCAAAGGTGAAGAATATAAAAATGAATCAGAGTACGGGACAAGGATAGAATTGTGTGTGTGCGTGTAATTTGAGAGAACTTCCATCTAATAGATAGGAAGAGTGGAGTGCTCTTCAATGGGGTGTTTCACAGCCTCATGTATGTTAAAAATTAACTTTTCTACACCGAAATCCATGGACAACATACCATTGTGAACATTGAAGATCGTATTTTTTGTTTTTAGGAATGGCCTCCCAAGTATGAGAGGGGCGTGTCCTTGGGTTCGGGTATCTTCCATATCAAGAATATAGAAATCAGCGGGCATGATCAGATTCTTCACTCTTACAAGGACATCATTAATCATTCATTCTAGATGTGTTGTACTCCGGTTGGAAAGTTTCACAACAATTCTAGTTGGTTGAAGCTCTCCACCCTATAGAGAAGTATATATGGAGTGAGGCATTAAATTAATGGAAGCACCAAAATCTAGCATAGCATCAGAAAAAAGGTCTCCCCTATGGAACATGATATCGTAAATGTTCCTAGATCCATTCATTTGGAATTCATGGCTAGTTGAATCAAGGCCAAGACATTCCTTCCCTAGTTGACTCTCTCATTCCCCATAAACCTTTTTCTATAGGTACAAAGTTCTTTAATAAATTTTTCATAATGGGGAATTTTTTTGACTGCATCCAATAAAGGAATATTAAATTGAAATTTTTTAAATGTAACCATTATTTCATTATCAATCTCATTATCAGAATTTTTCTTATATTTAGAGAGTCTTTGGGGGAAATGAAGAGGAATGTATTGTTCATTTGAATCATCAATGATAATTTGATTACCCTTTTTATTTTATTTTTTCTTAATTAGAATATTTTATTGGCGGAGAAAGAGTACTTTAAAAAGGGGGACATACCTATTGTGTAGAATTAGTAGAAGGAGTAACTTATTTACCACTAAGAAGTTTAGTTGCACATACATTACCTTTGTCCTTTGGATTGGAAATTGGTTGGGATAGTAGTTGTCCAAACCTTGCATCTTAAGCTCATCGATGGTGTTCACCAATTGTCCCAATTAAATTTGTAGGTATTGAATTACCGATTGTGGGGTCTGTTGGAACTGGATGTTTTGGGTTTCCATTTGTTTCACTGTATCATTGAGTCTTGGTTAAATTTTTTGAGGAGGAGGATGATAGTTTTGAGAAGTTGAAGGATGAGAAGGTTTCATACCTTGTCCTTTTGGATACCAATTCATCTTGGGGTAGCTTGAGTTTTCTCATTGTTGGTACTAGGGTTGTGGTTGTCACCCATTGTTTAGGTTTTTCCTGAATTTTTTCAACTTGAAGTGAGGTGCTTGTTGTAATGGACGCCCTGGGAACACTTCTATATAAGACTTAGGTGAATCTTCAAGATGTGGGCACTGGTCAAAAAAATGAGTATTTTCTGATCAAATACCACAATGTAATGGAGCAGGAAGAGATTGTGAGTTAACTTGTTCTTGAGTTAATTGACTTAGAAGGGTATGAATCTCATAAATCTTGTTATCTACCTTTTGTTCTAGGGATGAATGACTTTCCTCATGAACTCTTTGGGTTAGTGTAATAGCTCGTGTACCAAATTGATGTGCATTTTAAGCCATATTAGCTATTAAGCCAAGAGCGTCAAAAGGATTTTTATCAACCAAGGCACCACCATATACTACATCAATCATTCCATGATCCATGGGGATAATTACCTCATCGAAGTGTTGGATTAATAGTTATTCACTAATATGGTGGTGGGGGCAGCTTGAGAAGATTTTTTTGAATCTCTCCCAGTATTCATTAAGGTTCTCTCCTTGTGATTGACTAATGCCAAACATTTCATTTCCAATTAATTCAGTTTGGGTGGTAGGGAAGAAATTCCCTAAAAATAGTCTTTTCAGATCTTTTCAGCCCCCAATTCTGGTAGGCAAACAGTGTATCCAATCTTTGGCTACACCATCATGGGAGAAAGGGATGGCCCTTATGTAATGACCCAATGTTTAATTAATGTAAATCCCTCTTGATATAATTAAATGTCTCTTTATGTTTATATAAAATGTCAACTTCATTGGTTTTATGTTAAGAATTTTAACCGTTTCTAATATAGTCATTGAACAGTGATCACATGATTAGTATAAATATAGGGCTTTAACACATCCAATTTTACTTAGACAAAAGAAGTGATGGCCTCATCCAGTAGAATTTCACCATACAGAGCCCATTTTTCGGAGCTCAGAAAAGAGGTGGCGTCTTTGGGCTTCACCCTTGACCAAGCCCAAGCTGAGCTTCATCTTGTCAAGCTCTAATGTGACCGTCTACGGGAAAAGTGGAAGTTGATTGAAATTACCACTTGAGTGATGCTATCCGAGCCACCCCAAGAGTCTGTCACCATCACACACCTTACCCTTAAGTCTTATGCAGCTATTTTAAGGGGTTATGTAACAAATAAGTAGTACTATGTTGATGTATATTATTTTTTTGTATATAATAATGAATATAATTTCTAGTCATTTTTGATAAATTTTAAATAGTTTTTAAAGTACAAATAGTTTTTTTAGTTATTATTTAACTAAAATTATATTTTATTAAATTAAAAGATTTTTGAATTAAATATTATTTTAATAAAATATTATTATTATTATTATTAAATTTATTTTTATTAAATATAAATGATCTTATAATTTTATGAATGCAATTATAATTTTTATTAAGGTTTGAAAGCCATTTCTGTCCAAACCTATGAATTTTCGATAAATGTAGGTTTTTATTTTAAAAGTGAAAATTAACATATTTAGAAAATTATTTATATAAAATAAATGTTATTTTTGTAATCAGGACGTCAAAATTATCCAACGGTGAATTTTTCAAAATTTTCTGAGACAGTCAAATTTTTGAGTAAAAATTAAATACCTTTTAAATATATTATGTGTTTTATGACATCATAATGACCCAATAGTGATGTAATAAAATACAATAATCTTTATGTTCGGCCAATATATGTTTTAAAATTAAAATAATGTGATTTTGGGTTTGTTTAACTTACTTTTCAAAGCATTAATGGACCCCTCAAGACTTATTCAACACCTTTCCTTTTTAAATTAATTTCCATGGGAGTGTGACTCACCTCCACATAAGCAACCCAAATATTTTAAGAAGTTCGTACTTTGGCCTTATAAAATATTTTTTTCCTCTTCACTTTTCCAAAAACCATGGGAAAAAACCATGGGATGGTTTGTGGTTTGAATTAATTTAATATAAGGGGTCCCAAACCTAAATAATAATGAATTCCCTCACATTTCCTATATAAACCAACCCAAGCTCCCACTTCCTCCTCACTCAAAGCCTTTTGATTTAGTCCAAACCTTGCCCTACTCTCTCTATAATCCTCTCAAGGTTCCCCAAGCTCCCAATAATCCTCTCACAATCCTCTCTCTAGCCTTTGGAAGCACACTTCCAAGTAAGGGTTTTTTCTTCCTTTCTCATTTTTGTCAATTTTCATTAAGTTGTATTTCCCTTTTAATTTCAATTATAAATGTTGGGGTATGGTTTCACACCTCCCCCATACTTCCCTATTATTGTTTTAATGATGGGATACCCCTTTCTATCTCATTAAATGCCTCCCATATACACCTGTTACTATGCCGAAATTTCGAAAGGAACATCTCTCTTCTCTTTTACATTCAAGCAATATTTTTGTATCACGAATCTAATTTCCATTACAATTGTTGGGACATGTATCTATATGACCTCCTTACTGTCCATTACATGTAAATATGATGAGGAACCCCTTTCTCTCTCATCAACCATTTTAATGAATTCTTATATCACGCTGTTATGCTGCCGAAATCGCACCGATTTTCTAAGCCAATGTCATTGTGTAGTGAATACCATGCCCATTTATCCATCAAGGGTATTCACCTTTATGAACATTTACTTATTGATTATAAATTTTCATGTATGAATTACACATTCCTTTATCATGTAATAAATTATTATGTTTTATGAATCCATGTTTTATGATCCATGTGGCACACTTATGCATGAAATTAAATGATTATGAAGGGTGCGCCCTTATAGCGTTCCAATGCATTGGGAAAAGTATAGTATCATGATACATCATGTGCAATGAGTGTTGAATCATTATAATTCAAGTGAAATGAGGGTTTACATGTGCTTTATATGCAATGAGGATTTACTCATGCTCCATGTGCAATGAGCCTTCGATAATGCTAATTCCATGTTAAGTGTTGTTGCCACATTTCCATGTTATGATTATCATGCTTTTTCATGCCTTTATGTTCATGTTTCTTATATGCTCTATTGATATGCCTATTGTATAACATGTATTTTACTCCTCATGTTATTCCATGTGTACTCCCTTACTGGGCTTTATAGCTCACCCTTTTCTTATGCATGTCCTCATGTTATCTCATGCAATGATAAGTATGAGGGAATGTAGTGGTCATGTAAAGGAAGTTTCCAATAAAGATGTTTTATTTCAGGTTTTAAGTTTTTATGTAATGGTACTAAGACCCAAATACACTAAACCTCTCGATCTTCTTTGTTGTATCAAGTGATGTTTTATGTAATAAATCATGTTTAAGTTTGTAATAAAAGCAGGGTTGTCATAGTTGGTATCAAAGGATTGGTTTAGTTATTTTTGGGATTAAGAAACACTTGTAAATCCCTAGAGACAAGACTAAGTATAATAAAAACATCCCTATGTTTTGGTAACTATTGAGTAAGTGGTTTATCAGACAAATACATCCATGTCAGGATACGAGCAGGTAGAGGCGGCTCTGGCACAGATGTATCCTAGGGGTAAAACCCAAAAACACCGCTTTGAGCTAGACTTGAACAGGAACTGGTGAACGACAACGGGCCTTGCTGCACTCTTGGTTATGACACTCCGGGGGATATGTTTTGATAAATTCACAATCTTAGTATGAACCCTTATTAAGAGAAAAAAATTCCCCTAAGAATATATGTTAGAAAGTAGATCATGAAAAGCCTAGATTGAAGCCTATGGACACATGAGTAAAGTAAATGAAATTTTATTTATAAGTCATCAACTTTTGTCTTTGGATTAATCTTTATGCGTTACCCCTAACATTCCTTTTATTCTAGCCAAGGGCCGGTAATAGGAGGACTCGGGCTAACAATCGTTGTGGAGATCAGTGTGATGACTGAACTAATGAGATGCCCAATCCAATGGGAGCAGTAATCGCGAACTTTTTCATGCTTCTCTCTCAGTTAACTCAAGTTTTGAATAGAAACATGGGTCAAGAAGAAGGTTCAACCCCCCCTAAGAAAGAAAAAGTCGCTATCGATAGCTTCATGAGACAAAGGCCTCCTAATTTTAGTGGATCATCTGATCCCACGATCGCTGAAAAATGGATCAAATCCATTGAAAAGATCTTCTCCATCCTTCAATGTTCTGAACAAGAGAAGGTTCTCCTGGCTACCTATCATATGGAGGGTGAAGCTAATCAATGGTGGACGTTGGTCAAAAATACAAAGCCTAAGGAGGACATCGAGGCGTTGGAATGGAAGGATTTTTAGAAGATGATTTTCGATAAATATTTCTCGCGCACCCTCCGTCTTAAGATGGAAATGGACTTCCTTTCCCTCAAGCAAAAAGATGAATAATCTATTGGAGCGTATGAGGAAAATTTCACAAGGCTTGCACGATACGCTTCTGGCTTTGTCATTACCCCAGAATGTAAGGTTGACCGCTTCTTTGTTGGGCTGAAGCCTAGCTTGCGGAAAGCATTAGTGATCCGTGACTTCGACAGCTATGAGGAAATTGTCTGATGTGCCCTCAAGGTCGAAATGGAGATCGGGGAATCACAGGGGTATCAGGGGGACAACAAGTGTAAGGTTGACTTCAATGATGGTGGTCCGATGGATAAATCCAACGGTTCTAAGAAGATCCATCACCCCACTTTCCAAAAGTGCGGAAAGAAGCACCCTGGAAATTTCCTTAAGGGGACGAGAAAATGCTTCAGGTGTGGAAGAGAAGGTCACCTAGCTGTTAACTGTCGTCAAGATAGACCCACGGTTGCGACAGAGGAGAGGAACACTCTCTTTAAACCTCAACGCGTTGTTCAATGCTACAAATGCAAATAACTGGGTCATTTTGCAAAGCAGTGCCCTAATCCAAGGGTTTTCGGAGGCGACCAACAACCTCCAAGGCAGCAAGGAAGAGCTTTTGCCATCACTTCTACCGAAGTAAACCCCGACAATGAAGTGGTGACTGGTATTCTAGTTGTTCATTCAAGAATAGGGAACGTACTTTTTGATTCAGGTTCTATGCATTCTTTTATATCTCGATAGTTTAGTAGAACAATCCGATCACCACCACAAATCATGGAAGTAAAGATGTCGGTGATTATGGAAAATGGGGCAATCATTGCATCCCCTGAATATAAGTCCTCCCCTATTATAATCTGTGGATTTAATTTCCAGGTGAACCTCGTCATACTCCCTGTGGTGGAATTTGATGCAATTCTTTCCATGGATTGGCTTTCCTTATATAGAGCCAATATAAATTTTCAGGAGAGGGAAATCACAATCCATATGAAGAATCGACCCTCGATTCTTTACAAGTGTCAGGAAGAAGATGAATCTCTTTTAGCTCCATCATCTCAAGCATGGATATTACTACCTTATGAGCATGCATATCTAGCTCAGATGATTGAGTCCAAGGAAGAACCCATCCTTAAAGAAATGCCTATTGTGAGGGAATTCACTGAAGTGTTTCCCGAGGAACTGACTGGTCTTCCTCCTAGAAGAGATGTTGAGTTCTCAATTGAGCTTATACCTGGGGTGCTACCAATATCCAAGACTCCATATAGAATGGATGTTGTTGAGCTTGAAGATATGAGGAAACAACTACAGGAGAATCTGGATATAGGGTTTATACACCCATGTTCTTCACCATGGGGTGCACCAGTCCTCTTCTTCAAGAAGAAGGATGGGTCAATGCGACTCTGCATTGATTATCATGAACTTAACAAAATCACGATAAAGAACAAGTATCCTCTCCCAAGAATCGATGACTTGTTTGATCAGTTGTGTGGTGCACAATACTTCTCCAAGGTGGACTTGCGGTCGGGATATTATCAAGCAAGGGTGAAGAAGGAAGATGTCCCCAAGACTGCTTTTCGTACAAGATACGGGAACTATGAATTCATAATAATGCCTTTCGGACTCACCAATGCTCCAGAAATCTTCATGGACTTAATGAATAGAGTCTTTAGAGATTACCTAGACAAATTTGTGGTAGTCTTTATAGATGATATTCTAATATACACCAAAAACAAGGAGGATTATGAGGAGAATTTAAGAACTGTACTTGAGACTTTTCACAAGGAGAAGCTCTATGTAAAGTACAGCAAGTGTGAGTTATGGTTGAAGGAAGTCTCATTATTGGGCCATATCATCACAAGCAATGGGATATCTGTGGATCCCTCCAAAATAGATGCAATTGAGGGATGGTCGAGGACAACATTGGTAACGGATATCCGTAGCTTCTTGGGGTTAGCTGGATATTATCAACGATTTGTGAGAAATTTCTCACGATTGTCCAACCCTCTTACCAAGCTAACTCGGGAGGGAGTAAAGTTTTCTTCGAGTGATGAATGCGAATAATGCTTCGAGGAATTGAAAAGGAGGTTTATCACTACGCACGTGCTCACTTTACCCACAAGTGGGGAACTTTTTGTGGTATTCAGTTATGCTTCAATGAAGGGCTTAGGATGTGTGCTGATGCAGAATGATAAAGTGATATCATGTGCCTCAAGGAAGTTGAAAATCCATGAGAAAAACTATCCAACACATGATCTGTAGTTGGAGGTTGTGATCTTTGCCTTGAAAATATGGAGGCATTATCTCTATAAAGAGAAATGTGAGATATATACTGACCACAAGAGTCTTAAATATATATCCACACAGAAAGAGCTTAATATGCTCCAGAGAAGATGGATATAGCTCATCAAGGATTATTATTGTTCAATACATTACCACCCTGGGAAAGCGAACAAGGTGGCAGATGTCCTATGTAGAAAGGATCCAGTGATTCTATCAATGATGAGAATTGAGAAGGATCCAATCTTCTTAGACATGATGAAGATGGACATGAGAATCATAGAGAAGGGAACATCGTCAATTCTTTCATAAATGATTGTTCAACCATCTCTTTTGGAAAGGTTAAAGGATGCTCAAAAAGATGATATGGGAATCCATGAAAAAGTGGAAGCTATCAAAAAGGGGAAATCCTCAGAGTTTAATGTTAATGAAGAAGGAATTGTGCGGTTTGGGAAAAGACTATGTGTTCCATCATGTCCGGAGCCGAAGAAGGAACTTTTGGATGATGCACGTAGTTCAAATTTCTCTATTCACCCAGGGAGTACAAAGATGTATCAAGATCTCCGAGAAAACTTTTGGTGGGATAATATGAAGAAGGAGATCGCTGAATATACATCAAAGTGCCTGGTGTGTTAGCAAGTGAAGGCAGAGAGGCAGAAGTATAAGGGTATGATGCAACCATTGCCCATACCAGAATGGAAATGGGAGAACATCACCATGGACTTTGTCACCGGACTTCTAAGGACATCCAAAGGCAACAATGCAATCTGGGTTGTTGTGGATCGTCTTACAAAGATTGCACACTTCATTTCTATTCAGGAGGATTTCTCATTGGATCAACTGGAACAGATATATATCAGGGAAGTGGTAAGGTTGCATGGAGTACCACTATCTATTGTGTCTGACCGAGATCCAAGATTCACCTCTACATTTTGGAAGATTCATCAACATGCTCTGAATACTGAACTGAACATCAGTATGGCCTATAATCCTCAAACTAATGGCCAATCCGAGTAGACTATCCAAACACCTGAGGATATGTTGAGAGCATACTCAATAGACTTTAAAGGAGGATGAGATCAGCATCTTCCTCTTGTTGAGTTCTCTTATAATAACAGTTTGCACTCGAGCATCCAAATGGCACCATATGAAGCCATGTATGGTAAAAGGTGCAGAACATCAGCATGTTGGGATGAGGTCAGTGAATGTAAGCTTCTTGGACCAGAAATGGTCGAGGAAATGGTGTAGAAGGTGAAAACAATTCAGCAGCATATCAAGGCAGCTCAGAGTCAACAGAAGAGTTATGCAGATAACCGTTGATGAGACCTTGAGTTTAAAGTTGGATACATGGTTTTTCTACGCATATCTCCATGGAAGAAGGTCATGAGGTTTGGAAAGAAAGGGAAGTTAAGTCCAAGGTACATCGGCCCCTTCGAGATTCTCGAACGTGTCGGGGTTGTGGCCTATCGACTATCACTTCCACCTACTATGACCAATGTACATGATGACTTTCATGTATCCCTCTTAAGGAAGTACATACCGGACCCTTCACATGTACTCTCTTCTGAGGTGGTACAATTTGAAGATGATATTTCTTATGAGGAGCAACCAGTGAAGATCTTAGATCGTAGAGAAAAAGTTCTATGAAATAAAACAATGCCCCTCATCAAGGTGTTGTGGAGAAACCATAAGTTTGAAGAAGCGACTTGGGAATCGGAGGATATGATGAAGGTGAGTTACCCACATTTGTTTTAGTGTGGGAAAAGGAAAATTTTGAGGGCAAAATTTCTTAAGGGGGAATATTGTAATGACCCAAATTTTCATTAATGGAAATCCCTCTTGATATAATTAAATGTCTCTTTATGTTTATATAAAATGTTAACTTCATTGGTTTTATGTTAAGAATTTTGACCGTTGCTAATATAGTTGTTGAACATTGATCACATGATTAGTATAAATATAGGGCTTTAACACATCCAATTTTACTTAGACAAAAGAAGCGATGGCCTCATCTAGTAGAATTTCACCATACGAAGCCCATTTGTCAGAGCTCGGAAAAGAGGTGGCATCTTTGGGCTTCGACCTTGACCAATCCCAAGCTAAGCATTATCTTGTCAAGCTCAAATGTTACTATCAACGGGAAAAGTGGAAGTTGATTGAAATTACCACTCGAGCGATGCTATCCGAGCCACCCCAAGAGTCTGTCACCATCGCACACCATACCCTTAGGTCTTATGCAACTGTTTTAAGGGGTTATGTAACAAATAAGTAGTAATATTTTCATGTACATTATTTTTTTTGTATATAATAATGAATATAATTTCTAGTCATTTTTGATACATTGTAAATAGTTTTTAAAGTACAAATAGTGTTTTTAGTTTTCATTTAACTAAGAATTCTATTTTATTAAATTAAAGGATTTTTGAATTAAATAATATTTTAATAAAATATTATTATTATTATTAAATTAATTTTTATTAAATATAAATGATCTTATAATTTTATGAATGCAATTATAATTTTTATTAAGGTTTGAAAGCCATTTCTGTCCAAACCTGTGAATTTTCGATAAATGTCAGTTTTTATTTTAAAAGTGAAAATTAACATATTTAGAAAATTATTTAGATAAAAGAAATGTTATTTTTGGAATCAGGATGTCGAAATTATCCAACGGTGAATTTTTCATAATTTTCTGAGACAGTCAAATTTTTGAGTAAAAATGTAATACCGTTTAAATATATAATGTGTTTTATGACATCATAATGACCCAATAGTGATGTAATAAAAAACTATAATCTTTATTTTCGGCCAATATATGTTTTAACATTAAAATAATGTGATTTTGGGTTTGTTTAACTTACTTTTCAAAGCATTAATGGACCCCTCAAGACTTATTCAACACCTTGCCTTTTTAAATTAATTTCCATGGGAGTGTGACTCACCTCCACATAACCAAACCAAATATTTTAAGAAGTTCGGACTTTGGCCTTATAAAATATTGTTTTCCTCTTCCCTTTTACAAAAACCATGGGCATAAACCATGGGATGGTTTGTGGTTTGGATTAATTTAATACAAGGGGTCCCAAACCTAAATAATAAAGAATTCCCTCACCTTTCCTATATAAACCCACCCAAGATACCACTTCCTCCTCACTCAATGTAACGACCCAATCTTTTTGAGTAGTATATTAACTTACTCTTATTTATTTAATAAGATGTTAATGGTTAATGCAGAAAGAGGAGTCGATGGCTTCATCCAGTAGACTCAACCCTTACGAAGCCCACTTATCAGAGCTTGGGAAGGAGGTAGCATCTGTGGGCTTCGCTTTGGACCAAGCCCAAGCCGAGCTCCAGCGTGTCAAGCTTGAACGAAAACGCTTGCAGGAGAAGTTCAAGTTAGTGGAGATTGCTACTAGGGCAATGTTATCTGAGACTCCCTCAGATTCTCTCGCCATAGCACACCTTACACTTAGGTCTTATGCAAGTGTTATAAGGGGCTATGTGATGAGACCCTAGTTTCCTTGTGTAATCCTTTCGGGTGAATAAATTGAGATTTCTTCCTTTAGTGATGTTGTGAAATTTCAAATGTCTAGATAATTTTAGAATGTATTTTATTGATGAATTTTGAAAAAGGGATATTTTAAAATATTTATGTAAACCCTAAATAACTAATGATGTGTAATGATTTTCAAAAAATGGTCTTCTACAAAAGTGTTCAGTAAGGAATTTGGAGTCTAATAAGATCAACTTAATTTTTGATGAATAGTAAATTTTGAATAGTGATTTTACGCTTAGGATTAGTAATGTGACCAAATGGATTAGTAATTTCACTCAAAGAAAGTTTTAATATAATTTAGACACCTAGGTTAAGTAATGTGATTCAATAAAATGGTTAGATAACGGTTTCATAAATTATTATTCAAGTATTAGTTTTTTCGGATGAATAGTGTTTTTTAATTAAAAATTTAATTAAAAATAATTAGAAAATTATTTTTATAAAAAGGACTTTATTTTTGAACTCAGAGCATTGATATTATGTTAAGGTAATTTTTGGGGATTTTTCTGAAAAAAGTGAATTTTCGATGAATAGTGTTTTTATTTAAAAATTAAATTAAAAATATTTAGAAAATTATTTTTATAAAATGGATTTCATTTTTGAAATCAGAGCATTGATATTTGGTTAAGGTGAAATTTTGGGGTTATTCTGAGAAAGTTGAATTTTCAGTGAATAGTAAAAATACAGTTTTAGGGTTTCGGTATGTTTAATGACATCATAATGGTGTAATGATGATGTCATGAGATCTTTTGAGGGTTGGCCGGCCAAGGGTGATGAATTATTGTTTTGGGGGCCCCATGTGGCCTAACTCCATGATAAATTCCAAGGGAGATCACATGGGTTTGAGAAAAACACATGTGAGGTGTCCCATGGCCATTAATGCTTTGTCCCCTCACTTTCCCTATAAATACCCACCCTTTCCTCCCTTAGTTTTCACTCCCAACTCTCCCCCAACGAAGTTCTGGTCTTATTACCTTCCAAGGAGTCCTCCCAAGGTGCCCCAAAGCCCTCAAGGTCCAATCCTTTGAGTTTCAAGAGTCACGTTTTAAGGTAAGGGATCCGACCCCTCTACTCTTTTCATGTAATCTCTTTTATGTCATTCCTTTTATGCTCCATGTTCTTATGTGAGAGGATGTTCTTTTATATTATTCTTACTGCCCATTTCATGTTTATATGATGAGATATCCCCTCTTACTCTCATCATTTCATTTTATGAAAGTTTAAGTGACGTCGTTAGGCTGCCGAATGTTTAAGTGACTCTTTCACCCTTCTCATTTTTCAAGTTCGATTTTCATGTCAAGTCTTTCAAGTTCCTTTTTATTATGTTGGGGTATGATCTCTATATCTATCATACTGATCTCTTATGATCATATGATGAGAGACCCTATTTGATCTTGTCAATTCTTTTTATTTAAGTTTAAGTGACGCCGTTAGGCTGCCGAATTTTTATAAGGGAAATCTAAATTTTGTCTTCCTTCCATGTTTTTCATTTCAAATGGTATGTCCTTAAAATTTCATTACCATGTCCATATATCCTTCTTATTCTTTCCCCTTACTGTTTTATGGATCATTTATGAGTGGGTGACCCATGTCCCCTCTCTTTTCAATGTTTTCTAAAACCCCGAAACATAGCCGTTATGCTGCAGAATTTTCGTCTCAAAATGCCTCTCCCTCTTTTCTCAAAATTATTTTATGTTATAAAGTGAAAACTCAAAGCTCTTATTTCTACAAGGGTATTCACATATATATCAAAATGTTCAATTTCAAATTCTGGGATTTACATACATGAGACCCACTTTCCCTTCCGTGGGTTTAAAGTGCCGTAAAGATCATGTCATTAAAGCAGTTTTTAAAATGTTATGATTATGAAATGAAACCCATTTATTTTATGCTATATGGGTTATTTATGAAATGTTTGATGATGATATATGTGGCTCACATGATAATAAAGGAAAATTTAAGGGTGCGCCCTGATAGCGCTCCAATGCATTGGGTAAAGACTTAATCTCTAGAGATGACCATTTTAACGACGCCTTGGTGAATAACCTTGGTAATTTTTAACGACACCTTGGGGATGGACCTTGGTGAAACGAAACGATTGTCAATATTAAATGTTTCAGCCACATCTTCAAGTTATGAAAAATGTTTTTTTTATTATGAAATGCCTCATGATTTATTTCTCATGCCTTAAAGTCCTTTTCATGTCCTTATTGGAGTATATCCAGTTCACATGTAAAATGTTCCTCTTGTTTCCCTTACTGGGCCTTCTGCTCACCCTTTCTTTTGATGTATGTCCCCAGGTTATGAGATGCATAATGAACATAAGATGAACTAAAGGAGAATCCTTTCAAGTGTTTAATAAGAATGTTTTATGTTTTTTTTTATGTATTTTGTTCCTGGTTTCCAAGACACTAGACCTTAAAGATCCTCAGTTATGTGTAATGTAATGAAAGTTTATGTTATAAAATGGCGGGTTGCTATAGTTGGTATCAAAGGGAGGTTTAGTTATTTGTGGAAATTAGGATATAAAAACTTTAGGAAGAACCCTATAGAAAAGTTTAAATATAGGAAAACTTCCTGGTATTTTGGTAAGTATTGAGTAAGTGGTCTATCAAACAAATACATCCCTGTCTGGATACGAGCAGGTAGAGGCGGCTCTGGCACAGATGTACATAGGGGTAAAACCCGAAAACACCGCTTTGATCTAGAATCGAACGGGAACTGGTGCACGATAACGGGCCTTGCTGCACTCTTGGTTACGACACTCCCGGGGGATATGTTTGGTTAATCACATGCTTTTTATGAATCATTATGAAGGAATTATAGAGAACTATTATTGTCTAAGCACGAAGTCTTAGTTAAAAGATTCATAAATGAAATAAGTTTCTCACTAAGGTTTTATTCTTTTAGAAAATGGCGGGAAATAGGAGAAACCATGCCGATGGTGACCGCAATGCACCATGTGCTGACGGCCCTCCGATGGAAGCCGGAATGGAAACATTCATGCGAACGATGAACCAACTGACTCAAGTTATGAGTAATAACTTGAATCAAGCTGAGAGGCAGACCTCACCACGAAGGGAACAACACTCTGTTGAGTCCTTCATGCGTCAACGACCACCAACATTCAGTGGATCTACTGACCCGTTGGTTGCGGAACAATGGATAAGCTCCATTGAAAAGATCTTTTCTGTACTTCATTGTTCGGAACAAGAAAAGGTCACCCTTGCTGTTTACCGCCTGGAGGGAGAAGCTGATCAGTGGTGGTCTCTGATCAAAAACACGAAGCCACGAGGAGAGATAGCAGCTTTGGAGTGGGAAGAATTTCGGGGAATTTTCCTTAACAAGTATTTCCCTCGTTCCATGAGAACGAGAATGGAGAAAGAGTTTCTCGAGCTGAAGCAGAAGGAGAACGAATCTGTCGGAAGCTACGAGATGAACTTCACAAGGATTTCCCGTTATACATCAAGCTTTGTCATGGACCCTAATGGGAAGGTTGATAGGTTCTTTGGCGGACTACGACCTCATCTGCGGAAGAATCTAGCCAACATGGACTATGATAGCTATGAAGAAATAGTTCGAAGTGCTATGAAAGTTGAGCTGGAGTTTGGTGAGACACAGTGGTCTCATAAACCAAATGAAAAGAAGAGGTCGTTGGAGCCCAGTTTAGGGAAGTCTTTTGATCAGGGAAGAGGTGGAAAGCAAACGCAACTTACCACATGCAATAAATGTGGGAAGAATCATCTGGGGAACTGCTTGAGTGGAAGTGGAAAGTGCTACAAGTGTGGAAGAGGAGGCCATATTGCTCGGAATTGTCATAGTGAGGTGAAGCCTCAGCTTCCCAACACTAACGACAGAGGAAAGATGGTTCTGTCCCTACCCGAAGTCACATGCTTCAAGTGTGGACAGCTTGGGCACTTTGCTAATCAATGCCCAAATCCGAGGGCGGTGGAGGGGAATCACCATCAACCTCAGCAGAGGCCAAGGGAGCAAGGTCGTGCTTTCGCTATCACCACAACTGAAGTTGAAGTTCCGAATGATGTGGTAGCAGGTACTGTTGTTGTCCTCTCAAAACTAGCAAGTACTTTATTTGATTCTGGTTCTACGCATTCTTTTATTTCCTCCAAGTTTTCAAGGAATATAGAATCAATCCCGGAATTGCTTGAGGTAGAGTTGTCAGTCAAGACTCCAAGTGGGATTATCCTTGCATCAACAGTATTTAGAGACTCTAGTGTTTACTTTGGTGAGCACAATCTTATCGCAAATCTAGTAGTCATTCCCATGAAGGAATTCGACATTATACTAGGGATGGACTGGCTCTCAAAGTATAATGCTAAGATCAAATGCAGAAGTAAGGAAATCTCAGTAGTCTTGAATGAACGACCTACAATTATCTTCCGAGGAGAGATATCCCGAACTGATCCCTATCTAGAAGCACCTCCTATATCTTTCTTTATGGAGTTAATCGGTGATGATGAAGAAGGGAAAGGGAGCATACAAATTGAAGATGTTCCGATTGTTCAGGAATACATGGATGTATTTCCTGAGGAGTTACCTGGACCTCCCCCAGAGAGAGAGGTAGAGTTCTCCATTGAACTCGTACCTGGGTCCCAACCGATATCAAAGACTCCGTATAGAATGGAAAATGTGGAGCTAGAGGAGCTAAAGAAACAACTCCAAGACTTGTTGGAGAAGGGGTTTATCCGACCGAGTGTGTCTCCTTGGGGAGCACCAGTTCTCTTTGTGAAGAAGAAGGATGGATCAATGCGGCTATGCATTGATTATAGAGAACTGAATGGGATCACAGTGAAGAACAGATACCCTCTTCCAAGAATTGATGATTTATTTGACCAACTTCGTGGGGCTCAATTCTTCTCTAAGATTGACCTTCGATCTGGTTATCATCAACTGAGGGTGAAGAAGGAAGATATTCCAAAGACTGCCTTCCGATCAAGATATGGGCATTATGAGTTTACTGTTATGCCCTTCGGCTTGACTAATGCTCCTGCTATTTTCATGGATTTGATGAATAGAGTCTTTAAGGACTACCTTGATAACTTTGTGGTAGTTTTTATTGATGATATTTTGATATATTCAAAAAGTCGTGAGGAGCATGAAGATCATCTGAGGGTTATTTTGAAAACTCTACGGAAGGAGAGGCTCTTTGGGAAGTTCAGCAAGTGTGATTTTTGGTTACAACAAGTGGCTTTCTTGGGGCACATCGTAACCAATGAAGGAATCTCGGTTGACCATGCAAAGACAATGGTTGTGGAGGAGTGGCCTCAACCCACAACAGTAACTGAGATTCGTAGTTTCCTTGGTTTAGCGGGATATTATAGGAGGTTTGTGAAAAACTTTTCACGGCTTTCTAATCCACTAACCAAGTTGACTCGAAAAGGGGTTAAGTTCATCTGGACAAAGGAATGCGAGGAAAGTTTCCAAGAGCTGAAGAAGAGATTGGTTACTACACCTGTGTTAACACTACCCTCTATCGGAGAAGGATTCGTTATTTTTAGCGATGCATCTCTGAAAGGGCTTGGGTGCGTCCTTATGCAAAATGACAAGGTAATTGCTTATGCATCTCGACAATTGAAGATTCATGAGCAGAATTATCCTACGCATGATCTAGAGCTGGCGGCAGTTGTTTTTGCTCTAAAGATATGGAGGCACTATCTTTATGGGGAGAAATACTGACCACCAAAGTCTAAAGTATATTTTCACACAGAAAGAATTGAACATGAGACAAAGGACATGGTTGGAGCTTATTAAAGACTATGATTGTTCAATTCATTATCACCCTGGAAGAGCAAACAAAGTCGCGGATGCGTTAAGTAGGAAAGATCCTGTTGTTCTGGCAACAATGAGGATCGTAGGAGATCCCTTGATTAAAGATCTAGTAAAACTGGACATGGGAATTATAAGGAAAGGGACATCATCAACCCTATTCCAAATGATTTCTCAACCTTCATTACTAGAGAAGATCAAGAAGGCTCAAAAAGAAGATCCTTTGCTGCAGGAGAAGTTGGAGGCTGTAAAAGATGGGATGTTCCCTGATTTCAATATTGATCAAGAAGGTGTATTGAAATTTCGTACAAGACTATGTGTTCCATCTATTTCGGAGATAAAGAAAGAACTGATGGATGAAGCTCATAGCTCTACCTTCTCTATACATCCAGGAAGCACTAAGATGTATAGAGACCTTCGTGATCATTATTGGTGGGATAACATGAAGAGGGAGATTTCTGATTACACTACAAGGTGCCTGGTGTGTCAGCAGGTAAAGGCAGAAAGGCAACTTCCTAAGGGGGTATTACAACCGCTACCCATACCAGTATGGAAGTGGGATAATATCACCATGGACTTTGTAACTGGTCTCCCGAAAACATCCAAAGGAAACAATGCGATATGGGTTATTGTGGACCGTCTCACCAAGACAGCCCATTTTATCTCTATTCGGGAAGATTTCTCTCTGGATCAGCTTGCCAAGATATACGTGAAGGAAGTGGTAAGGCTGCATGGGGTACCACTATCCATCGTATCTGATCGTGACCCAAGATTCACATCAAAGTTCTGGAGAAGTCTTCAGCATGCTCTGAATACTGAATTGAATTTTAGTACGGCCTATCATCCTCAAACTGATGGCAATCTGAAAGGACTATTCAGACACTCGAAGACATGCTGAGATTATGCTCAATGGAATTTAAAGGTGGATGGGATCAACACCTCCCATTAGTTGAGTTCTCCTATAACAATAGCTTCCATTCGAGTATTCAGATGGCACCCTATGAAGCTCTATATGGAAAGCGGTGTAGAACTCCTACTTGTTGGGATGAAACTGGTGAGAGGAAGCTTCTTGGGCCTGACCTCGTGCAAGAGATGACGAAACAGGTTCATGCCATCCAACAACACATAAAGGCTGCTCAGAGTCGGCAGAAGAGCTATGCTGACAATCGTCGAAGGGACTTGGAGTTTGGTGTTGGTGACAAAGTCTTCCTTCGAATTTCTCCATGGAAGAGAGTCATGCGGTTTGGGAAGAAAAGGAAGCTCAGCCCTAGGTACATTGGCCCCTATGAAATCCTTGATCGCATAGGAGCAGTGGCCTATCGTCTAGCACTTCCACCGAACCTAGCTCAAGTTCATGATGTCTTCCATTTATCTCTCTTGAGGAAGTACATACCCGACCCTTCGCATGTACTAAACCCAGAGGTGGTACAACTTGAACATGACCTCTCTTATGAGGAGCAGCCAGTGGAGATCTTAGACCGTAGAGACAAGGTTCTACGAAACAAGACTACCCACCTTGTGAAAGTCTTGTGGAGGAATCATAAGTACGAAGAAGCGACTTGGGAGCCCGAGGAAACGATGAAGCAAAAGTACCCGAACCTTTTCGACTAGGCCTCAAGTGTAAATTTCGGGGACGAAATTTCTTAAGGGGGGAAGAATGTAACGACCCAATCTTTTTGAGTAGTATATTAACTTACTCTTATTTATTTAATAAGATGTTAATGGTTAATGCAGAAAGAGGAGTCGATGGCTTCATCGAGTAGACTCAACCCTTACGAAGCCCACTTATCAGAGCTTGGGAAGGAGGTAGCATCTGTGGGCTTCGCTTTGGACCAAGCCCAAGCCGAGCTCCAGCGTGTCAAGCTTGAACGAAAACGCTTGCAGGAGAAGTTCAAGTTAGTGGAGATTGCTACTAGGGCAATGTTATCTGAGACTCCCTCAGATTCTCTCGTCATAGCACACCTTACACTTAGGTCTTATGCCAGTGTTATAAGGGGCTATGTGATGAGACCCTAGTTTCCTTGTGTAATCCTTTCGGGTGAATAAATTGAGATTTCTTCCTTTAGTGATGTTGTGAAATTTCAAATGTCTAGATAATTTTAGAATGTATTTTATTGATGAATTTTGAAAAAGGGATATTTTAAAATATTTATGTAAACCCTAAATAACTAATGATGTGTAATGATTTTCAAAAAATGGTCTTCTACAAAAGTGTTCAGTAAGGAATTTGGAGTCTAATAAGATCAACTTAATTTTTGATGAATAGTAAATTATGAATAGTGATTTTACGCTTAGGATTAGTAATGTGACCAAATGGATTAGTAATTTCACTCAAAGAAAGTTTTAATATAATTTAGACACCTAGGTTAAGTAATGTGATTCAATAAAATGGTTAAATAACGGTTTCATAAATTATTATTCAAGTATTAGTTTTTTCGGATGAATAGTGTTTTTTAATTAAAAATTTAATTAAAAATAATTAGAAAATTATTTTTATAAAAAGGACTTTATTTTTGAACTCAGAGCATTGATATTATGTTAAGGTAATTTTTGGGGATTTTTCTGAAAAAAGTGAATTTTCGATGAATAGTGTTTTTATTTAAAAATTAAATTAAAAATATTTAGAAAATTATTTTTATAAAATGGATTTCATTTTTGAAATCAGAGCATTGATATTTGGTTAAGGTGAAATTTTGGGGTTATTCTGAGAAAGTTGAATTTTCAGTGAATAGTAAAAATACAGTTTTAGGGTTTCGGTATGTTTAATGACATCATAATGGTGTAATGATGATGTCATGAGATCTTTTGAGGGTTGGCAGGCCAAGGGTGATGAATTATTGTTTTGGGGGCCCCATGTGGCCTAACTCCATGATAAATGCCAAGGGAGATCACATGGGTTTGAGAAAAACACATGTGAGGTGTCCCTTGGCCATTAATGCTTTGTCCCCTCACTTTCCCTATAAATACCCACCCTTTCCTCCCTTAGTTTTCACTCCCAACTCTCCCCCAACAAAGTTCTGGTCTTCTTACCTTCCAAGGAGTCCTCCCAAGGTGCCCCCAAGCCCTCAAGGTCCAATCCTTTGAGTTTCAAGAGTCACGTTTTAAGGTAAGGGATCCGACCCCTCTCCTCTTTTCATATAATCTCTTTTATGTCATTCCTTTTATGCTCCATGTTCTTATGTGAGAGGATGTTCTTTTATATTCTTCTTAATTCCCATTTCAAGTTTATATGATGAGAGATCCCCTCTTACTCTCATCATTTCATTTTATGAAAGTTTAAGTGACGTCGTTAGGCTGCCGAATGTTTAAGTGATTCTTTCACCCTTCTCATTTTTCAAGTTCGATTTTCATGTCAAGTCTTTCAAGTTCCTTTTTATTATGTTGGGGTATGATCTCTATATCTATCATACTGATCTCTTATGATCATATGATTAGAGACCGCCGTTAGGCTGCCGAATTTTCATAAGAGAAATCTAAATTTTGTCTTCCTTCCATGTTTTTCATTTCAAATGATATGTCCTTCAAATTTCATTACCATGTCCATATATCCTTCTTATTCTTTCCCCTTACTGTTTTATGGATCATTTATGAGTGGGTGACCCATGTCCCCTCTCTTTTCAATGTTTTCTAAAACCCCGAAACATAGCCGTTATGCTGCAGAATTTTCGTCTCAAAATGCCTCTCCCTCTTTTCTCAAAATTATTTTATGTTATAAAGTGAAAACTCAAAGCTCTTATTTCTACAAGGGTATTCACATATATATCAAAATGTTCTATTTAAAATTCTGGTATTTACATACATGAGACCCACTTTCCCTTCCGTGGGTTTAAAGTGACGTAAAGATCATGTCATTAAAGCAGTTTTTAAAATGTTATGATTATGAAATGAAACCCATTTATTTTATGCTATATGGGTTATTTATGAAATGTTTGATGATGATATATGTGGATCACATGATAATAAAGGCAAATTTAAGGGTGCGCCCTGATAGCGCTCCAATGCATTGGGTAAAGACTTAATCTCTAGAGATGACCATTTTAACGACGCCTTGGTGAATAACCTTGGTAATTTTTAACGACACCTTGGGGATGGACCTTGGTGAAACGAAACGATTGTCAATATTAAATGTTGCAGCCACATCTTCAAGTTATGAAAAATGTTGTTTTTATTATGAAATGCCTCATGATTTATTTCTCATGCCTTAAAGTCCTTTTCATGTCCTTATTGAAGTATATCCAGTTCACATGTAAAATGTTCCTCTTGTTTCCCTTACTGGGCCTTCTGCTCACCCTTTCTTTTGATGTATGTCCCCAGGTTATGAGATGCATAATGAACATAGGATGAACTAAAGGAGAAGCCTTTCAAGTGTTTAAGAAGAATTTTTTATGTTTTTTTTATGTATTTTGTTCCTGGTTTCCAAGACACTAGACCATAATGATCCTCAGTTATGTGTAATGTAATGAAAGTTTATGTTATAAAATGGCGGGTTGCTATACTCAAAGCCTTTGTAGTTTGTCCAACCTCTGGGCTACTCTATCTATAATCCTCCCATGGTGCCCCACTCTCCCAAGAAGCCTCTCTCTAGCCTTTGGAAGCACACATCCAAGTAAGGTTTTTTTCTTCCTTTCTCATTTTTTTCAATTTTCTTTAAGTTTTATTCCCCTTTTAATTTCAATTATGAATGTTGGGGTATGGTTTCTCACCTCCCCCATACTTCCCTCTTATTCTTTGAATTATGGGATACCCCTTTCTCTCTCAATAAATTCCTCCCATATACACCTGTTACTATGCCGAAATTCCGAAAGGAACTTCTCTCTCCTCTTTTACATTCAAGCAATATTTTTGTATCATGAATCTAATTTCCATTACAATTTTTGGTACATGTATCTATATGACCTCCTTACATTCCATTACATGTAAATATTATGGGGAATCCCTTTCTCTCTCATCAACCATTTTTATGAATTCTTATGCCACGTCGTTACTCTGCCGAAATCACACCGATTTTCTAAGCCAATGTCATTGTGTAGTGAATACCATGCCCATTTCTCCATCAAGGGTATTCACCTTTATGCACATTTACTTATTTATTATAAATTTTCATGAATTAATTCCACATTCCTTTATCATGGAATAAATGATTATGTTTTATGAATCCATGTTTTATGATGCATGTGGCACACTTATGCATGAAATGAAATGTTTATGAAGGGTGCGCCCTTATAGCGCTCCAATGCATTGGGTAAAGTATAGTATCATGATATGTCATGTGCAATGAGTGTTGACTCATGCTAATTCAAGTGAAACTAGGGTTTACTCGTGCTTTATGTGCAATGAGGATTTTCTCATGCTCCATGTGCAATGATCCTTGGCTCATGCTAATTCCATGTTAAGTGTTGTTGCCACATGTCCATGTTATGATTATCATGCTTTATCATGCCTTTATGTTCATGTTTCCTATATGATATATTGATATGCCTATTGTCTAACATGTATTGTAATCCTCTTTTTATTCCATGTTTACTCCCTTACTGGGCTTTATAGCTCACCCTTTTCTTATGCATGTCCTCAGGTTATCCCATGCAATGCTAAGTACGAGGGAATGTAGTGGTCATGTAAATGAAGTTTTCAATAAAGATGTTGTATTTCATGTTTTATGTTTTTATGTAATTTTCCTAATCCCCAAAGACACTAAACCTCTCGATCTTCTTTGTTGTTTCAAGTGAGGTTTTATGTAATAAATCATGTTTAAGTTTGTAATAAATGTTGGTTTAGCATACCTAAAACTAATTAGGTCCCCAGACACATTTTGGGGTTTCATGGTGGATCAAACTATGGGAAACTACTTAAGGTGTTTATGAGGGTCTTTATTAGGAAGAACATATAATTTAAGAAGAAGGTGGATGAGGCTTGATCTCAACTCAAATTTGGCTGCTTCCTCAGGATATTGGATGTACGCAGGTTGGTAATCCACATCTGGGGTGGTCAGTTCTTTTGAAATTCGGTTATCCGTAGCCATAATTCCTGGGGTTTTATTGGGTTCAATTTTTGAGTGGTTTAGGAAAAATTGAGGTTAAAAAAGAGGCTATTCAGTGTTAATTATTTGACCTACTATAGATTCCGTGATTTTTGAGTGAGGTGTTTTTTCAATTTCTGGGTTAAATTCAAGCGGTTTTTTCTGATCAGGTCTTGAAAATAAGTAGTGAAGTTTGTTTTTTTTCAATGATTGAATATGGATAAAATCACTATATAAGGGTTAACATATAATATAATATTATACTATAGAATTATATATAGATAAATGGATAAAAAGAGAGAGAGAAAGAAAAAATAAGAGAGAGATAAAGAGAGAAAACACACCAAAGAAAAGAAAAATAACAACAAAATCTCAAAAAAAAAATAGTGGTGGAGTATTGAAAAGAGTAATAATTAATAATTAAAATAAATAAATAAAATTAAATAAAGAAAACAAATATCTTGGGTCCTCATAAATGGTGCCAAAATTTGATTGCGTTGTCGATCGCATCAAATTAGTTGTTTAATTTTGACTAGAATTTTTACAATATAGCTGCAACCCTTAGTCGTATCTCAATGGAGCCTTAGATCATTAATTTAAAATTATTTTATGTTTATTAAAGTAAAAAATGGAACTGGGGTTTTGGAAAACTTTGGGTTTTATGATTTAATATGCCAAACAAAAGACGAAAGCAATAAAAACAAAGTGGAAGTTAACAAAAGTAATTAAACATGATCAACCTAGGGAAATATTGTGATGTTCATCCTTCATAGCTTCAAGAGATAGTGTTATGATCTTTTAATACCTGTTTTTTAACACCTAGAACCATATTGTTATTGAGTTTATACTCAGATACCTCTTAGGGTTCAGTCGGAAACAAACAATGATTCATCGGATACCACCGATGATTGGGTGATTTGTGTTCGACATCATAACCGAAACTCACTGAGGCAACACACAAAGAACTCAATGTGATGTCTAGGATTGTATGTTATTTCAATGTGTTACCATGAATTTAAATTACATGGACATGGTAGTGTTTATGTGAGTTCAATTAAACAATTTGAACCACACAAACACTACAATTAAAAGGGGGGAAAGAAGTGGTGAACGGTGTGTGAAACATCACATGAATGGGTACCCCCAAACATGATCATATGAGTTTAGCATGACCTAAAAGTACATAACTCAATAAAATAAGAATATATGATGATTAAAAACAAAACACAATCCTATAATTTAAAATACCATCCAAATATTACATGAACAAAGCTTGGGATTACAACACGTTCCTCCCCGGGTGATCACAAGGGGTTTAGAAATTCAAGGGAGGAGAGGAAGAGGAATATGTTTAATAAGAACTTCCCATATTCTCTATAACTTCTAGGGATGATGAGATGATTCCATTGGGTCTCCAAAATGGCAGCACCTTTTCTTTTAGTCTAACTCCTAAATGAGGTGCCCATGGTGCTCTTTTATAGGAAAATTGGAAGGTGGTTTTGAGCACACAGATTGTGTAAAACCACTTGGATCATAGTTTTTGGACACTAGGTATTCAAATATACCTTTGCAAAAAACAATAAATTTTTATACCCACATCAGGAATATCTCTACCGAAAGTTTATTTCCTTTTAAAAAATCACATTATGAGATATTGATAAAATACAGAACACCACTTTTGACTTGTGCAGATTTGATTCCCAGGACAGATCAGTTCGGATGGGAATTCTATAGGCCTAATGTGGCTTGGGTTCCTTCATATAAAATGCATCCCATTAAATTTTTTACCGTCTCAAAACATTTCATCTCATTTAGACTCGCAGTGTAGTTTTAGTATGCGGATTAGTCCACTGGTGTTCTTTGATCATGTGCAGATTGACCCATTTTTCTTGGAATTCATCATGAGCCCTCTAAAACACCTCAACCTATACCAAAAAAAACAAAAAAGGTAAAATAAACCTTTTAAAATGTGATAATAATTAAATTATAGAACCAAAAATGAAGATAAACTTGTTATTAAACTTGGAATTTTCAATACAAAATCAGTTTAATACATTGGTATAAGGGTGAAATAAAATGGTGAATTGTGGTACGATCAGTGACTCAACTTGAAGGTATGTCAATAAACACTTTAAAAAATTCCCATTTTGGCGTAAGTTCACTGAAATAGTGACTTGGTTATGATGGTAGGTCATCTTGTCACTAAGCCAAATTTTCATTCTGGTGGAGACTTCACTCTGAAGGTGGGTGTGTTCAACACATTTTTAAATTTCTGGTCCAATGATGATTATTCCTCAAGATGTGAGTCATTCCATACTTTACTAAATTTACATTCTGGTGGTGACTCATATCTTACGGTGAGTGTTTCCAAAACCTTTTCATTTTTTCACATTAATAGTGAGTTGTACTCAATGGTAAGATATTGTTTGGTAGTGATTCATACTTAGTCAAGTTTCAAAAAATCTATCTTATATTGTTAAATGATAACAAAAAACATAAAACTCATTAATATCATACTAAGTAAGATTTTGTGATCATTAAAACAAGGGTTCCAAAAACCTAAACAAGACTACTAACAATATCCCCCTTTTTGATGATCACAAATCATGGCATTTTATAAACTACGACATCAAAGTTAAACAATGTATGAAAGCTAAAATATATATATTGTATCAAAGTAAATATGATATCAAATAAAACACTATGGTATCAAATATAAATGGTGTAATATCAAAGATAAATAATATACATAGAGTATCAAAAAAATTATATATTAAGTAATGTAACAGAAGTAGTATCAAAGAATCAAAATAGTACTGTTGGATATTAAAGTCAGGATATCAAAAGAAAATATCAAGGAATATCATTATGGTATCAAATGAATAGAAATAAATTCCATAGAACTTTTTTATCGCATAACATAAATAAATACAATATTATATTTTTCCCCATTTTGGGATTATCAAAAATTTCACAATAGAATAAGAAAAGAAGAATAAATAGTATATTAATAATAGAATTTTTATTAAGAAACTAACTAAAGTTCAAGAAAAAAGTTACATCCAAAAAGATTTTACAAAATCATCCCACTCAATGATGAAAATTTTATTACCCCTGGTTTGAGGTATGTGGCCTTTTTTTATGCATTTTTATGTGTTTAATGTTCATGGGATGAGTGGGGAATAGGTTGGGAGAGTTTTTAATGGTTTGAGATGAGTTAGGAATCTTTGTATAGGGAGCACAGTTTGAGCACAGTTAGTAGAAACTATGTGGGTTCTCCAAGAAACCATATAAGGGTAGATAGTAGGATTCCCATGGCCTGTGCACAGTTTTCCAAAATGTGAAAGGTAACCATGTGGACCCTTTCTCTCGCGGTAGTATCATGTGCAAGGTTAGCGCACAGTTTTCCAAACCATGTGGGATAACCGTGCGACCACTTAAAAATAGGTTTTAAGTTTCGGGCTCCCTCGGGCTTAAACTATTTCACACCAATCTTCCTCCCACTCAAACCTCACTTGGGATTTTGGGTTCTCAGGTTTTGAAGGTGATCTTCCACACATTTTGGAAGTGATCCGAAGGGGTTTGAAGGTGGTTTCTCCCAGGTAAGTCTCTCCTCTTGGGTTCTTTGTGTTTTCCTCTAGATCTACTCTTCCCTCTTTCTTGATTTTATAGATCTACACTTGTTGTGTGTAGATATAGGGTTGTGGTTTCCATGGATGATGATTTTAAGGATTTTTAATGTTAGGGAAGGGGATCTAGAGTGGTTTCGGTGGTTTTTTCACCATATTTGATGATCGGTTACTTGTGGGTCGAGTTCGCCGGAACCCTAAAGGTAGGTGGCTTCTCTCTTGACTCTACTTGGTTATAACTAGTGGTTATTTTTTATAATTAATTTTTTATGCTGAATAATTAATTGTGTTTTGTTGTGCAGAATTGGTTGGAAATCCCTTGGGTGATGTTTTGGGGATTTTTGGGGATAATGGGTTTTATGGTGAAAGGATCTTGTTGTAGATTTTAAAATATCAATTTTAAAATGGGTTGTTGATATTAATTTGGGAAAAATCTTAATGAAAAATGGTTTTCAATAAAGATGTTGTTTTTATTGAAATGTGTTTCGGCATGGAAAATGGTTTTCAATAAATGGATGGTTTATTAAGTGGATTGGTATGCGTTGGAATTGGTTGGTTGCATGCTTTTGTGACATTGGTGGGTTATATGCTTGGTTTTGATTGATTGGAATGTTGTGTGGAAGTGGAAAGAAGTGCCACTATAAAAAGTGGATGGATAGTGGACAGAAGGGCCACCATCAAAGGATAAGTGGACGAGAAGTTCCACTAGGTGTGAATGGGTGAACAGGTTGGATGTAAGATCCACCATTTGTTTGTGGTCGGGAAGTACCACTAGGTGTGAATGGGTGAACGGGTTTGACGAAAGCCCCGCCATTTGGTTGTTTTGGTTGTCTATTGTGCATTTCTTTACAAGTTGGAAATTGTTGTGCTAGTTTTTGAATGATGAAATGGATTGTGTCTTGTTTGTTGGCTTTCCCTTGGTTTCTTGTTTTGGGTGTGATGGCTTGGTAAGAGCATGTTTCTCATATGGAAATGGATGTACATGTGATTATTTTATATAAAATGTTTTATATAAATGTGATAACGGTTTATCCTAGTGTCATGTGTAGGGAATTAATTTGGGGAAAACCTACTGCATTTTAGTACTCACCCCCTTCTTTGGAACTATGGTGTCTTTGCAGATGTCGTGTATGGTGACGTGGGCAAAGGTAAGGCATTGCCCTCATTTAGTGGATCATTTTAATATCTTGTTGAAGCTTGGAGCTTAGAGCTTGGTGTGGAGATGTGGTGGTATCATGGCTTGTGGCGTTTGGTTGTTTAGTTTCCTCTTTGTACTCTGATGTGGTGTGGACAGGTCTGGTTGTATTTTTTTTGGGTTGTATTGTGGAACAACATGGTTGTTAGTGAATGGTTTGGTTGGGATGAAAGTGCAAGGATCTTCAGTTGTTGGATTAACTGTGATGGGTTATCTTCATAAGGTAAAATTGTTCCTCATTGTTCCTTGAAGCCCTCATCATTTATTGCCAGCCTTTGGAACCTTGAGAATGTCACTTAAGGCCAAGAAACCCTCACTGCCTCCTCAAGACAATGAGGTAGGGGTAGGGTGTTACAAGTGGTATCATCTTGTTCGGTCCTTTGGATATGATTCTCATATTTGGATTTGACATTATTTGTGGTATATTCCTTAATTAGGGATGGTTTCAAGGTGTAGGCTTGTTGGAACATGGAATTTATAGTATAAAAGGACGTAGCTAACCCTTTTATGTTGAACTTCAAGTTACCAGGGAGTTGGGTACATAAGTGTTCTGAAGACACTTATAGGCATTGGATATCTCAATGTCGTGGGTGTAGCCAATGAGATGAGCATGACATGCATGGTAGAAATGACTTCCCACTAGGATGCATATTTCATTGAGGTATAATGATTTATGGTGTGAAATGAATGTTTGAAATTGTAATGTGAATAAATTTGGTATTTTGAAAATGGTTTGCTCTTCAAAATAGTGAAACATGGAAAATGTGAACTTATGGAAAGCCTTGTTGTAATAGTGTTGTGTAATGTGATTAGAAATGGTAATTCTTGATGTCTGTGAAAGTAAGACTCATGGTTGTCTGTTTTCTGTTGATAGAAATGGTATCGGGTAGGTGTTATAGAGACCAACCGGAGTAGGCTGCTGAGAATGTGGTATCACTTGAGCCTCAGGTGAACCAGCAACTAGTGAAAAGCATAGTGCAAGCTATCCAAGCTGTGGAAAGTGGAAATAAAATGGATGAACCAAGGAATGTGGATCATGCAGTTCAGTTTCAAAAGAACAATCCACCCATATTTAGGGGTGATTCAAAGCCAGAGAGGGCAGAAGCATGGTTGAATAGAATGAACAAGATTTTCAAGTTCTTGGGAACACCGGTAGAGTTAAAAGTGAATTTGGCCATGAATATGTTGGCAGATCATTCCCTTCAGTGGTGGGAGTTGGTATATCAAGCAGGGACGGACCAGGGTGTGATGTGGGAAGGCTTTTAGGAATTGTTTAATAAACAATTCAACCCACATATGTTCAGAATTCAGCGTACAACTGATTTCTTCAGTTTGAAGCAAGAACTTATGTCTGTGACAGAGTACGCAGCTAATATTATGATCTTAGGGAGGTTTGCACCCAAAGTGGTGGGTAGCACGTCGTTGAAGGAAAGGATCTTTGAAGCAGGGTTAAGGAAAGAAATTCGTTCAAAGATAGTAGTACTGTGTATTGATGATTACACAGAGATGGTGAATAGAGCCTAGGTGGCTGAGCGGGATCTGTTGTGCGCTCAAGGAGGAGTAAGCATGGTGTTAACCATAGGGAATAGTAGGAACTCAAACACTGGGTTTAAGTAGAGGAGGGACACTTATTCCTAGAGCAGGACTACGGCTCATATTCTGATGGCAGGATCGGTGAATATTCCCCCGATGCCCCAGAGAAAACTAGGATGTTTTTATTGTGGTTAGACGATCCACATCAAGCGAGGTTGTACGTCACAACCTTGATCATGTCATTATTGTAAGAAGATAGGGCATCTGCAGCATTATTGTCGAATTGCTCTGAGGTTGAGTGTGAGTGATACTCCTCAGGGATCGCAGACGTCATATGCTTCGACGGGATGGGGACAACATCATACTCTTCGACAACAGAGTAAATTTGGTTAGGTTGATTCTCAGAATACCATGTTGCCTCAGTAGGGCAATAAAAAGCAGAGCATGGAAAGAAAACATGTTTTTGGAGCTAATTAGGTTGTGGTGGATGATTAGTCAGGACCATCCACAGTGCAAGGTAATATTCTTTTAAATTCTTCCATGATGCAAGTGGTGTTTGATATAGGTGCTTCACACTCTTTTATTGCTACGCGTGTGGTTGATTTGTTGGGTTTAAAGGTAGAAATGATGCCTTTGGTTTTGAAACATCAAACTCCTTTGGGTCAAAGAGTGTGTAGATCCTTCTTGTGTAGAGCATATTTTATCGTTGTGGGTGAGGTTGAGCTAATGTGGAATTTCTCAATGCTTGGGATGGATGGGTATGATTTAATCCTGGGAATGGATTGGCTGGTGGATTTTAAGTCCCACATTGACTGTGATGCGTGAAAAATGGCTTTTACGACACATGATGGCGTTAGGAATCCCTTTAGAGGGGAGAGGCATGAAAGGCAGGGTGCAACACATTTTTTGGCACCAGCAGTGGGAACGTTATCGTATCGATTGGCGGTATTGTCATTGGAATCGGTAATGGTTGTTGAGTAGAGTGTTCTTCCGGCAGTGGTGGATCAGTTCATGGATGTTTTTCATGAAGAATTATCTGGGTTACCTCCCATAAGATAAGTGGAGATTACGATTGATCTCATTCTGAGGACCAGTCCTATCTCACTTCTGTAATATCGGATGTCCCCTACTAAATTACAGGAATTGAAAGTCCAGTTGGAAGTGTTAGAAAACAAAGAGTTTATCTGGCATAGCACGTCCCCGTGGGCAGCACCAGTGTTGTTTGTGAAAAAGGCGGTTGGAACATTGAGGCTCTATGTTGATTATCGTAGACATAACCAAGTTATTAGAATTAATAGATATCCACTTCTATAAATAGGTGATTTGTTCGACTAGTTTAGGGGAGCCCAGTGGTTCTCCAAGATCGACCTGAGGTTGGGATATCATCAATTGAAAGTGAGGAAGGACAATATTCATAAAACATTTTTAAGAAGTAGATATGGCCATTATGAATATGTGGTTATGCCCTTTGGTCTAACGAATGTGCCAGCAGTGTTTATGGAATTGATGAATCGGATATTTCAGAGATATCAGGATTCATTTGTCATGGTGTTTGTAGATGATATTCTGGTGTATTCAAAGACAATGGTGGATCATGAGCAGCACTTGGAGACAGTGCTAGGGATCTTGAGGGATCATCGGTTGTATGCCAATTTGTCAAATTGTGACTTTTGAATACATGAATTTCGTTTTCTTGGTATTGTGATTTCTGAAAGGGGTGTTTTAGTGGATTTGGAAAAGATAGAGGTTGTTATATCATGGAAAGATCCGAAGAATTCTTTTGAGATACGGAGTTCCCTTGGTCTAGCTAGGTATTATTGGCGTTTTGTTTGTGATTTTTCACGTTTGGATTTACTGATGATAGCTTTGACAAGAAATAATGCTCCATTCAAGTGGAATGAACAGTTTCAGAAGTGTTTTGAAGAGCTAAAGGGTGGCCATACATCAACACCAATCTTGGTTTTTCTAGAACAAGGAAAAGGGTACGTGGTGTATTGTGATCCATCGGGATCAGGGTTAGGGTGCGTTCTCATAAAAGGGAATCATGTGGTTGCATACGGCTCACGGTAGTTGAGAGTGCATGAGAAGAACTACCCAACTCATGATTTGGATTTGGTAGTAGTGGTGCATGCATTGAAATTGTGGCGTCATTATCTCTTCGGTGAGAAATTCACGGTATATACAGATCATAAGAGCTTGAATCACATTTTCTCACAAATATATTTGAACATGATTCAAAGGAGGTGGATGGAATATCTCTAGATTTTTTATTTTTACTAAATTTACACACCAGGTAAAGGAAATTTGGTGGTGAATGCATTAAGTAGAAAATCATATGGTCATATGGAGAAATAGGCATCGGACCAGTGGCAATTGATGTCGGTTATAACTGATATATTGATGGAATGTGAGGAATAGGGAGATATAGCGGTCTTCTTTCTGGTCTTGTTGATTCTTGACTTGGTTTTCCTTGTTATATAGGCACATATATTTGATTTTGAGTGTGTGAACATGGGTTAGAGACTCAATAGTGGGGAGACCATTGAGGGTTGGAAACTAAATGGAGATTCAGTTTTGTGTTTTCAGAGTTGGATAGTTGTTCCAGTTTCTTGTCAGGAGGGTCTTCTCAGGGTGTACCACCATTCCAGGTGGGTTGTTCATCCTAGAATTCATAAAATGTATAAAGCATTGAAAGCACAATTTTGGTGGGCTGGTATGAAAAGGAGAGCGGCTGAGTTTGTTTCGAGATGTTTGACTTGCCAGTAGATCAAGGCAGAGCATCAGAGGCCAGCAAGAATGTTTCAGTCTTTACCAATCCCTATTTGGAAGTGGGAGAAAATAGAGATGGATTTTGTTATAGGTCTCCCACGAATGGTCTGAAAGAACGATGCCATTTGGGTGACAGTGGATCGGAAAATGAAGTCGGCCCATTTCATCCCAATTTGTGAATTTCATACGGTGGAGGACCTGTCCAAATTTTATATCTGAGAGGTGGTAAAGAGGCATGGTGTTCTGGTTTCGATTGTATCTGATAGAGACCCAAGGTTTACATCTCATTTTTGGAAATCATTATAGCAATCCCTTGGAACTAAGTTGACCATCAGTACATCGTATCACCCTCAGATGGATGGTCAATCTGAGATAACAATACAAACTTTGGAGGATATGTTTCAAGCTTGTGTTATGGATTTTGGTGGCTCATTGGAGGATCACTTATCATTGGTTGAGTTCTCGAACAATAACAGTTATCAGGCATCCATACATATGGCTCCGTTTGAAGCATTGTATGGGCGGTCGTGTCATTCTCCACTATGTTGGGTGGAAATGGGTGAGTCCTCGATGGTTGGACAGAGCCTTGTCTAGGAGACTACGGAGAAGATCAATATAATGAGGAAGAGATTTTAGATGGCTCAGAGTCATCAGAAATCGTATGCATATCATCGTCGACGGTCATTATCATTCGAGGTGAGTGATCATGTTTTCTTGAGGATCTCTCCTAGGTTGGGACATCGTTGGTTTGGGAAGTAGGAAAAGTTATATCTGAGGTATATTGGACATTTTATGATTCATGAGTAGGTTGGTGAGGTTTCTTATCATTTGGATTTGACACCTAGGTTTAGTGCAGTGCACAATGTGTTTCATTTGTCACAGTTGAAAAAGTATCAGCCGAATCAGGATCATGTGATTCGATGGGATCCTGTCAAGTAATAACCGGACGTTTCTTTGGTGCATGTGCTAGTGCGGGTTGTGGATAGGCAAGATGATGTCTTTCATGGTAAAATCATCGTCTTAGTACATGTTTTGTGGCAACATGGACAGATTCAGGAAGAGACATGGGAGCGGGAGAAAGAGATGGTCAAGTAGTGGTCCGAGCTCTTTCTACAAAGGGCGGGTTCACTACTTCTTGGGGACGGAAATTCCAATGGTGGGGAGAATGTAGTACCCCTAGTTTGATGTATGTGTCCTTTTTATGCATTTTTATGTGTTTAAAGTTCATGGGATGATTTGGGAAGAGGTTGGGAGAGTTTGGAATGGTTTTGAATGAGTTTAGAGGCTTTGCATAGGGAGCACGGTTTGAGCATGGTTAGTGGAGACCGTGCGGGTTCTCCAGGAAATAGTGTATGGGGAGACAATAGGCTTCGCACGGCCTATGCACAGTTTTCCAAACCATGCGAGGAAATCGTGCGGACCCTTTCTCTCGAGGAAGTAGCGTGTGCAAGTTTAGCACACGGTTTTCCAAACCGTGCGAGATAACCGTGTGGCCACTTTAAAAATAGGGGTTAAGTTCCTGGCTCCCTCGGGCTTAACCTATTTCACACCAATATTCCTCCCACTCAAGCCTCACTCGGTATTTTGGGTTCTCATGGGTTTAGGGTGCTCTTTCACACGTTTTGGAAGGGATTCAAAGGGGTTTGAAGGTGGTTTCTCCCGAGTAAGTCTCTCCTCTTGGGTTCTTTGTGTTTTCCTCTAGATCTACTCTTCCCTCTTTCTTGGTTTTCTAGATCTACTGTTATTATGTGTAGATATAGGGTTGTAGTTTCCTTGGATGATGATTTTAAGTCTTTTGAATGTTAGGGAAGGGGATCTAGAGGGTTTTGGGGGGTGCGTTCGCCAGATTTGAGGATCAGTTGCTTGTGGGTTGAGTTCATCGGAACCCTAAAGGTAGGTGGATTCTCTCTCGACTCCACTTGGTTATAACTAGTGGTTCTTTGTTACAATTAATTTTTTTTTCTGAAAAATTAATTGTGTTTTGTTGTGCAGAATTGGTTGGAAATCCCTTGGGTGATATTTTGGGGATTTTTGGGAAAAAGGGGTTTTATGGTGAAAGGATCTTGTTGTGGATTTTAAAATTGAGATTTTAAAATGGGTTGTTGATATTGATTTGAGAAAATGGATTATGAAAAAAAAAATTCAATAAATATTTTTTTTATTGATATGTGGTTTGACATGAAAAATTGTTTTCAATAAATGGATGATTTATTGAAGTGGATTTGTATGTGATATAATTGGTTGATTGCATATTGTTGTGACATTAGTGGGTTATATGCTTGGTTGTGATTGATTGGAATGTTGTGTGGAAGTGGCGAGAAGTACCACTATAAAAATGGGATGGATAGTGGATGGAAGGAAAACCATCAAAGGATAAGTGGAAGAGAAGTGCCACTAGGAGTTAATGAGTGAACAGTTTGGATAGAAGCTCCATCATTTGGTTGTGGTCGGAAAGTACAACTAGGTGTGAATGGGTGAATGGGTTGGACGAAAGCTCCACCATTTAGTTGTTTTGGTTTTTTGTTGTGCATTTCATTACAAGTCGGTAATTGTTGTGCTAGTGTGTGGATGATGAAATGGATTGTGGCATGTTTTTTGGCTTTCCCTGGGTTGCTTGGTTTGGGTGTGATGGCCTGGTAAGGGCATGTTTGTCTTATAGAAATGGTTTTACTTGTTATTATTTTATATAAATTCTTATAAATAAAAGTGCTAATGGTTTTAACCTAGTGGCATCTGTAGGGAAGTCATTAGGGGAAAACCTACTGAGTTTTAGTACTCACCCCCTTCTTTGGCACTATGGTGTCTTTGAAGATGTCACATACTTTGACATGGGAAAAGGTAAGGCATCACCCTCCTTTAGTGGAGAATTGTGATCTCTTAGTGGAGAATGGATCTTAGAGCTTGGTGTGGAGTTGTGGTGGTGTCATGGCTTATGGTGTTCGGTTGTTTAGTTTTAGATTTGTACTCTGATGTGGTTTGAATAGGTCTGGTTGTATTGGTTTTGGGTTGTATTGTGGAACAACTTAGTTGTTATTTAATGGTTTGGTTGGGGTGAAAGTGCATGCATCTTCAGTTTTTGGATTGATTGTGTTGGGTTATCTTCCTAAGGTAAAATCATTCCCCGTTGTTCCTTGAAGCCCTCAGCATTTATTTTCAGCCTTTGGCACCTTGGGAACATCGCTTCAGGCCAAGTAACCCTCACCGCCTCTTCAATATAATAAGTTAGGGGTGAGGTGTTACAAAAATTCCAAGATCAATGCTTCTTCTCAGTCCAGGAAGAAGGAATCAAAGGTGTTTCCCTTCCCTTTTTCCAAAGAAGAAGGCTCAACATCAGAAACGGAAGTATCTCTAGGATAGTTGTTGGGACACTAGTGATAGAAGGAGTCGCTTTGATAATAATTGGTCTAAGGTATTGAAAAGATTCTCTAGGAGATAGAGAAAAATATTATAAATGGGCTGGAAAAAGAGCATTAGGATATATGGTAACTCTGGGTATGAAGTATTCTTGTGATGACGCTAAAGATATCAGATGGTCAGTAATAGGAATAGCATCCTAAGCCACAAAAATTTTCCCATAAACATAAAAAATGTAGTTTTATCATATTTATGAATTATATGGTGATGTTTCCACCTCATTACATCAGACCAAATAATTATTTCTTCTCTTCTATAAACAACTTCAACACTAGATTCATGACCTTTAACTAATTAATTTTCTCTTTAAAGTCTTGGCTCAGAAGAGGCTTTCTCAAATTTTCAGTCATGAACAAAAATAGATAATTCAGAACATTAATGGTATACATCCTTTAAAGATAATACTTGATAGTTTTGGTTATGGTCTCTATTCTAGTCTTCCTATCTTTCATTAATTCTCTAACCATTATGTGCACATGGTGACTATTATGTCTAATTTTTCTCAAAGCCTCTTGAGGTAAAGTGTATGAATCACTTGAAGATCTACTTCAAGAAGATTGAATCTCTTCTATAATAACTCTCTTAATTAGATAAATATCAACAGCCTAAGGTGGACAACTAGATAAAATTTTTACTAATGTATGATTTTTCATCTTCTCGATCAAATAATACATACTAGATGTAAAGGTTTTCCACTAACTTCTAAAACAAATTTCACAGACTCCAAATCGTTAGTTATCCTTTAGTTTCCCAATTCTACTTCTCTAATTTTGGTCATCATTTTTGGTTGAGTATGCTAAATCGCAAGGCTCAACAAATTCCATGCATCCTTACGACTTAGCTTAGTAACCAAAGTTGGTTGATTCTTCAACATCACGTAAAACATAGATAAAATCTTTTCACAGAAATTATCTAAGTCAACCTTAGTGACAACATCTACTGGTACTGTAGGAGTAACAAGGGAAGTAAAGGTGTAATAGGAATTAACCTAATAGACACACCAGAATATCACTCCAACTATCTTGTAGCATCAAATTTGGAGACTAAGGATCTCTTAGGATCACTTGTCTCTTGAAAATCAGAATTGTATTCATTGGAATCTAGGTAGTCCAGGCCTAGTCTAAAATACCCAGGGAATATTTCACATTCTTCCAAAACTAGATCCAAAGAGTTTCCATAAGTCTCAACATCTGTAGTTACCACAGTTTTAGACACAACATAAGCAGATACTATACTCATATGCACCTTGAATATATGGTCGAAAACTATCTACTCAATGGTATCATGCTAAAATTACATCTTTTTTCCTTCTACATACTGGTCAACAACAGTATTCTCATAAAAAATATGATCTAAAACTATCTAATCATCAACAATAATCATTTTTGTCTCCATAAATAGTAGTAAAAACATGGTGACTTTCAAGACTTGGTGATTTCTCCCCCTCAACTGATTCCTATTTTTCTTCTCTTACTTATCTTTCTATATCCATAACTAAGAATATAATTTTCTCAAATTTAGAACCAGATGCATATGAAGACGAAAAAATTTCTTGAGTAATTTCGTCAACCATAACTCTGATGTGATCATTTGGTCCATAAAAATATCCATCATTGTCACTTCATTCAGCATTTTCATTTCCATTATCATCATCATCTCCATTACCATTTTCATTATCCTCATATTCTTCTCCTCCTCCTCCACCTTCTTCTTCTTCATCTTCTTCATCAACTTCCTCCCCATTCTCATCATCATTATCATTAAAATATTTGAAATAACTATTGAACTTCTCTTCACTATATATATTTCTTTCTTCCTCCCCATTTCCTTATTTTAGTAGTTTCTCCTTAATCAGGTGTCTCTTAGGTAGACTAGGAGCACCATAAGTAATAGTAGAAGAGATATGAGGTAGATCAGGGTCACTTCCTTTATCCGAAGATAATTCCTTATCCTTTTCATCTCTAAATGTTGTAGCCACTTCTTTCTCATCACTATCATAAAATTGAAAAACTTCATCTAGATCTGAGCTAGAGTCCACATGATATTTCAGTCTTGAAGGATGGTTTACATGATTGAACTTACCATACAAATTTTCACCATCATACACCAATTTCTTTTTCCATGGATTCCAACTTAATTTCATCCTTCTACAAATTTAATCTTCTAATGAAAAAACCACAAAAATATTTAGTTGATTATTCACCTTTAGTAATTAAACCATTAAATTCTAGCGTAGTATAGATAAAATTATGGTAGATTAAAGAATTTAATCTCGAAGAGGGCTTACACCTTTCCATCATGTGAATAGTAAGGTATTTGTACATGTTTATTTTCTCTACTATTTTTTCAGACATAAGAGATAAACATCTTTATATTTAAAAGTAGAAAAGTATCCATTTCTTGGGCACAAAATATGATGTATAAACTTGAAAACTTATCTGAATTCACCATCTTGTTCAAAAGCTATAGGTCTTCTAACAACTCCATCTTCTATTAAATTATCCAAGGCGTCTTTATAGAAAAAGGTTCACTGTCATCTAGAATGGTTCCTTTATAGTCATGTTTCCCCTTCATGAGGAACTTTTAAGCATATATCCCACTACTTATAATACAAAACTAATTTTTTACATTAATCTGGCTTCTAACCCAATATTCAATATCTTCAAAACTGTACTCAACATGCTGATAAAACTCATATACCAACTAAAGATATAATGGTTTCATGATACAAGAGAACCATTCCATCCATCCTTATACATTTATAACTTGAAGCACTAAATACATACTCAAAATCAACCACTTTTTCTGTACTTTATTTCCAGGAACAACTACATGATTTTCTAGCTCAAGATTTACTGGTTCAAAAAAATGAGCAGATTGGTTCACCTTTCCATCTATTATAAGTACAGGACTCGTCTAGTGAATAATTAGAATCTCGCTTCACTCTAACCATCATGAATGAATCGAAAGGTTTGGGTGAAGTCAAGGAAGGTAGGCGGTTGGGCGAATGAGGTAGTAACAGGTTTTGAGAGAAGGGAACAAGAGAGGTGTGTTTCGAAATTAAATGGGTTCTATTTTTATATCATTTTGTGATGTTGAAATTTGAAAATTGATAATCGGAATAAAATTTAATTGAATAATAAAATTAAATAATTCTTAAACTAAACACAAACTACGGCTTAAATATATAAAATGAAAATTGAAAAAGGTATGAGGTTTCTAATAGTGATAAAAATCAATGGTATGAAGTTCCAATGGTGATACATTTTACAATGGTTATATATTTCATAATGGTGAGAAAATCTCAATGGTGAGTCCTATAAAATTAAGATCAAATGAAATTAATCATACCTAACTCATGTTTTATGTAATTCATTGTCTCAAAATTAAATAGCATAATAAAAATATCAGCAAGCTGAAGCTCTATACCAATGTATTCAAGAGTGACATCACCCTTTTGAAAAGGATCACTCAAAAAAGATATTTCTTACATCAATATTCATTTTTATAGAATATTACATAAAATTATTAAAAATATTTATTTCACTTGTGTTGTCAAATTTTATAGCGATATGTTAGAATTCATATCCATAGTCTAGTAATGTGTGTTTCATCCAAAAAATTTCTACACAACAGCTACATAAAGTAATGTATTTAGATTCAGCAGTAGGCAAAACAACAAAATTCGGTTTCTTACTACACCAAGATACTAGTGACTTAAAAGGTGACATGTTCTAGAGGTTCTTTTTCTATATATCTTACATACACCAAAATTATCATCGGAGTAACTAAATAATTTAAATTCTTGTTCTCTTGGATAGAATAGTCCAAATTTAGTAATATATTTGAGGTATTTGAAAATTATTTTTATAACAACCAATTGTGATTCTTTTGGGTTTTCTTGAAAATGATCACACATATACACACTAAACATAACATCAGGTCAGCTAACATTTAGGTAGAGAAGACTTCCAAACAAACTTCTATAACTGGTTTGATCCACTGGTTTCCCATCTTCATCAAGATCCTACTTACATTTAGTACTCTTAAGAATATCACTACTCATAGTGATATCAAGACCACAACTTTTTAAAAGATCATTAGTATATTTACTTTGATTTAAAGTGTTTCTTACATTATTTTGAAAATTTTGAAAACCAGGAAATAATTTCAGTTCACCCATTAAACTCATTTAAAATTAATTTTTCATCATTTTTGAAAAATTGGAACATAAATAATTTTTTTAAGATCCAAAAAAATATCATGTACATAAATTTCAACAAATAAAAAATCTTTTTAAATTCATTTTATAAAAAGTGTAGGATCAGATATACCTTTTTAAAAACCTTTTGAAATAAAAATGTATTGAGACTATCATACAAAGATCTAGGATCATTTTTTTAAACCATATAAATCTTTTTTTAATTCGAAAAAACGATTTAGAAAATGATGATTTTGAAATCCATGGGGTGGTTCAACAAAAACATCCTCAACTCTATACCCATTTAAGAATTCACTTTTGACATCCATTTGATATAGTATTAACTATAGATGTTATTCATAGGCAAGCAGTATTCTAACATATTCATGTTAAGGTATAGGTGAAAATTTCTATTCATAGTCTATTCCTTTTTCTTGATTATACCCTTGTGAAAATTTTATAGCCTTATTTCTTACTATTTGTATTGATTCATGTACCTTGTTTATAAACACACATTTAGTGCCTATAGTTAAGGTTTCTTTGGATCTATTAATAATTTCTCATACTTTATTTATTTCAAATGGATTTAGTTCTTCTTGAATATTCATTACCCTAAATTCATCATTAATTTCATCATCTATGTTCTTAGGTTCAAGTTGTGACAAGAATTATTGATGTCCAACCTAGTTTCTTAGAAAAGGTCTAGTTTGTGTACCTATATCTAAGTCTCTAACTAAATCATTAAAAAGATGGTACTTATAGGTCATAATAGCACTAGAAAAATATGGGATGGCAACTTTAGGGTCCTCTATAGGTTTTGGTTATAAAATTTCATCAAAACTAGATGATTTTTTAACTTCATTTCCATCATAATTAGATGTTTTCGAATTTACGTTCAAATAATATAAATCATTCTCAAGGTTTTCTAAATATTTCTTGGGCTCATGTGGATCTATCTTATCAAACCTGATAGGAATAGATTATTTCATAGTCTTGGTGATTTTTTTAAAGAAAACTATATGATTTTATAGAGGTTGAATAACCCATGAAAATTCCTTTATCACCTTTGGAGTACTACTAAAAAACCTTCTTTTAACAACACTATAATTGGCCTTTATCAGTGGTAAAAAGTGATGACTACCTCACCATGATTAAAATTCCAAGGATTTTATCAGTTCTAGAAATGTACTGATAAATGGTAGATTTTTTAGTGAAAATAAAAGCACTAATCAATGGGTTATTTATCATTTCTTTTAAAATCACTGATAAAAGAAAATATTTATCAGTGATTTTATTTAGGACTGATAAAGAGACCCTTTATCGATTATTCTAAATGAACTGATAAATGATCTTTTATCGGCACTTTTACAAGTGCTGATAAAGGATGTATTTATCATCACTTTTAGAAGCACAAATAAATGGATTTGTATCATGTCTTTTAGAATCAATGATAACGAATCCATTTATCAATGAATTTAGAAGTGGTGGTATAGGGTTAAACTATAGTATGAGGCCACAACACACTGCAGCATCAAAAACCGGGTAGGCACTGTGTTGTAATAACACACTGCATCACAGAAACAATACCAAAAATTCCCAGAATAAGATACAAATACATAATTTAAATTAAATAATCTTCAAACACAAATACAAGAAAAAACACTATTATAGAGTAAGTCAGTAGTTTTTTACTAAAATTAATCTAAATTTTGAATAAAAAGGAAACACATTGATTCATACCCATTACACCATGAGTCAAATTATGGTGTGACTAATTCCTATGCATCACAAATGAATTATGGATAATTTTCCTAAATTAACAAAACAAACTGAATGAATTTGATCAGTTATGAGTATGTCAGCTGTTTTCTCACTAAAATTAAAGTCTATTTTGAATAAAAAGACACACTAGGAGTCATATCGGTCACACTGTTTTTCAGATTGAGGTGGGGATAATTCATACATGTCACAAATGACTTATGGATCATTTTACTAAATCCCTAAAATAATAAAATTGTGTTTTCTTGGTTTTGATTAGGTTATTTTTTTATTAAAATTGATGTCAGTTTTGAATAAAAAGACACACTTGGAGTTATACCGACCACACCATCTGTCAGATTTATGTGTGGATAATTATTACATATCAAAAATTACTTATGAATAATTTTCTTAAAGTATCAAAATAATACAAATGAATTTTCTCATTTTAGAGTATGTCACATTTGTGTTTTACTAAAATCTCATTTTAAACTTAAAACACACACTTTGAGCTATACTTGTGGAATCACATGTCATTTTGACATGAGACTAATTTATACACATTAAAAATGAATTATGAATGGTTCTTCTAAATTATCAAGATAGTCCAAGTGTGTTTTCTCAATTTTTCATGAGTCACGCTTTTTCATATTAAAATGTCAATTTGAAACTGATACAATGCACTTGGAGTCATACCGGTAACACTATCCATTGGATTGTTCTGAGGCTGATTCCTATCCATAAAAAATTAATTATGGATCATTTTACTAAAGTACCAAAACAATCTGGATGAATTGTTTCAGTTTTGAGTATGTTTTTTGTTTTTCTCACTAAAATTATTATCAATTTTGAGCACAAAGACACACTTGGAGTCATACAGGACACACCATGGGTCAGATTGGGGTTCGACTAATTCCAACATATCAAAAATAACTTATTCATAATTTTTATAAATACAAAAACAATTTGAATGTTTTTTCTACATTTAGAGTATGTCAGTTGTTTTTTTTAAAATTGATGTTCGTTTTGAATAAAAACAAGCACTTGGACTTGTACCAGTCACACTGTACATATAATTGTGTTGTAAATAATTCATACATGTAAAAAATTACTTATGTATAATTTTTCAAAAGTATCAAAACAATATGAATGTGTTTTCTTGGTTTTGAGTATGCCACTTTTATTTTTGACTAAAATGTCATTTTAAACTGGAAACATGCACATTGAGCCATACTGATGGCATCATCTATGGGTTTGACATAAGAATGATTCATACATGTCAAAAATGAAATATTAATGGTTTTCCCAATTTATCAATATATCCCAAGAATGTTTTATTGGTTTTCAGTGAGTGACACTTTCTTGTATTAAAATATCAATTTTAAATTGATAACAGACACTTGGAGTCATACCGGTCACATCGTGAAGCAGATTGAGGTGTGTAAGGTTTCTACATATCAAAAATAAATTATGGATCATTTTGCTAAAGCACCAAAACAATAAGAATGTGTTTTATCAGTTTTGAGAATGTTAGTTGTTTCTTAACTAAAATTAATGTCAATTTTGAATAAAAAGACACACTTGGAGTAATAACGGTCACCGCATGTGTCATATTGAGGTGTGGTTGATTCCTACACATCTCAAATTACATATATGTCATTTTCATAAAGTAACAAAACAATACAAATACATTTTATTGGTTTTTAATATTCCACTTGTGTGTTTTATTAAAATGTTGTTTTAAACATGAAACATGTACATTGATCCATATTGGGGGCATCCTGAGTGGGTTTGACATGAGAATGATTCATATGCATCACAAATGAATTATTGATGGTTTTAACAAATTATATATACAATCTAAGTGTGTTTTATCAGTTTTCACAGAGTGGAATTTTTTGTATTAAAATATCAATTTTAAACCGATAATGGACACTTAGAGTCATACCGGTCACACTGTGCATCAGATTAAGGTGTGGAAGATTCTTAAATGTCAAAAATGAATTATTGATCTTTTCTCTAAAGCACTAAAATAATATGAATGCGTTTCCTCATTTTTTAGCATGTTAGTTGTTTTTTCACTAAAACTAATGTCAATTTTGAATAAAAAGATGCACTTGGAGTCAAATCGGTCACACTATGAATCTAATTCATACATGTCAAAAATGACTTATAGATCATTCTAATAAAGTAACAAAACAATCTGAAGGTTTTTCCTCAGTTTTGAGAATTCCACTTGTTCTTTTTCACTAAAATTAATGTAAATTTTTAATAAAAATATGCACTTTGAGTCATACCGGTCACACCGTGCATCATAATGAGGTGAGTCTAATTCCTACACATCCAAAATGACTTATAGATTGTCGTACGAAAGCACCAAAATAAAAAGAATTTTTTTCTCGATTTTGATTATGTTAGTTGTTTTTTTAAAATTAATGTTAGTTTTGAATAAAAATATGCACTTCGAGTTATACAAGTCACACCATGTGTCGGATTGCGGTGTGTTAGATTTCTAAATGTCACAAATGAATTATGGGTCATTTTACTAAATCAAAAAAAATAATCCAAATGTGTTTCCTCAGTTTTAAGTATGTTGTTGGTGTTTTTTACTAAAAAGTCATTTTAAACTGGAAACACACACTTTTGAGTATACCACCTTTTTGATGGTTGATAGTTTTATAGATGTTTCTTCAATAACACTAGTAGAAAAAATGAATCTTCCAACATAGAATGGTCTTATAGGAGGATTAATACCATGTATAAAATCACTTAAACAAGTGGTGAAAAATATTATTTCAATAAGTCACCTGAAACACTTTTATAATGCCTTTAATCTTAAGTGACAAGTGTTTTGTGCACTTTTAAATGATTCTTCACAAACATAATCATGGTATAATACTCATTCTACATAATTTCCAAATAATTTTATTGTTTGTAAGCTAGTTCTTCTTATCTACCTCCACCACAGTCACCACCTTGGTCTTCACCTTTGTCTCCTCCACCACATCTATCTTTGACTCCCACTCTACCTTCGTTTATGCCTCTGTCTGTACCTACACCTATGCCTTTTCCTCTACCTCAGCCTCTACCTCTATGATTTCAAAACAAATTTATTTTTTGTAGGTCAATGTTTTTAAAAAAACTTATTCCCTTCATTATACTTCTCCTTGAGAATGTTATCAAAAATAATATATAAGCATTCTGAAATTAATGCTCCACACCCCAAATATAATTCAAAGTTCATAAGTTGTACTAGATAACAAAAATAATAGGCAATCACCTAAATTTTTTATCTGCATACATTCGGACAAGAACTACATTGTTCACTCATCTCTAACCAAATTTATTTCTTATTTTAAGTAATAAGGTTTTCGACAATCTTGATAGTACTGAGAAAATTTAAACAAATGATTATGAAATATATTTAATGAAATGGTAATTACCTTTGGAAATTACCTATTTTGGGATGATGTTCTCTTCATGATTTATGTCATAAATTTTCAAACATAATATCCACAATCAATTTCATTATATTTTTTTGGACACTATGAAAACATTGACCAAAATAAGTAAATTGTTTTGAAAGGTTATGATAATTAAATTTTTCATTATATACCTTATTATTTTCCATTTTTAATAATTCATAGGCTTTATCAATTCAGACACTGACTTCATGCCATGATCTAGCCAGTATTGAGTGGATGGCCAATGATAACATAATTCTTGTTAAAACACAGAATGAATATATAATTCTAAGTTTATCTATAATATGTTGGTTATCATGTGCTAAATATTCAAAATACACATCATGTGTGGTCAGTTGGTTGCATATCCATGCAATAGATCCAAAAAATAAATATTTGGGGTGTCCATATTGACTGCTATTAGCATCCAGTGTTCCCTAAAAAACAAAAACAATTAAGTAATGTAAAAAATTAAAAATATATTTTATATGATTATATTGCATAGTTTTACCTTTGAATTGTATGAATCAAAAATAGTATTCCATATGATTATTTTTTATTAAAATATTCAAGTAACTGGTTTTTTCTTCTTAGTTTCATTGTTTTCCAAAGTAAGTTTTGGCGTAGAATTGATAAAGGTATTAATGAACGCAAATCGTGCTTCATACAATCTTACATTTATATAGTTTTGATCTAAATACCATCACGAAATATGAATAATAATTAACTTTAGAAACACATTATCTCCCAATTTGGATAGAAATATTATTAAAATGTACCTTATGTATGTATTCACAGTTGAGTTTTCCATCTATCCATGCTTGAGAATCTCATTTAGAGTCTCGATACCTATTATGCCTATCCTGGAAATTCAATATATTTGTTCTTAGAATTTAATTTAATATGTTTATTAATATTTAAACATGTCCTATGTATGATTTTTTAATGATAATAAATGTTTCTCTCGAACTGACAGGGATAAGGTACTCTCGAAGTTCATTTTGTTTTCTTGATAAATTCAGTAGATTTTCTTAATTTGACTTTCTGTTTCTCCCTAGTTTTATCCATCTATAATATCATACCTCATTTCAAACCTTTTATCATCAACTGTTACATGCATTTCATTTGAAAAAATTTGTTAAAGACATACCTCGTTTATCATTATAATATTAGATGGCCATGCTATGAATGTTCCAATATCACCTTTGGCCATTGTAATATATGGACCATCAAGTGGAATATGAAACTCAGTAGTTGGATCATAATCTACCTCAATCCCCAATATAATGTTATATTTTGGGAGGGTTTTGTAATTTAACTGGTATCCCAGGATATTATACACTATACCCATCGAAACACGGTGATATGTGGGTGTTGACAGATACAAATAACATACAACCATACCCTGCATAATTTTAGTAATATAAAGTTATAGGAATTTGGTTGATTCATATTTAGGATAAAGAGTAATGAAAAAAATTATTAAAATAGGTAAGGTATCTATTTTTGGGTAATGACTAGACTCAAATCTATTGGGATCATTTAGTTCATGTTTAGATCTTTGCTCCATCGGCATTTGTCTTTGATCCTTTCTAATACATTGGTCTGCCAAACCATACCGCAAAATAATATTTTGCAGTGAGTCTATTTGTGTCTGTAATCATCTCATAATATTATATATATCTTCTTGTAGTTTTATCTTCTTCAAATATATTCTAGGAGATATTCTAAAGCCTAATCCTATAATGCGATCATATTGGTCAGGCCACATCAAAGCTATTGAAAGCCACTTTCCTTCTGGTACGATTATTGCAGATTCTTGTGTCTAAACCATATAAAACAATATAGGAATAAATAGATATTTTTATTTAATATTGTTATAAATCATAACGAATTACAATTATGTCATACTTACACATTTTTTCCATACTTTTTTTGTGCTTGAATCAACTAACTTACCCTCCTTATTTACACGAACCTCCTTCCATAGCACACGACATGGGATGGAAGTGGATTCATATTTTGATTCATCAATTTTCATATAAAAAAAGGAAAATATGTTTTTTTTATATTAGATAATGAAATTTTTATTGTTGATTTAAAATACTGACCAATTATTTCTCTAATGAAGTGTACCTCATCCTTGCGTTGCAATAGGGGTACATTGGTTTTTGAAGCACATTATTTATTTTTAGCACTTCTCTATTTCATAAATTAATCATTTTCAATCAATTTAAATAAAATAAATAATGTAAAATAATATATTATCGACTTCAATTCACCTAAAATGATTTCACATTGTGACGATTTATTAAAGTAGTCTATGTTTCCTACTTTATAATGTGTGTATAACTAAGTGGTGGGTGGGGCCTTATTTTTCCCTCACCAACCCTAAGATGTAACTTCATAAGAAGAGTTTAGAAGCATCTATAGTATTTTACAATGTCAATTAAGACACCAATTTTATATAAATCCTAAAAAATAAATGAATTTTGCAAGGAATAATGAAAATTAAATCAACGTTTCATTATATAATTTTTTAGTAAAATAGAGATAGTATATTGTAACATCACCATTATTTCTTTCTAAATGATTTCCATTGTTACAAGTTGGGTTTAGTTCCATGAATCAATATCAATCGGCATATTCATCATAATTGTAACCCCAAGATAACTAATGAACATTCGCTTGTTAGGGCCAATAGGTTGATCGCCTTGATTCCAACCAACCTCAAATTTTATAACCTAACTTCTTACCTTGATAATTTTTTTCACCATTGTGATTTTTCATCGTTGTAGTTTTTTCATCAACATGTTGTTGGTCCCCAAATAATTAAAATTTCTAATCATCAACATTCTATTTTTACTTGGGATTAGTAACATCATAATGTGTAGAGTAGATTTTCTACATGAGTAGTCAAACAATTAATTTTTCCTGAATAACAACAATATATTACATTCATAAAATCCCACAACTTCATGAATATTTCATGAAAATTTTTACTATCTTGAATAGAGATATAATACTTCAATAATCTAGTATAACTAACCTACACTAACATTATTTAATCCTTCCTTGGATGTTGATTACCTTTCATCTATTGGTGGTGGATTGGAATCCCTCTTTCAAACTAGCCTTCCTCCTATCATTGTGGTTCCAAAGTTCCTTGATTACATACCCCTGAATAGTTATTATTTTATTTTGTTATTTGTTATTTATCTCTCATATTTTGTGGATATCCACCCATGTTACTTGAACTAATATAACCAAAATTCATCTCATATTATTTATTGGTGATCATTTTGTTTGAATACTACATAAAGTAGTTTAAATAACATACAAGATTTTGGGGACGAGTCTCAAGATAAAAAATACAATAATAATTATTCGCGAGATGAAATTAGAGTTGCCACTGAGGTTCAAAAATAACTTAAAAGAAATTTTAATTATGAATTCTAACATATTACATTAAAAATGAAGTAATGAACATTGAAATCCACATGAATTTTACATAAAGTCATTTATTTCCACTTTTAGACATTTACTATTTTCCACTTCCTCTAAAATGTTTCTTTTTTTAAGATATTAGAGGAGATACAAACTTTTGGTGGTATTTTTGTGAGGTGGATGGGATATATAGACAATTGACCATTTCTCCAAGATGCCAAGAGAAATTATCCTGAAGATGAAGCTAAAAATAGGTCTAGTTATCTCTACTCATTGTGGGATGAATACCTTCAAGATTCATACTATAACCCTTCTAAATTTATCATGGTTTAAGGGGAAGAGAATAAAAGGTGTGTTTAGTATGTCATTTTTCACAAAAAAAAAGTGCAACACAGGTATTTTTAGGAGGTCACTCATCATAGTAGTAGTATTTCCTAATTATTATTAACTTCAAAGTTCTAATAGGATCAAATGTAGTCGTTGTCAAAATATAAGTACTTTTTATGATGTATTTTCAAAAGTAACTGAGTGATTCATATAAGAAAATTCATATCAGGAAACAAAAAACTCATTCCTTATGTTTTGATTAATTTTCTAGTGTCGTTTTTTGTTCTCATAGAGTAGAAAATGAGGAGGATGAAAAAGCTAAAATAGTTTAAGAATGAGTTGGTAGATGCGATATTCAAATCCATGGTATCATCTTTGAAGAATATTAATGAATACAATATGAGTGGGAGGTATGTCATCAAGGAAATTTGGAACCACAATGATGGTAGGAAGGGTAGTTTGAAAGAGAGAGTCCAATCCATCATCAATAGATGAATGGAAATCAAGAACCTTAGGATGTATTAAATGAAGGTAGTGAAGGTCAGTTGTAATTGAGTATTGATGTATTGTATCTGTTTTCAGGATAGTAAAAAATTTGAATGATGCATGTAATTGTGGACTTTTATGTATTGATTGTACAATATTGTATATATATCTTACCTAAATGAATCCTTTATTACATAACCTTATTTTTTAAACTCATGGACTATTTTTATGAAAAGTTATTTCTGTTGCTTATGACTATTATGTGTTGTATGATTCTTTCACAATAGAGGGTGGAGATGTCATTTGTAGTGGCCTTGTATAAAGCTGGAATGAGTTTGTAGAGTAGGGGCGGAATTGTGTAGGTACCAGTAAGTGAGAGAGAGAGATTTTGGTTCCCATGACGTTCATAGATTTTGGTTCTCCAACTAACCACATCTATAGAAATTTTTCACATCAAAGAGGCAATAAAGATTTATGTTTCCTAGGAACCTACACAGATGGAATCACTCAAAAATTTTCCTCAATTTTAAAAGAACAAGAACACCTCCACTCTAATGGTATTGAGGAAATGAATCTCACCCCACCTACATTCGACATCATTTCTATCTACTCAAGGATTTCTTACCTTCTAATTTTGGACATTTTTTCAATCCAAAATAAGATCCCAACAATAACATACATCCCTTTAAAGGGTGAATTTTTCATCTTATTCTCAGTATTGATCTATAAATATTTTACACTTATAAATGAAATAAATCTATTAAATTCAATAATAAATTTATTATTATGATATATTACCATAAAATATTATAGGAACCATAGATACAGTATGTTCCTTCTATTGAAAATTATACCACATATCTTGAAGTAGATCTACAATTACCTCTAGGAAATGAGGATCAATATAAGTTCTATCATACAATGGATGATTATTGGATCCTTACAATTGAGATATAGGGGTTAGAGTGGTAGAATATTATATATTAATGTAGAGATTCAAATAATTTTTCCATTCCAAAAAAAATTAATCTTTTAGAAAGATATGTAAATTAATCTATATTAAACGTGAACCCCCTACACCTCTCTCTTATTAATTTACTTTTTAATAAGTCTTTTAATGATTTAAATATAATTTAAAAGATTTCATAATTATTATTTTAAATATAAGTATGGAACAAAAAACTAATAGTATCAATAAATGGGGTTACTAAATAAACTCAATCAATTAATAAGTTATATAAACCTAATAATCACTAATAAGTAAATTAAAATAAAATATTTATTTACTATTCATGTTTCTATCCATATAAATTTATAATTGATTCAAGAAATAAATAAAAAAATACATATAAAAACATGAAATTTTATATTTTCTTATCGATTCCTACATATTAACTCCCAAATAAGAGGCACGAGAGTCAAGAAGATAGGTCATGGAAAAAATAAACAAAAAACCATAGACTTCATATGGAAACTCAAGTATCTAACATAATTATGACATACATACATATTTATGGATTATTTCTTATGTCTGGAAAGTTATTTATTTTGGATATAATCAATACCAATATCTCTAGTTTCACTATGATTCGATTTGTTAACATTTTTTACGTAGTATACCCAAATATTTCTCAATTTAGGTCATATTTTCTCTTCCAACACACTTATAGATCACTAAAGTCTCATGTCAATTATTGGGGGTATAGATAACATCTTTGAGAAATAGGTTAACCACTTCAATGTTTAACTAAACTCAATTTGACCATTATTTAAATCCAACATTACCTTTACAGTAGCATGTGGTGAAAAATCTATTTTATTTTTCCAAACAGGCCCATGCATATATGTTGACTGAACTTTCCATATAAAAAATTCTTTATATTTCCTAAAAATCACTATCTATGGAGAAAATAAGATGAAATAGAACAACTTGTTATATTTTAGTGGTGAGGATATGTGATCTAGGGTTCGTCATAGTTAAGAACAGCATAAAAACACAAAACGAAGAACCTAAAAAGTCAAACAACAATAGAGGAAAAGTAAAAAATAACATACATTGGATTATAGTCTTGATTCATCTAAGGGAATGTAGAGGAGTCACATCGGTATTAGAGGAGTTTTGTGAGAGCTTGAGAATAGTGAGTGACAGTTTTTTGGTTAGGGTTCTTTTAAATAGATTGGAGATACATTTAACATTGCTTTCAGAAAAGCACTGATAAAGATCCCTTTTATCTGCTGTAAATTTATAATCATTAATAAAAGGGATATTTATTAGTATGTTTTTAGTGCTGATAAAGATTTATATTTATTAGAACTAAACCTTTAGCATTTATAAAGGATTTATAATTAAAATTATTTAAATAAACATATTATAATTTTATGATTATATAAATATATATAATTATTTATTTATAATTATATAAATATTTTTTTGTAAATAATAATAATAATTTATTTATAATAATTATAAATATATAAATTGGTAAATATAGTAAATATACATTTATAAATATATTTATTTATAAATATTTATTTAGAAATATATTTTTAACATTATAAGTGGATATATAACCTTAAATACATGCATTTTAAAAATGAGTCAAATTGAATAATTTAAAATGAGTACCCTAACTGTAATAGTATTAAAAATAAATAAATGAAATTATATGATTAAGAACATAATATATTAAATGTATCATGTTATAATGAAATTATAAAATATAATAAAATTCGAATAAATTATAAAAATATTAGGTGTATGTGTTTCTATATATGTTTGTATGTGTTTGCATATAAAAATGAATTAAATATTTTTGTGTGTGTGTGTGTGAAATCAATGTAACACACAACGTTGGATATATGTTAAATTGAAAAATCAAACAAAATTATAAATAAATGAGATATTAATATGTTTTTAATTAACATTTCATTCTTTATATATATACATATTTAATATATATTATTTATTACTATTTATAATAGATATATATATTATACTTATTTGTTTTTAGTAATAATTATTTCATTAATAAATTTTTAAATACTTTTCTGATTTATTCTTTTTAAATTTTTTTTCTAATTATTACAATTTATTCATTTTATATACTATATTTGATATATAATATTTATTAATATTTATAATATATATATGTATATTAAATTTATTCATTTTTATTATTAATTTTTTAATTAATAAAATGTTTAATATTTTTTTTAAATTTTCTCATTTAAAATTTTTATTTGTTTAATTATTTCCTTTTATTAATTTTACATATATCTGTATATTTAATATATAGTATTTATTAATTTTTAAATTATATATATATGTGTGTGTGTGTGTGTGTGTGTGTATTCAATATATTTATTTTTAACAATAATTATTTAATTAATGAAATTGTTAAAAAAAATTATATTTTTAATTATTTCATTTTATTCTGGATCATTATGAGTGCTACGAAAGTGTTGATAAAGGGTACCCTTTATCAATTCATTTTTCTAGAACTGATAAATGTCAACACTACTAAAGGAGTGTTTTTTAGTAGTGGAAGAAAACTTTCAATATTATCCTTAGTGTTAAGAATAAATACCTTATAACCAAAAAAATCTAATGTAATTAACCTTATGATTTGTAATATTACAAAGCTCATAAGGGTTTTTCTTTAAGATAAGTCTAATTAAAACTATATTTATTATATATTAGGCTGTGTTCACACCATGTTCTGAAAAGTAAACAAGTAATTAATATTCATTAAGAATATTATGTGTTATCTCTTGAAGTTTTCTATTTATTCTTTCTACAACTCCATTCATATGAGGGGTTCTAGGAGTATAGAAGATATTATTATAGCCATTTTGTGTGCCAAAATATTCAATGTATTTGTTTTCAAGCTCACGACCATCACTACTTCTTAAGGTCTTAATTCTATGTCCACTTAAGTTTTATACAGATTTAGAATACTTGGGGAAATAAGATAAAGCTTCACTCTTGTGAGCTAAAAATAATACCCAAGTATACCTAGAAAAGTCATATACAAATATGTACACTAGTGCTTTCCATTTAATCTAAAAACACTGGATGGCCCAAAAAAATCTATGTTAACTAACTTAGGAGGCTGAGAAGTAGAAACTTCTTTCTTTGATTTAAAATAAATCTTATAATGTTTCCCTTTTGACAGGGGTTATAGCCTTTATCATTTGGGAACTCATGTTTTTATATATCCTTGACTAAACCTTTCCTAGTAATATTTTTATGTGAGTGAATATTATAGTGTCCTAGTTTTATATGCCAAATCTATAATTATTTATAAAAGTAACTCAAGTAATAAACATTTTGAGATATCAGTGAATCATGATTCACAACATAAACATTTTGATTCCTTAAAACAATAAATACTAAATCATCATTATAATTAAAAACATTACATGAATTGTTCAGAAATTTAACATGAAAACCATCATCACCAAATTGTGATATTCTATGAAAATTATACTTCAAACCATCAGAAAAAATTACTTTAGAAAATTAAACATATTTGGTGTAACCAATTTTTCAAAGGCCAATATTATTCCCTTTAGCATTATCCCCAAAGGAGACATGACCATTGTAAACCTTAATGATGTTCTTGAAGCTATATTACTCTCCTATAATATGTCTAGAATATCCACTGTCCATGTACCGTATACCTCTTCAAGATTTCTTCACGTATCTTTCCTACAAAAATAATTTATACCAATGATTAATTTTGTACGTAATTTTCATGGATCTATATATGTTAGAAATTAATGATTTAAGAACCCACATTTTATTAATGCGTTTCCAGTAAGCAGATTTTAATATTTTTGAATTAAAAACTTTTTTAGGTCCTTTATAATAATAAATTGAATTAGTGCTTTCGAATTTATATTTAGGAATATTCTATTAATAATTTTGCATTGTAAAGGTTGGAATCCTAGACCTATAATATACTTTGGAGTAATCTATTTTCCTAAAATATGAGTAATTTTTTCTCTTCCCTTGGTAAACTTTTCTAAATGCTTTTTCAGATATTCATTAAATAATTTAATTTCATTTTTCTCCTTTAACAAGTTAACATTTTTTTCTTTTTCAACAGTAATATCTATTTTAATATTGGAATATAGAACATGTTGTTTCTTCATAACATTATATTTGTCTTTAAGTTCATTAAATGTGTCCTCAATAATTTTGTAGTATTAAAACATTTCTTCTTGAGACATTTCATCTTTAATGTGTTCACTTTAATATTTATCAAAATTAAAAAAAATAAAGTAGTAGATACAACATGTACCTCAGAGACATTTTTCATGAAGAAAATTTTTTCTTGGTCAGACATCTCTTTAATAGTATAGTCTATGTCACTGGATCTATCCTTGTGGCTACTTCAATTTTCTTTCATGTACCTCTTGAATTTTTTTTCTTTGTCTTTATATTTATTTTTGTATTTAAAGTTTGGTAAATCTTCCTTAACATTTCCTTTATGCTTGCATTCATAACTAGTTATGTCATTTTTATTTTCATCATTTTTCAAAATTTCATCAATTTACTTTTACATTATACTTTTATTTGTATCTAGGATTTCTAAAAAAATTATTCTTCCTATATAACTTCTTAAATATTCTATTCATATGGGCCATTTTTTCATCACTATCTGATTGTGACTCAATATCACAATAAAACTCATCTTTTATATTTTCCTTTTATTTTTATTTTTCTTTAGACATAGTAGAATTGAAATATATTAAATTTCTTTTGGGTTCATCATCTTCTTCGTGGTTGACTTTAAGTTCTTCCTCATATATCATTAATTTGACAATTAATTCCTTAACTGGTAGTTTGATAATATCCCAGGATTCTCTAATTGACACTGATGTCCCTCTATATCTCTATAGAAGTAATATTAGCAATCCCATAATCATATCCTTGTTGAATACTATATTTCCCATAGAACTCATAGTTTTCACTATTTCTTTGAACCTCAGATGCATGTCAAAAATTAATTCATCATGCTTCATCTTAAAATAATCATATTTTAATATAATATGTTTTCAATCTCATTTCTTTAACATTGGAAGCTCCATCATGTAAAATATCTAAAGTATTCAATATTTAAAAATCAATTTTACTAACCGATAACTTATTGAATTCTTATTTTCCTAAGGAATAGTAAGGGAATTAATTTATTTATAATTATTGTTATAGGTAAGATTAGTAGCATCATCACATTTTTTCTAAGTGTTATAGGTAACTCATATCTATCCTCAAAAGTAAACCAAATTTCAAAACTCATACTCTCTTTATAAATTTTAATAATTATTTTCCACTGATCAAAATTATTACAATTAAAGAAAGGAAGTTTTTTGGTAGCAAAACCTTCTTGTATATTATCCATTTAAGGAGTTAACTTTAGTTCTCAAATAAATTTAATAACTTTAATGAAACTAAAAATCACAATTAAAAATATTGAAAAACCCTTTGATACCAAATGTTGGTTAGAGTGTGTATCTAAATAGGGGTAAATTGAGTACCCAATAAAAATTTCTATTAAATAAAATTTTAAATAAAATCCCCCAATTAATTTAAAAACATAATAGTTATCAAAAAAATATTTTTATAAGTTTTATTATTTTAAATTAATTCTTCAAGATTTACTAGGTCTCAATTTAAATAATTATGAAAACTACATTAAATTTTCATATCAATTTACCAAATAAAAATCTTATATAAACAATAATTAATAATAACTATCAAAGTAGTGGTTTTGTTTACAATTTAAAAAAAATATGTTTTAAAGCTTAGAAATAAAACAAAAAAAACATAGTGGAAATGAATAAAAGAGGTTCAGTATCAATCCAAGACTTAATTATCTTCCCTTGGAAATTTCCTACTTCCAAGAAGATTATATAAAATAATATGTGATCCACAACCTAGATTAGGTGTGAAATAGTAAAACAACAATCTAGGACACACAGGACCTCTTCCATAATACCCATGGGATTTAAAAACTGACAGTTCAAAATCGGACCTCTACCACAACATGTGAAAAAATAAGTAAAGGTATTATTTAGAAGATATATATTACCTTATAGTTTGAGCGTAGGAGACAATGTGTGTGTTTAGAAATATAGATTACACACACTACTTGTAATGTAAATGAAATAGATAAATAGGGAAATTAAAGATTTAAGATGATGTTATTTGCTCTCTTTGATAATCTATGCAACTCATGACTCCTTTAATGTGGTCTGAAATGAAGCTCAAGTCTTCTTTATGAATTTTTTTATAGAATATAGTTTCATAGACTCCTTTTTCTATAATCTCAACTCTTTCATAGACATGTTAAAGAAATAAACAGCATGTAAGATCTCAGCAAATGGAATTATCCAGGTTCTTCAATATGTTCTCATCCCAGTTTGAATGTTCATAAATATTTATCATTGTACACATGTATTTTCTTATCTCAATTCAATGTGAATATATAAAATAGAGAGTCTTTTTTAACTTTTAATAGTATTAGTAGTAGTGAGAATAATTATGATTCTCTACTCCTCATACTACATGTCTGGCATGAACTTTTGTGTATCTCTATATAATATTTAACGAACATTTATTAAAATATGGTTTGCCATCAAAATTCCATAATATATCCATTATAAATATTAAATTAAAAATAAATATAAAATAGTATAAATGATTATTTAGACTGGTGAGACAATCTCTAGCGGTGTCTTGATCTAGAAATGACTTGATCTAGTGTAGACTAAGTTTTGTAGTGACTGAGTCTTGTGGTGATTCAGATTGGTGGTGGCTCAACTCGATCATAGGTCAATCAACACATTACCAAATTTCTATTCTAGTGGAAGGTATCTTTAATAGTGACTTAGGTCTGAGGGTAGTTCGTCTCAACACATAGAAAGATTTTCATTTTGGTGGTGACTTCACCTTGAAGGTAGGTGTGCTCAACACTTTATCAAATTTATGGTCCAATGGTGAGTCATCCTCCGGTGGGGATTCATTCCATACTTTACCAAATTTATGTTATGGAAGTGACTCATAGCCAATAGTGACTGTTCCCAACACATTTCCATTTTTCCACATTGACGATGAGTTATCCGCAATAATGAGTCATTTTATGGCGGTGACTCATACTTAGTCAAATTTCCCCAATCTTTCTTGTTTTGTAAAATGATAACAGGAAACATAAAACTAATTAATATCATACTAAGCATGATCTTGTGTTCATTTAAACAAGTTTACCAACAACATAAATAAGGGCTTTAATATATATAAAATACAATACATACCAATTATTATGTCAAATTCAAGCATAATTATAATTATCAAGTTTTCAAATATGGTATGTTTATTTTTCATAATGGTAATATACTCATATAACCTTTTTGAAGTATGATTTACACTAGGATTATTTGTTTATAATTATATTATTAATGCTTTAGGTAAATATTAAATTTTATTGTAAAATATGTAATATATAAAAGTGTATAAAGATCCATAATCAAATAAATCATTGTCTAAATTTGAAGCTATGATCAGAATATATGCTAGTATATCTTTAAGAACCTCATACTCAACTATACTGATATCATAATATGGTCCTTTATAACTTTTCCTTTTCTTATAAAAATTCCCTTCATGCCTAGGAAATTCATTTTCATAGTTATTTTTCTCTTTACAGTTGAAACATTGATAATTGGAAGCTTCTTTCTTTCTATTGGATAACAAACTTGATAGAATATCTCTCCACACATGAAAAAAATCTCACTCCCAACACGCATGATAGACATTGTTTATTTCCACATTTATTAAAATTTGGAAATTACACCCTTATCATCTTTCCTTTTTTGTATTTCCTTTTCTAGAGTGCCCAGTCTCCCTCTTCATATCATTCTTTCCTTCAAAGTCATAATAATTGTAGAATTTTTTTCTTTGTCTCGATAACCCATGATATTATTTCCTCATACAATGTGATTTTTTGGGAGACTACTTCCCCTTAAAAGATTTACTTAATCCCATAAAAGAAATGGTCAATGTTACTCTTTGGATTATGGACATATTCTATAGCATGCCTTGATAAACTTGTAAAGTTTTCTTCATAATTAAAAACATTTTCATATTCTTATTTTTCTTAGACTTGGGAATTTTCTCTCCATATATTCTCACTATTCTCAAGGAAAATATTTTTCCATGAAAAGTACCTTAAAATCCATCTAATTAATGTTTTTTATCTCCTCCTCATCCTTAGTGTTTTGAATAAATGACTACCACTTTCCTCATCCCCCATGAGATGATAAAATTCCATGACAACCTTTTCACTTTCATTACATCCCAAAAAAATAAATATCTCATCAAAGGAACTTATCAATTGATACTTTACAAATGGATTAATATTACCATTTAATTAAGGTGTTTTATGACGTATGAAGTTTTCAAACATTGTTGTACCATGCTATGAATCAGCAGGATTCTCTATATTAATATGATTATTGCCATAAATTGATTCTACTGCCCCAATATAGTTATAACTTTTTCATCTCTAAATCCATCTCCAATTACATCACAAGTTTCATTTTTTTGACCCAAATGGAAATCCATATATATATTATGTCCAAAGATATGATTTCCATTCCTTTCATTACGCACTATTTCAAAACAATGTCATACATTAGATTAGATCATAACATTATGAATCATAATCTATAATTATAAAATAGGTGAAACACTTGACATAACTTGAAATTTTATTTATTTCTAATCTCCAAACTATAAACCTAGTATCATTGTAAATATTCTCAAATCATAAAAATATTTTCAAATATTTTATAATGGTTTGTATAGAAAATATAAATTAACCCAAGCACATATCCCAAGAGTGTCCAACCAATTGTATAGTATTGGTAGACATGTCGTACACCAAAATAATGGTTGAAATGTACTCAACCAACTCTTATCAAGGTTATTACCACTAGAGGAACTTATTCCAAAACCATATCCACTTGAACTATCCGGATAGGAATGTATTTCTTTAAAAAAATCATTACCATACTAAAAAAAGTGATGATAATATCCTATAATTAGACATATCCTCATGGTTTGTTATATGGTTATGTTCCCTAATCTACATTTTACTAAATCTAGTTCCTAATATTTCTACTAAACATGGTCTAATATCAACTGTAACATTAACTCTAGTAGCCTAGATCTAGTGGATATTTTACTACATTATATCAAAATATAAGGAAACATATCACAATGTATCAAATATTTTAGTAGTCTTGGGAGACTAGGTACATACATGAATCCCACATTATATTCTAAAATATAAAATATAATATCGTATTTTCTTTTAGAACATCATTATTTTCTATAGCATATCCTTGTATATCATTTATATTAAATATTCAAGGATCCTGGGGAAAAAGAAACATAATAAATGGGTGATCTCATATGCCTAGTAAGGGAATGCTTATAGAAAAATCTATCTTAAAATAAATAAAATAAAAATTATATGGATGAGATAAAAAATAATAAAATTTTCTATATAACTAATACCATAAAATGGGGAATAAAATCATGGATAACATAATAACATAAAAAATCATGTGGATAATAATAACTGGTTTCATAATGATATAATTCATAATGTTGGACATCATAATTTTTCTATCAAGGCATTAGCAAAGAAAAATACATAAACATGTAAGGAATACTCTAAATACCCAAACTAGTTTATCTTATGAGACTAAGTAATGCATCTTGGACTATAATGATCACTACCATTCACTAACTATGTCTAATGCTTTTGTAACTCCCTGACCCTAGTTACCCAGAGTCGGTGCATTATTACATAACATTGGCATGAACACAAAAGATCAAGTCTCGAAAGACCGATTAGTTTAGTATCCATGAAACACTAGATACATTCATAAGTTTTACATTACATCATGAAATTAAAACAATAACAACATATTGTCCCCTTTGAACACACTTATCCCTTAGACTATCTCTGCAGGTTAATCATAATACACTTCTTCACATCCTGGGAAAAATAAAACATAGAAAGGGGTGACCTCAGATGCTCAGTAAGGATAATAATATAGTTGAGACTTTCATAAACAAGCTTAAACATTTAAGGAAATTGTATACCTAAAACAAAATCCTTTTAAACTTAAACTTAAGAATAACATGGAAAAAATAAAATGAAATAATTCCTCTTGCTTATTCACAGGGATATTTTACTAGTCGAATATTCACATGCAATATCAATAACCACTTTCATAATGATGGAATGCATAATGCCAGACTATCATAACAACATAGTCATGGCCTTGTGCCAAGACTAAAAATACGATTTTTTCAAGGTCATGTGCCAAGACACTAGTTTTTCTCATGAGACCTACCGATGCATAGAGGAGCTATAGCGGGATCCACCAGTCACTTATTAAGTCCAATGCATTCCTCATATGAATAGTTTTAAACATAACATAAACATTCGTATTAAAACTAGCATACAAAATGTCAATACTTTCTCCACAAACCTTGAATGATATAAAAATAACGCATCAACAGTAAAAAATATCACAAAACCCATAATACAATATAGATGTTCTATATCATAATAAATCAACTTCAAATAATCTTAAAATCCATCAAAGGATATTGACATAGATGAAATCAAAATTATTTGAGGGAAATATCTATTTTTTGAAATAATTTAAAAGTCACATAATTATAAAAGAAATCATCTAATATTTAAATATTATTATAAGATTCTAAGGGAAGATTCAATGATTTTGTAATTGTGGAAAATATCTGCAGCCACTGTATAAGTTAGAAAAGAAATTCTTACCTTAATTTTCTCGAAAATGTCAAAAAGTACCTTGTTTGGAAAATGACAGAAAGATTCCTTTCAAAAACGTATAAGGTCAAATAAGGGTATAAATGACTTTAAACCATTGTATAATAAATAGAAAAAATGTTTTGAAATACATTTTTAAGAAACATGGATGTGGATGATAAAGTGGTCCCAGTAGCTAATTACATATGAACAACCTTTAATAATGAAGAGGTTGTAGAATTAACCCTTACCTCGTGTCTGAATTGACTCGATCGTTCTTTATTATCCTGAATAAAAAAACTATAGTTAATATATATTATCTTAAGAATATTTTTCAAGTACATTATTCCTTTTAAATCACTTATTACCATGTTATGAACATTATGTAATCATTTAATTTAATAACTGTCGTTTTGTCGATCCTTGGTACTTGAGTCAAAAATAAACTTCTTATAATTACAAGTTGTTTATGTGGTAACATATCCATTATCTCCAGAATTATATTCATTGTTTAGATATCATATATTTCATATATATCCAGTATATACATTCATTTATAATATTACATAACATTTAGAGTTAAGAAATGAAATGCACTGTTCATGGAGACGGTAATCCGTACGTACGCATGAATGCTACTTTCATTTCTATTTTGTATTTAATGGAATGAAATAATAATTATATAAAGGTATATTATAATTCTAGTAAAATATCATATATAATATCATTAACTTCATCCTTTATAATTCACACATATGGCATTAACGATTCAAATCACTTCGAGGGGGCGGTAGTCCGCACTTCCTAAAATGAAATTATCGCGTTTACCCATAATGGAAATCATAAAGTTATTCCATAAATGAAAAATACATAATCATAAGGAAAACATAAACATAATATATATCATATATAAATATATTTACATCTTAATGTCCACCATGAGATGTGTTAAAAGAATATTTGAACAATCATTATTTCATGAGGCAGTAATTCGCCACCCACTGAAATAGTATGTTCTTTAACCATTAGACGGAGGTGTGTGTAAGTTTAGTTTGAATCCTTCTCATAAAAACATCCAGGTATATTGAGGATACTGGTGTTGTTACAAAAGACAATAATAAAAGGAGTTTAGGGGTTGTAGAAGTAAAATAAAATAAAATAAGTTAAGAGAAATCGTTACCTTTAGTTTGGGTAACTCCCTTTGGTTTGAACCAAAAGGACTCTTGAAGAGCATTCTACCTAAGGTAAGGATTCTAGGATAAAGATAGGGAAGTTGAGAGGGTATTTGGGCATATTTGGTCCAAGCCAAATGGATTTGATGGTGTGAATAAGGTGGTAGAGGTGTGAGCCTTTTATAAGGGGGGAGGAGGGGCACTCTTGGAAAGTCATGAAATGTTTATTATGAAATAATCTTAGAATTTTGAAGGTCCCACAATGATATATTTAGAGTATAAGGTGATAAGGGTTCGAAATCCACCCATACAATAGGCTTTATAAAAGTTTAAGTCTTAGAGTTTACCTTATCTTTTCATTTTATTTAAATCGTTCATTAATGAGGTAATCACTGCATCATCATGGTGTCATAAATAAATTTCGTTATTTAATGTCTAAAAATTATAAAACAAATACAATGATGTAGGAAATATTTTTATCGTTCCAATTACTATTTATATTCTAATAGATCATTTATGTAGACAAATTTAAAATTGTTTTACTTAGGTGTTACATACTTTTGTTATATTTTCCTTTCTTTAAAAAATAAAATGATAAAATGTCACTATCACACAAAAGTGATTCCATGGGGTCCCTAAGATGGAACAAAGAATCCCATGGTAGGCCATGACACTAAAAATAGAATTTTGACACATTTTGGGGTCATTTTTTTATTTCTATGATATAATTTTACTACCCTTTACTACTCGATTACTAATTAATCATGTTAATTAAAGATAATTGTCGTCATTACTATTCATAATGTCCCAAAAAAGAGTCATAATAACATAATTTGGACCTTCGGATTCCAAATATGGAATCTATTTTACCAAATTCCAAACACAGAAATTTCAGTAATTAATTTAAAAATAATTCTCGTTGTCAAAACCAAAGATGGGTTACTAAGAAGTAAAATCTATTAAAAGATTGACTTGTTTTTACATCCAATTGAAAATCGAAATTACTTCCAACGAACAAAATTGTATTATTTGATAAAAAAATAAGTCAATTATACTTTAAAACCAATTAAAATAACAATCTAACTATATAAATAAATTGGATGAAAAAGCAGTTTTGAATTAAAATACAACATTTTTCACTATTCATTAAAAATGAACATTATCAGAAAAATACCAAAAATTCACCCTATTCTATATTTGATATTAAAAATTAAAAAATAATTTCCATTTTACAAAAAAAAAACATAGAAGTTTCATTAATAAATTATATAGTTAATTCTCGTTGTCAAAACAAATAGCGTGTTTTTAAGAAACAATATCTATCAAAAGATTGACCATTGTTTATGTCCAATTTAAAAGTGAAATTAATTATAATGACCATCATTGAATAAAATGGTAAAAATATATTATAATTATAATTTAAAATCACTCAATAATATAATTTATCAATATAAATTATTTTTATTTAAAAAGTTGTTTTTAAGTATTTATTTACTATTCATCGAAAATTGGAAGTTCTCAGAAAAAATACCAAAAATTCAACTTAGGATAATTTCAATATTACGAATCAAAAAATGAAGTCCATTTAGAAATATAATATTTATATAATTTCAAAAAGTGGGTATTACTATTAATAACGGCTACTATGATTGGTCGCAGTGTGTTAGAATCTCGAACTTGCGTACAATGCAAGCTATTGCATTATTGAAAGAGAAGTGTATCGTGGAAGCTTGGGGTGTTACATTCTCCCCTCCTTCAATAAATTTCATCCACGTAATTTGAAATTGTTCTTCGAAAATAAAATGTTGAAAATAGAAAATACTTTTGTGGAAATCCTACATCGGAAATAAGGTTAATAAAATTTAGTCTTAATAAGAGGGAAAGGGCAATGAAAAAGTCACCACCAAATTATGATCTCGATTAGGAGAACATTTGTGGAAATTAAAGACACCTAATTGGAGGGAAACCCTAAATATTTTTAGGTAGTAATTGATGTCATCAATCACAAACAAATATAAAATTGAGGTCCTCAAAGCCATAAATCTAAGGAAATTTAAAATATCATCATTTCAACAAAAAATAAGGTATTAAGATAACACGTTTTTTTGTTTTAATATACCTTTACTAAAGTTTAATAATTAATTTATTCATAGAATAAGAGATATGTATATATATATACTTGACAAGTAGAGTTTCAACCTTCAACTAATTTCTACCACAAACTCATCTTTCAATCAAAAAGATAATAGAACTAAAAAATATTATATTTATCCTAATCATACAAGGTTACAAATATTAAAACAAACCATTTAGATTCAGAAAACTATTTTTTAATAACCAGGGACATCCTATAGGCTAGTGGTAGGTAATAAAGGCCTGTCACACTATGGTTGTGGGTTCGATTCCTGAAGCTTTGTCCGACATGACGGGTTATCCCCCGACCTGCGGGTTGTCCTTTTCCTAAAACTATAGTATTATAATATTCTAAAAATAATCTTCATAAATGTTTTAACCTTAAACAATACTATCCAAATATCAACTTAATCCATTCCAACCTTTATAGTTATCCAAAATACCTCTGTCCAGACTTTCTCTAAAAGGTCTCTAAATTCCAAATTCAATTGTAACACCAGATTCCCCAAACAAAGTAAATTTTCTCTTATTGTCACATACTAAAAATATGATTACCTTCATCATATTAAAACCTTGATGAAAACAAAAAAGTACTGTAGTACAATCCTTATATATATCACATTATTCTTATAACCGTAATATAGTTCTTGAGTCCAAAAACCAAAATCCAATAATTATTCAACTTCATTTGTAGTAATAGCATAAGCTTGTCCTTTCTCCCTTGGCCTTTTCTAAGGTAATTTTCTATGGCACTTAGGGAATTAATTTGCATAATGCCCCATTTCTATACAATTTTAGCATCCAACATTGACATCCTCTTTCTTTCCCTTACAATCAGAAGTCTGGTGACCTTATTCTCCACATTTGTAACAAACTCTCATTCCTTTTAGGCAAGTACCAGGGTGTTTCTTACCAAATTTATCACATAATGGTAAATCCTTCTTTACCTTTTTCCCTTTATATGAATCTTGCGCCACTGTTATCTTATTCTCTTGCTTTACTTTGTTGTCATAAGACTTAGATAATTCATTTTCTTTCTTGATAGCATACGAGACAATATCTTCGTACGATGTGAAGGATTATGATACTAAAGCTCGACTGAGAAATGGTTTTAACACATCAAAGAAATGATCGATTTTACTTCTTGGGTTATGTATATAATCTGAAGCATGCCTTGCTAACCTTGTAAAGTTAGACTCATACATTGCAACATTCTCGTCATCCTTTTGCCTCAGACTAGGAATTGTCTTTCCATATCTTCTCGATGGTCATGAGGAAATTAGTTTTCTAAGAAAATATCTTTAAACTATCTCTATTCCATACTTGATACTTCTCCATCTTCCTTTGTATTTTGAATCAATGACCACCATTGATCAACATCTCCAGTGAGGTGGTAAACTGTCATGACAACTTTTTCCCTTTCACTACTCCCTAAAGCCTAAAATATTTTTTTCTAGGGAATTTATCCATTTCTCAACTACTAATGGATTCGTAACCCCATTAAATGTTGGTGGTTGTTTCCTCATGAATCGGTCTAACATTGATCCTCCACGTTGCGGATCAGGGTGCTCCATACGAGGAAGATTATTATTCATAACCTGAGTGAGTTGTTCCAGTATGGTGATAAGATGATCAGCACTAGTTGTATCACCAGCTCTACTATAATTATCTTGCGCAGGAGGGAAATCCCTACCTGGACTGCTTGCATTGATACGGTTTCCATTTCTTCCACTAGAATCCATTTCTAAACAATATCATAAACTATATTAGTTTATGAATCGAAATACATAATAACAAACTTGGAAAACAATTAACATAAATTGAACAGTTTATGGATATAATACATAATCATAAAAATGTTTTCATTGAGGAAGTATATACTCATAAACCCTTCATAATGGTTTTTAAAAAAATCGTGAATTATCTTAAGAATATCCCCTGGGAGTGTCGTAACTAAGAGTGCAGCAAGGCCCGTTATCATGTACCAGGTTACCCTAGGTCAAGCCCAAAACTCCTTGTCGGAGTTTTCACTCCTAGTTACATCTATGCCAGAGCCGCCTCTACCTTCTTGTATCTAGAAAGGGATGTATTACTCAGAAAATACACAAAATCTCTAATTTACCAAAATTCTGGGATGTTCTACTATACTAATCCTCAAAGACAATCTTATGGAAATGTGCTCTAATCTGAGTTTACCTAAATATAGATTCCAAGGTTAGTACTAAACTTCCTCCGATACCAACTGTAATGCCCCAACCCTAGTTACCCAGAGTTGGTGCATTATTACATAACATTGGAATGATCACAAAAGATCAATTCTCAAAAGACCGATTAGTTTAGTAGCCTTGAAACACTAGATACATTCATAAGTTTTACATTACATCATGAAATAAAAAACAATAACAACATATGGCCCCCTTTGAACACACTTATCCCTTAAACTATCCTTATAGGTTAATCATCATACACTTCTTCACATCCTGGGAAAAATAAAACATATAAAGGGCTGAGCTTATATGCTCATTAAGGATAACAATATAGCAGAAACTTTCATAAACAAGCACAAACATTTGAGGCAATTGTATAACTAAAATAAAATCCTTTTAAACTTGAACTTCAGAATAAAATGTAAAAATTAAAATGAAATAATTCCATTTACTTATTCAGATAGATATTCTACTAGTCTAATATTCCCATGCAATATCAATAACCACTTTCATAATGATGGAATGCATAATGCGTGACTATCATACCCACATAGTCAAGGCCTTGTGCCAAGACTACAAATAAAATTTTTCCAAGGCCTTATGCCAAGACACTAGTTTGTCTCCTGAGACCTAATGATGCATTGAAGAGCTATATTGGGCTCCACCCGTCACTTATTAATTCCAATTCATTCCTCATATGAATAGGTTTAAACATAACACAAACATTCGTATTAAAACTACCATATGAAATGTCAATACTTTCTCCATAAACCATGAATTGTATAAAAATAACACATCCACATTCAAAAATATCACAAAACCTTTAATAAAATATGGAAGATTTGTATCATAATAATTCAACTTCAAATAGGCTTACAATCCATCAAAGGATGTTGACATAGATGAAATCAAAACTATTTGAGAGAAATATCTCTTTTTTGAAATCATTTAAAAGTCACATAATTATAAAATAAAACATTTACATTGAAAATATTATTATAATAATGTAAGGGAATCTTCAATGATTTTACAATGGTGTAAAATATCCACATCCTCCGTATAAGTTAAAAAATACATTCTTACCTTAATTTTGTCAAAAATGTGAAAAAGTACCTTGTTTGGAAAATGACAGAAATATTCCTTCCAAAAACATATAAGGTCAAATAAGGGTATACATGACTTTAACCCATTGTATAATAAATAGTAAAAATGTCTTGAAAGAAATTTTTAAGAAACATGGATGTGTATGATAAAGAGGTCCCAATAGATAATTACATATGAAAAACCTTGAATAATGAAGAGGTTGTAGAATTAACCCTTACCTCGTGTCCGAGATGAATCGATCGTTCTTTAATATCCTGAATAAAATACAATAGTTAATTTCTATTTTATTAAGAACCTTTTTGAAGTTCATTATTCCTTTTACATCACTTATTACCATGTTACGAACATTATGTAATCATTTAATTCAATAACGGTCATTTTGTCGATCCTTGGTACTTGAGTCAAAAATAAACCTCTTATAATTACAAGTTGTTTATGTGGTAAAATATCCATTATCTCCAGAATTATATTCATGATGTAGATATCATATATATCATATATATCCAGTATATATGAGCATTTATAATATTACATAACATTTAGAGGTAAGAAATAAAATGCACTGTTTATGGAGACGGTAAGCCGTACGTACGCATGAACGCTACTTTCATTTATATTTCATATTTAATGGAATGAAATAATATTTATATAAAGGTATATTATAATTCTAATAAAATATCATATATAATATCATTAACTCCATCCTTTATAATTCCCAAATATGGCATTAACGATTCAAATCACTTTGAGGGGGCGGTAGTCCGCACTTCCTAAAATGAAATTATCTCGTTTACCCATAATGGAAATCATAAAGGTATGCCATAAATGAAAAATACATAAGCATAAGGAAAACATAAACATAATATAAATCATATATAAATATAGTGACATCTTAATGTCCACCATGAGAGGTTTTAAAAGAAGATTTGAACAATCATCATTTCATGAGGTAGTAATTCGCCACACACAGAAACGGTATGTTCTTTAAACATTAGACAATGGTGTGTGTAAGTGTAGTTCGAATCCTTCTCATAAAAACATCCAAGTATATTGAGGATACTTTTGTTCTTACAAAAGATAAGAATAAACATAGTTTAGGGGTTTTAGAAGTAAAATAAAAGAAAAGAAGTTAAGAGAAATCGTTACCTTTATTTTGGGTAACTCCATTTGATTTGAACCAAAAGGACACTTGAAGAGATTTCTGCCTAAGGTAAGGCTTCTAAGATGATGAGAGGGAAGTTTAGAGGGTATTTGGGTAGAGGTTGGCCGAGCCAAATGGCTTTGATGGTGTGAATAAGGTGGTAGAGGTGGGGGTCTTTTATTAGAGAAGAGGAGCGGCACTCTTGGAAATTCATGAAATGTTACTTTATTATGAAATGATTTTCAGATTTTATGTCACGAACTATCCTTGGGGCCCGTTTCGTGACTACCCCAAGCCCACCTTCCATATTCCAGGGGCTGGCGACTAGCACCAAATGCATAAATTCCAAAAGAAGGGAAGGCATTCCCGTTTATGAAGTAACATACACAACAGAGTACGCAAGTGAAGTAAGCACTAAGTAAAACTGGGTACAAGGTAAGTGTTGAAAAGTAAATGGGCCAGTATACAAACCCAACTGAAAGTACAGTACAACTGAATGTAAAGTACAATAGTAGTAAGTAAAACATAAACACTGAGTCGTCCTCCGAAAATCCCACCTGAAGGGTGGGTAATACAGTCTCCTCAACTCCTCGGGTCCGGTCATCCGCTCCGTGTACGTCCCGCCAAGTGGTCTACCTCCGGGTACCGTTCAGCTCCACAAGACTCCACCTCGATCAGTGATGTCCGTTGTCTGCATCCAACACAACATAGTGTGGGCATATCTCGTACAGGGGTGAGTATACGATAATAAGTAGGGACCCCGAGACCCCCCGAAGGTCTCTCATAATCCATGAAGGATAAACCACAAAGGAAAGATACAATCATGAAGTATCAATCGACTCTACTTAGGTATATGACCATACATATACCTAAGTCATCAATTACAAATGGCTCCAATCCTCGAGCCCAAGCACAACCCAGTCCACACAGGGAAACACAACCCAGTACACACAGGAAAACACAACCCATTCCACACAGGAAAGCAAGTCAATCACATCAATGATAATTATTGAAAATCAAGACTCAGATCACACAGGTATATAATTCATAAGGTGATAGAGATGATCATATGTAGCCACTTTTTCATCTAAACTATTGGACCCACATAGGATACAAGACCATCTAAGCTGTCAGACCCACATAGGATACAATACCAGCTACTCTGCTGAACCCACTCAGGATACAAGTACATAGGTCAAATACTGTCGAACCCACGTAAGATACAAGAACAATAGTCATCGTCGTCGAAACCACAGAGGATACCAGTATGGACTTCATCACTACCGAAACCACATAGTATCCAAGTACAGTGGTCCTCGCTGCCGAACCCACGGAGGATCCAAGTGCATTCATCATCATCGCAGTCGCAGCCAGCTCTAGAGTTCCCGCACACAGCATGCTCGATTCTGGGAGGGTCCGCTCCTCGAGAAAAAGAGTCGATACATCAACTATCACGAAGTCCAGAGTTTATGTATCCCTATGTTCTGTCTCATCAAAAGAAACCCAATGTGAGAGACGGCGCATCAATCGGACGCCCGGTCTGAGAGTTATTGGTTTTTCCGTCCCAGGGACCCGGTTGGTTTTTAAGCTAGAACCAACCCAACTGTACTCCAACTGCGTCCAAAACTCAAGTGTAGTAATCCAAAAGGACTTTCTCATCAAGAGGAATTCAAAACAGTTGACAGTACATCAAACGGACGTCCGGTCCTTAAGATATAAGTGTTTCTGCTACAAGGGCCCGGTTGGTTTTGGGATCGAACCAACCTGACTATACCCAAAATTTGCCGAAACATCGACTGTAATATACCGAAACATCTGACTCGATCCAAGGATTCCTATACAACTGACGGTGCATCAATTGTAGGTCCGTAGCTCAAGTTATGGGCAGAAGACCAAAAACGGTCCGAAGTGGGGGATCTGGGCCTCGTCCGACCAGGCCCAACCCCCCCCCCCCCCCCCCCCCGGGGTCAGCCCGAACCGAATCGACCCAACCAAGGTCTAGGTCCGGCCCGGCCTGGTCCGCACGACCCGCCCCGCCCCGGTCGGGGGGTACGCTGGCTCAGACAGCAAGCCGAGCGGGGGATGCGGCCCCCGCTTTTTGTGGACGCGGCGCCAGGGTGGCACCGCGGATTCCCTGGATCTTGCGCAGCCATGGGATCCGGCCCTCGCCGTCACTGCTTTAGCCGTAGAGGGCTTCTGCCGGGGGCTTCCGCGGGCCACCGAAGTCATTCCGGTGGTCCGATTTTGCTCCCATCTGCGCATGTGGTCGTCTCAAGACCCGTACATCACTGCGAAGGCCTCCAATCGCCATATCGATCCCATTTCATTGTCTCCAATTATTCCGCACATCAAGACCAAATTAGCGGTGGGTTCGGACTTGTACGTTAGTCCGCACCCACCGCGTTAGTGGTTCTAAACATCACCAAACTATTTTCACACCTTGCCGTTGGTATGAAATCACATAATGAAATATATAAAAATTCCCCTACATCAACAGTTGATGTTGGACGTTGGCGTCACGGGGAAATGAATTGTAGGTGATGTCAGAGTGCGCCAAGGAGGAAGCGGTGTCTCCTCTCTTTTCACATAGAAGAGGATGGGTGGCGCATTGCCGTTCTTCGTGGAACCGGCATTCTTCATTGGAAGTTAGCGTTCTTCCAAAAAACTCAAGAACTCTCCCCCGATCTTCCTTTCGCACAATGAAGCTCTCCCAAAAATTAAATAATAGGCTCCTCATATTATTTAATTACACATGCAAAGAAACTCCCAGAATTAAATCACCACATTTAATAATGTGTTAACAAACAATTAAGGAACAGAGAGGGAAGGTACCCATTAATTAAATGTGTTGGCAATAAAATGGGGGGGTTTCCAATTTAATGAGGGGTTGTTAATGGGATTGGTGGAAATTAAATGGTGGGGCTCGTGTGGGCCCCACCTCTCTAACATCCACACTTGGGTAGTTAAGTGGTTATGGGCCCCACCCTTAACTACCCATGGGAGGGAATAACCACCTTATAAAATAAAAATTATTCCGACAGTTTTTATTTACTTCTTAAATAAACTTCCAAAAATATCTTCTCCTCCTTTATGAATGCAACTACGGTAAGTGTCCCTTTAAGCAATTACCAATGTTGCGAGTTCATCGGTGCCCCTGGATTTTAATTCTGAGCACCGGTTCAAAATATAGAAAAACTCGCTTGTTCTTTTACTGAATGTACCCAAGCTAAACTGAGGAAATTGATTCCGGGCACACTGGGCCTCAGAATCAAGTGTCGTTAGAAGCCACAGACTCGCAAAATTCCAAAGTATTTAAAAAGAAATTTCCTTGAAATTTTTGGCTATTTACATCACTCCCACCTCAGGGATTTACGTCCTCGTAAAGCTATGATAGAGATAATATTTTCATAATTTTTCATATGTTTTTAAATGATTTAACCCCTTCAAATTAATCAATTTGATCTGATTTGTATCATTTTAGTATTTTGGTGAATTATGGGCTTAATTGTGGAAATTGGTTAATTCTGGAAATTTAGCAGTTTTGTGAAGCTTTTGTATTTCGGTCATATCATTTATATATTTGATACAAATTGTATGATTCATTTTTTGTAGTATTTCAATGCTCATGGGATTCATTTTACCCTTCTGGACCCAAAGCTCAATCCATCATTTGGAAGCTCAATGTCAGCTCACAATTCAGGCCTCGAAAACTGCGTACAGAACTGCATAATTTTATTGTGGGGCCCATATATAAATAAAGGTCGAACCTTTGGAGCTTAAATTTTACATGGAGATATATAACATCCTAAGGAACAACTTTCATTAAGATTGATGCGTCTGATTCATTCATTTTCAAGGTCATTAATGCGTTGGAACTCGGTGTTTTGGAATACAAAGAGTCACCTGGACATAATTAAATATCCGGCGTAATGTGGACATATCTCCTTCATAACTGGACCAATAAGGCTCAAAGTTTGTTCGTCGACAGAAGCGATGTAGAGGAACAACTTTCAAGAAGGAAAAATTCCCAAATTCTGTCATTTACTATTCCAACCGGACTCAATATTTCAGGGGAGTAATTTTGGAGGGAAATTTTCTACTCACCAAGCCTATAAATAAGAGTATTCACTTCCATTCAAAGGGGTTGAAGAAGGTGCAAGAAGGGATGTGCTGGAGGATTGAGTTTTTGATGTTGTTTTTAATTTATATCTTCTTTTTTACTTAGTTTTATTATGCTCTCTTCTTCCCCATTCAACTCTAATACCCTTCACATGGAGGGGTAAAACCTTTGAGTGATCGGGGAAGGGGGACTTTATCTTTTGTAATGTCGGAGTTTTGTACCTAAATGTATAACCTTGTATTTCTTTTTAATGACATCTATTCTTATTGTTTCCCAATTCTCTTAATGCGATCATGTTTTGAGTTTGGTGTATTCATTTTTAATAGCTTTGGTTAAATACTTTTTATCTCCCTCTGCCTAGTGCAATTTGTCTCGATCGAGCAGATTGCGTTAGGTGGTGAGTGTCTAACGATCGTTGGAACGTGTGTGGAAGTAGTAAACTTTTTCTAGAGTTCTAAGGATAAAAAATTCCCGATTGGGACTTGCCTTAGTTGTTTAGGAATTGTTTATGAACATCCATTCACATAAGAGTGAGTTCTATTTTCTTCTTTAACCAAGGGTGATAGATGACTCGATCGAGGAGTCTTTCATTTGTCATTCAAGAGGAAGAGATGTGAGATGATATTTGTGACTATGATGACATTAAAAAAGGTGATCGTACCCTGACCTCATCACTCTCTTCATCCATTAGTGTTCAACCTTTCTTTTCAATTGCTTTCTTTATTTTTGAACTGAAACAGCTTTCAAAAAGAACCTCTTCTTCTTTCTTTAATTTAAGTGACAAACGTAATTGTTGTGAACTCCTCTCTGGAGACAACATAGTTTACCCACTTTGCTACATTTTAACTTAGGTTTTATTTTTTTTTGTCACACCCCACGACAGGAACGTGTCAAGTTACAACATAAACTACTGAAACAAATGGGGGTACTGAGCACGCATCTGAGCCACCCGCTCCCATTTGCTCTCTTAGAGGTTCTCGTGCTTCCAACAAATGTGCACCAGAGGAATCGAACATCCATGTAGGACCCGCTCCTATCGATCCTCGAAATCCACTGGGACCTCCACAAATGTCATCCCGTCATCGATATCCATCTCCCTGTGGTCGATGATATGTGACGGGTCGTGCACATATCTCTTCAACTGGGATACGTGGAAGACGTCGTGCACCCGGTGCAGCTGAGGTGGAGGGGTCAGGAAGTAAGCCACCTCACCTACTCTGCTGAGGACCTGGAAAGGCCCGATGAAGCGTGGAGATAACTTGCCTCCCTAGCCAAATCTCTGCAACCCACGCCGAGGTGAGACCCATAAGAAAACATGGTCGCCATCCTCAAACTCCAGTGGTCTCCGCCTCCTATCAAAAAAGGACTTATGTCTGCTCTCTGCAGTCCTCATCCACTCCTGGATGATCTACACATTCTCGGTCATAGCCTGAACCATCTCCGGTCCTATGTGTGCTGACTCCCCCGGGTCAGTCCAACACAGAGGTGATCTGCATGGTCGGTCGTACAGTGCCTCGTAAGGTGTCATCCCAATGGTGGAGTGGTAGCTGTTGTTGTACGCAAACTCCACCAAGGATAGGATACCCTCCCAACTGCGACCAAAGTCAAGGACACATGCACTGATCATGTCCTTGAGTGTCTGAATGGTCCTCTCTAGCTGGCCATCCGTGTGTGGGTGAAAGGCAGTGCTCAAGCGTTGCTGCATCCCAAAAGCCTCCTGTAACCCCTTCCAAAGCTGGGAAGTAAAGCGAGCATCTCAATAGGAGACGATAGATGATGGCACACCATGAAGTCGTATGATCTCTTGAACGTAGAGGCATCCCAAGATCTCTACTGAGCCCTTCTCTCTGATCGGTAGGAAGTGGGCTGAATTGGTGAGTTGTTCTACGATCACCCAGATGGTGTCGTGTCCTCTAGAAGTATGTGGGATCCCCCTCAAGAAATAAATGGATATCCTATCCCACTTCCACTCTAAAACGTCTCGAATCCAGAACTGGCACTTTGAGAGCTTTCCATAAAGCTGGTGATCTCAGAGTATATCCAGTACAACCCGTAAGTGGTAGGCATGCTCCTCTTCGGTAGTCGAGTAAATCATTATATCGTCAATGAAGACTATGACAAACTGATCGAGGTAGGGCTAGAAGATCTTGTTCATGAGACTCATGAACACTGCTGGAGTGTTGGTCACACCGAAGGGCATGACCAAGAACTCATAGTGGCCATACCGACACCTGAAGGTCATCTTCGGCACATCCTTATCCCGAACTCAGAGCTAATGATAGCCCAACCTAAGGTCTATCTTTGAGAACCACCGTGCCCCCTTGAACTGATCAAAGAGGTCGTCAATCCTCGGAAGCCGATACTTGTTCCTCACGGACACATGGTTTAGGAGATGGTAGTCAACAGACAATCTCAAGCTCCCATCCGCCTTTTTGGAAAATAGAATCGGAGAAGCCCAGGGTGAAACCCTGGGTCGGATGAAACCTTTCCAATGTAAGTCCCCCAGCTGTACCAGAAGCTCACGAATCTCGGAGGGATCCATCCGATATGATGGAGTGGATATCAGTGATGTCACGGGGTACAAGTCTATATAGAAATCTACCTCCCTATAAAGAGATAGTCCTGGAACATCATCAAGAAAAACTTCCGCATACTGATCCACCATAATAGGAAAACTCAGACTCCAGACATCAATCACTCCGACGATGAGACTAGCCAACTGATGTTTGATTTGCTGCCCTCTCCTCTACGTGAGTCCATCCTGTGCTGTGAAGGTTCCCTTCTCACTGGTGAAGGTGAACCTAGTCCCATACACGTGGACACACCGCACCTTGTGCCTAATACAGTTGATATGAGCATGTACTAAAGATAACCAGTCCATAATCAAGATGACGTCGTAAAGCCTCGATGCCGCTACAAGAAGATCCCAGCAGAAGCTCTCGCTTCCTGGAGTAAGCTCACACTGCCAGCACCAGTGCGTAATCATCGATTCTGCTCCTGTAGGATTCTCTAGTCGTAAGGATCGAGCCAATGGCTCCGTCGGAATCTCCGAGCTCTGAACAGGGGAGCAACAATAAAAGAATGACTTTAACCTGTGTCTATAAGAACTTCAGCAAAGGTGAAGTAGAAATAGATAGTACCTCGAATAATCTTGGGTTCACCGTGGTTGTAATCCTCCAATTCCTGGAGCTCAGCCTGCCTCTGCCCACCAGCTCCCTGTGGTTGGGGTGGACCGCCTGGGGGTGGTGGTGGTAGAGCCTCGAAGCATCTTCCACCACTCGTTGCTCGGCCAGCTCCTCTGCCTCGTCCACCTGCTCCCTGTGGACCGCCATGGTCAAACCTCTGCCTCTGCCTGGGAGGTCCCTCCACTTTTTGTTGCTCATCTACTTGGCGGGTTGGGCAGTCATGAGCCATGTGGCCCTACCCGCCGCATGCATAGCACTGTCTGCTCCTCGTAAGGCTAGCTCTGTGCCGTGTGCCCCGCACAGCTGAACCTGAATCTTGAGGTCGCCCACCTGTCGGCCTGTTCCACTTGGACCCCTGCGTCATCTATCAATTTTCGGCTTCAGAAGACTCAACTCCGTGTCATCCTGAGGTGGGTCTCGCTGCTGATGGCTGGTCGGGGAGAAAGCTCTCCACTAACAGGGCTCGCTCCAGCACCCCCGCCTGCATCGGGATGCTGAGGGGAATCGTCGAAGCTCTGATCTCATGCCTTAGTCCCTGCTCAAAGGTCTGGGCCCAGAAGAATGGGTCCCGTACCATGTCTGTGGAGTAGCGCGAGAGGTTGGTAAATCTCACCGAGTACTGGGCTACTGACATGCTGCCCTACCGCAGCTGTAGCAACTCCTGGTTGCGCACCGCACAGAGGGTGGCTGGAACAAACTCCGGGCGAAAGAGGATATCGAAGTCTGTCCATAGTAGAGATGCCTCATCGTGCACATGGAGCATCAGCCTCCACCATCTACCTGTTCCTGCAGGCAAGAGACTGGCAGAATGAATCACCATAAGATCTGCTGGTGTCCCTACCAGTCTGAAGACTCTAACGATGGCCTCCATCCAATCCTCGGCTGCCTGAGAATCTGTCTCTCTGCAGAACCTGGGCGGCCTCTATCTCTGAAACTCGTGCAACCCGCTCAGGCGGCGTGCACTCTCTGCCACTAGGGCTAGTAGCATAGGTGGCTCAACAGGTAGTGGTACCGCTGGTGCCTCTACGGTAATGGGGCCCTACAGCAAGGCCTCATCACTCGGTGGGCAGCCATCTCACACGTAACTAGGAACCCTGGCTAGCTGCCTTCGTGGGGCCATCCTAAAAAGAAACAGGTGTGCCACGGTCAAACAGTATACCTGGTGAGCTGACACAAAGTAATCACAAAGAAAACTTTTAAAAGGAAAACACACACGCAATCAGTGTTTCTGTGCACTGAGTCAGAAACCAGAGGTCAGGGTCCTAGTGTATGGATATTTCTGCCGCCACACCAACACTGGACTCCCTGGATTGATCACCACACTCAATACTCTTAACACTATTGCTTCATAGAATGGAAAGATCAGAGTCCTGAGTTCTTCGGTAGAACCGACTCCTCTGATACCAATTTGTCACGACCCATCCTTGGGGCCTGTTTCATGACTACCCCAAGCCTGCCTTCCATAGGCTAGGGGCTGGTGACTAGCACCAAAGTCGTAAATCCCAAAAGAAGGGAAGGCATTTCCTTTTATGAAGTAACATACACAACAGAGTACGCAAGTGAAGTAAGCACTAAGTAAAACTGGGTACAAGGTAAGTGGTGAAAAGTAAATGGGCCAGTATATAAACCCAACTGAAAGAACATTCCAACTGAAAAGAAAGTACAATAGCAGTAAGTAAAACAGCAACACTGAGTCGTCCTCTGGAAATCCCACCTGAAGGGTGGGTACAGACAGTCTCCTCAACTCCTCGGGTTCGGTCGTCAGCTCCGTGTACGTCCCGCCAAGTGGTCCACCTCAGGGTAACGTCTAGCACCACAAGCCTCCACCTCGAATAGTGTTGTCCATCGTCTGCATCCAACACAATGTAGTGCGGGCATAGCCCGTATAGGGGTGAGTATACTATACTCAGTAGGGACCCCATGACCCCCAAAGGTCTCTCAGAATACACGAAGGATAAACCACAAAGGAAATATACAATCACGAAGTATCAATCGACTTTACTTAGGTGTATGTCCATACATATACCTAATTCATTAGTTACAAACGGCTCCAATACTAGAGCCCAAGTACAACCCAGTCCACACAGGGAAACACAACCCAGTCCAGACAGGAAAACTCAACCCAGTCTACACAGGAAAGCAAGTCAATCACATCATTGATAATGATTGAAAATCAAGACTCAGCTCACACAGGTTTACAATTCATAAGGCGATAGAGATGATCATATGTAGCCACTGATTCATCTAAGATGTCAGACCCACATAGGATACAAGACCAGCTAAGCTGTCGGACCCACAAAGGATACAAGACCAGCTACTCTGCCGGACCCACCCAGGATACAAGTACAGAGGTCAAATACTGTCGGACCCACATAGGATACAAGAACTGTAGTCATCGCCATCGAACCCACAGAGGATCCCAATATGGTCTTCATCGCTACCAAACCCACAGAGGATCCAACTATAGTCGTCCTTGCTGCCGAACCCACGGAGGATCCAAGTGCATTCGTCATCATCGCAGTCCTAGCCAGCTCTAGGGTTCCCGCACACAGCATGCTCGATGCCGGGAGGGTCCGCTCCTCGAGCAAAAGAGTCGATATATCAACTTTCACGAAGTCTAGAGTTGATGTATCCCAAAGTTCCGTCTCGTCAAAAGAAACCCAACGCGACAGACGGTGCATCAATCGGACGCCCGGTCTGAGAGTTATTGGCTTTTTCGTCCCAGGGACCCGGTTGGTTTTTAAGCTTGAACCAACCCAACCATACTCCAGCTGCATCCAAACTTCAAGCCGAGTAAGCCAAAAGGACCATATCATCAAGAGGAATTCAACACAGTCGACAGTACGTCAAACAGACGTCTGGTCCTTAAGATATAGGTGTTTCCGCTCTAAGGGCCTGGTTGGTTTCAGGTTCAATCCAACCCGGCCATACTCAAACTTTGTCGAACCCTTGATTGTAATATACCAAAACGTCTATCTCGATCCGTGGATTCCTACTCCACTGATGGTGCGTCGATCGAAGGTCCATAACTCAAGTAAAAAAAATACCGAAAACAGTCCGAAGTGGGGGGGGGTCTGGGCCCGGTCTGACCCGACCCAACCCCCCCCCCCCCCCCCCGGGTCAGCCCGAACCGGGTCAACCCGATTCATGTTCGGGTCCGGCCCGATAAGGCGCGGCCCATCCTAGGTGGGCGCGGCCCGGTTCGCGCGACCCACCCTGGCCCGGACAGGGGGGTGCGTTGGATCGGCAAGCGAGCCGAGCGGGGGGCGCGGCCCAGTTCGCGCGACCCACCCCGGCTCGGACAGGGGGGTGCACTGGCTCGGCAAGCGAGTCGAGTGAGGGGTGCGGCCCCTGCTTTCCGCAAACGTGACGCCATGGTGGCACTGTGGCTTCCATGGATCCCGTGCGGCTGTGGGATCTGGCCCTTGCTGCCGCGACTTCAGTCGGGGCGGGCTTTTGCCAACGGTGCATCGGGGCACCACCGCCTCTAGGAGGTCGGCCGATGCTGGGCGCTGCCTCCGGCCGCCGGCACCGTCGCGTCGGTGACCCGTACCACTGGGGGCTTCCGCGGGCCACCGGAGTCATTCCGGTGGTCCGATTTTTCTCCCGTATGCGCCTGCGGTCATCTCAGGACCCATACATCACTGTGAAGGCCTCCAATCTCCATTTCAGTCCTGCTTCATCATCGCCAATTATTCCGCACATCAAGAACAAAGTAGCGGTGGGTTCGGACTTGTTCGTTAGTCTGCACCCACCGCGTTAGTGGGTTTAAACATCACCAAACAATTTTCACTCCATGCTGAGGGTATAAAATCACATAATTAAATATATACAAATTCCCATACCTCAACAGTTGATGTTGGATGTCGACGTCATGGGGAAAGGAATCGTAGGCAATGTCGGAGTGCGCTGAGGAGGAAGCGACATCTCCTCTCTTGTCACGGAGAAGAGGATGGGTGGCACGTCATCGTTCTTCGCAGAACCGGTGTTCTTCTTCGGAGGGGACGTCGTTCTTCATCGTAAGTCGGAGTTCTTCCAAAAAACTCAAGAGCACTCCCCCGATATTCCTTTCTCACAACGAATCTCTCCCCAAAATTAAATAATATGCTCCTCCTATTATTTAATTACACACGCAAAGAAACTCCCAGAATTAAATCGCCAAATTTAATAACGTGATGACAAACAATTATGGAAGGGAGAGGGAATGTACCCATTAATTAAACGCGTTGGCAATTAAATGGGGGGGGTTGCCAATTTAATGAGGGGTTGTTAATCAGTTTGGTGGAAATTAAATGGTGGGGATCGTGTGGGCCCCACCTCTCTAACATCCACAGCTGGGTAGTTAAGTGGTTGTGGGCCCCACCCTTAACTACCCATAGGAGGGAATAACCACCATATAAAATAAAAATTGTTCTGGCAATTTTTATTTACTTCTTAAATAAACCCCCAAAAATATCTTCTCCTCTTTTGCGAACGCAGCTACGGTAAGTGTCCCTTTAAGAAATTACTGGCGATGTGAGTTCATCGGTGCCCTTAGATTTTAATTCTGAGCACCAGTTCAAAATTTAGAAAAAATTGCTCCTTCATTCACTGAACTTACCCGAGCTAAACTTCGGAAATTGATTCCGGGCACATCGGGCCTCGGAATCAAGTGCCACCAGAACCCACAGACTTGTAAAATTCCAAACTATTTAAAAAACAATTCTTTGAAATTTCTGTGTCTTTACATTTTAAAAGTCTCACAATGATATATTTCGAGGATAAGGTGATAAGGGTTCTAAATCCACCCATCCGGTCGACTTTATACAAGTGTAAGTCTTATATTTTACCTTATCTTTTCATTTTATTTAAATCATTCATTAATGAGGTAATCACTGCATCATCATGGTGTCATTAATAAATTTATTCATTTAATGTCTAAAAATTATAAAACAAATACCATGATGTAGGAAATCTTTTTATCTTTCAAATGACTATTTATACTCTAAGAGAATATTTATGTAGACAAAATTAAAATTGTTTTACTTAGGTGTTACATACTTTTGTAATATTTTCCATTCTTTAAAAAATAAAATGATAAAATGTCACTATCACACAAATGTGATTCCAAGGGGTCCCTAAGTTGGAACAAGAATCCCATGGTCGTCCATAACACCACCAATATAATTAGGACACATTTTGGGTCATTTTGTTTTTTTATGATATTATTGTATTACCCTTTACAACTTGATTACTCATTAATCATGTTAATTAAAGATAACTGTCGTCGTTACTATTCATAATGTCTGAAACCAAAAGAGTCTTAATAAATTAATTTGGACCTTATAATTCCAAATATTTAATCAATTTTACCAAATTCTAAACACAAAAATTTCAGTAATTAATTTAAAAATAATTCTCGTTCTCAAAACCAAAGACGGGGTTTTAAGAAGTAAAATCTATCAAAAGATTGACTTGTTCTTACACCCAATTGAAAAGTGAAATTAAATACAATGAAAAAAATTGTATTAAGTGATAAAAATATAATTCAATTATACTTTAAAACCATTTAAAATGACAATCTAACTATATAAATAAATTGGATGAAAATGCAGTTTTGAATTAAAATACAACATTTTTCACTATTCATTAAAAATGAACATTGTCAGAAAAATACCAAAAATCCACCATATGCTATATTTGATATTAAAAATTCAAAAATTATGTCAATTTTACCAAATTAAAAACATAAAAGTTTCATTAATAAATTATATAGTTAATTTCCGCTGTCAAAACAAATAGCGTGTTTTTAAGAAACAATATCTATCAAAAGATTGACCATTGTTTATGTCCAATTTAAAAGTGAAATTAATTATAATGACTATAATTGGATAAAATTGTGAAAATATATTCTAATTATACTTTAAAATAACTCAATATTATAATTTATCACTATAAATTATTTTGATTAAAATAGTTGTTTTTAAGTATTTATTTACTATTCATCGAAAATTGGAAGTTCTCAGAAAACTTCCAAAATTTAAACTTAGGCTAATTTGGATATTCCAAATCCAAAAATGAAGTCCATTTAGAAATATAAAATTTATATAATTTCATAAAGTGGGTGTTACTATTCATAACGGCTAATTTGATTAGTCGCGGTGTGTTAGAATCTCGAACTTGCATACAATGCAAGCTTCTTCATTATTAAAAGAGAAGTGTATCATGGAAGCTTGGGGTGTTATAGAATTAATCATATAAAAGGGGTGAAACATAATTGGTGTATACATTCCTATTGAAAAAACTAGAAAAAAATATTAATATGTTCCCTAATCAATAAATGTAACCTAATCATAAGACATTCAGGGTAATATGGTGGATGTTAAAAAAATATTATATCCCAGTTAAAGTATAATATTCACCAAATAATGTTTACATATATGATAATACTTTAAAAATATCTCCTGAAATTCTCTTAAGGAATATATCGTTTTAATTTTGAAACCACTTATATTAAAATATAAAAGATACCAAAGTATTAAGGAAAACTAATCCTTTCAAAATAACCATGGAAACTTTTAAATTAATTCTAAAATCATTAAGCATTCATGATGGTATGAAATTATTTTTATGTTGTGTATGTTAAAATAAATATTCCTTATACATTTTCGGTAAAAATTCAAAAGTACCTCATTTGGAAAAATATAAGATGATTCCCTTTATATATTTTTATTGAAAGTACAATAATGATAAAAATGTCTTTAATAAAAAATTAGAGAATATTAAAAAATATATTTATAACATTTTAATGAAAATATTTATATGGAAAAAAATATTCCCAATCGAATAAAAACAAGATTCAGTTTTCATTAAATACGTTCTTTCAAAATATTGAGTACATAAAGAGAGGAAAATGAAAGGAAAACATATAATTTTTAGAAATAACCATAGGATAAGGTAATTTATGGGGTTTAAGATAGAAATATTATATAATTATTATAATGAAACATAAACATAAACAATCTTGAATAATAATGAGATTGTAAAATAAATCATTACCTAGGTCTGACTTGATTTTTAAGTAATTTTAGACTCATATGTAATAAATTTAGATATATTATAATTATTTAAAATAAACATATAAGTACTTATATTATAAAATATTATCTACTCATAACATTTTAATACTCATTTAATAATAGTTCTTTATTAAAATCATTATTTCTGTAACTATTTAATTTTTTTATGTAAGTTTTGGTTTAGTAGTTTTGGTCCCTACAACATTCTCATGGATAAAAAATATTAAGGATTTTAATCATGGTATAAATTAAATATTTGGATTCATACTTGAAAGGTATTGGTTATAGAAACATAAGCATAACATACATAGATATTACATCATTCTAGATGAATATTCAGCACATTCCAAAAATACATGCCTGAGGACCATAATTTATTAGTGTCTTTGGAAATGTAGAAAAAAATTATAAATTGTTAAAATATCTTCTATATTTCAAAAAAAATATATCCCCCTTTATTACATCTACTTAATATCTTTCTTCATAACCTAGGAAATTAAACATAAGATATGGTTGAGCTCACATGCTTAGTAAGGGTAAACAAAGAAGATACATAATCATAACATGAGAATAAGGGTATGTGAAATAGAGAATAACATTTGAATATAATTCCCTATATATAAAAGATCATATACATAAGTCATGGAATAAATATTAGTAGTTCATAATACATGAATCATAAGGGAAATGAGAGTATAATCCATGAAATCATAGTATAGAAATACGATGTCGAATTGTGGCAGACATAAAAGAATATAAAATGATATCTATATTAGTCAAGGAATCCCTGCCAAGTCCATATTATTAGTATGGGTTAACTCCCCACACCATCTTGTTAGTCATGTTTCACTCCCATGTCCATCTTAGCAGACAAAGTCTTTTAGTGAATCGAGATTACTTGTCATTCATTCCATGTCTATCTCAAGATATATAAATCATTACATAATGAATATTAGGGAGATATAGGTCTCTCCCATCTCATAATGAAATAATACAAATGTGTTCTACAATATCATAAACAATAATATCATAACCCATGAAATGAAATGTGTATCATAAAAATGTAATCATATCATAACCTATGGAAAAGAGACACATTTCATAATCATTTAATCAAAGTATAACCCCTAAAAAGAATCGGGTTTCATAAAAATATAACCCCTGAAAGAGAAACGGATTTCATAAAAATCATCCAATCATAACATAAACCATTTTGATAAATAATATAAATAGAAACTTTATATAATTTTTCTATAAGGGTGTGAGTAACACAAATCGATGTCATATTAGATGGAAAATAATTTTGAAATATCTTTTAAAACAATTTCTTGATAAAACATCCTTATGCTTTGAAAAACATTTTATAAAACCTAAAACATTTTGAAGAAAATTATTTTTGAAAATAACATTTAAAACATATAAATAATATTAAAAAAAATTGATAATATTTTTCCATGAAAACTTATCAAAGAAGCTTGAAAACAATTTGAAAACATTTTTCCTTAAAAAATTGTAAAATAAGCCTGAAAAAAATTTGAAAACCACTTTCCTTGAAAATGATTTCAAAAATAGAAAATATTACATAATATTAGAAAATATTTTCTTTACAAAAATCACTTAATCTTATAAATTAATCATTATGGAAATGATGGTCATGACAGCGGGTAAGTCCTTACATGCCAAACATTCCATTTGCAACTTAAAAGTTTAAAAAAGTTCCCTGATTAAAAAACGATAGGAATATTCCTTTTAAAATCATTTTTTAAAAAGTAATACATGATTAAAATTTTCATTTAATCATCATAGGATAATAGTTAAATATTTTTTAAAACATTTTTATAAAAGGTGGTTTTTAAAGAACACTTATTTCCGACCAAAAGGATAAATAAAGTTGGATTTTCATAAAACAAATTCTTTCATTATATTAATTACCAACGTGTGGAAAATGGTACCATTAATTTGATATAACATTAATAACAAGAGGTTAATAAAATTAATGAGAGTTATTGAGATATGTATCATAATATTTCATCAATGGAAGCAGAATCATAAATAATCTCGATAAACAATGAGAGTATTGCAATAAACCGTTCCAACTTTGGTAACTTTGAATCATAATAAAATAGAGAAAATAACATTAAATAAAGCATAAAATATCATTTAAGAAACTATATTAATGATATAACATTTAAAATTAATTATATACACCTCATAGAAAAATATAGGTTCATAACATGGCATATGTATTGAAGAACACAAATTGAGACAAAATTACTTTACCTATTTGGTAACTTTTGAAACCTGAAACCCATGAAAGAAAGATAATAAAATGGATATTTAAATACCCATATATATAGGTATAATAATAATCTAATAAATACATGGGAATTGTACACACCACATATAATAAATAAGAGGTGAACATGGTTTGTCTCTCACATAAAATAAAAGTGAGATGGGAAAACCATTAACTTAAGTTTTTTACTTTCTCATAAACACTCAAACATCCTATATAATAATTATAAGTTTATTATAAATCTTAAAAATAACCATATTATTATATATAATACCATATAGTATTTGGTTACTACTTTTTATTTCCCATTTATTAACAACTCCAAGATAATGTTACATTTCGTGTAACATCTACTTTGTTTTTCATACATGTTTTGACTTATTATTCTCGATCCTCATACTTAGATCATGATTTACTTATTTAACGTATTTTAAAAATGGTATAAATATAATATATATTCAGTAAAAAATATTTTTATAAATCTATAAATGATATAATTGTTAAATGGAATACAGAGAAGGTATGTTGTATGTATACATGAACGTTGTTTCCATTTTATTATCGTATTGAAAGAAAGAATGTAAATAAAATATGTGTGTGTATATAAAATATAATTATAAGTATAATTATTATTTCATATATATCATATACATTTACTAAACTCATATTCAATACACTCTATGTAATGTTTGAATGAATCACATTTATTTGAGGAGGCAAGTGTCCACACGTCCCAAAACAAAGTTATCGTATTTACACAAAATGTAATGAAAGAAGGTATGTTATATATATTTATTCATTAAGATTAAATAATTAATAAATATCCTATATATCATAAAAAAAATATTTTCCATCATAATTCCCAACCATGAGTGGTTGTAAAGGAAAAATGAACAATATCATTTCGTGAGGTGATAGTTCGTAGAACACAAGAATAGTAAGTTCATTACCCATTAGATGGAGCTGTGTATAATTTTAGGTATAAACATTTGAATAAAACAATATAAATATATTTAGGACACTTATTATTTTATATAATATTTTAATAAGAAGATTTTGAGTGGTGAAGAATGAAAATAATATAATGGATCTTGTGGTAGGATGTTACCTCTTCTTTAGGTAACTCCTTTTTGTTTGGGCCAAAGGTCTTACTTGGTTGGATTTATTCAATAATAGAATATTATAGTATTAAATTAGGGATATTTAGATCTTATTTTAGTAGATATTGTGTGATTCAATGGGATTTATAGGTGTGAATAAGTGAGAGGGGTGAGGGCCTTTTTATAGTGGATGAGGAATGGCATTCTTGTAAATTTTTGAAGATGTTAATCCACCCGCGTTTTCCCCATGTAAATTGGATCCAATAATGTTCAAAATTTAATATAATACAATATATGTTCTATATATTAACATAAAATGTCTTTTGGAAAAAATTATATACCATTTTGGGCCTTAATTTTAAGGTTTAGTCCATTATTAAGCTATTTTTTCTCTTAATCATTGTAATGAATTTAGATAACTTTCGCTAATATTTTTGGTGAAAAACTAATTTTACTTTATTATAAAATATAAATTATGATGAATAAAAATATGGAATATATTTTTATAAATTAAAATCACATATGTGGATTAAATTAATTTAAAATTAATCCCAAAAACGGGATGACCAAGCGGGTTTTTAAATTAAAAATGTTTAGAGATTTACTAAGTGTTTATTCCCAATTTAAATTTGAAATTGATTATATTGACCTAAATTTTAATAAATTATTTAAAATTTATCTAATTAAACTTTTAATCCAAACAAAAATAAAATTTAACTATATAAATAAGTTAGCTGAAAAAGCATTTTTTAATTAAAATTCTGTGTATTTCACTATTCAAAAAAGAAAGAAACTTCTCAAAAAAAGAAAAAAATCACCCAAAGTAAATTTATATATTAATCTTCCAAAAATGAAGTTTGTTTTTTCAAATAAATTTTTTTAAAGTGTAAAAAATCTTATTTGAAATTCGTTCGTCAATAAAAGTCATTAAAATTATCTTTTATAAAATTATCACTTTTTATACATAAAATCTATTTTTTTCTTATCTTATAACTATAAAATATATTGTATGAGTATAAAGATATTTATTTAATATAAAATATATAAATGTTATTGAAAAAATTAATAAAAATTGGTTTGTTTAATTTTTTGAGATAAAATTTTGTTTATACATATAAAAATTGTTTTCTTATAAAAGTAATTTCTTTATTTAAAAATAGTTCTTTAATTCACTTCTACTAATTGATAAAAAAAGGATTCATTTTATATAAATGTGTAAAACATATTTTTATAATTTTATAATCTTATTTATAACTTCCATTTTCAATGTCTAAGTGGTAGCTATAATAGTATTTTAATAATCATATTAATCGTATATTATAGTTCAGTAAAAAATCAGTCTTGTATATAATGTGAGATATCAAAGGGACTCGGTATTATGTGTAATAAAAGACAGACATATTGTTTTTTGTACTAAATGATAATCTATGTTTTTTTCTAGTGTAATATTAATTTGTTGTTTCATATAGCACAAGACAAAGTAAGTGAATTTATATAAAAAACTATATTTATTGTTGTGTGAAATGGAAAATATAAAAAAATAAAATTAATTCAAAAAATAATTGGGTGTTACATTCTACCCGCCTTAAAATTAATTTCACCATCAAAATTCATCTATGTTATTAACGTTTTACTACTTGAAAGTTCCATTCATAGAAATTCACATCATAAAAATGAATACTAAAACTTCCTTTAAAATGGGAATGTTGAAGACATGAAGGTTTCCCAAATTAACTAATCACAAGGTTTCCATGTGGGTAAACATAGGATTATAATGAAAACATGGATATTGAAGATAAATATAACTATTTAGTTCTGATGGAGAGTGATATAGAACATGGTTAGTGGAAAGTTAAAATCATAAATCCATAACCCAAATTTGCCTAAAAGGGTCATTGATATCATAAAAATGATGATAACTTGTAAACATTTTATTTCAAGACCATTTTCCCTAAATTAGAATAATTTTTATTAAAAAAATATACTTACATTATTTTAGGATAATCTTAGCCTTTGTTGTTCCTTGAATAACTCCCACTTTATCTATTATTCTAAGAAATGGAAGTCAATTTTTCATTCCTAAAGCATTAAAAGATCATGAGATCCATAAATAGAATGATAATTCAATCCATATATATTTAGTTAACCTTAAAACAAAATGGTTAGAGTAGGTTATCCAATATGCATAAATCCCGATATGGAGAAATTATACTTTAATCTCTAAAACCTCATTTTATGTTTAACTTAAATCATTCCACAAATGTTTAACCTTATAACCCTTACAAAATATTAAAGTCCAAAAATTTAGAAATATGGTCAAAATATTTCTCAATAACAACTTAGCATTGATCCCCCATATATCTTGAAGTAGCTATTGTTTGTTATATACAAAACATGTGAATTTGTTCATCATGAATTCTATTGAAACATGGTAATAACTCAAATTACCACAAATCCTTATTGAAAACATGAATGTTTCCTTATTCCAATGTTTATCGGATATATTTCTCCAAAAATGTTTTAAACTCCATCAAGGATAGCAAAAAACACTTGTCAAAAATCCTTAATTTGTTTCAACGTAATCAATATCGTCCAATTTGCTTATCCATATCCAACGTATATTTATCCAAATATCTTTATCTAAAAATAAGGAGCGTATTAATTGTTATATTTCCTTTTAACATGTGTTTCTTATGAACACAACCTTTCCATTAAATAACTTTTTCAGTACATTAGAACCATTCAACATATTCTTGTAAATCCTTATTAAAAAAATATAAAATAAATAATACTTGTATATTTCTCCATTCATATAACATAATCTATGAATCCAAATACATAAAAACATAAATTATTCCACTTCATCCATAAACCATTAACAAAGATACCTCATTATATTACTTAATACCTCTTTCCATTCATATATGACCTATAGTCTCATCATCATCAAAAATATAACCATTACTCATACCACCTTGATAATTCTCTTCATGATATTTCCACTTGGGACATCAATTTTAATAATGACCATTAATTATGCACTTAAATAATTTAACCTTTGATGTTGCCTTAGGGAGGCCAATATTCCCATCTATTGTGTTAATCCAACTCTTCATTTTTCTTTTGTAGTTACTTTCTTTGTCTCCTAATTTTCCATAATCAAAAAATCTATTTGTTCCTCTAAGACATTCACTTTGGTGATTCTTTCAACATTCTTGACACAAAGGAAACTAAATCTTCTTTCCTCCATGATCTCCATTGCCTAAAATCTCAAAAAAATCCTTCATTCTATTCATTCACTACCACAAAACAGGATTTTAATAGTGCTAAAGAAATCCTTTATCAATGATAAAAACAATTAATCTTATGGAAGATAGAGGGGTTCCCTTTTATCAGTACTCAGAAAAGCACTGATAAAGGCCCCTTTTATCAGCGCTAAAAAAGCATTGTTAAACGGGTCCTTTATCAGCGCTTTTTTAAAAGCACTGATAAAAGTTAAAAACATTTAAAAATTATGTAAATCAGAGAGGGGCTTCAACAACGCTTGAAACCTCATTCAATAGCCCCCACCCCTACCCTAGCACGCATGCCCCAGACACCCCCAGCCTTTAATAGTGTACCCACCCTTCAACTGCACCCCCACCCTTCAATAGCACTTTCCCTTATTCCACTCACATTCACAACATGTATCCCCCGGGATTCAAACTTGGGACCTGTTGCCTACGTAACTAAGCCTTTACCGCTCCACCATATTTATTTTCTCTTCATTTATAAATATATCTATTTATTTATATACATATTTAGTTATATTTACTCATATATTAATATATATTTATATAAACATATATATATTAATATTAATATATATAGTTATATTAATATATATATATATTTATATTAATATATATATATATATTTATTCATTTATATTTATATATTAATATATATATTCATATATTAATATATATTTAAAAGATCAGTTTTAAATAAATTTATAAAATATGTTTTTTGTGTGTGTTTGTAAATATATAAATACATATATACAACATACACACACACACACACACACACACACACACAAATATATATATATATAAATTATATATGTATCGGTAAGTATAATTATACATATTTATGTATATTTACAAATATTATATATTAATATGTATATACATATGTTTAGAATATATAGATAATATATATCAGTTTGTCAATACATACGCACACACATATATATATACATGTACATATTATATAGGTATATAAATATTCATATATTTTTATTTTAAATAAAATGGATATTAGTTTTTTATTTAGGTAGGGCTTATATATTGAGAAATATATTTTATATGTAAATATGTTTAATTATTTATTTATAAAATTAAATTTTTATTTGTGAATATATAAAAAATATGTATATTTTTATATATATTTAATTATAAATAATAGTACTTTATGAAAAAATGATAAAAAGTCATGAAAACATAAAAAATAGGTAAGAAATGGAGAAACCCTCAAAACCTGTAAATACAATCAGAAAGTTAAATAAACCCTAAACTTAGGGTAATGATGAAAAAATATGATCCAAGAATCTATTACAGCTCTGTGACTAGTCAAATCGAAGATCATAAAATGATATCTGATATGATAGGTGTTTGAGGATGAATAGACAGGTAGATTATAAGTTACTATTGTTTGAAAAAATAGCAGACTGGACAAAAGTGCTAGAAATGGGGGCTTGAAAAACCTAACAAACTACAGAGTCACTAAAATAGGTTTACCTTATGATCTGAGTGTCTGTTTTATCTCCTTATCCAGTCGAACCTAAGCTCATGGAATGAACTATGATATAACAGGTGGTAGAGGCCAAACAGACACACATATTATGAGTTAATACCATTTTAATAAAATTTTGACACGGCAACAGACACAAAAACAGAATTTTGGGGGACTTATGATGGTTCTTTAGGGTTTTGGGGTCTGGTATGTGATTTTAAATTTTTTCGAGTCAGTTTTATATGTAGATATATTCGCTTCCTTAGATTTGATATGTGGTACTGCCCAAACGGACACCCGGAGCGAAAGTTATGGCCATTTGAAGTTGGAGTTTTTTTAGAGTGGTATAATTGATAGATCTTTCATCTCTTTAATATTATCATGGTTTATATTGGACTTGTTCCTTATTCATCTCATGATATTCGATATGACTAGTCTTAGTGCTCAAACGGACACCCAGAGAAAAATTTATGGTTGTTTTCATGAGTTACGGGTTTCTTAGGTTTTTAGGCACTAGGAGGGTTTCTCCATTTCAAATAATCATAACATCTACTCTGGGTGTTCATTTTCCCTCTACCTCATATCAAATAAAATATTTCAAAAATATCTACACTCTGGGAACCACTGTAACCACTTCTCACCTTCTTTAAGTCCAAAAAAGGCCCATAGTTCTTCCCAACGGTCATAAGTTCTACTACAGGTGTCCGTTTTACCATAACTTCTGATTCGAGTGTCCAATTTTCCTCTACCACATATCAAATCAATGATTTTGAATATACCTGCACTTCAGTGACCACTAGAACACCTTCTCATATTCTTTAAGGCCTAAAAAGGTATTTAATCCCTCTAAACAGCCATAACTTATGCTACAGGTGTTCGTTTTTCATCTATCACATATCAAATCAATCTAAGACATATTTAAAAGATATATATTATATTTATATCCATATAAATATACTTATATATAAATATATTATTTTTTATGAAATATATTTTTTTTTTGAAATATACACTTTATCAATGCTAGGAAAATAAGCACTGATAAAGCCCCCCCCCATTTATCAGTGCTACTAAAAAAGTCCAGATAAAGGGGGTGCTTTTATCAGTGATAAAAAAATCAGATAAAGGTTCACTTTTAAAATCATTGTTTTTAGCCCTGAATAAGGGTCACTATTAACAGCGCTATTTTTAGCGCTGTTAAAAGGACCCTTTATCAGCGCTTTTTTCTAGCACTGTTAATGGGTGGTGCTGCAGAAACCCAGTTTTCTTGTATTGATTATTGAGTCCTAGAGTTTCTTAAGGTATACATTGTTAATCATGTTCTATGAAAACTTATAAGAAATGATCGAAACAAACTTTACTCCCATGAGAATCCCATTTAACTATTAATATTCGAATTTTTCATCACATTCAGTGTTAACCCAATTCCTCCTGGTTCCCTATATGGACTAAAACTAGAAAGCATAGTGGGAGAATCACATATCACAGTATAAAACCACATAATCATAAAAAATCCCTTTTAAGATATCAAAATTATAAAACCTTATGATTAGCTTTAGATACATCCCTAGATATATCCTTAGAAAAATCCCTAGGGATGACAATAAGGTTTTCTCATCCTAGTTTCTTGAAGGTTTACTAAACCATTACTTTGAAACCAACTATAGTGACTTAGGCTTAACATACATGGATATTAAATAATTTTAGATAAATATTCAGAAACTTACAAAAATACATGCCCGATGACCATAATATTTTTGTGTCTTTGGAAACTTGGAACAAAATCTTCTAACTTGGTAAAAGATCTTCAATGTTTCCCAGAAAGATCTTCCCCATTATTACTTATACTAAATACCTTTCATCATAACCTAGGGAAAAGAAACATAAGAAAGGTGTGATCTTATGTTCTCAATAATGGTAAACTAAGTAGATACATAAGTATAACATGAGAATAAGGGTATGTTAACTTGAGAATAAAATTTGACGATCATTCCATACATATCAAAGATCATGTACATGAGTCAGGGAATAAATATTGGTAGTTAGTAAGAAATGAATCATAAGGGAATTAGGAGAATAATCCATGAAATAATAACATATAAATAAGATATGGAATTGTGGAAAACACATGGGCATATAAAATTATATCCATAGAAGTAAATCCATCACTTGAAAGGTTGTCCTAGCAGTATGGGTTCACTCTTGACACCATCTTGGCAGTCATGGTTCACTCCCATGACCATATTGGTAGTCAAGGATCACTCTCAAGACCATGTTAGTGGAAAAAGTCATTTATTGAAATGATTTCACTCCTCATTGTATCCATGTCTATCTCATGAGATATAAATCATTTCCCAATGCATTTGAGGGAGATATAGGTCCCAACCATCTCATAATAAAGTCATACATATGTATGCTAGAAGATTATAATAAAACATATCCTAACCAATGAAATTAAATGGTTATCATAATCATGTAATCATATCATAAAATATGGAAAAAGAGACAGGTTTCATAATCATTTCATCAAAGTAAAACCCATGAAAAAAATTAGGTTTCATAAACATATAACTTGTGAAATAGAAACATACTTTATAATCATTATGCCATCAAAATATAAACCATTTTGAGAAAGAATATGAATGGAAAAATTATATAATTTCTCTACAAATCCATGATTCATACCAATGTATTTTATCTTATATGGAAAATAAATTTTAAATATCTTTCAAAAACATTTCTTGAGGAAAATATTTTTTACGCTTTGAAAAACACTTTTTAAACATAAAACATTTTGAAGGCCAATTTCCTTGAAAATAACCTTGAAAACTTATAAATAATCTTGAAAATATTTTAAAAACATTTTCCTTGAAAACTTATAAAATAATATTGAAAAAAATGAAACCCTTTTTCCTTGAAAACTTGTAAAATAATCATGAAATAAATTTGAAAATAATTTACCTTGAAAACTTATAAAAGAATCTTGAATACATTTTGAAAACCTTTTCCCTTGAAAACATTAAAAGAAGCTTGAAATAATTTTTAAAACCCTTTTCTTGAAAACCATTTAAAAAATATATATAATATTATTAAAAAAATTCCTTAACAAATAACCTTGTGAAACTAAAATTGAAGAATCAAGAAAATTGTTGTCATAACAGCAGGTAAGTTTATACATGTCGAACATTCCTTTTTCACTATAAAAGATTAGAAAAGTTACTTGATTGGAAAATGACAATAATATTCTATTTAAACCCATTTTTAAATAGTTAATAAAATGTTACAAATTTCCTTTAAACATCATAGAATAATATTAAGACTTTTTTGAAAATATTTATAGAAAACATGGTTTTGAAATAACACAGTTATATGATCGAAAAAAGAAATATAATCATGTTTTCATAAAAACAATTCTTAATTTTATTATGTAATAAAGAGTGGTAAAATGGTAACATTAATTTTATGTAACAATAATAACCATAGGGTAATAAAATTCATGAGATTTCTTGGAATATTGATCATAAGATTTCATCAATGGAATCATAATCATAAATAATCTCAATAAATGATGATATTGTGGCAGTAAATTTTTATCACTTTGGTGAAATTGAATCATAATAAAATAGAAATAATATTATTAAATTAATCATAAAATATAATAAAATGAATAAAATGAATTATATAACATTTCAAAGGCATTATATACACCTTATAGAAAAATATATGTGAATAATATGTCTTGTGTCTCAAATAAATAAAATTGAGACAAAATTATTTTACAGATTTGGTAAATTTTGAGACATTAACCCGATGAAAGAAAGGTAATAAAATGGATATGTAAATACCAATAAAATTCATTATAATAATAATATAATACATCAATGGGGAGTATAAACACCACATATATAAAATATCAGGTACAAATGGCTTGTGTCTTATAAAAAATAAAAGTGATACGAGAAAAATATTACCTTAAGTCTTGACTTTCTTTATACATGTTCAAACCCCACGTATAATAAATATAATTTTATTATATATCCACCACATAACGATATTATTATATCTAATAACATATATTATTTTTTATGACTTTATATTAACTATTTAAAAAAAACTTCATGTTAATGTTACGTTTCGGGTAATATTTGTTTATTTTCTAAACATGTTTCAACATGTTATTATTGATACACATACTTTGATCGTGATTTAATTATTTAAAGAATGTAAAAAATGATAAAAAAATAATATATATTCAGAATATAAACATTTATAATAATATATAAATTATAGAACTATGAAGTGGAATACACCGTTCATGGAAATGGTAGGTCGTACGTACGCATGAAAGGTATTTCTGTTTTATTATCATATTTAGAGAAAGTAAGTAAATGAAATATATATATATATATATATATATATTATTAAATTATTGTTATTATTTAATATATATCATATGTGTTTACTAAATCCATACTTAACATGTTCCATGTAAAGTGTAAACAAATCACATAGCTTTGAGCAGATGGTTGCCAACATGTCCAGAAACAAAGTTATCGTATTTAAAAAAATGGAAAGAATGGTCGTATGTTTTATATATTAATTCCATATGATTAAATAAATAATAAATATCATATAAAAATATATTTTCCATCATAATTCCCAACCACGATAGGTGGTAAATGAAAAATAGACAACATCGTTTAGTGTGGCGATGGTTCTTCGTACACAAGAATGGTAATTTCATTACCCATTAGATGGATGTGTGTGTAGTTTTAGGTAGAAACCTTAGAATAAAAAAATATCAATTTATTTGGGATAGTTATTTTATAATATAATCATTTAATAAGAATATTTTGGGTGGTGTATGAGGAAAATAAAACAAAGGAACTTGAGGAAGGACGTAAACTCTTCTTTGGGTATCTGCTTTTGATTTGAACCTAAGGGCTTCGTTATTTGGATTTATAGCCAAATGAGGTATTATAAAATGAATTTAGGTATTTTGGGAGATTTTTTGAGAATATTCTAGTTGATCCAAATCTATTTAGAGGTGTGAATAAGTGTGAGGGATGAGTTTCTTTTTAAAGTGGAGGAGTGACATTCTTATAAAATTTTTAAAAGCGAATTCTAGCAATGTTTTTTCCATGAAAAGTGGCCCAAATAATAGTTACAATTATATTAAAGGGACTATATGGTCGAAATATTAACATCAAATGGGATTTTTAAATTTTTCAAGGTCATTTTTTGCATTAATTTTAAGGTTTAGTCCTTTGTTAAGCTGATTTTTCTCTTAACCGTTATTATTAATTTTAATCACTTTCATAAATATTTTTGGTAAAAAACTAATTTGACCTTATTATACATTAAAAATTATTATTATTTAAAATATGGATTCAATTTTTCAAAATTTAAAAATCAATATTTGTAGTAATTAATTTAAAATTAATCTCATAGATGGGATGTTAAAGTGGGCTTTTAATATAAATGTTCAAAAGTTTGCTAAGTTTTTACATCCAATTAAAATTTTAAATTAATTATATTGACCTAAATTGGATTAATTTAAGTAAAATTTATCTAATTAAACATTAAAAAAACTAAAATACAATTTAACTATATAAATAAATTATGATAAAAAAATTAGTTTTGAATTAAAATTCAATGTTTTTCACTATTCAACAAAAAATGAAACTTCGCTGAAAAATAACAAAAATTCTCTTAAATTAAATTTTTAGACTCCAATTCCAAAAATTAGATATATTTTTTCAAAAAAAAAATTACAATTTTCAAAAATCATATTTAAAATGGATTCTCCATTAAAAAGTGGTAAAATTACCTTTTTGAAAAATGCCTCTTTTTTCATAAAATCAGATTTATTCTTTTCTTATACATATAAAAACTATTGAATGAGTATAAAAAATATTGATTTAATATAATATATATATTATTATAATGTAATACATTAATAAAAATTGGTTTGTTTAATTTATTGATATAAAACTATTTTTGTACATAGAAAAATTGTTCTTTAAGAAATGTAATTTATTTATTTTTAAATTTTTCTTTAATTCAATTATACTAATTAAAAACCAAAGAATTCATTTTATATACATGTTTAAATCATATTTTCATAAAATAGTTAATGTTATTTGTAACTTCCATTCCAACGACTAAGTGGTAGCAATAATAATATTTTAATAATCATATCAATAAAATATTGTAGTTTGATATAAATGTGCTCTTACGTGTAATCCAAGATATTGAATGGACTCATTATTTTTTGTAATAGAATCCAAACATAGGGTTGTGTGTACAAAAATATAATCTAATTATTGTGTGTAGTGCAAGATTAGATTGGTGTTGCATATAATGCAATCCAAATATAGTGTTTTATTATAAAATACTATGTTTAGTGTTGCATGAAATTAAAAATATTAAAAATATTAAATTAATTCGAAAAATATATTTCACAAAATATTAGTGTTTTACAGAGTTAGAAAGTCATATTTCCCAAAATTTCATATTTTAGTAAGAATTTAAGGTAATTATTTCATCTGTAAAAAATAAAAAAAAATTACTATGAAAAAAATTATTTTTTCTTTAAAATAAAAAATTAGAACTGAACTAATACTCTTTTTATCCTTATATAAAAATATAATAGATATTATAGTCAAGATAGTGACATTTTTGAATTATATTTACTTAAAATAATATAAGTTTCATTATCAATTTTAAATGGCACCAAAATTCCATTTACTCTAGTTTGGGATGGATATAGTCATATTTATCCCATACAATTAAATTAAGGAAATTTTTGGGCTGATTTTTTGAACTTATTTCATCATTTTATCTCTATTTTACCCATTTGACCCTTTTAGGGTGATAAGTAATTACCACGATTACTATTCACAATAACAAAAAATAAAAGAGGCTTAATTACCAAATTTGAACCTCTTAATTTTTAATAGGTACCCATATTTATAAACATAATTTCAAAAAGTTTAAAAAAATATTTTTAATATAAATACATAAAGTTCAATGAAAACTATTTTTTAGAATGTGCTTTAAGAAAAAAAATTAACTTAAAATTAAAATTATGAAAATTGGTGGAATTAATTTTTTTATTATAAATAAAATTGATCATATGTAACTTTAATATGAAACCCAAAATATTTTGGTACATTTAAATTACATAATTTAATGAAAATAATTAATAGTATTTGAAAAATTGGTATTTTTTACTATTCACTAAAAAAATCAATTTTTTCCCAAAAAATCCAAACATTTAACACTAAGTAAATTTTGACATTCTGATTTCAAAAATAAAATTAATTTAAAAAATTGAATTTGTAAAATTTTATTATTTATGTTTAAATCACATTCATGAATAAAATTATGTGTACTGTGTTTTTGTTTCTCTATAAAGAAAATCTCACTATAATTGAAGCTTGGGTGTTATAGATGAAACTCATGGGAGTGTGGTTTAGGATTTTTTATCAAGTAGTATAAGATCATACACATGTTACTTTTCAGGAGATTGGGCATCACATATTGGGTATACATGGATCTGTTGAGTTAAAAATTAGTGTGTGTTCATGTGCATGATGAGTTCTGATGGTTTCTTGTGGGATATTTTGAGAGTGGCTTGGGATGAGTGAAACTTCTTGAATTATGATTAAACCTAATTATTTTTAACTCTTATAGAGGTTTTTGTTTGTGAACCTCATTATGTGTGAGGTTTTAGTCATTTTCATGAATGAATTTATTATGATCTAGGAACAAGTAATGATTATGGTTTATGTGTTAGAGATCAAGTATAAATGAGATAGATGCATACAATCATCACAATCAGTGACAGATAGATTATGGGTCATGGGGATCATAAATCTAGTTCAGTGACGTGAAGATAGGGATACTCGTATTGTGGGGAGTATCAAATCTTCTGCAGTGGTACAATACTTTTGTGAGTAGGGTTGAGGATGCAGTTAGATAATTCAGTGGGCATTCAAGGTAGAAATTAGAAGCAATGAGGAAAAAACTAAATCAAGTGTGTCTTCAAAATGCAAGAATTTTGTTTCGATTGGAATTTCAGTGGTTTTAATGAGATATTGTCTTGGTTTTTGATGATAAATAAACCTCATGTTAGGAGATGGGAAATGGAATATTATGTAGAATTTTAGGGTAAGAGTAAACTGGTTGTTGATGAATTTATTACCTGGATAGTTTGGGTTGTGTGGTTATAGAACCATTGAGGATTCTTGAGGATGATAAGTGTTATGGTTGGGATGTTATAAAATCCTATTTTTTCTAGGATTTGAATTCAGACAATTTTTTTTGTTTTAAATACTCAGGAGGGGTAAAATTTTCATTTATCTATATTATATGAACTCAAATAATTTTTCTAACAATTATTTTGGTCTTAGAATAGGGTGTTTACCCTATTATAGGATTTTGATGAAATTCCAAGCCGTTTGAATTTTCAGGGAATATTTAATATATAATTTATTAAATATTAATTTACTCACAAATGCTTGAATGGTGATATATTTTTAATATAGTGTCATATTGAGATTATTACTCCATATATTAGTTGATAATGATGGGGTTTTACCTTGGTGAGGTATAAACTCACCATGGGCGCTGGAGCCAGACCGGAGCCCGTTTTTCTTTTTTCCTTTTCTTTTTTCTTTTTCTTTCTCTTTTTATTTTTCTTTTTCTATTTATTTTTCTTTTCCTTTTCTTTTCTTCATTTTATTTACTTTTTCCCTTTTTTATTTTCTCTATTTATCTTTGGTTTCCTTCTCATGCACCCCCCTTGGGCATCTCCTTGTCACAATTAGTAGTGGAGAGTGAGAGATAGGGAGAGAGGTAGAGATAGTGTGAGTGAGGGAGGGAGGAGAGGAAAAGGGAGGTGTCATATTATAGCATAGGATGAGCTAGATTAATCTACCAATACTATAGAGCTTGGATCTGACAGAATCTATAGTAAATTTCTTCCAAGGTAGAATTATTTTGTTTTTTCCATCATTTTCCCCTTTAATCCTTAATTTATATATTTTAAAAACGTGTATGAGTTGTTGGGGAACCATTGGGGGAAACTCCATGGTTATGTGGGGAGAAATAGGGTTTGAGGGATTTAAATGGGGTTTCCATTTGGGAAAAGTAACTATATAGTGTGTGTTTTTTAAGAAAACATGCCATGTGTTATTAATTATGGGTGCATGGTTGAAGAATAGAGTTATGGGATGTGTGTGTCTATTCCGGACACTTTGTGTAGAGCCACTCAATTTGTGTTTGGGGACTTTCTAGACACCCCATGTGTAGGGGAACATTACCATGTAATCTACATGTATAGAGACCATGTGTAGCAAACAACCATAGGTCATGTAGGGTACTTTTTCTGAGCCCATATAGGGTACATGGCTAGGTGCATAGAGTGGAAAAACATAATGTGTGTTTGATTCATGGCATGTAGTTAGGGAAAGTAAACACCAAGAGGGTTTTGAAACATATCTCGGGATTTTTTTTGCAGAAAAGTTCTATGTACATAGGGTACACTTCATAAACTCTTGGAGGTGTTTTTCTGTTTTTCTCACCCTAGAGACAGATTTTGACTTGTAAGTAGTCCATTATAAGTATTTTTTTCACATAGATCATGGTGTTGATTTCCTTTAAGTGTTTGGAGTCAATATATATGTTTTTTTGGATATAGTGATCTTGGGTAGGTGGATTTTCATTGAGTTTTTTAGGACAACTTAGGTAAATACTCAACATTGAGAGAGGGTGAATCAGTGTTAGGGAATTTTTATTCTAATTTTATTTTTTATCCCATAACCTCTTAGTCCTATTAGAATATTGATTCACTAATTATCCTACCTTTACTTCATTCTTTATTATGCACATAAATTGGAAATAAGATTTACATGGTTTACCTTCCAATAATAAAGTCTAGTCCATGGTGTAACTGGTAAATAATCCTAGATCATAAAAACCACTATAATTAGATACATGTTACAATGGATTGTCCAGAAAATAATTCTTAACCTGCTATTTGTTATCCTATACACAAGAGGGTAGAAACAATCCAGAGTCCATGAACAGGTTCTATCCTAGTCCAACTACAATACCTTTCTGGATCATTATACTACATGTGTAGGAAATCTTCAATTTCTTCAAGTTCTTAACGACCCCAAGAGATCCCATTACCCGATGTGATTTTTTAGTATTGATTTATTATTCACTTATTTATTATTCTATTGTTACATTCACAATATCATACAAGAATATTATTTTCTTGTTCCCTTTTAAGAACAAAAATCCACACAAACTTCTTCAAGTTCATAGTAGAAAATTGAAATGTTATTTTTTCTACCTAGGTAAAATACTTATTCTTCTACTATTATTATTCGCCTGAATTGAATATAAGATCATTCTTAAATTTTTTCAACTTTCAATTCATAACACCTTCTTATTATATGTTCTTCCATATTATTTCCATTGTTTTCTTGAATTTCTCTATATCTATTTACCCTCTTTTTTTATCTTCTTCTTTAGTTAAAACAATCTGTATTGGTTCTTCTACTTCGCTTAGAGTCATAAAATATATATGAGGATAAAAATTATGAAGTCATTTCTCTTAATTTTACTTTAATACTAAATAATACTCTCTCTCTATTCTTTATTTATATATTAAGAACCTCATCAATTTATGATTTGAATTTCCAGTCTTGTGATAATTCAATTCCTCATATATCTTTGTCTTATTCCATTGACTATATCCATAATTCTCACAATTTTCTTCTTCTCTTAGAAACCACATCAATTTAAGTTATTTGTAACAATAAGAACATATAGTAACTATCACAGTTATTCATCCTTCATAACTTTTCCTTTAATACATAATAATTTATATTCGTTTAAAATAAATGTGATTATGTATGATTATCCAATAAATACAGTCGCTTATCCTTCTTCATTTGTGACACAAACCTCTCCCTCAATTCATTATTCATTCCACAAAATCTACTTCATATTTATTATCCTACATGTATGAATTCGTGAAATTTATGTATTCATAGAACCTTCATCATAAAACAAAGCTCACATTACTTATCTTTATTCATGTATCAGTAATAACTCATGCATTTCTTTCATATTTATGACTTCTTAAATCACAACATAAACTAAATCATTTTTCTTATAATATTAATGAATTTCATATTTTATGGAATCATCTAGATTATATATCCATGACAATCCCATGAATTTACATTTGAATATAAATATACATTCATGCTAATCTTGGTTGATTCATTTGGGGTATAGAATAATCTATAAGTTCTACCTTTAATATGGCTTCCTGAATCATGAATTAATTCTCATGATATTTTTTCCAATAAAGAATTCATCAAATGGAATTAATTGATTCTAAATTAAATATCTATTCTCCATATATTTATTATTCACCTTTTTATAGAAGGTATATTTCCCTTGTGTTGTTCATTTAAAGTATATTTTTCAAGAATCTTGATAGTTGATATCTTGATATTTCAATATTAGTAGATCACCTTAATTTACATCATTGAATATTATTCTCTTGTTCATTAGTTGATCTCCAAATAAACTTCTCTATAATCCTCGTGGTATATCCTTCTACTATGAAACTCAAGGTATCTCTTCCTTCTATGCAAGGGTTATGGATAATTTGGGTTACATTTTCTACTCCTACTATGAAATTTTCGTGGTAGACCCTCCTACCATCACATGGTTTCATCTCATGGTAGCACATGACACATAGTCACATTTTTATCCTCATAGTAGCATGCCACTCACATCTACGCCTCAAATGATCTCACCTCATTTTATCATTCCTTCTCATGGTCACACTTCACATAATCTCACCTCTCATGGTTGCAGTTACCTCTTCACAATTGCACTAATTCCATCATGCATTCTCTTGGCCATTTATTTGGTTTCTTGAACCTTCAAGCAGTTAAACCATTTACATTTTTTTATGTGGTTTGTATTTATCCTTACATAAACAAAAATGATGGAAATCCATAAATTATAAACCCAATTCTTCACTAATGTGTCTTTTAGTCATAGTTATCTTAAAATTATTGGAAAAAAACACTTGGGATCTTCTTCTTATTCATGTTGGATTCTTCAAATAGACATCTAAGCTACTTAAATACTTCTTAATAATATTAAAATATCATGAAAATAATTTCATTAAAAAATATAAAACTCACAAAAAGAGGGATGAATAGTCTCCCCCTTTTTATTTGTTCGAAATACCTTCTTAGTGATGTGTCAATATGTTCCATTCATTCTTATCCTGTTTATTATCTTGTTTTATGGAACCAAGGTTTTCCTTTGATGGAAATGAAGTATGGTTTGTGTTTGTTTTCAATCCTCGCATTGGAGTTTAGATAGCTTGCAATCAGTACTAAAAAAAGGCCTTTAACATTGCTAGAAATGGCCTTTATTAGCACTAGAAAAGCACTGACTACATGAGTGTGGTTAAAAGCTCTGTACTTTTATCATCGCTAAAAAATCGTTCATAAAAGGAACCTTTACCAGTGCTTTTAGAAGCATTTATAAAGGAACCATTTATCGTCACTTTAATTTATCACCACTAGAGTAACCATTTATCAGCACTTATAGAAGCTCTGATAATGTATACCTTTATCAAGGATTTTAAAAGCGTTGAAAATTGTGGCATTAATGAGTGCTTTTAAAAACACCAATAAAGGGTCATTCTATAGTGTGTTGTAACATCACACAACAATAACACTACATTGAGCTATAAAAGCACACTACACCACTAGAAACACCCCAGGTATCAACAAAAACATGTACCAATATAGGATTTAAATGAAATGAAATTTATAACACAAACTAGAGAAAAAAACACTATATTATAGACATTTCAAACATTGGTTTATAAAATTACATAAATATAAATTATTATATACATTCAAAGACATCAATGTTACATTTTCTTTTAATCCTGAACTGAATCATGATATTTCTGAACAAACTACTCCTACTCGAGAAACATAATGCACCTATATAAGTAATAAATTCTTATTTTATAACAAATATATAGAAATAAATTAATATAAAGTGATAATTTTACTAAAATTGATGTCAATCTTAAATAAAAAGATACACTTGGAGTCATACCAGTCACACCGTACATTGGATTGAGGTGTACATGATTCCAGCATGTTTCTATTGAATTTAATATCATTTTCCTAATGTATCAAAATCGTTTAAATTTTTTTTCTTGTTTTTGAGTAGATCATTTGACTTTTTTACTAAAATGTTATTTTAAAATTAAATCATGTACTTTGACTCATACCGGGTACATCATATATTGGATTGACATGTGGCTGATTCATACACATCACAAATGACTTTTGGATCATTTTCATAAAGTATCAAAACAATATGAATGTATTTTATCAGTTTTGGGTAGGTCAGTTGGCCTTTTACTAAAATTCATGACAATTTTAAATAAAATTGAGTACTTTCAGTCATATGTGTCATTCTATGCATCGGGTTGAGGTGTGGTTGATTCTTACACATGCCAAATGACTTATGAATCATTTACCTAAAGTATCAAAACTATATGAATGTGTTTTTTTAGTATGTCACTTCCCTTTTTTTACTAAAATTTCATTTTAAAATTGAAACATGAACTTTGAATCATACCGATCACATTATGTACCGGATTGAGGTGTAGCTAATTACTGCACTTCAAAAATGACTTATAGATCATTTTACTAAATTATTTAAACAATTTGAATGCATTTTCTTGGTTCTAAGTAGGTTAGTTTTCCTTTTTACTAAAATTAATGTCAAATTTAAATAAAAACACACACTTGGAGTCATATCGTTCACACCATGTGTCGGATTGATTTGAGGCTAATTCATAAACATCTCAAATCACTTATGGATTATTTTCCTAAAGTATAAAAACAATAAAATTTGATTTTTTAGTTTTCAGTTGTAGGTGATTTTTTAATAGGCATGACACATTAAGTCGTAGAGGTCACACCATGCATCGAATTGAGGTGTGGCTAATTTGTACATGTCTCAAATGACTTATCATTTTTTTACCTAAGTTTGAAAGAATTACACGCCTCCATAGACCTATTTTTTCAATCATATAAAACCCTATAATCTTTCTAATAAACAAAAAAAAGATCTCAAATTGAATAATGAACCCGCACACAAAGAACAAAGAGTGATTTCCATAAAAATAGACACCTCCAAATAGGCATGATAGAAAGAGGGGAACTAATTCATGAAAGGATAAACATTTAAAGGATCAAATTTATAAAAAAACCATTTTAACTTTAAAATGATGATTTTATCAGACTTTTATAAATAAATATGAACTTAAAACAACCATAAAACAAAAATGAGTAAACTATGAACATCTTTACCTCAACACGAAAGACAAAAACTAAGCCAATGTGTTGTATTATTCTTTCATGAAATCTTATCCAAAAACCATTCCTCCACCAACTTCCCAAAATGGAGATACTAGTAAAATAGGACACGCTCCTTGATCCCAGGATGAAGACCCCCAATGAAAAGAGAATATTTTACCAAATCCTATGACACCACTTTTGGAGAAAAGGAAATCAGCTCTTTGAAGTGTTCAAAATAAGCCTTAACTATCTACTGACCTTACTGGACACTCATGAGCTCTTCCCCTTTCTTAATCTTCAGCTCATGTATAAACCATCAGAAAAATATGGACTTAAAAACTTTCCACTTCATCCAAACCTGCATCATTTTTGGGGAAAACAACTCCCATTCTTCCAAATACGGACCCCAAGAAGACCCGGAATAGCACAAACTCTAATGGATTTTGGATTTACCAACACTCTGAATATATTATCAACTTCTTCAAGACACTTCTCTACCTCTAACAAACTTCAATTTCCACAAAATATGGGCACAAACTAAGGATAACTAGAAATAGGGAGAGACCCACTAGAACATTTTGGGACCTTTCTGGGTAACATATTCTGAATAAAAAACATAAAATAAGATTTAGAGTCAATTCCTCACATACCCATACATATGAATATTCTCATAAAGAATACCTAGGGACTCACTTACCACTTTACCACACAACCCAATAATTTACCAAATTTTCAATCCAAAACATTTTCTTTTAAAACTCATTTTTTTCCAATCCAAGACCATTTGAAAGAAATCATTTTAATTTTTAAAATTGTTTTCATTTTCAAATTTTACTCACAACAATTGAGACCAAAAGAAGATATAATTTTCACTAAAATACTATAATGAGGAAGAAGAAGTCATGCTTAACCCGAATACATAGAATTGGTCCATAGTTTACTTAGTATTCAAGTTTACTATGATTAAAAAGATCGACAACCCCCAGTACTAATCAAATATCAAAAATAAAACCATATACATAATACTAGGCCACTCGTTTCTTGGTTTTATAAACAGTGTCCCTACTTATACTAGCCTAAATGGGTACCTAGTTCCATTCTATCAAGTACTCACTGCCTACCGCATTAGGGTGCCTCTACCTCTTCACCACTCACTTCTATCAAATACTCTAATCCTATTTTAACTCCCTTTAAACACAAAATACACCCATAATGAGACTAAGATACTAAAGTTAAAGGGGATTACCTGGTTAGATTAGATAGGTAATTTAAAACCTCAACAACCTCAAAAATCTCATACTCAATAAGATCCAACCAGATTCTTGAGGGAATAGATTCAACCATAGTTTTTTGATATGTGTAAGGTTATCTATTAATAAATTTCCTAGACATTTACAAGAATTTTAGGAGGATTAATTCATTTTTAGGTTAATTTAATCTTCTTTATAATCTATTAGTTTACAAATATCAAGGAAACATAAATAAACACACGATCATTAATAGTAAATTACAAGGGTTTCTTCTAATGGTTACTATTAGACATTGGTTGACTTTGAGTAGTTTGAAAATTTTCTTGAATTAATATCACTTAGTCTATTATTTCTTGGGAAAAAACTAGGGATTTTCATAAGAGATTATTCTATCTTTATCCAAAATAAAGGAGATTGAAAAATTATTTAATATAATTCTTTATACGACTCCATCTGGATTAGTGACTGATAACTATTTTTACAAGAGAATTCAACCAAGGAAAGTTAATCCTTCTAGGATTTATTTAAGTCAATAATTATGGCTCAAATAATATCTTTTAATATTAAGATAGTCTGATTAGAATGGTTGTTATTCTTTAGACTACTGGAAGTATATATTTTCATCCATAACATCATTGAAAATTAATGACATTTTTATAACCAAGATAAAAACATCATATTCCTATCAGATACAGCACTACATGAGAAACTTGGAAGCATTATTATCTCTTTGACATATAATTAATCAAGTTCATAAACTTAGGAAGCCTCTTCAATAAGTAATAAGTTGTTCGTCTTAGTTAATTGATCCATTATAACTCAAACTACATCTTTCTATTTAGTTGATCTTGAAAAAATAGTCAAAAAACACCATGATTTCATCCCATTTCATAATAGTAAAAGAATATATTGAAAGAATACTTATTGGTTTTTTGTATTTTTCCATCATTGGATTATAGGTAAATAATTTAGCGATGAATAAAAATATTCATTTCATCATTACAGGCCACAAAAACTAGTGAATAATATTATGGTACATCTTTATGACCCCTACATGAACCTAGAGAAGTCACACCGGTAGTGGCAAGGAGATGATATGTAGGGTTCATCATTGTTAAGAACATCACAAAATGAAAAACACAAAATGAGAAACCCAAAAGATCAAACAATGATATAGGAATAGTAGAAAAATAACATACATTGGATTCTAGCCTTGATTCATCTGAGGGAACCTAGAGGAGTCGCACCGGCAGTAGAGGAGTTTTGGGATAGCTTAAGAATTGAAACTGACTGAGTACCGATTAGGGTTCTTTTAAATATATCAGGAATGCCTTAAACAACACTTTCAAAAAAGCACTGATAAATATATATTTTATTAGTGTTAAATTGATAAGTGTTGATAAAAGGGATATTTATCATTGCTAAAAAGTGCTGATGAAGGATTTATTTAAAAAAATTATAATTTTATAATTATTAAATATATTTATTTATTTATTTATAATTATTGAAATAATTATTTAAAATATTATTATTATTTAATTATAATAACTATAAATTTATAAATTTATAGATATAGTAAATATATATTTATAAATATTTATTTAAAATTATATTTTTAACATTATTTGTATATATATAATCTTAAATACATGAATTTTAAAATTCAGTGAAATTGAATAATTCAAAATGAGTACACTTTAAAAATATTGAAAAAATGGAAAAGTTTTTTAGTTAAATATAAATTATTAAAAAAAAAATAGATATATATATATATTGAAGTAAGTTGAAAACATATTGAAAATACTAAAACATAGTAAATAAATATAAATAAATAAATAACAGAAAATATCAAATTAAAAAATAAAATAAAAATATTAAAAATGAATTCCCAAACTATAATAGTATTAAAAATAAATAAATAAAATTGATTGATTAAAAACATAATTTATTAAATATATCATGTTATAATTAATTTCTAAAAGATACTGAAATTCGAAGAAGAAAAAAATTACATAAATATTAGGTGTATGGTTTTCCATATATTCCATAAATATATTTTTGTGTCTGTTTGTATATAAAACTTCATTAATTATATATATATATGTATATATACACGTGAAATCAGTGTAACACATGACATTTGATATATGTCAAATTGAAAAATCAAAAAACATTAAAAATGAATAAGACATTAATATGTATTTAATAAAAAATTTATTCTTTTTATATATATTTATAATTAATATATATTATTTATTAATATTTATAATTAATATATATATATATATATATTATACTTATTCATTTTTATAAGTAATTGTATCTTTAATAAATTTTTAAATAATTTTTTAATTTATTCAATTTAAAAAATTGTTTAATTATATATTCATTTATATATCTACATTTATTATATACTATGTATAAATATTTAAAATCTATATATATGTATATTAAATTTATTCATTTTTATCAATAATTATTGAATTAATAAAATGAATAATATTTTTCTTAATTTACTCATTTTAAATTTTTATTTGTTAAATTATTTCATTTTATTCATTTTACATGTCTATATATTTAGTATATTATATTTATTAATTTTTAAATTTTATACATATGCATACTCAATTAATTCATTTTAAACAATAATGATTTAATTGATAAAATTGTTAAATTTTTTTGAAAATTTTATTTGTTTAATTATTTCATTTTATTATGGACCTTTACTAGCACTAATAAAGCACTGATAATGGTTACCATTTACTAGTGCTTTATTTTTAACACTCATAAAGGGTAATTTTTATCAGCACTAAAAATAAAGTGCTAATAAAGGGAAACCTTTATCAATGCTAAAATAAAGCACTGATAAAGGTGACATTTTATCAGTGCTAAATAAAAAACCATTGATAAAGGGTTCCCTTTATCAGTCCTTTTATTTAGCACTGATAAAGGCCTCACTTTATCAGTGCTTATTTTAACGCTGATAAATATGGACTTTCCCAGCATATTTTTCTAACATTGATAAATGTCGACAATGTTAAAGGAACATTTTGAAGTAGTAAAGGAAATGTGTCTTATAGTTAAAGCTGGAAATATTATTGATGTTGGGTTCATTTCTCAGGGTTTACCAAATATTTGGGTCCCAATTTTGATTTATGGATTTCATCGTGAAAAGTGGATTTCCTTGAAGGCCTTTTGAAAATATAGAAAAGGTGTGACTTTCACGAAGATGGTCTTTGAGAATTGTGTTTCATGAAGGATACAAGAAATTTTACATTGATCTACGTGACAACAACATGCATCATGAATGAAAAATAATGGGAGCATCACGAATGCTGATAGTGATCTCCGCAATTATGAGAATTGGAGCTTTGTGGTGGCACAAAGGTTTTGATGGAAATCATAGTGATTATGATGAACATCATGAATGGGGAATTTCCATGGAGCTTCATGGTAGGAGGATCACCATTAAGATATTCTTAAAAGATCTTAAAAATGATCTATGAGGTGGTGGAGCATCATGATGTTCAAGCCTATAAATATAAGGCTACCCTCACTTCATTCAAATGAGTATTTTGAAAGAAAATTCAAAAATGATATGATTTTGTGAAGTTAAAGGAGCTTCTAAATTCCGTCTTTCTATGAAATCTTGAGCATCATGAAAATACTATGAGTCATGACTAATTCCATTTCTTTTTATTAAAGGGTACTTCATGATGATAGGGTGTTCTGGGTTGACTTTGTGAGATTCGTGAAAGAGTTTTTTCATGAAGGCATAGGTGCTTCGCAAAGGTAGTTTGTTCCATGAAGGCAGGGAGCTTCGTAAAGATAGTGATATTCACTAAAGGTAGTATTGAACATTATGATAAAGAGTACAGGACTTTTAGAGTGCATCAAATCATATCTATAGTGCAGGAAGAGTCTCGTGTTAAGTCAGGTACAAAGACAATAATGTTAAACCATTGAAGATACCTTCAAGTCGATAAACTGAGTTAGAATTCTCTCAAAGCATTGAGATAGGGGGAGTCAATGGAAGTGTTCCAAGGGAAACAATTTGATATCCCTAAAACCTTGTAAATTCAATGATCCTAACATAGAGTGACTATGTCAAAACATTTTTATTCTAAATCTTGTGAAGATTAGTGGCTTTAGGTATGACCAACACACTATCAGCGTATGCTCCACAGACTAGACCTTAGTGGGGAAAAAAGTAAAAGTATTGTGTTGTATTTATATGTGTGAATGTTTGATTATTGATTGAATCCATCATATAGGTTTAACGAGTTCCTACCAAAGTGGGAACTAGATACATCACATTAAAAGAAAACGTTGACACTCTGATTCACCCCTCCCCTCTCAGGGTCCTCCAGGGTCCTATAAAGTTTTCATTTCACTTTATATGCACCTTATTGAAAGTAAGTAAAAATTATTTAGATAAAGTTTTATTAATTTATACATAAAAAAGGTTCATCAACTATTCCACTCTAAGTCTACCTTATTCATGCTCGGTGTAGGAAATAAAAGAGTTTGATCTTGAAAACAAATTTGTCCCTTATAAAATAGAATGATACCAAATAAAATGAAAACATAAAATCATGTCTTCAACAGATATCCATTTTTATTCTAGGATGATTCAAATGATAGGAACCATTTGATATATAATTTTTCCATAAATATCAATTTAAAACTCCTATAATCACTACAAAAAACTATTTAAAATCATTCATGTAAAAACAGTGAGATAACAACCTTGGTACCTCTTCATACGTTCACTCTTCTTATGTTGTTGATTAATTCATTTTACCCCCCTTTTAGTTAGGAATTTATTATTTATCAAGGATGATAGATAAATAGATTATGCCTCTTTAATGAATGATCTTCATGAACTTTCTAGAATTATAAAAATTTTATGAGATAATTATTTTGGTAGCTTCTTCAACATTATCAACACGTCTCCCCCTAAAGGAGAAATTTATCTTGATCTTCATAATTATGAATTTCTTCAATATATATTCTTTAAGATCTATATTATGACAATACAAAAAAATAGATCTTTTACTTATAATTGTAAATATTTTAAAACATCCACAACTTCACCAAGGATGATATTCTAAAATTCATGTTTTATAGAATACCAAATGTATGAGAAAACCATGATGGTATCTTCATCATTTTCTATCAATTGTTTACAATAACTATTTCCTTCAACATAATCAAAGATAATCTAATAATGATATTTTTTAGAATTTTGAGATCAATATTATATTGCAAAAACCTCATCTAGACTGTCTAGAATTCACATCCATTGTTATTTCATAGGTTCTCCCCCTAGATGTAAAATTCACCTTTAATTTGATATATTTTAATTCAAAATACAATATATAAATATTAACGGAATAAAGTGTACCTCATTTATTATTTAATGTGAATAGCAAGGTTGATAGTATTTTCAAATATAAGTTTCTCTATTCTTCAGGCTTCTGCATTTTTTTACCCCTTCTGATTTTATTTTATGAATCATGGATCCCATTACATTCAAATACTTTGTGAGGAGATAATTTTTTCTTATCATCTTTCATATTGAGTATATTACTAATTACTCTTAATGCCCCTTACTTTTCTAGAAAAATAGTTAAACAACCTTCTTTATTGTGTTTAGCTTTATTTCAACTCTCACATAGAAATTTTTCAATAAAAGAGTTTTATTTTATTGACATCCACTCATGTAATTTTTAATCTTTATGTAGAATATTTTATTTTATTTTCACTAGACCTTTATTATGATTCTTATAGTTTATTTTCTTTCTCTAAACCTACTGGCTAGATTACCAGTCATTCATTAGGAATATTGGTAGCCTTCAAGAAGTATTCACATGGAAATATATGAGTGTTCTTGTTCACATAAAACAATTTATATGTGAAACTCCTCCTAGTCATATTATAATATCTTTTTAATTATTATTATTTCATCTTGTTATCCAAGGAAAACGGAATCATCTTCTGAGAAGTTTTTGGGATAAGTATTATTTAAATACATTTCATTCTTCTTTATGGTTATCTCTATATTATTTTACAAATTCTATAGTCTTCTCTTCCCATTTTATTTTTCTACAATATGAGTTGTACATGCATCACTTTTATGGCCACTCATTCTGAAAACCCATAGATATTATTAATAATATAAAACTTTTTTGAGGTAGACATACTCTTCATTGTCTTTTGATGTTGTTTCTTCTAAAGCATGCCCCCCCTTGAAAAGGGACTCCTTTATTCTTTATAATTCAATGGATTATATGAACATTTCAATTCAAAATTCTAAACTTTTTTATAGATACAATAAGTTCCTACAAATCATAATCTTTTAATTTTGACTTATAGCTCTTTGGATTTTTGATCATGTTGTTTTTGGAATTATTTTATCACTGTTTGGGTTGAACTAGGGTAAAAAAATTCCACAGTTTTTCCTCTATATACCATTGAAAGTTTTGTTGGATATTAATCAAATTTCCTCATCCATACTTGTGTAGATTTTTTTTTAAATATCACACTATTCAGTAAAATATAGTTAGATAAATGTTTATAAATGGGTATGGATGGTACCTATTTCTTCAAAACTTCTTCGGAAATATCATTAAATAATTTCATGATATTTTTGTCACATAAAAGAGGTATTTAAAAAAAATTATTTAGAAAAATATATAACAATATATCTTTCTTTATATATTCCTTATGAAGACATAGTCTAAGGACATTATATATTTTCCAACTTGATATCAATCTGAAGACTTCTCATGTTGAAAATGTATTTTTCATTTTCAGAATACTTCAAATTTTCTTCACATACATTATTAATTATTTCAAATTATTCTTCATGCATTATGGTATTTTATTATAGAAATTATTCAATCTCTTTTATCCTATTTAATTTTATTTAAAAATTGAGCATTTTTTGTGTCAATTCTATTTTTATTTTTTTCTTCTAGTGAAAATATCTTATATTCAAGAGTATTCTTAACCACTTACTTCTATTTAACTTCTTTGGGCCTTTTATTTTCAATTTTTAAATAAATTTTTCTAATATTTTTTTTCTTTTTCCTATGGTTCCAAATTTATTATATATCTTTATACATTAGAGAATATTTTCTTGTAATGTATACTCCATGTTCTATACTTCATATTCAAGATGGATGTTATCTTCTTAAATTCCTTCAAAAACACCACACACAATAGATATTATTTATATGAAAATACAATGAAAAACTTATTTCAATCCATTGATTAATATTTCTTGATAAATAATGGATAGATAATTATCATCTCTTATTCATGGTACTTATTCTTGAGTACATTTTTTGCATGAGTTTTTTCGTACAATATAATTATCTAAATCCTTTTTGGTAGAAGGGTTGTCTATTTCTATGGTAATATTATGAACAACTTGTTCTTACCCTTTTAAGAAATATGTGTATTATTTGTTTTCATGCAATAGAGACAATGATCCTTCTTCCTCTTGTCTTAAAATGGATATCTTCTTCTAATTTATTTTTTATTTATTTTTCATATTCATTAAGGAATTGGTAGAAATAATATAATCGTCATTAAAATAATATAATCTTCATTAAAAATGGACTATCATGTAAATTCACGAAAGAGACATTAAATATTCATGAGGAGAATAAACATTAAATAATAAAATCCAAAAGAGGTCAACCACCCTCTGATACTAATTGATAAGACAACGTAGAAATATTCTAAACACTAAAAGGGGTTGATTCAGTGTTGGGGACTTTTTATTCCATTTTTATTTTTTATCGATTTAACTCTTATATCTATTAGGATCTTGATTCTCTTATTCTATTACCTTTACTTAATTCATTAGTTCACACATAAGTTTAAAAGAAATTTATAAGGTTCTTCTTTCAATAATAAATTATATTCCTTTGTGTGACCAGGAAATAATACTCAATAACACATGCCACTATAATGATATGCCTCTAATAGTGGATCATCTTAGAAAACAATTTTGAATCAGAAGTGTGGTACCCCTAAAACATAATTGTGGGGACAAAAAAATTACAACACTTTGGACTGGTGATATCCAAGTCCAACTATGGTTCTTTATTGAATCATTATACTACATGTGTAGATAGTCTTAAATTTCTTTAATTTTTTTACAACACCAAGAAAGTCATTAAGAATATTTAACTTTTGTAATTGTTGTAGTGATTATTTTTATTTATTCCTTATTCTTCTATTGTTACTTGCACAATATCATGCAAATAAACCTATATTATCCTTCCCTCATATGAAGAATAGTTCACAGAACCTTCTTCTAGTTCATAACAGCAAACCAAAATACTTTTTTCATGCATTGGTGAAAGAATTCTTCTTCTTGTGTTCTTATCTAGTACTAATTAAAAGAACATTCTTTAATTTTTTTCAACCTGAAATTCATATCACATTCTTCTTATGACTATTTCCATATTATTTCTTTATTACACATTAATTTAACTAGATCTATTTACCCTCTTTTTTCTTTCTCTTATTCATTATTGAAAACAATATGCACTAGTTCTTCTTCTTCTCTTTGACTCACAACATGTGTATGATGATGAAAATCATAGATTCGGGTCACTCTCTTCTTTTTTTATGCCAAAAAATATTCTTTTTTATTGGTTTTATTCATATATTTTTTTACCATATTTATTAAAAACATAAAATATATATGTAATAATAATAATAATAATAACATCATCGATTACTTCCATTATCTCTATATTCCTTATTTAAATATCTACAAAACCACATAAATGTATGATTTTAATTACCCAGTATTATAATAATTTAAATCCTCCTGGATATTAAAATTCTTATACTAAAAATATTCACAATTCCTATCATCGTCTTATTCTCCTATAAACCATGTCAATTTCAATTAAATGTAATAGCAAGAACATGTAGTAATTATCATGGCTACTGAACCTTCATAACATTACATTCAATCCATGATAATTTATATTCATTTAAAACACATGTGATTATTAATTATTGTTTATTAAATTCATTCATGTGTTCATATTCATTTTTGGAAAAAAAACTCACACTCCCTTCAATCTTCATTCCATGAAATCTGTTTCATATTTATTGTCTTGTATACATGAATTCATAAACTTTTTATAGTCACAGAACCTATATCACCACAAAAAGACCACGGTAATTATCCCAATTCTTGTATGATAAAAATATTATACATTACTTTAATATTTATGACTACCTAAATCAAAGAATAAACCTAAGACTCGTAATTATAATTTTAATGAATAAAATCTTACATAGAATCTCCAATATTATCTCTCCATGATAATCCCATGAATTTACAACTGTATATAAATATTAATTAATTATTATCATAGAAGATTAATTTTTGGAATATAATTGTCCAAAATTCATTCATTTAATACAACTTTCTGAATGATAAATTAATTATAATTATATTTTTTATAATAAATAAAAATCCCATAAAATAATCAAATTCTATCTTCAATACCTATTATCTATATATTTATCCTTCAACTTTATGCAGAAGGTAAATTAATCTTATGTAGTTAATATAAAATATATTTTTAAAGAATAACCATAGTCATTATCATGATATTTAAAAATTATTAGATCACCTTAATTTACATCACTGTATATTATTCTCTTGTTCTTCATTCGGTATACAATTCACCTTCTGTGTGACCCTCATAGTAGCTTCTCATACTATAAGACTCAAGGTATCTATTCCTTTTTTGAAATGGTCATAGAAGATTTGGGTCATGGTAAAAACTCCTACCCTGAGACTCATGATTGATCTTTATTTTGGGAAAATTTCAATAAAGATATGGGTCATAGAAGCACCTCCTAGTGTGTGAAGTTTGTGATAGCTCCTCAAGTCATCACACGGTCTCACCTCATGATAGCACACAACTCATAGTCTTAGTGTCATCATAAAATTCACAACTCATGGTATCATGGAACTCATGGTCACACTTCACATGGACTCACCTCATTGTATAATTCCTTCTTATAGTCGCGTCTCTGGGGAGCGCACCGTTCAGTCTATAGTTACCTCCCATGGCTTCACCAATTTTATAGTATGGTCTCTTCTACCTTTATTATATTGATCAACCCTTCATGTGTCTAAACCATTTATATCTATTTATATTTTTTTCCATCCATATATAAGAAAAATGGATATAACTCTTAAAATATTAAATCCCCTTATTCCAAGATGTGTCTTTCAGTCTTAGTTCTCTTAATATGATTGGACATAACTCTTATGATCTTCTTATTATTAAATATTGAATTATTGAACTAAACATCCAATATAATTCAATTATTCTTAATAATAGTTACATCTCTTAATAACAATTCATTTACAATATATACAACTCACACAAAGTGGGATCAAGATTTTTGATCAAGAATCATGTTGCAGGTTAGGGCTGAGGAGATGTGATGGAGACTTCTTCCCTCAAGGTAGTAAAATGAGAGCTATATTGATGGGATATGTGGAATAATACCCATGGGTTGTGAGAATAATTAATAGACTAGTGAGAGAGAGTTATAAAAACCCTAGTTTATACATAGAGGAAACAATATGATTTCCCTATTGTAGGATCCTTGGACACCTCTGAGTATATGTTTTGGGTGTATTGGCATGGCTTGGACCTAGTAATCCTTAGTAAGACCATGAGGCTTTGGGGTGGTTTAGATGAGATTTTCGGAGTTTTATTTCCTCATTTCATGTGATTAAATAGTTATATAGACCCTAGGGGGCTGATGGATTGGTTGGGTGCAATGACCAGCCTAGTAGAACCTTTGGGGTCAAGATTGGCCTTATGTCATCTCTCTAGAGTGATGTGGGTTTGGGTTACCAATAATTTCAGATAGGTCGTGCGATTTTATAAAAAATTGTGGGATGTGTTACCCCTAATAGATGGGCTTTATACAAAGGATTATGATTAATAATGGGGACACCAAGTAGGGTTTATTTGATAACTAGTGACCTAATGGACCCTAGTATAGGTACCGAAGATAGTTAAAATTGTACGGGTGTGTTGGACCAGGGTAGAGACGGGTACAGGTGACAATGTAGAACCCTTACCTTGCATATGAGTTGAATTTTTGTGGATAGTGATGATTGATTTAGGCTTTCAGTCAATCTTTTTTCCCTTTTATTTTTATGATTGATGTAGAAAACACCTATGAGAAAGTCATTTCTCAATAGAATAATCCTATGAGGTGGTTATAATGTGACAAGACTCACACACTCATGGAAGTAGTTATGTGTATGGAAAATACCATCATGTAAGTGTTTATATCTTTTTAAAAGGAAAACACTCATATGGGTTGTTTTGAAAACTACCCTTATAGATAGGTTAATGATGAAAATAGAAAAATAACCTTGTAGGGAGGCCTGTGATGACTAAAGAAAACTCCCCTTATAGGGATGTCTTTGATACTAAAGAAAAAATTATTCATATGGAGGTATATGATACTACTGCTGGTGATATTAGAGATTTATAGTCAAGATTATATTGTTTTTGGGAATAGGATAGGTCCTACCATGTGTGAGCTGTCGGACCTTGTGGGGTGTTTGGTGGGCATGGTCAAGTCTCCCACACTATTAGTTCTCAGATTTAAGGAACCATTGCATATTGGGATGGAGCACTCCTCAGGTTTTGATATCAGGATGGAGCATACCTTAGTTGATTATACTATATATTGAGGTGAGTTTATTCCTTAAGTAATTATCAATATATATTGAGGTAAAATAACATAGGCCATTATAATGTTTACATGGTCATAACAATGCTATTAGATACTTTATAGCAATTTTTGAAGCATGTATGGTCAATTAAAGGTGGGGACCTGAGGATCGACACTCATTATTAATTTCAAGGTAGGATTTAATCTCCCAATATGGTGGAATATTTATTTTTTTGTTTAGTTCTTTATAGATATGTGATATATATCAACTAGGATGATCATATTTCATGAGAATACACTTAGGACAATATATTATAGGTCCAATGTTGGGAGTGGCCTACTGATAATAATTTTCTCACCCTATGTATAAGAACTTTAGTACTTATATAGACCTTATATATACTTTCAGGATGATCATGGGATACACAATGGATGTGGAGTAGAGAAAATATTTCATGATTTAGTGGAATTTCTAGTGTGAATCCTAAGTATTGATTTATTGAAACTCGGTGACTATTGTAGATTGGGTATGAGGTACGGCTAAAGAATTAGTGGTAGATCCTTGTATATATTTATTTTTCTTTCTGTTTATATTGTATGTACATTTTCCTAGTGGGAAAAAAGTTGTATATTCCTACCACTATGTTATATTTCATTTTTTGAATCATGTTTTGTTTTTTTATTACCTCTGTGTACTATGATTTTCATAATGTTGGTTTTATTTGTCTATGTTTGTGAAATCTGATATAGGGGGTATAGTATCCCCATGGTACCTCCTTTGACCATTGTTTCTAGTCAGCAGCCGCTAGTATACGAGGATGCATGCTTGAGGTCACTTGGAGATACTAGTCTATTTACTATTCATAGTGAGTCATTTCAGGACATTATAGTGTCAAATTTATTTAGTAAATTTCAAGACACGTTTGATTGCCCGTTTTAAAACATATAAATCTCTATTAAATATTAATCATGGTTATTATTTAAAAACTAAAAATATAGGATGTCCCTTTTTACAAAATTTAGACATGCTAAATCCAAATATGGGATCCATTTAAAATAATAAAATTTATAAATATGATAAAATTAATTTTCAAATTATAACATATAATGTGTAGAATAATCATTTTTATAGAAAGATTACATTTAAATTTTTAGTTGTTCATAATCTTATTTAACAATAATTATCAATTAAAATAGTGTAAATTTATTTGTATATATGTATAAACTTTATATTAGATCAATAATTTTAAAATACATCCATTTAAAAATACACAATATTTTGAAAAGTATTATTCTTTTAAAAAAAACCTTTTTACTGTGATGACTAATATGTACCTTGGTAACTTAATTTTATACCAATAAATGAGATTCCACTGACTAACTAATTTGAAAATTCTGATTAGTAATATGAAAATAATTTTAGTTGGTTCAAATTCTAAAATTACTAAATAAAATTAATTTTAATATTAGTGCATATAATGCTTAAAAACCTATTTTTATAAAAAAAAAAGGTGTATTTTTTAGCTTAAATTTTATCTATAGGATAAAATTTTATGTGATTTTGGTTTTCATGATATAAATTGGTTTATTATAAAAAAAAATTATGTGGAATCCAATGTAATATTAGACTAAATTTTACCCAAATAGTATTTGATTCAAATAAAATACCAAATTGGTTTTTATTTGGAATTATTACTTTTTCCCTTAAAATGTTAATCACTGGTATCTAAATTCAACATAGTATTTTTAAAATATATAGTCTTAATTATTAAAATATTGATCAATTAAAATTTAATATAAACTTTTAATTCTTTATATTTAAATTTATAGTTTTGATAAAAACTATATTTTCTCTATTAAAATAAAAATAAACCATTTCAGAAAAATCATAAAAAAAAATCATCGTAAAATTTTTTTGAAAAAATTATTCCCAATATGTAATCATTTTTATAAAATATGAATTCTAGAATTTATGAATTTGAATTTTAAATATAATCATAAATAAAGGCTCCTTAAATTTTATATTATGCAATAGTTTTAGGTTAAGTGTTGTTTATCTACTAGAGTAAGGCCACGATTATTACATCCCCCCTAAATAATTTCATCCTCAAATTTGGGATATATGTAAACTACTAAAAAATGTGGGTATTCCTTCCATATATCTTCTTTAGGATCCAGTGTTTCCTCCTATAGTTGTTGATTTCTCTAAAGCACTTTTACCAGCCTAGTTTTTTAATTCTACAACACTTTCTCTCTAGTGTTATTGATTTGGATAGGCTCTTCCCTATAAGAAAAGTCAAGTTACAAGTCAATTTCCACATATATAAGTAAAATAATTGAATCTTATATGTACTTCATCAATAATGAAACATGGAATATGTTTTTTTTCCTTAGGATGGATGGTTTTTATAGATAATTGATAATCCATGGCTTCAATTATCTATAGAATTTGAAAATTCACATCATATTAAAGGCTTAACTTCCCATATTTACCAATTCTTATAACTCCCTTACATGGTGGGACATTTAAGAATGCATGATCCCCCTCTTAAAATTTCATGTATTTCCTTCAATTATTATTATAGATATTTTATCTTATTGGAGATTCTTTGATATGATTTTGAATAGTATGTACTTTCCCAGTTATCTCCTCTACAAGTTCTAGGCCATCTAGCTTTATTTCTCTAAAATTTTTCCAACATGTTGGAGTACAACATCTCTTCCTATACAATGCCTCATATAGTTCCATCTAGATTCTTAGATGGAAAATATTATGGTATGTGAATTCCACTAAGGGTTTATATTGATCTTATACACCTTATAAGTCAATAAAACATGATCTCAATATGTACTCCAATATATAAATAGTTTTTTCATACTTCCCATTAGTTTAGTTATGATAGTTAGATCTTAAATGTATCTCAGTTGTGAGAATCTCCAGAAGGATCAACTAAAATTTCTATATGAAATAGGGTTCAAAATATAATATGATTCATATGGGTTTACTGTAAAGTCTCATTACTTTACTAATATATAGTTTTTCAGGATATACAAGATGTAAATCCTCCATTATTTGTATAAAATGTGTATACATGGTAAGGTAGTCTTCAATAGCCCATATTGAATTATTCAATTTAGGAGTCTTTCGAATTATAATGATAAATTCTATTGTAACATTGACTCACTTACACATTGGTATAAGGATAGGTTGTATGACTCCTTTAAGATGTTGTCTTCAGCCTTTACCTACTGGTATACCAATAATCTAGACACATAGTCAGCAATTTGTTACTTTATACCACCCCACCAAAACTATTCTCTTAAATACATGTATATATTTATGCTATTAGGGTGTATATATAAGTTTGAGCTATGTTCTACATCTAGTAATTCTATTTTTCTCTTAGATATGAATGGAACACATAGTCTCTTTCCAAAATTTAACCCTCTATATTCATAAAAATAAAATTTAATATCCCATAATTCTTGGATTTAATTATATTTTTGAAACCCTAACCTTTGTATAGTAATTTCTTTATCTTCTATAATTAGTATGGTTTAGAAATAATTTGGGAATTAGTAATTTTTTTCCTCCCTTAATGATTCTCATATCTAACATTACAAACTCTATGCATATAGGATCCTTTTCTATTCTCATCTTGGTCATAAATCCATGATATTTCATACTTAAGGCATCAACCACCTTGTTTACTTTCCTAGGGTGGTATTTTATTGACAAATCATTGTCCTTGAGTATTTTTAGCCATTTTATTTGTCTCATGTTGTGTTAATTTTGTGATAAAATGTATTTCAAACTCTTATGATCTATATATATCTCACATCTCTCATCATATAAATAGTTTCTATATAAATTTAAGGAAACTATTATAGGTTCCAATTCAATATCATTAGCTAGATTTTTTTATTCATGGATATTTATTTGAAATGATTCATAAGAAACCACTCTATCAGTTTTTAGAATGATATAGCATAATTCTTTCTTCAAAGCATCAGTATATATTACAAATCCTTCCTTTCTAAATGGAAGATTGAAAACTAGCATATTGATTGATATCCTATTTATCCCCTTAGCACATCCCTCACATTTCTTTAACAATGTTAATTTTACCCCTTTATATGTCAATATTTTTAATGGGCTGGCTAATTAAGAAATATTTTGAAGAAATCATTGATAGTAACCTAATATTGTAAGGAACCTATGTATCTCAATTATATTATTTAGTGGGGTACATTATTTTATTGCCTTTATCTTTGAAGGATAAACACATACTCTATCCTTGGACACAATATTTATATGAAAACAAACATCATGGTGTTAAAATTAACACTTACTGAATTTCCATACAATTCCTTATCTCTAAGGGTCTCAAAAATTATTTAAAAATGATTATAATTCTCCTCATAGATTTTAGATTATATCAAGATATCATTATTTAATAACACTGTTAAATAATAAAAATAATACTTAAATAATTTGTTCATCAGATCAATAATTACAGAGGGTGAATTATTTAATCCAAATTGAATCACTATAAACAAATAATTTCTATATCTCGTATGACATGTAGTCTTTGGTATTTCATTTTTATTCACCCTTAATTGGTGATAACCCTAGTGAAGATAGATCATTGAGAAATATTAAGCTCCCTAAACTTTATAAAATAATTCATCAATAGAAGAGAGAGGATACTTATTATATATAATTATGTCATTTGTTGGAAGATATTTTTTATAATTATGTCATTTATCTCCCTATAATTAATTCATAACATTATAGACCAATATTTCTTCTTAACAAAAATAATAGGTTCTACTCAAGGTGAAACACTAGGGAGGAAAAATCCTTTATCACGAAAATCCTAAAGGTGTTTCTTAAACTTCACTTATTCCATTGGGTTCAATCTTTAGGGAGTTTTATATATAGGTTTTTATTCTAAGATAAGTTCAATAAAAAAAATACTCTATGTACAAGTGGTTGTTTGAGTAATTTTCCAGGAAACAAATCAATGTATTAATTCAAAATAGTTATATTCTCTAATAATAAGTTTTCTTTACCAACCATAATTTCATCTACCTTTCCTCTCTATGGATTTCAGTGTTGTAGGCTGCTAGAGGAGAATCCATATATGAATTAGATAATGAACCCACACCTCTAAATAAAAATAACTTTGCTCCCCCTTCACAAATTGTAATATCTTTCTCTTAGAAATAAATTTTTTCATTGTACTTTGAAAGAAAATTTGTACCTACTATTATGTTAAAGTCAACCATAGGTATGATAATAAATTTATCCAGTAGGGTGTGTTTATTCATCATAATGGGGACTAAATGACATACCATCATTGAAATAATATTTCCATTGGGTTTCTTCATTGACAACTCATTTCTCAATGTGATATAAAATGTTCTCAAAAAATAAGTTGGAAATGAAAAGATCCAAAATTGAATAAATAAATAGATAGATTTTATTTTATGATTAATGTACTTTTTATCACATATTAATGAAATTCCAATTCAACTATGGTAATCACATAAGATTATCCTTTCTTTGATTCCACTTCTGAGGAGGACTCCCCTAATGCTTGGGGCATTAGTTTTAATGATACCTCATTTATTTACAGTAAAAACACTAGATATTACTGAATTCCTTCTTTACCATGAATTAATAAGACATATTTATCTTCTCATCAAACTTGTAACAAACTAATGTTCCTTTTAAAAATGTACCAAGGTGTTTTTTCTACAATTATCACATGTTGGATGTCTCATATTTCTCTTATTATTTATCATCGTGTTTCTTTGTACATGGTTCTCATTTTTCCTCTTATTATCTTCAATTCCTTATAAAAAGTAAGACTTATAGATTTTATTATATATTGATGGTCCTTAATACTATATCATCATATAATCAAAATATTTGAGATATTAATGCCCTTCTAAGGCTTATCTAAATCACATAACATAAATGGTTGTTCCTAATTTCCATTTTATATATGTAGTCTTCAAAATGCATAGAAAATATTTTAAAATCATCCATATACTCATAAACACTCCCATCTTCCTTATACTTAAAATTAAGTAATTTCATTTCCATAATATCTTTTTTCTATCTATGGTAGTATTTCTCAAATAATATAATCTTCAAAGACTTTTATTCCATGTTTTCTATATCCTCCTCATCCTACATATTATGAATCAAAACCCACCATTTATCAACATCTCCCCTTAGATAATAAAACTCCATGAAATCTTTATCAATTTTATTACTTCCCGAGGAAATAAATAACTTTTCTAGGGACTTGATTCATTGTTCAGCTACTAATGGATTAGTGGTCCTATTAAATAATGGAAATTGTTTTTTCATTAAGTGATCCAACATTATTTTACCATATTGTATATTAGTAGGTTTCTCCATGTGGGAAAGTTTATTTTTCATAACCTAAGTCAATTACCCTAATATAGCCATAATAATTTCAATTTCAAAGCTAACCTTGTTCACTTTATCTAAAATAAAATCCCTACATTGATTATAGTTTTTGATAGGATTTCCCTTTCTCTCATTAGGTTTCATATCAAAAAATTATAAGTACTTAATTAGATCATAAAATTATGAATATTAATGCATAAAAATATTAATGCAAGTAAAATTTTTCGCGAATACTATGGGTTTATCATAATTCTTGTAATAGTTATGTTCTTATAAAATCTAGTTTTCAAGGTTCTTACTAAACTTTATTTGATTCCATCTGTAACTCCCTATAACTAGTAACTTAAAGTTGGTGGTTACTATATTACATTGGTACAAAATTCTAGGATGAAATCACAAAAGTCTGAATAGTTTAGCAGTCTTAGGAGACCATATACATACATGATTTCTATATTATATTAGAACATCAAAATATAGTATCAAAAATTCTTGAAACTTTCTTATTCACTTTAGTATGTCTCTGAATTCATTCATAGATCACTTCTTGGTACAATGGGAAAATAGAAACATAATAAGGGTGTTCCCAAACACTTAGTGAGGGTATAATTATAGCAAAATATATCATAATAGTAATACATTTAATGGAATATTTATTAATAAATAAAATTTTCATATAATAAATTTCTTGAGAATGAAAAATATCCATGGATAAAATAATAATTAAAATAATCACATGGATAACAATGAAATAATTCATGATGTTGGAATGCATATTGTCAGATCTTCTATTCATTACTGTCAAGGCCTTAGCTAATACATTATTCTTATCATAAAGTTTGTAACCAAAACATCATTTTTTTTGGTCAATTTTATAACCAATACATCATGCCTTCATTGATTTTGTATACACCAAATAACCAAATATTTTGTCTCAGGAAACCAATTGATTCATCTAGAAGATATATAATATCAGGTCACATATGTCACTTATTTAAGTCTAATGAATTCACCATAAAAATATGAATATCAATATGATGCACAATCAAATTTCTTTATGAATCAACAAAAAATTGGGTTAAGATACAAATATTCCGAACATCAATACTTTCCAATTCAATAAGTGGTATAACATGAAGATAATTTATTCATAGAAACAATGCGGATAGTTAAACAATACATGTTCAACATAGAAACCCTAGGGTATTCTCTATGAAATTGGAATTAAAATTATCAAAGAAGTAGTGATAAGTAATGGAGAAGGGTACCTTAAACATACCAAGTTATCAATAGAAAATAGTAAATGAGTTCAATTTCTTTCACTTGTAGGAGACTATATAAATAGTAGGAAAATCCTTTATTATAGAGTTTGTATATTATATAAAGAATATCCCCTGAGAGTTTCTAGATAATTGTGAAACCTTCATCCCACTCATCGTGCAGGAGATCTAATATTTATTAGAAACTCAACCAGTATTTTTTAGGGTGATTACCCCTAGGTACATTTATGCCACAACTATATCTACTTTATAATAACCATACATGAATGCTATTTCGAGAAAAATCTCACACTGTTTACTTTCCTAAATTTAGGATTTTGGCGAATTAAGCTGGATTAATAAAAGTATTTAATGATAGGAAATATCAATTTCAATATATGAAATGTGTGATAATGTAATGGAATTACAATCAAGATGACATTACAATAAATTTTTATAAGTTAAAATTGAAAGGGTAGAATTAGAACCCTTTTATCAGCATAATAATGACATAGTAAAATGGATATTATGAGTGGAGATAAGTATTTTCTCATTAACAAAATATCAAATGAGATATAATTATAATATCTAAGGACTGGTACTCTTATATCATGTGCAAAAATATATAACATTACATTCCTATCATTGATGTCGATAATTGTAACCCAAATTTTTCATCTAAACATTACAACATAAAAATAGAAAACTTCGATCAATTATATACAGGAGGAAATTTTAGGTTTATGTTTTTATAGAATTAGGAAAAACTCCTACATAAACACTTAATATGACTTTAAATGAGTATTTCTCCCACTTAACACGGATTTTATTTTTCACATTACTACATCATCATCATCTATATGAAATACCTTATAGACATAACTTGGTCAAAATCATCTATTAAAATTATATTAAAAGGAAACATAAGAAGGGTGAGCTTAGATTCTAAGTAATGTTAAACATAATCATTAATAGTTTAATGTTATCAATGAACAAAAGAGTGCATAATGGTATGATGACATAAAAAAATTGAATGATCCATTCAAAAAAGAACTCATACCCATAAATACCTAGATCATAAAATATAAAGACATGAAAATGAAATATTCAATATAATCAATAATTAAAAGTCATATGATATCAATATCAATCATTATATACATTATAAAATCATAACATGAAATTAAACCACATTTTAGTAACTTGGATCATCATTTTCATTAAACCTTTTCAAAACAATATTAATTGGAATAACCATACAACCAAATTTGAGAAATAGCATTAACCAATACATCATAGATATATAATGGGGATTACCCTTCTTATAATATATATTGGGCTCACCCATTTTTTATGAGCTACAATGGGGCTCAACCCTTCATATAAGTTATATAGGGCTCACCCGTGAGCTATAATGGGGATCAACCCTTTGTATAAGATGTATCGGTCTCACCTATTTCATATAATTCTCAAGTACCCTGAATAAAAAATGTCATCATAAAAATCATAAAAACATCATAAACCCATGGTAAATAAATGGGTTCCATAACAATATCTTTTAAACATGACTAACTTGTGTAAAAAGAAACGGTCTCCAAAACAATATCTCAAAACCATGATTAACCCTTGGAAAAGAAATGGTTTCCATAAAAATCTATTTATAACATGATTTACATATGGAAAATAAATTATTTCCAAAAAATAAATGGGTTCCATAACAATCTCTTTGAAATATGGTTAGCATGTGGAAAAGAAACAACTTTCATGACAATATCTTGGAAAACAATTTAATAAATTTATAAAATAATGAGGTTGGTACCAATAATAAATATACCCAATGTAGGATAAGTAAAAAAACAAGTTTTTTGTTGTTTATGAGTGGAAATACCATTATAAACATTCATGAGAAAAATAACCTTTAAACATTCCAAAGTATCTTATACCACCTTGAAACAATTGAATCATAATCTCCATTAAGGAATAACATTTAATGAAACTTATAATATCATGGAAATAAGTAGATTCATGATATATACTATTAAATGGGAATTATACAAACCTCATAAAATAATAATGGTGTATAACTTAACAAATTTCTCAAAGAAGGAAAATAGTGAAAAAAAATCCATTACCACTTTTGTAACTTTGAAAACATAAACCCCATTAAAAAGAGAGATCATAAAAAGGATATTTAAAACCCCATAAATTTAAGGATAATAATCATAAAATACATTCATGGTTCTTATATATTCCATAAAACAAAAAAATATTGGTGAATATAGAATATATCTCATAGAAATAAAAGTGAGATTACCAAAACCCTTACAAAGATCATATCATTTTAGTGAGAATAAATCAACGAAATAATTATGTGTGACAAGTGTAAATCCACAAAATAAAATTTTAAATACAGTATAAAACAATCATAGGTCATTTCACACATATTATTGGAATAACATAACCAATGACATAGAAGATTAACCCGATGAATAGAAATTGAGTTAAGAAATCCCTTACTTTGAGTCTGATTTGTCATGTTTTCTCTCTATATTCTTAAATAATAAACTTATTTTAGTTTTTTAATTTCTTCATAACCTTTTAAAATTTTATTATTACTTTTATTTAACATATAAACAAGTTATATATAATTACATAATCAATAATGTTTAAGTCAGATGTTTTGACCATAATCGGCTTATGTTTCAAAACTGACTTTGATACGTAGACTATGGTCAATGAGATCATTATTTAAAAATATATATAATAATACCCATGAAATTATTTTCATAGTATTAAAAAAAATTCCTTTTAAAATAATACAATAAATATGGTTATGAAAAATGAAACAACATTACAATCATGGAGATGGTAGGTCGTACATATGCATGGGTAACATTCCCATTTTTGAATGATCATTACAGAAATAAGGTAGGTAACATTTATATTTTCAGATTTACCATTATATCATAAATAATATATAATTTATTTATATATAATTATATAATTTATGATTGTGTTGTGGTGATGAAAAATGGAAAATCACATTGCATGGAGGAGGTGGTAGTCTACACATCCACGAACGACGTTATCACTTTTTTAGTGTGTAAACATGAAAGAATAAAATGATATGTTATATTTACATATATCTAAATATGTCAATAATATAATAAATATGTCATTTATATCGTATTTTTTAACCCATAATTAATACATTTCATGTAATGTCTGAACGTATCACAACGCTTTGAGGAGGATGTAGTCCACACGTCCACAAATGATGTTATCATATTCCCACAAAATGGAAATATTAAACATATGTGTTATATAATAATTAAAAAAGTATTAATACCTCATAAATCTCAAATATATCATATAAAAATAGTATTTCTATCTTAATTCCCAACCATAAGAGGTGGTAAATGAAAAATGAAAGGCATCATTTCATGAGGTGGTAATTTGTCGTACACACAAACGATGACTTTGTTTCCCGTTTTATGGAAGTGTGTGAAGGTGTAAGTATAAAAACTAACATAAAAACATCTCGGTATATTTTTGATATTAACATTATTTTATAATAATATGATAATAATAATTTAATTGGTTTGATAAATAAATAAAACCAAAGTGATCATTGAAGAATGTTACCTCTTTTTAATGTAACTCCTATTGGTTTACACAAAAGGATTTATTTGGATTACTTTATTCCCAAAGTTAGGATTCTGGTATGACAAGAGTAATTTTGTTATATTATTTTTTAAGTATTTTTATGAGACAAAGGGCTTGATATGTGTGAATATTTGGGGAGTTTGAGTTATTTTTATAGTGGAGAGGTAGTGGCATTCCTAAAAATATAAAAAGGTAAACATTATAGGGAGGTCTCTATTACATCATAATACTCAAATAATGACCTAAATTTTATATAATAGGGTATATGGTCGAATAATTTTCATACAATTGGTTTTTTACATGTTTCTGGGTCATTTTTTTCCATTAAGATTAATGTTTAACCACTAAGTAAACTCATTTTTACTATAATAGTTGTGATTAATTTTAATTAGTTTCATTAACATTTTCATCCAAAAATAAATTGGAAACTATTTTACATTATAATTTCTTATTATTTTAAATATTTAATTCATTTTTCCAAATTCAAATCACATAATTGAAAGAAATTAATTTAATATTAATCCCACAAACGGGACGACAAAGCGGGTTTTTAAAATGAAAATGCTAAAAAGTTTTCTAAGTTTTTATATCTAGGGTCGATTTAAAAATGATTAAAATGACATAAATTGGATTAAATGAGATAATTTTTTTCTATTTATACATTAAAACCAGTTAAAAATTAAATTTAACACTTTAAGTTGTTTAGATGGAAAAAAGCAGTTTTCAATTAAAATTCGTTGTCATTCACTATTAATACAAATATGAAAATATTAGAAAAATACCAAAAATTCACACAAAGTAAATTTTGATATTAACATTTCAAAAATTAAGTTTATTTTATCAAATAAAAATTATAAAAGTGTTAAAATTTAGTTTTCTAATAAAGTTCCATTAAAAGGGGCTAAACTACCTTTTAATAATATACTACTTTTTATGCTTAAAATTGGATTTATTATTATTTTATGCCTATAAAACTTATTGGATCAATTTAAAAATAATTTATTAAATATATGACATAAAAATTTCATTAATATATTTCACAAATAGTTATTAATTTAATATATTAATATAAAATTTCATTCTTGTCATAAAAATAGTTTATCATAAAAACATATCCCTTATATTCAATTAGTCTTTATTTTCGTTTATAATTAATTGGTAACCAATGAATTAATTTTATAAAAATTTGTAAACTATAATTTCATAATTTAGTTAATATCATTAATTTGATCAATTCCAATGGCAAGGTGATAACTATCATAATAATTTTGATATTATATTTTTTTCCTATAAGACTCGGGCTTACGTGTGGCATAAATCATCAAAGGAACTAGAAATTGTGTGCAACACAATATAAACTTGGTGTTTCATGTAATTCATGTTAAAATTTTAATTGTTTGTAACATAAGATATCGAATAATTGAAATTAATTTTAAATAAAATGTTTCTTGAAATCCCGGGATGTTACATCATACCCCACTTGAAATGAATTCTATCCTTGAAATTCGTCTTGGTTATCAAAGAATTAACCTTTTTAAAATTAATTTATTAAAAACCACATCCTAAAAAAGGTTAATGATACATCCTATTAAAAAGTAAAAGTGGGAAACATATAGTTCAATAGAAGTTATTCATAACTAGTATTCCACATAGGGGGACATATGTGGTAATTGAGGAAAAGCATAAATAATTATAGACAGTAATTGAGTTCATTGATCTTAAACAAGTTAATGATAAATGTAAAGTTAACAGCCCCAAAAACATAAATTTGTGATGATAAAAAACACAATAAGTCTATCATGAGTGAAGGTACTAGGATAAAAATTTTGTTTTAAGATCCTTTTCCAATAGTTAAAGAATTATCTTTCCATCTCAACCAAGAGAAAAACAACAGAAAATTTTACTTACTATATGAGTATAATTTCATCCTTTAATAAATTTCCACCAAATTCTCATCTTTTTTTTTCCAAATTATGAGTATTCAAGATAAAATTTTAATTCTAGAGGTAGAAAAATCAACTTTTAAAGGCCACATAATCATAAATGGGATAGTCAAGTTTGGTCACATGTCTTTTGACATTAACCAAAACCAAAATGGTTAGCACATAGTATGATAAATTCCAAAAAATTTAAATCATCAAATGATAGACTAATCTTCAAAATCAAATAGTAATATGCAAAGTTGAAACAAAATAATTTCATAAATATCTATCCTTAAAATTCTTTAAACATTTACAAACTAAGTTTGAAACCCAAATATTAGAAGGATTTGATCATATATTCTTTCAAGATAAATCAACCATTATTCCTAAAATAAAATCCCTTATGTTTATAATATAATATTTACCTTTAAAAATCATGTAACAAGGACATCGTGTAGGCCCTTAGTGGTGCACGAAACCCTTATTTTCCTTCAATCAAGGGTATAAGTCCCACTTCCTTGCCGGATGCAATGGTTTTTCACTGAGCATATGGTTTTTCCATTTTTTATTTAAACATGGCAAGTAATTCCTCCATAAAAACACTTAATTTTGATCACAGGTGTTAAAAACACCTCATCCCAAAACAAACATCTCCAAAAATCACTTTATTTATCATCATATAAAACCTCAATAGGGAATATAATACTTTGAACTTATGATCATACTTAAGAAAAATGTTCTATGATAGTACCCAAAACACTTAATATAACCTCACATAAAAACATCATAATATACAAAGTTATATAAGCCAACATTTTATTTCAACTATAGAATCCCAGGATCTGCACTCTTGGATCATGTGCTAAAATCCATAACTTTACATTCCCTGATTTCATGTTGATAATTGTGACCCAAATTTTTCTTCTACAATTTACAACATTAAAAGGGAAAACTTATATCACTTATATATGAGAGGAAATTTTAGGTTTATAGTTTTATAAAATTAGGGGAAAACCCCCACATAAATAATTCGTGTGACATCAAATTATCATTTATCCTGCTTAAACCATCTTTTCTTTTTCACATTACTACATCATCATCATCATCAATATAAAATCCCATCTAGACATAACTATTTCATCATTATTTATTAAAACATAGATAAAAGGAAACAAAATAAGTTTGATCTCAGATTATAAGTAAGTTTAAATCTAATAATTTATAATTTAATGTCCTTAATGTTCATAAGAGGTCATAAGGGCATGATGACATAATAAAAGTGCATAAGAGAGTGATAAAAGAACTCATACCTATAAATACACATATCATCAAATATAAAAACATGTAAATGTAAAGATTCATAATAATTTACAATCAAAATATATGTGATGTCAATATAAATCATTATAAACATTATAAACTCATAATGATAAATTAAAACTCATTTTGGTAACTTGTAGCACCACTTTCATTAAACCCTTTCAAAACTCAATTAATTAGAATAACCATAATGGAAAATTCCAACATTATCATTACCCAATTCATCAGATATCTATATTTAGGATCAACCTTCATAAAATATATATTTATATCACCCATTTTTGTGAGCTATAATGGGGATCAATACTTTATAAAAGTTATATTAGCCTCATCCTTGAGCTATAATAGGGCTCAACCCTTTGTATAAGTGGTATCAGGCTCTCCCATTTCATATAATTCTCAAGTAATGTGAATAAAACACTTCCAACATAAAAATAAAAAAACATGATAAACCCATGGAAAATAAATGGGTTTCATAACAATCTCTTTGAAACATGCTTCATTTGTGGAAAAGAAATGAGTTTCAAAAAAAATATTCAAACCATGATTAACTCATGAAAAAGAAATGGGTTCCATAAAAATCTATTTATAACCTGATTAACCTGTGGAAAATAAAAGGATTCCAAAACAATATCATTAAAACATGATTAATCCATAGATAATTAATATATTCCATAACAATCTCTTCGAAACATGGTTAGCACCTGAAAAATAAATGGCTTCCATAACAATCTCTTTGAAATAATCTTAATCAATACATAAAAGAATGATCATGGTATAAATAAAAAATATCCACAGTGTAGGATAAGTAACAACAAGTTTTTTTATGTTGATTAATTGAAATACCATTTAAACATCATTAAAAACATTAATGAGGAAAATGACCTTTAAACATTCCAATGTGTCCCATACCACCTTCAAACATTTGAATCATAAGCCATAAGAATTAATAACATTAAATTAAACTCATAATATAATTATAATTAGGATATTAATGATATATTATGTCAAAGGATAAGTATACACACCTAATAAAATAATATAGGTGTATAACATAACAAACATATCAAAGAAGGAAAATTGTGACCTAAATCTGGTACCTCTTTGGAAACTTTGAAACTATAAACCCTGTGAAATAAATATCATAAAAAGGATATGTAAAACCCCATAAATTTAAGAATAAGAACCATAAAATAAATTTATGGAAATTATATACACCACACAAAAAAATAATTGGTGAATATTGAATATATCTCACAAAAATAAAATTGAGATGAGAAAACCCATTACAAAGATTGTATCATTGGAGTGATAATAAATTGATGGAATAATTATGTATGAGAAATGTAAATCCACACAATAAAATTTAAATACATATATAAAACAATAATATGTTATTTCACACATATTCTTAGCATAAAATAATTAATAACATAGAAGATTAACCCAATGAATGGAAACTGAGTTAAGAAATCCCTTACCTTAAGTCTAATTTTTCATGATTATTACCTATATTCCTAAATAATAAAATTATTTAAATATATTAATCACTATATAACTGTTTATAATTTTATTATTACTTTTTTTTTCTTATAAATTAGTTATATACAATTACTTAATCAATAATTTTTAAGTCGGATGTTTTGACCGTATTCGGCTTATAATGTGTCAAAACTAACTTTGATAGGTTGACTATGGTCAATGAGGTCATTATTTAAAAATTTCCATAATAATAAAAATGAAATAATTATCACATTTTTACATAAATTATACTTTTAAATTTATTAATATTTTTGGTGAAAAACTAAGTTGGAATTATTATAAATTATAAATTATTATGATTCAAAATATTTAATCCATTTTTTCAAATTTCAATCACATAAGTGACAGAAATTAATTTAAAATTAATCTCACTGATGAGATGACAAAGTGGGTTTCTAAAGTCAAAATGTTCAAAAGTTTTATATACTTTTATATATAAAATAACTATTAAAATGATTCAAATTACCTAAATTAAACTAAATTATAAAAAATATCTAATTATTCTTTAAAATAAATTGGAAATATAATTTAACACTATAAATTTTTTAGATGAAAAATAAGTCTTCAAATAAAATTCATTATCATTAACTATTCATCAAAATATGAATGTTCTTAGAAAAACGCCAAAAAAATATCCCAAAGTAGATTTTGATATTATTATTTCAAAAATTTAGTTTATGTTTTCAAATAAAAAATACCAAATTTTCAAAATTTTGTTTTAAAACAAGTATATCATTAAAATACAGTAAAACTACTTTTAAAAAATATAAATATTTTTATTCTTAAAATTGTATTTATTATTATTTTATACCTATAAAAATTATGGGATTAATTGATAAATATTTTATTGAATATATATAATATAAATTTAATTCATATATTTCACTAATAGTTATTAATTTAATTTATTAGGATAAAATTCCATTGTGTTCATAAGAATATTTTTTCATAAAAACACATCGTTTATATTCAATTGAGCTTTATTTTCATTTATAATTAATTGGTAACCAATGAATTAATTTTATAAACATGTTTAAATTATAATTTCATAATTTAGTTAATCTTATTCATTGCTTTCTTTCTAATGGTTGGGTTATAACTATCATAATAATATTGATATTATATTATTGTTTGGTAAGACTTGGGCTTGTGTGCAACATAAGTCATCAATGGAACTTTATGTTGCATGCAACACAAGATAAACTTGGTGTTGTGTGTAACAAAAGATAAAATGTGAATTGTGTGTAACACAAGCTATAAAATAATTTAAATTAATTTCAAAGAATATATTTCATAAAATATTAGGATATTATAATAATACTATGAAATTATTATCAATAAAATATGTTTAAATGGTATTATGACAAAATAGTTTTGATTTAAAAGGAAAGTGAATGATTTGAAACCCTTAACATGAAAATTATCTTTTGAGAGTTTTATAGTATCTCTTATAATGCTAAGATTGAGAGGCCTTTGGAGAGGGATAGGAAGTTAAATTCATGATCATTGACTTTAGGGTGGAGTGGAATGAGAGAATCGGTGGTATTGAGCTCTATTTATAAGTGAAAAAGTGGGAATTTTCAGGGAAACTAAAGTTGGATAAGGGGTAATAATGGTATCACATGGGGATTAGGTGGGTTCAGTGAGTTATTTGAATTGGGTGGAGAATTTCCAATGATAAATGTAGGTATTTTTTTTCAACCAAACAAAGGTATTATTGAAGGTATAAGTGTCAAATTGATTTAGTAAAATTTGAACAACATTAGATTACACATTTTAACACTTATTAATATTTATTAAATATTAATCATGGTTATTATTTTATTACTAAAAATATAATATTACCCTTGCTGGAAAATTTTAATGTAATGAATTTGAAATTATATTTCATTTAAGATAATAAAATTTTTATATATATGATAATTAACTTTGAAATTAAAACATATAATGTGTATAAATGTTTTTTGTAAAAAGATAGTGTGTTGATTATTAGATGTTATTAATATTATTTAACATTAATTATCAATTAAAATAGTGTTATTTTATTTTTATATATGTCTAAAATTTATATTAGATTCTTAATTTTAAAATAGATCCTTTTAAAAAACAAAATAATTAGAAAAGTATTATTCTTTGAAAAATAATTTTTTACCACATTAACTAATATTTACTTTGGTTACTTAATTTTATGTCAAAAAATTAAATTGTACTTATTATATAATTTTATAATTATAATTAATAATATGAAAATAATTTTATTTGATTCAATTGATAAAAGTGAAAAAAATTAATTTTAATATTAACACATGTAACGCTTAAAAAATAGTTTCTAGATAAGGTGTTTTCTTAAGTTTAAAATTAATTTTTTGGATAAAATTATAAATGATTTTGGTTTCAAGGGAAAAATCATTTTATTATAAAATAAATAAGAATAATGTGGCATCAAAACCAATCTAAAATTGAATTTAACCAAAATAATATTTAATTATAAAGAAAAGACTAATATAGTTTTATTACACATTATTACTTTTTTCCTTAAAATGTTAATCATGGGTTTTCTAAATTTATCATAGAACTTTTAAAATTTATAGTTTTACTTATTACATATTTGATAGATAAATTGTGATTTTAAAATTCTATTTATTTATTATATAAATTTACGTTTTTTGTAAAAACTGTATTTTTTCATTGTTCAACTAAAAACAACTACTTTAGAAAAAACCCAAAAAACTCACACTAATAAAATTTTGATATAATTAATCATGAAATTACATCCTTTTTATCAAATATAAATTCTAAAAAATTTAGAATATAACTTTTAGAAGTAATCATAAATAAAGTCTCTTTAAATTATGCATTATGTAATAGATTTCAAGATATAGTGTTAGCTTTCTAGAGTAAGGTCTTAGGTATTACAATATGCATATTGGAATGGATTTTTTAGGATGGTCATGGTTGGGGTACCAATTTTAGGGTACACTAGATTATACCATCGAGTGATGAATTAATTATGGAGGGAAGAGTTTCTTCTCATGAGTTAAATTATTCAGAGGGCCTTCTTTGATGCGAGATGCATTTGGTTAGGGAAACTCATGAGTGATTATATGCATTACATGGGTTTTATCACATATAAACATCACATTCATGTATGTATATATTTTTTTTTTTGAATCAATATAGTCTCGATCTTTTCTTGCGTCACTATAGGTGAAATTTTGGAGTATTTTTAGTTTTCTAGTCCTATGATTGGTTAGGTTCATGGTTAGATGTTGGGCAAAAATCCCTCAAGGTAACATTGCAATATTTTTGGGTTGATTGTGTTTGTTGACAAAGCAGGTTTCCATGGAGAATTGTCGAGTTCCCGAGAAGTTGTTGACATTCCATGTTGACAAAGAACTTTGACAAAGGAAAGGACAATCTGGAGGCGGTACAAAAAAACAGTACAAGGTGGCGCCGTTTTCCAGTGTTTGCCAAATTTATGGGCCTGAAAATCGCCAATGGAAAATGGAGTGATATGTTGTTGGCGAAGGTTGAGGAGAGAGAAATGAAGGAGGTGTGCGGAAAAATCAAGCGTGGCGCGCAAAACTAGCGGGTTGCGCGAAATCTTGAAGTGTGGCGCGCAAAACAGCGGGTTGCGCGAAATTGTATTTCGCGCAAAAGATGTTTCAAGGCCGAAAGCTTGAAAATCGGTAAAGGCATGAGGCGCGCGAAATTTTGGAGGTGTGCGCGGAAAATTGAAGTGGCGCGCGAAATAGCGGATGAAGTATTTCGCGCAAGAGGTGTTACGAGGTCCGAAGCTCGTAAAATGGCAAAGGCATGAGGTGCGCGAAATTATGGAGCAGTGCGCGGAAAATGTTTGTGCGCGGAAGATCAAAGCAGATTACGCGCTCAAGGAGGGTTTTTCGCGCGTGGTCGATTTTGCCTATAAATATGAAGTGACCCTCCTCCATTCAGAAGAGTTCAAGACATAGAAAATACCCGAGCTCTGGTGCGCGAAATTGAAGTTAGAAAGGGTGTTGCGCGTAAACTTATTCGTTTGCGCGTAAAGTCAGCAATTGCGCAGAAAGTTTGTGTTGGCGCGTAAAAGGAAGGTTGCGCGAAAAGTGGATTTCGCGCAAAGGCAGTGAATTGCGCGCAAGGCAGTTTCCAGGCTGCGCGTAAAATTTGGAGGTTGCGCGAAAAAGGAATTTCGCGCAAAGCATAGAAATTGCGCGCAAGACACCGTAAGGGTTGCGCGTAAAAACTGAGGCTGCCCGGTACATCCGGTGCAAAGTGTGATTCATCTACGGGTGAAAGTTGGACTTCAACAGAGCATCTACATACAGAGGAAGATGCATTCCTTAATGAAAATGAAGAGACCTACAGGTCTATAAACTGTGAGTGAATCCCTTCCAAGAGCAGTGAGCTTAGGAAGAGGAAGAAGGTGATCCTCTCCACCGGCAGTGAGCCAGAGAGAGAGAAACAGGGAGTGACCCTTGGGAAAGCAGTGAGCTGACCCTAAACCTTGTAAAGGCAGTGAGCCTGGGCATAGAAGTGATCTAGCCCGAACATTGTAATCCACAGCTAGTGAAGTTAGTGGAATTTTGTACGAACCGGCAACTTGTCGGCGTATGCTCCTTGGACGTAGCCCTTAGCGGTGAACCAAGTAAAAATCTCGGTGTCTGCCTACTTACATTCCTGCATTGCATTCAAAGCATCATCATCAGGTAAAGGAGACAAGTGATCACAGTAACCACACAAGTGCAAACAAAGTGACCCTTGTAACAAAGAGGTCAAGATCCAGTGGGGCAGGAAGAACATTGAAAAAGAATATTCATACCCTGATTCACCCCCCCTCTCAGGGTATATAGGCCCCTATTGGCCCTAACAATTGGTATCAGAGGGATAGGTTGCCTTTATTAGATTTGTTTGCTCTGTCTTGGTGTAGTCGATCTGTGTATTTAAAGAATTAGTCTGCTCTTATCTCGTGAGCCATGGCAAAGGGAAAAACATCAAAGAAGAATCAGAAGTCAGGTGGTACTCCTCAGTGTGGAAGTGTATATGGAAAATGTGTGATTCAACTAAAGGAATCAAACAACTTGCTGAAGGAAGGCTTGGATGAATCAGAAAGGGAAAAGATTGATTCACTCAATCATGATGTTGGAATGAGTAAAGTATATGAGCATTAGAGTGATACTGAAACAGAAGAAGAAATTGAAGGAAGAATAGATATGCGAGCTGAGTTAGAGGCTTCTCTTGAAGAGATAGATGTTTGGAGAGCCAAAACCAAGAATGGTAACAAAGTTTTTCGCGATGCCAAACTCTATATGCAGCAGCAAGAAGAAGAGAAGTCTGAGTTGATAAATAAAATTGAGAAACTCAAGTTATTAGCACCAGAGAACTCAGAATCAGTCAGTGAGTATAAGCTTAAGATTGAAGAACAGAAAAGGGAGATCGATGGCTTGAATAGAAAAGTGAAAGATCAATTCAAGAGCATCAAAGAACCTAATATTCCAAGTGACGTTGGAAACACTGAAGAAGCCAAATCTAAAGAGATCCGGATCAAGGGATTGGAGATTGAGGTCAACAAGCTAAAAGGCTTAAATCAAAGGCTTATTGATATAGTTACTGACCTAACAGAGAAGAATGATTCAAATGCTGAAGAGATACAGAAGATGGCTAGAATGAAAGGAAAACAAAAGGCTGGTGATTATGAAGAGAGTCAAAATTCAGATGAAGCACAAAATCTTAAAGCCAGAAATAATGATCTAGCAGCACAGTTGTCTGCAGAAGTTCATAAGAATCAAAGGCTACAACAAGAGAATGCATGTTGCTCTGACTCTGTCGCTCAAGAAAAATTGAAGGTAAAGGAGCAAAATGACATGGTTGATAAGATGAAGCATGAACTGGAAGATGAAGTGAGTAGAGGGAAGCTTCTCAAGGAAGAACTTGATGTCCAACTTGAATCAAGGGATATGAAGATTAAAAAGTTGGTAGAAGAGCTAGAATCAGTCAAGAAGGAAATAGAGAAGTCTAAATCCAAAGGAAAGCCTAAAATGAAGGATGCCTTGCATTTACTATTTGATCATCCTTCGACAAGTGATGATAAAATGAAGAACAGATATGCTATTTCTGAAGAGAAACAACAGAATATTTTCTCAGCTCAAGGACCAGCAAGTTTCGGAAAAGCTGGTATTGGATTTTATGAATCACCTCCCATGCATGATAAGAAGAGATCCGTGAACAGTTCCAGGAGTGGAGAAAAACCTGTAGGTGCTGGAGATTGGCCTAAGAGGTCAGTTACAAAAAGAAGTGACGACATGTGCTATTTCTGTGGGATTCATGGCCACACATCAAGCTTCTGTACAGAGGCTCTGGAGTACATTTCAGGCTGTGAAAATAGAAACATTAATAAATCTGAGAACAGGAAGAAGCATCATGAGAAATTAGAAAGAAGATCATCTCAGAGGAAAGTATATATTAGATGCTATTACTGCGGAATAATGGGACACACCATGAGCATGTGTCAGGAAGCTCAAGAGAACAATATCAGAGGAAGAACTCAAGGTGCATCAACATCTCTGCAGAGAGATGATAAAATGAGGTATGCCTTTGAGGGAAAATGTTTTATATGTTCTCACTATGGGCACATGGCGAGACATTGCAGTAAGAATAAAGCAGGAAAGGGAAAGGAACAAGAAAAGAGATCTCCACCACAGGATGTGTACAAGAAAGAAGCATGTACTGGGAGACAAAGTGGTAAGGAGAAGAATGGGCTTCGAGCCTCGGGGAAATCACATGGAGCTGAACGAAAGGTGTATCAGTCACCTCCTCTTTCATACTCACAACAGCTCTCAAGGAGAGAATGTGAGCAAACCTGGAAGATTAAGGGGAGATCTACTCCAGCGGTGATAAAGAAGAATGGACGTTCAATGGAGGACCCACCACCAATGAAAAATAGGGCGGTGACTCATAAATCTGATAAAAGGCAGATAAGCAAAGAATGCATCGAAAAATCCACATGTCGTGTTTTGCAACGAGAAGTGGAAGAAAAAGGCAGATCCCTACAATGGACAAAGAAGATAGGGAAGATGACAAGAAAGGAGATTCCTGCACTGAGAAACAATCAAGGGAAATGGAATTTCGGTAGAACATCAAAGATCAAAATGTGTACCAGTTGGTCTAAACCCCAGATTGTGAGAAAGGCCAAGTCTGCAGAATCATCATATCAGAAAAAGGCTCAGAATGTGAGCAAAGAATGCCTAGTCATATGGCCAGAACAGTTGAAGTTGGTCAGGCAGTTGGAGGAAGCAAGAAAGGAGTGTGATGCGCTCCAAGAAAGAATCAAAGGGTTGACCCATCAGGATCAACCATCATCCTCATGTTGAGGATTCTAGAAGAAACCCCTCTCCCTATGTATATAAATGCTATTAACTGATGATTCTTGTGTTTCAGGTTTTAGGGAGATACAATCCAAGGGGAAGTGGCATCTAAGGATGCGAAGTGGAGAAATGATATGCTCTAGAGTTTCAATTGATTCAAATCAGATACTAGAGTTGAAGAAGAAGGAGAGCAACATAGCACAATAGGAAGTGATTGTGTTATTAACTTTATCTCTTGTTTCCTACACCGAGTTTCAACTCAGTAGGCTTAGAGATTTTGTTAGTGGCTCAAATCTGATTGGAAGATGAGAACGAATGATGCAGGAGGAAAATACGTGTTATGGGTCTAAACTGTTGGGCCTAACCCTAGGAAGTGTTGCATAACATAGGGGGAGCATTCAACAACAAAATCAGATGCCAGATCCATCAAGGAAATAATTGGATGACCCAGCTCAAGAGTTGTCTATCGAGAGAAGACATACTATGAGAGAAGCAGCAGTGATCAAGCATTTCATGATTATTTATTTTGATCTAACATTGTGGTATCAGCTGACTGTTTTTCAGGATACCAAGAAGCTGTGAAAAGTAGCTGAAAGAAATGAAGCCACTGAAAAATGAGTCAGTGAACAATTTCCTGACGAAAGTGTTGAGGAAGAAAGCAACACAGGGGGAGAAGAAGTGGTTGAGGGTGACTCAGAATAAGATACTGATGATGAGTACAAGGATGTAAAATCCTTATCTGCACAAAATACAAAGAATCGAGTTGAAATTGACAGGCAGACTATCATCAGTGATCAGTGAGATCCAGTTCAGACAAAGAGAATGAAATCACTACAGCAGACATCATTACTATCTCAGGTTGAGTCGAAATGCTTTGCTGATTCAGCTGAAGATGAAAACTGGGATCATGCCATGAATGAAGAGATAGGTCAGAATTGAGAAGAATCAGACCTGGGAAATTGTTTCGAGGCCAGATGATAAAAACGTCATCAGGACAAAATGGGTCTATTTAGACAAGATGAACGAAGATGGCACAATGATTCGAAACAAAGCACGACTGGTGTGCAAAGCATACACCCCAAGAGAATGGTACTGAAGGCTATATCAGTATTTGAAGAAGATTGGTTTTCAGTGTGGGGGATTTGATTACAATCTTTATTTCAGCAATAATAGTAATCAAAGGATGGTGGGGCTGGTCAAGCAAGAAGACATAATATTTGGAAGATCAGATGAAGCATAGTTACACAAGGCAGGAATAGAACATTCATTTCTGAATCCGAGTATGCCAAGGATGCTTTGGAATGATTTGGAATGGAAAATTCCAAGGAGATGAAGACTCCGGTTTCTACTCGGATGAAATCATCAAAAGATGACAGTGGCAGGGCAGTTAATATCACAGAATACAGGCAAATCATTGGAAGTTTGTTGTACTTAACCGCAACAAGGCCTGATATTGTTTTCGCCACATGCCAAGCAGTGAGATATCAGAGTAATCCCAAGGAAAGTCACATGCTTGCAGTGAAAAGAATACTTCGGTATATCAAGGGCACGGTGGACTTCGGCTTGACCTACAACGACAAATCTCAGACAGAGTTATTGGGATATACTGATGTAGACAGGGCCGGTTCAGCAGATGCTATAAAATCAACGTCAGGTGGTGCATTTTATCTTGGCGGACTATGTATTGCTTGGTTAAGCAAGAAGCAGGATTGCATTTCATTAAGCACCACAGAAGCTGAGTCTATTGCGGCCACTCAAGCATGCACACAGTTATTATGGATGAAGCAGCAGCTTGAAGATATGGGAGTTGAAGTGAAGTCTCCGATCGGAATCCAGTGCGATAACTCAAGTGCTATCAATCTCAGCAAAAATCCCGTCCATCACTCTAGGACAAAGCACATTGAGATAAAGTATCATGTTATCAAGGAGAAGGTTGAGCAGGGAATCGTGAAGTTGGAGTATGTGCCTACAGAGCTACAGATTGCAGACATTCTGACAAAGGCCTTACCCAAGGAAGCTTTTGAGAGGCATTGACTGGCTCTGGGAGTTCAGTCGATTCCCCGCACTTGAAATAGTGTGGATGTGGGTCCCCCACACCCCCACCCCCCCCCTCTCCCCGAGGTATGATGTGTTTTCCCTACTATGCTGCTATGAGTTCTCTACTATGTTACAGACTACAAAGGCGTGACCTTTGGGTTCGTTGACAAAGGGGGAGAAAAGTGCTTGACAAGTGCTTGACAAAGGGGGAGAAAAGTGTTAGTTCAAGGGGGAGATAGTGTGTGTATTTGATAAATCATAATTGTTATGGGGAGAAGCTGACAGGTGGAGCAGCCAGAAAGGGGGAGCAATGAGAAAGGGGGAGTGTTTTAAATCTGACGATGCTAGACGTGATCGATCAAATCATAGAAATCACGACAGCTGAGGATCGTGATAAAAGCAGAATAGTGGTGTTGGAATGGTGTGAGACGGTGTCCAGCTATCAACAATTGGTATCAACATAAGAATTCACCAATTGGTATCAGTGTGGTTCAACAACTGGTTTTATTTTTCGAATTGGTATCAGGGTGGAATCGGCAATTGGGGTCTGACATGAAGTGATTCATTGATGAACTTTTCATACTACTCTTGTTTCTCACGCCGAGCATTTCTCATGTGGGCTTAGAGTACGTGTTAAGTGATTCCTTGAACGCTATCATAATCGCAAGAGGCGAATGGTGGTAGCAGCTGGAAGAAGACTCAGTGAGGTATCAAAGTGCAGAAAATATTTCTGAGCAGAGTTGTGAAGAATTGTCAACAAACCCAAAGGGGGAGATTGTTGGGCAAAAATCCCTCAAGGTAACATTGCAGTATTTTTGGGTTGATTGTGTTTGTTGACAAAGCAGGTTTCCATGGAGAATTGTCGAGTTCCCGAGAAGTTGTTGACATTCCATGTTGACAAAGAACTTTGACAAAGGAAAGGACGATCTGGAGGCGGTACAAAAAAACAGTACAAGGTGGCGCCGTTTTCCAGTGTTTGCCAAATTTATGGGCCTGAAAATCGCCAATGGAAAATGGAGTGATATGTTGTTGGCGAAGGTTGACGAGAGAGAAATGAAGGAGGTGTGCGGAAAAATCAAGCGTGGCGCGCAAAACTAGCGGGTTGCACGAAATCTTGAAGTGTGGCGCGCAAAACAGCGGGTTGCGCGAAATTGTATTTCGCGCAAAAGATGTTTCAAGGCCGAAAGCTTGAAAATCGGTAAAGGCATGAGGCGCGCGAAATTTTGGAGGCGTGCGCGGAAAATTGAAGTGGCGCGCGAAATAGCGGATGAAGTATTTCGCGCAAGAGGTGTTACGAGGTCCGAAGCTCGTAAAATGGCAAAGGCATGAGGTGCGCGAAATTATGGAGCAGTGCGCGGAAAATGTTTGTGCGCGGAAGATCAAAGCAGATTACGCGCTCAAGGAGGGTTTTTCGCGCGGGGTCGATTTTGCCTATAAATATGAAGTGACCCTCCTCCATTCAGAAGAGTTCAAGACATAGAAAATACCCGAGCTCTGGTGCGCGAAATTGAAGTTAGAAAGGGTGTTGCGCGTAAACTTATTCGTTTGCGTGTAAAGTCAGCAATTGCGCAGAAAGTTTGTGTTGGCGCGTAAAAGGAAGGTTGCGCGAAAAGTGGATTTCGCGCAAAGGCAGTGAATTGTGCGCAAGGCAGTTTCCAGGCTGCGCGTAAAATTTGGAGGTTGCGCGAAAAAGGAATTTCGCGCAAAGCATAGAAATTGCGCGCAAGACACCGTAAGGGTTGCGCGTAAAAACTGAGGCTGCCCGGTACATCCGGTGCAAAGTGAGATTCATCTACGGGTGAAAGTTGGACTTCAACAGAGCATCTACATACAGAGGAAGATGCATTCCTTAATGAAAATGAAGAGACCTACAGGTCTATAAACTGTGAGTGAATCCCTTCCAAGAGCAGTGATCTTAGGAAGAGGAAGAAGGTGATCCTCTCCACCGGCAGTGAGCCAGAGAGAGAGAAACAGGGAGTGACCCTTGGGAAAGCAGTGAGCTGACCCTAAACCTTGTAAAGGCAGTGAGCCTGGGCATAGAAGTGATCTAGCCCGAACATTGTAATCCACAGCTAGTGAAGTTAGTGGAATTTGGTACGAACCGGCAACTTGTCGGCGTATGCTCCTTGGACGTAGCCCTTAGCGGTGAACCAAGTAAAAATCTCGGTGTCTGCCTACTTACATTCCTGCATTGCATTCAAAGCATCATCATCAGGTAAAGGATACAAGTGATCACAGTAACCACACAAGTGCAAACAAAGTGACCCTTGTAACAAAGAGGTCAAGATCCAGTGGGGCAGGAAGAACATTGAAAAAGAATATCCATAGCCTGATTCACCCCCCCCCCTCTCAGGGTATATAGGCCCCTATTGGCCCTAACATTAGACAAAATTGTTCAAGTCATCCTAGGAAAAAATGCAACTTGTTTTAGAGTTACAGAGGATGGTGCATGGTTAGCGTAGGATTAGGCCAAACTATTCATCCTTCTTCTCAAACTATGCAATTTGGGGAAGTGGCATTTCACATGGTTGGCACATGGTTTTCCAAACCATGAAGCTTCACCAATATTCCAGAAATGGGTGCACATTTGGCACATGGTTTTACAAACCATGTGGACGAACCATAAAATTTTAATTATTTAATTTGAATTTTTATTTTAAGACCTAAAATTACTCTAATTATCCTCATTCTTATTATAGTGTATTAGGCTCTTGACCTAGAAGACTCTTCTTGGAGAATTTATAGATTATTTTCCTTCTAGTGATAGTTTTTTATGGATCCTTGGGTGTTGGATCTAGATTTTTAAAAAGTACATCTCTATTCTTCATTGTTATTCTAGATATACTATTTTCACCATTAACAGAACTTTATATTAGGGTTATTGAAGAAAAATATAAGGTTTGTAACATGATCTAATTGAGTTTCTTATAAATACATCATATAATTGAAAATTATTTTCATATATAAATTAATTTATCATTGTCTATTCTTTGAGAATCATTTTGTTATGTGATCCCAATCCATTAATTTATTCTATAAATTGATGAATTGGATATTATTATTAAAGGATCCATTGTTCAAGGTTCTCTATCATTTCCTATATCCCTCAATTCTCCTTTGGTTTTTAAATACCATGTAATTATTGGGATGCCAAGTGGTTGAGGTGGGTCATTTCATATAAAGTATTTTCTTTATGAACTATACATGTTCACTCATTTGTAAAAATGATTTTTAAACTATTAATTACATGAAATATTATTTATTAAAATATATATAAGTTGAATTTTGAAATAAAAAGGTCTTCTATTTTTTAATGGATAATGAATGATTGATTTCAAATAACTATTGTTTTTTAGATAAAATTAATTTCAAAGAAAAGTTTTTGAGGGAAAACATGTTTTGGATCTATTGTTTAAATGTGATATTCCATTTGAAAATGATTTGAAATGATCAGAACATGGGATCTTGGGGTACTTAGATCAGAGGTTGTTTCGGGACTTATTTCCATGATTTGTAGGGAGGTTCACACATTGGGGTGTTCCTATTCTCATTAGTTGATTGTGTCGAGTACTGGTTTACATAAAATTAGAGAGGGGAATCACACATCAGTGTATTACATTTTCCTTTGGTCATCATGTTGGGGATAAGTATTAGTTTATGACAGTAATGATCGATCATTTTATGAGAAAGTTAGTTACTTGAGTCCTATGTTATCCTAGAGAAACCCTCCATTGTGATTTTCATTGATGTGATTTTACATTCCATTCTTTGAAAATGATTAATTAATTATTTTAAGATGTATTGAAAGCTACTTTATATCGACATGTTAATAATCTATTGAAGAGGGTGATTTTTTTTTTATTAAAATTTGTAAAATTGTATATCATGCCTTGTTTTATTTTAAATTTGGTATATTTGGATTATTTTTCAAGGAATTATTATGGAAAACTTTGTGGGATCCAAATTGGATTGTTTTTCTCCCACATTGAACACATCCTTGTGTGTTTGTAGACCTTGTTTTGTATAATGCAGGAAAGGGAAAGGCGCCATAGTAGGGTAGTGAGTAATTGAATCATTTGGGTTTGGGACTCAAGTGGTGAGCTCATGGGATAATTCCCACTTTACACACAAAGATATTTGCTATTATATTTTTCAATTTGGTTTCCATTGGACCATGTATTTGGTTTTTATTTTTTTCAAGTAGTCATGAATCTATTTTCAACTATTTGACTCTATTATGGAATATTTAACAATTGTTATATCATATGTCATGAAATTTGTCTTATTTTGTTGGTAAAAATCATTCCCAAAGGTTTTTTTGATATCTAGGTGCTTGTAATTGACCAGTGGGGAGCAAGAATGTCTTTTGGGCCATGTATAAAATCATTTTGGAACCTATATTAACTATTCATCTGGGTCATTCTGGGACAAATTTGTATCAAAGGTCAGTTGGTGCTCAAGTTTTCATGTTTTGGGATGTCTGGTAGATAAGAGATAGGATTGTCAAGGATTAAGGGGTATTTAAGAGATATTTTTTGTCTATATCTCATCATAACAAGCCTTATGTTACTAACCTATCAAATTGATTCTAGATGGTATAAGTATCAAATTGATTTATTAAAATTAAATCCATAATATATTGCCCATTTTATTCCTTATCAATCTAGATTAAATTTTAATCATGGTTATAATTTCATAACTAAAAATATAATATGATCCTTATTAATAAATTTTAATGTGATGAATCTGAATTTGGGATCTATTTAATCTAATTAAATTCATAAATTTGATACCTTTAACTTTAAAATTCAAACATATAAAGTGTATAAAAATTATTTTTGTAGAAATATGGTGTCTTAATTATTATAAGTTATTAATATTATTTAAAATTAATTATCAATTAAGAGTGTTAATTTATATATATATTCTTTTCTTATTAGAGTATCAATTTTAAAAAATATCCATTTAAGAAACACAATATTTAAAAAAAAGTATTTTTCTTTTAAAAAATAAATGTTATACCACGGTAACTAATATTTACAATGGTAACTTTTTTTTTTATAAAAAATGATATTAAGATTATTTCCTAATTAGATAATTGTGATTAATAATATGAAAATTATTTTTTTTGATTCAATTACTATAAGTTATAAAAAAAATTGATTCTAATATCAGCATATGTAACACGTAAAAAAATAATTTTTAGAAACGGTATATTTTTAAGCATAAAATTTATGTGTAGGATAAAATTATAAATGTTTATGGTTTTCATGACATAAATTAGTCTATTTTAAAAAAAAATAAAATTTATGTGGAATCCAAATAATTATGTAATTGAATTTTACTGAAATAGTATTTAATTAAAAGACAAAACCAAAATTTTTTAATTGAAAATTATTACTTATGTCCTTAAACTATTAATAATGGGTTTTCTAAATTAAACATAGTATTTTTAAAAATTTATTGTTTTAATTATAACAACTTCAATCAATTAAAATTTATTACAAACTTATATTTTTTTCTTATGTAAATTTATTGTTTGAATATAATTGAATTTTTCACTATTCACCTAAAAATCAACTACTTTAGAAAAATACCTAAAACATCACTCAAAGATATTTTTGAAATAATTAATCCCATTATGACATCATTTTTATCAAATATCAATTCAATAATTTTGGATTTTAATTTTTAAAAATAATTGTGACTAATGGTTCATTAGATTATAGGTATGACGCGGACATGGTTCTAATTTTGGGGCACACTAGATTATACCATCAAGTGATGAATTAATTATGGAGGGGAGACTTTCAGATCATGAGTTGGATTATTGAGACGGCCCGCTTTGATGGGTGATGTATTGGATTAGGGAACCTAATGTGTGAGTATATAAATGACATGAGTTTTTCACATCCAACCATCACTTTGAAGAATTGTTATCCTTTTATTTTCACCATCTCTTGTATCGATCTTGCATTGGGTCACTTCATGTGAAATTTTTGAGTTTTTAGAGTTTTTTGGGTCTGTGTATGGTTAGGTGGATGGTTAGAATAAAAATTTTAGGCCATCTGAGGATACTATTAAGCATTTTTTGGAGTTATAGAGGATATTTCATGGTTAGCGCATGGTTAAACAAAATTTTTCATCTTTCTTATCAAAATTTGAAACATGGGATAGAGAAGTTTTTTTAAGTTTGTTGCATAGTATTTAAAAACATGGAACTAAACCATGCAGCTTCTCTAGTATCCTATAATGGATAACACGGTTGGGGAATGGTTTTTCAAACTATGTGGCCAAACCATATGATATCAATTAATTGATTTTTATTTTTATTTTAATACCTAAAAGAAATATGATTGGCCTCATTTTTATTATGATGTATTAGGATATTTACCTAGGGGAATCTTATTGGATATATTGGAGATTACTTTCTTTATAGTGATCAATTTTAATGTATATTTGAGTGTTGGATCTATATTTTTCAAAGGTATGTCTCTATTATTCATTTTTATTCTAGATACTATATCTTCACCATAAACAAAAACTTTGATCGGGTTTTATGAATCTATATCTAAGGGTTGTGATATGATATATTTTGATTTTTTATAGATCCATTATGGAATTGGGAATTATTGCATGGATCTTCATTTATTGTTGTGTGTTCTTATAAAATCATTATGGTAAGTGATCCCTCTCTTTTACTTTGTTCTAGAAATTGGTGAATTATAAATTCTTAATTTATGATTAATGGTTCAATTTTCTCTCTCATTTACCAGATCCCTTGGTTCTCTTTTAGTTTGCAGATCCCATGGAATTGATGGTATACTAGCTGATTGTGGTGGTTGGTTTCACCTAAAGTATTTTCTTTATGAACTATGCATGTTCTCCCATTTGTAAAAATGATTTATAAAACTTTAATGGAATGATACCTAATTTATTGAAATTAATATATGATTTATTTTGTTATAATTTGTTTTCTAGTTTTATTTAATAAAAAAAGGTTTATTTCAAAACACTTTTGGTTTTTTTGGATAAAATTAATTTCAAAGCATGGTTTTGAAGTGAAAAGGGGCTTTTGTATCCGTTATTAAAATTTGATATGCCTTTTTAAAATGATTTGAAATTTCTGTAACATGGTAAATTTGGTTAATTATGTGGGGATTCATTTTGAGACTTATTTCCATGACTTATATGGAGGTTTTCACTTTGGGGTGTTCCTATCATCCTTAGGCCATCATGTAGGGGACTAGTTTACATAACATAATAGGGGTAATCACACATCTTGGCATTCCTTTTTTCCTTTGGTTATCTTGTTGGGGATAGGTATTAGTGGGAACAAGTAATTATTGATCATTTTACATTAAACCAAGCTATCCTGGATCTATGTTATCCTAGGGTCGCCTTCTATTACGATTTTCATTGATGTGGTTTTACCATTAATTTTTTTTAAATGATAAATTTATGGTTTTAAAGTTATTTGAAAACTATTTTATATGGAGAATTTTATAAACTATTGAAAAGGTTTGATTTCAATGTTTTTTATTAAATATTGTAAATATGTATATCTTTCCTCGTTTTATTTTAAAATTTGTATATTTGGATTATTTTACAAGGAATGATTAGGGAACACTTTGTGTGATGCAACTTGGAATTTGTTTCTCACACCTTGAATACATCCTTGGGCGGGTATAGACCTTGTTTTTTCTGATGTAGGAAAGGTCAAGGTGTTGGAGTATGGTGGCAAGTATTAGAGTCAGTTGGGTTCATGACTTGGGTGGTGAGTTATTGGGATGTTTCCCACTTGACACATAAAGATATTTATCATTGTATTTGGACCTTTGGTTCTCTCGGACCATCTATTTGGTTTTTGGTTTTTTATCTATTTAGGTATCTCTTTTTGATTGTTTAACTCTGTTATAGAATATTTACCCATTATTATCTCATATTTCATGTTGGTTGTCATATATGGTTGGGATAAATCATTCCCAGAGGTTTTTTTAACTTTCAGGTGATTTGAATCAGCTAGTGGGGGTCAAGAACGCCATTTTAGTCTTGTATTAAATCAATTTGGAACCTAGATTGATGTTTCATCTAGGACTTTCCAAGAAAAATTGGTATCAAAGGTCAGTTGGGGCTCATGTTTTCATGTCTTGGGATGTTTGGTTGATAATAGATAGGATTTTCAGGACTTAAGGGGTATTTATGTGCATGTTCATGGATAGTTCTAATCATAATTATCCTTCATTTACCAACCTAATAAAGGTATTCCACATGGTATAAGTGGAAAATTGATTTATTAAAATTCAAACCACATTAGATTTCCTATTTTAACACTTAATAATATTAATTAAATATTAATCATGATTGTTATTTTATAAATAAAAATATATGATGACCCTAATTACCAAATTTTAACATGATGAATCTTTATTTGTGCTCCATTTAATCAAATTCAATTTATAAATGTGAGTAAATAAATTTTTAAATTAAAACATATAATGTGTATAAAAATCATTTTTATAAAAAGATGTTGTTTTAATTTTTTGATGTTATTAATATTATTTAACATTAATTATCAATTAATATAGTGTAAATTTTTTTGTATATATATCTTAACTTCATGTTGGAGTCTTAATTTTTAAAAATATCCATTTAAAACACATTATTTAGTATAGTATTATTCTTTGAAAAATAATCATTTTACATAAGTAACTAATATTTACCATGGTAACTTAATTTTATACCAACTAATGAAATTACCATTATTACCTAATTTTAGAATTATGATTAAAAAAATGAAAAATCATTTTATTTAATTCATTTTCTAAAAGTGATAAAAACTTAATTTTAATATTATTGCATGTTACCCGTAAAAACTATTTTTAGAAAAACTGTATTTTTATTATTAAAATTTATGGGTACGATAAAATTATCAATGATTTTGGTTTTTAGGACATAAATTAGTTTATTATAAAACAACTAAAATTTATTTGGCATCTAAAGTAATCATAAATTGAATTTTACCAAAAATAATATTTAATTAAAAGAAAAGACCAAAAAAATTTATTAGATTTTATTACTAATATTCTTAAAATGTTAATCATGGGTTTTCTATATTCAAAATTGTATTTTTAAAATTTATAGTTTTACTTATTATATCTTTTTCCAATTAAAAGGTATTATAAACTTTAAATTATTCCTTATGTGAGTTTCAGTTTTTGTAAAAGCTGTATTTTTCACTATTCGCCTAAAAATAAACTACATTAGAAAAATACCTAAAAATTCACCCTAAGATAATTTTTACATAATTAATCCCAATATAACATCCTTTTATCAAATTTAAAATCTAAATTTTTGGAATTTAACTTTCAAAAATAATCATGAATACAGGATCTTTAAATTGCACGTTGTGAAAAAAAAATTGAGATAAAGTGTTTACCTAGTAGAGTAAGGTATCAGGTAATAAAATCTGTATATTGGAAGGGATTTACTAAGTCATACTTAGCCATGATTCCAATTTTGGGACACATTTTATTATACCATTGAGTGATTAATTAAGTATGGATGAAGGAGTTTCCGTTTGTGAGTTGGATTGTTTATAGGGCTCTCTTTGATGGGAGATGCATTGGATTAAGGAACCTCATGTGTGAGTATATGCATGACATGGGTTTTTTCACATCCCAAACACATTTTATAGTATAGATATCCCTTTTTACCATCTCTTGTCTCATGATTTTCTTTGGTCACTTCAAGTGAAATTTTGAACTTTTTCATGTTTTCTAATCCTGTGTATGGTTAAGTGCATAGTTAGAATAAACTACGCATGTCATCCCATGAAACCATGAAACTTATTTTAGAGTAATAGAGTATAGTTCACAGTTACTACATAGTGAGGAAAATATGTTCATTCTTTTTCTCAAACCAAGAAACATTGGATAGAGGAACTTTTCATGGTTGGCGTATAGTTTTTATAAACATCCATTCAAACATGTGGCTTCTCTAGTAGTATAGAAAGGGGAACAAGGTTGGCACATGGTTTTCTAAATCATGCATCCAAAACATGAGGTATTAATTAATTAATTTGAATTTTTATTTTAATACTTGAAATAACTCTGATTGGCGTCATTATTTTTCTAGTGGATTAGGATCTTCACCTAATAGAATCTTCTTACATATTTTAGATATTTCTTATGGTGATCAATTTTGATAGATCCTTGGGTATTGGACCTAGATTTTTCAATGGTATGTCTTTATTATTCATTTTTCTTTGAGATCCCATCCTTTCACCTTGAATGGAACCTTATATTGGGATGTTGATGCTAGATCTAAGGATTGTGATATGATCTAATTGGATTTATTATAGATCAATCATGTAATTGGGAATTATTGTCTAGTTCTTCATTTATTATTGTGTGTTCGTTGAGAATAATTATTTTAGTTGGTCCATATCCTTTCCTCTATTTTAAAAAATAATGAATTAGATATTCTTAATTGAGGATTCATGTTTTAGTGTTCTCTATCATTTCTTATATCCCTCATTTCTCTTTTGGTGTTCATATCCCATGGAATAGTTGGGATACCAAGTTTTTGATATGGGTGGTTTCATTTAAAATCTTTTATTTATGAACTATGAATGTTATATCCTTTGTAAAATTGATTTCCAGAATATTAATATAATGATATTTGATTTATTAAAATTCACATATGATGGCATTTTATATAAAAAGTTTTTCCCTCATTTTATTTGATAAAGATATTTTGATTCCAAATAAATGTTGGTTTTTTATAAAATTAATTTCAAATCATGGTTTTGGAATGAAAAATGGTTTTGGATTGGTTTTTTAAATGTGATATTCCCTTTGAAATTGATTTGAAACGTTCAAAATATGGGATCTTGGGGTAATTATGTTGAGAGTTTTGTCAGGACTAATTTTTATGATTTTTAGGGAGGTTCACACATCGGGGTGTTCCTATACTATTTAGGTCATCATGTCATAGACTAGTTTATATAACATCATAGGGGGGAATCACACATTGGGGTATTCATTTGATCCTTTTTTCTTCATGTAGGGGATATGTATAGTGTGTTCTTTACATGATTGATCATTTTATGAGAATCCTAGATATCTCTAACCTGTTTTATCTTAGGGGAACCTTCCACTCTGCTTTTTATTGATGTGGTTTTACCATAAATTTTATGAAACTGATAAATTTATGACTTAAAGTTTCTTTGAAAACTATTTTATATGGAAAATTATTTTAAACTATTGAAAAGGGTTAATTTCCATGTTTTGTAATAAACTGTGTAAAACAATAAATCATGCCTTGTTTTATTTTAAAATATGTATATTTGGTTTATTTTATAATTAATTATTATGGAAAACTTTGTGGTATCCAACTTGTCTTTTTTTCTCAGACCTTGCACACATCCTTGGGTGTGTGTAGAAATTTTTTTCTATTGTAAGAATGGTCATGGAATCATAGTGGGACAGTGATTATTTGAGTTAGCTAGGTTTGGGACTCAAATAATGAGTAGGTCGGATATTTATTACTTGAAACATGAATATATTTTTTCATATTTTGTACTTTGGTTAATCTTGGACCATGTATTTTGTTTTCATTTTTTAGCCAGTTATGTATCTCTTTTAATCTTTTGGACTCTTTTATGTAATATTTACCTATTATTATATCTTATGTCAAGCTATTTGTTGTATCTAGTTAGTATAAATCATTATCAAAGGTTTTTTTTGACATTTAGGTGCTTGGGATTTTTCATTGGGGTTTAGGAACACCATTCAGGTCTTGTTTAAAATCAGTTTTGGTCATAGATTTATGGTTCATCTGGGTCATATAGTGATGAATTTATATCAAAGGTTGGTTGGTGGTCAAGTTTTCATGTCTTGGGATGTTTGGTAGATAATATATAGGATTATTGAGACTTAATGGGTATTCATGAGTGACTTATTGTCCATATCTCATCATAATGAGCCTTAAGTTACCAGTGTATGTCGGAAAGTGTCTCACTCATTTTTATTTTTAACCTTATCTAAGTTATTTTATTCAATTCTATTGATTTAAACTGATATTACTTACTTTTTTATAGTATATTTTTATTCCTTGAAGTCGTACCATTCCACCCATAAGGCTTCCTCATGTTCTCTAGGAGATCAAAATTGATGATTCTCTATGAGTGAACCCTCCAATTGATCAAAAAATTTTGATATTATAGTATGGTAAGTTTATATAATGGACTAAAATATACCTCTTTCTCAAAATCAAGTTATGAAAGTGAATCTTGGATCTGTAGGAGACAAATATTGAGCTTAAAATTCCTCTACCAGAATCATGAGTCCTTTTATGTGACGAATGGCCCTTAAAAATTAGAGGAATTGTTAGATATGATTGATCATATCTTTAAATTCATATAGAATCTAGATTCTATTAAGGTTAAGTGTTCAACTTTCCAAATTTAGGTACTATGTAAGATATGGTGGTATATGGTGTTCCAGGATAAGAAACATGATGTATTAGAATGGAAATAATTCAAGAACATTTTATTTCAAAAATTATACCTATAATTTTTTACTATAGAGAAGTCTTGGAGATTCTCTTCATTAAATAGGGTGATCTCTTAGTGATATATTATGTCAATAATTTTATTGAATTGGTCCATTTTGATCCCAAGGTTGTGATAAATAACAAGCGTAGGGATTGAATATTCTATAGGGTTATGTGGTCGAACATTCATTATCTACTCTTTATACATGTTCTTATCACCGTTTTAGGGGCAGTGGATAGAGAATTAATGGTAGAAATGGATCTAGAAGGAAATTAAGGTTTGGTTTGAATTCAGCCCCCCCCCCATGGAATCTTTAGTGCCTTACATAGAAAGAATAGGAAGTGGAATAATACTTGTAGAGGTGGTAGTGGTAGCTCTTAGGAGAGGGCTTCCTCCACACCATCGGTAGTATAAAGTATTGTTCCTTTTATATACTAATTATGTGGGAAAAAAGGGCACAATAAGCATCATTATTCTACACCTTCAAATATCTACAGTTATTGTGGTCATTGATGTCATTTGAAAAGGTTATGTTGGGACATATATACACCTTGTTATAGATCTTATTAATCATATCCAAAGGTAACTATGGAATATCTTGAAAACTTTAAATATATAAGGATCTAGACATAGTCCTTTGAAGTGAATTTATTTTACATAGTTGAGGAGTTTTTTGTGGAAGCTGGCATGGGACCAGTGACAATGAGAGGTAAAATATTTATTGAAAGATTTAGATAAATTGATCTTATTGATATTTCTGCCTCTCATTATTGTATATCATCCCATTTTTTTAATCTTTTGAAACTTCTAATGGAAATCATGTTGTTCATTGTGGAGATAGAAATGCCTATTATGAAGAAAATGTAGTAGAATTTTGAATTTGTTGATGGTTATTTCTTAGTTAATGATGTTGATTTAGTTTGGGAATTTCTAGTTCTCAACCTACATCTCTTTAATGTTATAATTGGGATGGATTGGTTAGTTTTCTATCGATACTAGGTTGATTTATATCGTCAGTGGATTTCCTTTACTACCCTTTATGGGAGCTATCATGTTTTTAGGGTGAATGGGATTTGAGGTCTATCTGAATAGAATATTCTCATTAGGAGTTATGGATTTTGATATCTACTGTTATAATTGATTTTGGGAATGATTCCTCTAATTTTGATCTTCTATTATTGGTAATGTATTTCCACAAAGTATTCCTTGAAAACTTTTATGGTCTTATACTCTAGAAAGATAGGTTTAAAATTTTATCGTTCTGGTGCATTGAAATAAGTTGATATCTATTCCTTCCTATTATAAGACACTAAATAAGTTGAATGATTTGAAGTTTCAAATAGATGATTTAAAAGTGAAGGGTTTTATTCATCCTAGTGTATCTCCTTGGTCATTTCATATACTTTTTTTTCAAAAAGAAATATAGAACCATTCAACTTTATGTCAATTAATAGAATCCTAATTGGGTGAAAATTATGAATAAATATCATATTCCTTACACTGTAAACATGTTTGATTAGTCAAAGGGTATAAATTGGTTCTCAAAGATCAACCTTAATTTTGGTTATTATCATATCAAAGTTAAGGATTTGGATTATTCAAACTCGTGATTTTCATACATATATATCACATTTTAATATATGAGTATACATTTCATAACATAACGATCCATGCAAGAATCATATAGGTCTAGTTCATTTTGAAACTTGGACACATAATCAATTAGTTTATAAATATCTAAATCATCTCCCACTAATATCTTCATAACTATCACCCTTCATATATATATCATACTTAGTACCTTTCTTCAAAACCTATTGAAAGGAGACATAAAAAAGGTGATCTCATATGCTCAGTAAGGGTAAACAAGGGAGATATAAATGATCACTTGATTATAACATGAACATAAGGGTATGATAACATTAGAGTAACATTTGAAAATAATACCCTGCATATCATAGATCATAATCTTGAGTCGTGGAATAAAAATTTTCAGATTATAAGACTAAAATCATAATGGAATAAAATAACACGATTTGTGAGATCATAGAATTATAATACAATATATGTTTTTGTTTTACACATAAGAATAGAAAATAATTTCCATAGTATTCAAGAATCATTTCCAAGACTATCATATTGTAATGGATTTACTCCATAAACCATTGTAAAATTAAAGGCTCATTCTGAAGACTATAATAGTGGGAAAAGTTTCTTACTAAATGGGGTTCACTCCCCATTATAAACCTATTTATCCCATGAGATATCAATCTATACCCAATTAATTAGAGATATATATAGGTCAAACCCATATTGTTTATAACATAACCTCTATAATAGTTTATAACATAACCACCATCCTTGGTAATAACATAACTATCATCCTTGGTTATAACATAAATATCGTCCTTGGTTATAAATTAACCACCATTAAATAATGAATACCATGCATATGTATTCTACAAGATCATAAAACATTCATCATATCATAACCCATGAATAAAATTTGTTTTATAAATAGTTTATTATGTCATAACCCGTTGAAAAAGAAATGGGTTTTATAAACATTTCATCATTTCATCAAAGTATAATACATGGAAAAAGAATGTGTTTCATAAAAATATTATCATTATAAAAATAAACCATCCATATAAGTAATAAGGATGGTATTATTTTATCATATACCCCATAACTCATAAATTATATTAAGGTTTATTGACTTTTATGAATAGAAAAACCTTTAAAATATCATTAAAATATTATTAAGGAAAATAACCATTCCATTTTGAAATCACTTCTTTAAAATATAAAAATATAAAAAATATTATAGAAGATGTTTTATTTTAACATAACCATGTAAAATTTCAAAGGAATCTTAAAATCATTTCAGGGTCATGATAGAGGTAAATTCCACTCATATCGTATAATATAAAAGAAAACATTCCTTTTATGATTTTGTAAAAAAATTAAAAATTAACTCATTTGAAAAATGAAAATAAGATTCATTTTGAACCATTTTTAAAAAAATTAAACGTGGATAAAAATTAATATAAATAGTCAAATGATAATAATAAAAAACTTCTTTAAATTATTTTTATAAAACATAGATATGGAAGAAAAAGTCATTTTGATCAAAGAAAAAAATAAATAAATTTTTCCATAAAAACTCATTTTCACTATCTTGAGTAATTAAGATAAAGAAAATGAAAGGATAAAAAGTTATTTAAATAAATAACCATAGGATAAAATAATTCATGGGTACATTAATAGATATATCATAATATTTCATCACTGGAAACATAATCAAAAACAATCCTGATAAATAATGAGATTATAACATAAAACTCTTACCGTTTTGGTAATTTTTTAATCATACACCCCATGAAATAAATAAACTTATATAGATTTTTATATCCAATAATTTTCATTATAATAATCCTAAAATAAATTCATGGTTAGTATACACACCACACAAATGAAACAAGTGGTGTATAAGGCATGTGTCCCATAGAAATAAAAGTAAGATGAGAATCCATTACCGTTTTTGCAATATTTTTAATCATAAGAAAAATTAAATAATAACATAGAATAAAACTTTATATATCATTAAAATAATTATATTTATGATATAATAAGTCAATTATTTATTATATACACCACAAAAAATAAACGAGTGGTAAATATGGCATAAATCTCCCAATAATAAAAGTGTGACTAAAAATCCCTTACCTTAGGTCCGACTTCTTTTATACACATTGGAACCTCCTTTATAATAAATATATATTTATTGTACATATATTACAAAACCATACTCATATATATCATACCACATATGATTTAATTATAACTCATTATCACCCATTTGTTAATAATTCGTTATTAAAATCACTGTTTTGGGTGATATCTACTTCTCTTTTCATGTATGTTTTGGTTTTCTAGTTTTGGTACTTGTACATTGATCGGGTATCCATAATATAATGAATATTAAAAATGAAATAAATATAATATATATTTATTATATACATGTATAAATTAATTCATCAAATTATATATAGAAAAATAAATTACACTGTTTATGGAGACGGTAGGTCGTACGTATGCATAAACGTTGTTTTTATTTTTTGATGGATGGAAAAAAATAAAGTTAAAAAATATGAATTTTAGAATCATAATTATATCATATATATCTTTATATTCAATAAATCAATACTTATTTCCATCTAAGTATAATATAAATGAAAAAAAATCACATCACCTTGTGATGGTGGTAGTCCACACGTACACGCGATCGACGTTATCATTTTCCAAAGATTTGGAAGGTAAGAAGATAGGTATGATATTATCATTAAAAAAGAATAATTTTGTAATAAATATAATATATTAACATTAAAATCATCATAATATCCATCTGTAAAAGATGGTGACGGAAAATAAATTGTATTGCTACCTGGATATAGTAAGTTGTATGTACGCACATGCAATACTTTTACTTCCCATATGATGGAAAGATGGTTAATAAATGATGTTTCAAAATAATAATAAAATTTTATTATACTTAAAATACTAAATTTATCATTTTATGAAGATTATAACATATTTATATGATGAAAAATAAGAATTAAAAAGAAACTGATATGTTAAGATGATTACCTTTTCTTTAAAATAACTCATTTAGATCTCCTCTTAATGGATCTACTTTTGGTATTTTTGGAATACCAAAACCACTTTAATGGGTATAGTTGAGTTTATAATATTAATTGGTAGATTTTGGTGATTCTAGAAGGTACAAAGTATTGTTTATAAGATAAAGGAGGGGTTCCCTTTTATAATTGAGGGGAAGGTAACTCTTTGAATTTCTTAAAATATTAAATTTATATAAATTACTTTTTATTTAAAAATAGATAAAAATTGATAATATTTGAATATAATATTATTATGAGTCAAAATAATATCATAAAATAAAATTTGTATAAGGTTGGATCCCATATTAACCTTTATCTTTTTGTTTTAACCCTTTTGAAAATTATTGTAATATTAAAGTTTTGTATCCTTTAAGGGTTAATAATGTCATAATAAATTAAAAACCCATAAATGGACCTTTTTTTATGTTTAAAACTATATCCCACTAATTTGGAAGAATATTATATTGTTATTAATTTTATATCATTTAACAAAATATCATTTATTATAAAATATCATTCATGTCATTTTTAACACTACTCATTAAATTTCACATTAAATACATCAAAATAATGGGTTATTTCGAAAGTAATTCTTTAAAAACTCCCCAATTTGTTATATATATTTATAAAATATGTGGTAAAAATTAAATCATTCAAATTATATCATTTAATTTTTTTTAATCATTAATTTTATTTTTCTATTAATTTAATAAATAATGTATTAGAGTTGTACAAGAATTTAAGGTAATAATATAATTTCTAAAAATTAAATATAAATTTATATCATGAATATAATTTAATAAATCACAAAATATAAATTTATATTCATTAATAACTTTATTTTTTCCTATATGGAAAAATAATATATATTTAAAACTAAGAGAGTGACATTATGTGACATTCTTTACTTTAAATATTATACAGGTCATTTTCCAAGAAAATTATCTATTAAACAACAAAATTTAGATCCTAAGGTTGTAATTTTCTAATTAACTTCATCAAATAATAATTAGGACTAAAAATTATTGCCTTATCACTTATTTTTAGCCTATATTAACCCGGCTTACCCTTTACCAAGGTGATAGCTTTTACCAGGGTTACTATTCATATTGGTCAGAAATAAAAGGGGTATATTTTAAAATTTTAAAATTATTGATTTCAAATATGAAATATATTGTATAAAATTTAATAAATATAGGTGGAAGAAGTTAATTTTAAAATAATCACTCAAAAAGTGATGAAAACAACTTTTAAGAAAAATAAACTTTTAATCATAAAACATGGTTAATTCTTATCTCATTCTTATAAAAATATTAAATGAATGATAAAAAAATTAGATTAATTATATAATATATAAATTTCATAAAAATAATGTAACAATAATGATTAAATTTATTTATTAAGATAAAAATACATTACTCTCACAATAACAGTTGTTCAGAAAAATATTTCTTTTCCTTTCAACTAATTTTTATTTATCATCATTTGATAACAAAATAATTAATTTTATACATATGAAACCATAAATTATTCATAATTAATTTGGTTCTACCCATACCATCTAATCAAATGGCTAGGTAATGACTGTTACATTAAATAATATTTTAATAGTATATCATGGTTTATTTAAACTAGATGTTTTATGTAATGCAATCTATAAAAAAATTAAATTTAATTGAAACAAAATATTTCCTAAAATATTGGTGTGTTATATACCCACTTATTAAATTCCTCCTTAAAATTTGGACCATTTCATAGTAATCAAGGATTTGATATTTGAAAAATCCTTAGTTGAAAACCCACATCATAAAAAGGGATAGTAAAACTACCTCTTGATAAGAGATAATGTAAAATATTAAAGTAATCTAAAATAACATAAATCTAGGTTTATAAATATGATAACATATGTTCTGAGTGAAAACGTTTATATAGAATATAAAACTAACACTCAATGACTAATATATGGCGATAGATAACATGATCAGGAGAAATTTAACAACCATAAAACCCTAAACTAGTGAGGTGTTAAAAGACCATAAATTCATCTAAATTTAAGATTACATGAATTTTTTTTCTTAAGATTCTTTTCCTAAATTTTTTTCATTCCTATACGTTCTAGAATAAGAAAATAAGGAAATGTAATTACTTGAAAAATATATTTTCATACTTTAATTTATTTCCAAACTAGTCTAATTTGTTTCTCCAAATGATGAGTATTTGAGATTAATTTTTCATGCCTAAAGCACTAAAATAATCTTTTAATTGATAAAAAAAGTATATCAAGATATTACTCGTATCTTTATGAATTAATTAAAACCAAAAATAATTAGAATAAGATAATTCTTAAAATGAATAAACCAACATATGATGAAATATAAAATTAATCTCTAAAATATTAATTACCTCAATAACCTCAACAATAAATAATGGTTTATTATAAATGGTTATATCATAGCCTTCATATTCAACAATTTAATTGCATTATTCCCAAATATTATTTCATGTTAAATACCTTTTTCAACATAAGGGTTACATATATCTCAACCTAGTGAAACATCTCCCAAATATTATTAAACACCATGATAAATTACTATATAATCTTATAACATAGTGAACTTCACCAAAATATCATGAATCAAATTTATATAATAACCCAAAAGGTAATCTTTAACTTAACCATAAATATCTATGAAAATATCATATTGTCAATGAATTAGTTTTGAACCATCAATATTATCCATATCAATCTATTTAGTAGTCTACAATTAATTTATCATCAAATTTTATACTAATCCCAAAGGATATTTAAACCTAAATATAGTATCAAAATACCATCAATTAAATCATTAAAAAGTTGTATTGATGCCTTTGAACATACGATCAACCTCAAAATTAAAAACCCATGATGGTATCCATAACATTTATGTTAACCTCACATTAAAACATATATGTTTCAAAAATTAACACAATCCTTATTCCTTAAATAAGTTAAAAACTATTAAATATATTCCATAAATCCAAAAATGTAATAAAATTCATAAAATATGACCTAAAGAACTTTTTATATAATTATAACACAATTACAATGTTACCAATACTATTAGTGTAAATAATCTCTTTATCCCAACTAAACATTATTAACTCAACATGAGATGCATATTAAGGTTTAACTTTACCTTAATCTTGTGTTCTCCAAAAATATCAACATACCACTAAATCACTTTTCTTTATTATTGGTATCATTAAAAATATGTTTTAAAATCATTAAAGAAAATGTATTGTGGAACAACCCATGGTTGTTTCATGATTTTATAACCAAAATATCATTTTTATAACATTTATACAACATAATTATTGAATCCAAATTCATAAACACTTCAATCATCCCACTTCTTTCATAGACAATTAACTATGATTCATCATCTTATTCCCCAGTACATATTTCTTATAATATGAAATATGAATCATGTCTTAATATTCATAAACCACAACTTAATCATGCTTCTTAATTTTAACATAAGAAATATTATTAGAATATCCCATACCTTTCATATGTCATTCTAAGTCTCTTTATCATCATTGGTAAAACCATTACTCATGTAAACATGCTGATTCATTTCTTGATATTCCCCCCTAGGACATTTATTTCCATAATTCCCATACTTTCCACATTTAAAACATTAATATATTAAACATGACTTAGGGAGACCATTATTATCATCTATTTTTTTAATAGAACATTTCATTTTTCCTTTGTATTTACATGTATTGTGTCCTTATTTTCTATATGAAAAACCTCATCTCATTCCTCTAATACATTCACTTGAGTGATTCTTCCCATATTCTACTAATTTTGGAAGCTAAATATTCTTTACTTTATGGTTCTTATGAAATTATATCTTTCTCTTATTAGGTGTGTTAGTAATCCCACCAAAGTTGATATTTTTAATTATATAAAGATATATCTGATTAGGAATAATAAAAATGTTTTACAGACCATCTCTTATTTCAATTAGTTTCTCATAAGGATAATCATTTCATTAAGCATCGCATTCAACATTAACATGACTCCTTTGAAATTTAGCCTTTGACTATAACCAAAAATCATAGTCTGGGAAACAATAATCATACTGGGAAACCATATAATCCTGAAAAATTATTTAAAGGATTTATAAATTGTTACACCTTATTTTATGACACTTTAGGTTTATCCTAGGTCATTCATGATCCTTATCAAAACATTGTTATTATATAATACAATTAGACTCATCCCCAGGGTTCTCACTAAATTTTTCTCATCCTAGTTTCAAAAGATTAATTAAACCTTGATCTGATACCAATTGTTGCAAGCCATACTTTTCATACATATATATCACATCTTAATATATGAATATTCATTACATTACATAATTATCCAATCCATAGTCATATAGTTCTAGTTCCTTTAGAATCTTGGAAACATACACAATTAGTTCATAAAATATCTACATCATCTCCCACTAAGTTATTAAAAATTATCACCCTTCTTAGACATATCATACTTAGTAACATTATTCATAACCGAGGAAAAGGAAACATAAAAATGTGTTCTTGGATGCTCAGTAAGGGTAAACAAGTGATATATAAATGATCACTTCAGCATAATATGAGCTTAATGGTATGGGAACATGAGCATAACATTTAAAATTTATACTCTTCATATCATATATGTAATGGCCAAGACCTCTCTGTTCCATTTCATTGTTCAAATCTAGTGATTGAGTTGTTCTGGGAGGTCAAGGTTACTTATTCCCAACACTTTGAAAAATTTATAGCTTTGTGAACAGTGTTTCTAGTTGTTGCTAGGTGTAAAGTGTTTCCAAGTCGATTATTCATCTATCAGTAGGTGTACAATGTTTCAAAGTTAGTGATTCATCTATATATAGGTGTACAGTGTTTCCAGCTATCGGTAGTTGTACATTGTTTCCAGGTCAGTAGGTGTATAGTGTTTCCATCTTCCTGCAGTTTCTCCCCTTTGACGTTTTCTTTGACGTAAAATTCATTTAAATCCTTTTTTAAGGGATTTAAGGATAGTTTAAATCCCAAAACTCCTATCTTACTTTTACAAAGGATTTGGGTGACTTTACTTGGTCAAACCGCGTAGTCTTGATGAGATCCTCTTTTGATGGAAAATCTAAGTCGTATCTAACCCACTAATTCATTTAGATTTTCAAATGGCCAAGATACCTTCTACCTTGTTCTTCCTTATTTTTCTTCCCTGGTATTATATACCTAGAGTTCTTACACCCACAAGATTCTGGTGATTGAACTTCCATCCTTGAATTGTTCCCCCTCTGAGTTCTTTCTGCTACATGCACACCTCATGTCTTGGTACAACCAAGAAGTGTCAATCCATATTTGATATACGGTATGTTATACCTATGTTCTTTTGGGTTCCTCATTTTTTTTCCTCCCATTTTCCTTTCCATGTTAAGGAATGTGATCTCAATGTTTCTAATGGACCTTTCTTGGGTCTTGGTTGATACAATTGTGTCGCGACATCCTCGGGTGAATGCAGTCGTTGTGGGAGAAGTTATCGTGATGGGATGTGTTGGATCATTATCATGTAAATAACCTAAGAAACCTTTTTAAGTTATTGTATTTGTGTATTCTATACTCTTTTACATGTATTCATAGAGTTAATATGTTTTAGCCACTAGATCACAATGAAATTGACATAATAAATACATGAACTGGATTAAATAATTGATATCAATTGCTTAGAGATGTTATAGCCTATTTATTTTCTAGATCATGTGATATCTATTCTTTTCATTTTTAGTATGTTTTTTATGGAAATTGGTAAAAATACATAGATCAGGGATTAATTTTAAATTAATTGGCCAAAGATAAGAGGATTTTTTAATGAATCTGGTTGTTTTTGTTGTTCTTTGATGATAATCAAATGGATGCATTTATGCATGTTTAATTGAATCGGTTAATTAAAGATGGAATAAAGAACTAGTTTTGTGATGAATATAATTCCTTAAATTAATCTGAGAAACACTCTTTATTGTAAAGGCCAAGCACCTCATGTTTTGGAGATATGATTTCTCATTGTGTGTGAAGGGTAAATTCTCGGTTTAGGTCCAAGATCCAAGTTTCGATTTTGTTTGTTTCCTTTTTCTTGTGTTTTGGTTTGAGCTTGGGATTTTTAAGCCTAGAGGGTTGTTGTGGTATGTGGGTACAGAGAAGCACATGGGTTGTGGTGGTATCATTTGATGCCTATATAGGAAAGATGCATCAGTTTATGCATGTGGGTGTCGAGGAGGGAACTGAAGATGATGAAACGAGTTGGATGTGAATTTTGGATGCTTGTTGAATCATGTTGATTGTATATATTCTTTTCTTTTCCCACTAATTAATTCATATTTTCTTGTTTACCCTACTTCCAAAATAGGTTAATACGTATGGGGTATTTCACGTGTTTTCTATGTTTATCTTCTCAAGGATAGATAGGCTTATGTTCTAGCTATAGGTGGAAAAGACTCAACAGGTAGTTCACCTACTCACCATGTTGATACCCTTGTGTTTGGAATATTAGAATGATTTTCTTGAATACCTATAATTTTAGAAAATAAGATGTTAATAAATGATTTTATAAATGATGTTATCTCATGGGGTTGGAGGTTTCTAGGATGCAATGTTGTGGTAACTAAATTTAATGGAAATGTGGAATTGGTTTGGTTATTCTTGGTGGGAATGTAACTCTGGGTGTGATGCTTATGAAATGTAATGTATAATGATAATGGTTTATTAATGTTTAGAAAATTAATTAACTTAAATTAAAACTGATAAAAAGGGATAAATTAATCTAATGTAGCTATTTAAATGTTTGTGTGCTTATAGGATACTTAGTCTTAGCAGTGGCAGTCAAAGTTCTGAGAGACATTAGCTGTAGTTGATTCTAATTATAGGTTATGCTCATAGTGTGGTTGTGAGATATAGTATATTCTTTACTTTTTTGTTTCTATAAGCTACTCCACCATGTTGGTTAGGTAAACTGACACCCAGGGGATTCTAATCCCTGAGGGGTGTTTTCCCCAACATCCAAGTGGAGGGATGGATGGTTGATACCCCCCTTTGGCCCCTATCTCTTCTCTTGTTAGTTTCTTGTGTTGGTATGATTTGAGATTAGTTTTCCCCATATATGTGAGTAGAGGGATTTAATGTCTTGTGTTTATTCACAAACATATATTCTGGATATAGTTCCCTATGGACTACTATAGGTGTAAAGTGTATATGTTGTGATAGATTAAGGATCCTTACTCAGTGTATGGTTTATAATGGATTAAGGTATAATAACTTATGTATGATACATGTTATGTGAGCTATGGTGGCTACCAGAAACTACCTTTTTACTTTGGTTATGTGTATGTGGTGGTTGTGTTGCATGAGGTGTATGTTTTGGTACTTCACTCAAGTGTATGCTAGAAATACCTTTTGGAGAGATATGCTTAGGAGATGCAATGTTAGTGTGAAGTGGAAAACCAGGGGAGAAGTGTTAGTGGGGTACCCTTGATATTCTTTATTATATTTTATACTCTTGTATGATATAATTGGTAAGTGTAGATAGGGTGAGTTTGGGAACATAGTATACCTGTTTTGGTGACGAGTTAGTTTCACTTATTATTCACTGTTTTTAGCATGCTTTATTTACTTTTTCACAAGAGCCTCTAGGGAGGATCATACTAAGTATACTGTTATACACACCCAATGTTATATAAAATATTTTTCAGGTCACTTGGAGCAGATTGGATATCAGGTTGGTTACTACTAGCTTGCGGGTTTTGCAGGAGTTGTTCGAGCTTTGTGGTTGTTGTCGGTTTCCATTATTTTAGTACTTGTAGTTTTTTCCTTTTAGTTTTATTGGTTCTTGCATGAAATTACATATGTTCACTTGAATTTATTTTAAATTGTAATCTGTGTAGGATTTGGTTGGTTTCAATCTTTTCACTCTCTTTCGAACGTGTTCTCTTAGAAGTTAATGCCTCCCATTTGTGGGTTTATTATACCCTCAGTGAATTCCCCGACCCCAGTTACCCGGAGTCAGTGCATTATTTTAATACATTAGCATGATTACAAGGAATCAAGTCCCGAAGGACCGATCAGTTTAGCAGTCTTGGAAAATAGATTACATACATGAATATTACATTACACTTTATAACATACAAAACAACATAAATAATCCTTTATTAACACCATTATTCCCTTGGATTAACCCTACATATCAATCACAATACACTTCTTGGAATCCTGGGAAAATAAAACATAGAAAGGGGTGAGCTCAAATGCTCGGTAAGGGTAAGCAATACAGCGGAAACATTCGTAAATAAGCATAAACATTTAAGGCAATGTATAAATCTAAAACAAAATCCATTTAAACTTGAACTTCAGCATAATATGGAATAAATAAAATGAAATAATTCCATTTACTTATTCACATAGATATTCTACTAATCGAATAATCACACGAAATATCAATAACCACTTTCATAACGATGGAATTCATAATGTCAGACTATCATAACCACATATCCAAGGCCTCATACCAAGACTACAAATAAGATTTTTTCAAGGCCTCATGCCAAGGCACTAGTTTGTCTCATGAGACCTACCGATGCATCGAGGAGCTATAGAGGGCTCCACCCCTCACTTACTAAGTCCAATGCATTTCTCATATGAAAAGGTTTAAACATAACATAAACATTCGTATTAAAACTTGCATTCGAAATGTCAATACTTTCTCCATAAACCATGAATGTTATAAAAATAACACATCCACAATCAAACATATCATAACTCATTCAATAAAATAAAGAATATTGTATTATAATATATCAACCTCAATCCAAAATAATATCCAGTAGAGGAGGCTGACATAGTTGAAAATGATGAGTAAAACTTTTTGATAGAAATTTCCTTTTTATAAAATCATTTAAAAGTCACACATTTATAAAGGAATTAATTTAAAATATATTTTCTAATCAAAGTGTCCCATACCACTTTGAAACTTTTGAAAATAATTATCATTTCAAAACATTCATGTCCATATAAATAAATCCTTAAAATCATTTTGAAAACATGGACATTAATTAAAAATATTTAGAAAGATAAATCTTTAAAACATTTGAAATTCTGATCTTGATAAAGAGTACCTTTCAAAATCCTTAAATCTTCATTTTGAAATCATTTTTATGAAAAATGGACATGGATGATAAAAATGTCCCATTAAATACTTACACATAAACAATCTCAGATAATAATGAGATTGAGGAATTAACCCTTACCAATTTGGTAACTTACGAAACATACTGTTAGATCGGAACAAAAAGGGGAAAATATGGCAAGAGGGGGGGTGAATTGCCTTTTTAAAAAAATTAACAAATTAAAATCAAAGTTGAAATGCAGCGGAAATAAATAAGGCAAAACACAAGAAATTGATAATGGAGTTCGGCCAAAACCCGGCCTACGTCTCCGCTCCCAACTCAACCGTTGAGAGATTCCTACCGCTTGCTTTTCAATGGTTTTAGAAAGAAACCCACTAGGCTTTGAGGTAGCACTAGGACCTATTACAGCTTGCTTTTGTGGTTTAGCAAGAACCCACTTACTTTTAATGGTTAAGTAAGAACCCACTAGCCTTTTTAACGGGTGAAGGCTAGCTCACCGATGACACAAGCCTTTTAAAGGAAAAGCTTGAAAAACCTCTTCACACCTTAATGGTGATGTGAAACCCAAAAGAAAGAGGGATGAAGAAAGAGTTTGGGGCTTGTAGGCACAAACCCAATTTTAAGTTCAAAATAAATAAACAAGAAAAACCGTGTTTGAGGAAGTCTTGGGCGCCTTTGATTGATTGGAGATGTTGAAGGCCGCTTCCAAGCTTCTTTGATGGAGCTCCTTGGATGTGGAAGTTGTTGGAGCAAAGAGGGATCCTTTGAGGAAGTCCGCCGGAGGTACGCCAAATGATCAACAAGGTGTCTGTGGGCTTCCGTATGATTCCGGTAAGTGTCCGGGGCTTCCTTGGCCTTTATTTATAGGCATGGAACCCTTGGGGAGGCTTCGGAGCCGTTGGAGAGGCTTAAAGAGCCGTTGGGAGCCAAAAGAAGGTTGACTGGTCAAACCCAACGGCTAGTTTTACTGGGCTACCGGCTGGCCGCTGCAGGGCCACCGGCTGGCCGGTGCCTTGAAATGTGGAGAGTGCTTCTGCCCAGGAGCCACCGGCTGGCCGGTGAGAAGGCCACCGGCTGGCCGGTGGTGAGACAGTAGGTCTCACTATTGCATCAGGTTGCCACCGGCTGGCCGGTGACAGAGCCACCGGCTGACCGGTGGAACCTGGCAGTGGGCAATGCCTCTGCCAGGTCCCCCGGCTGGCCGGTGCTATCACACCGGTTGGCCGGTGGACTGAAATTCAGTCCATTTGCCAGCTTTCTTGGGCCAATCCTTTGGCAATATTTTTCCTATCATCCACAACACTTAAAAACAATGTTAGATAAATAAAAAGGTGATTGTGATCATGAAAATCAAACAACGAGGGGAACGAGAGGTACAACAATCTCCCCCTATTTTGATGATCACAATCACCAAAACAATCAAAGTAAAATACTGAAATTAAAGGCATGCTTTAATGAATAAAATGAAATGTAAATCCTAAGCATGAGAGAAAAGATTATCCCCCAATCAATCAAGAAATTTCTCCCCCTTTTTGATTATCAAAATAGAATGGGGCATAAAACTTGATTGAGGGAAACGATGAAAAACGAGATTTTAAATCAATTGAAAATGATATCAATTGTTGAAAATTTTGAAAATTTTGAAATGAAAATTGAATAACAGTTTGAATTGAAAGTTTTGAATCAAAAAGAAAAATTCGATACCAACTGTTGGAAATTTAGAAATGAAAATTTAATAGAAAATTTTGAATTGAGAGTTTTGAAACAAAGAGTTGAAAAATAAAAATTTGAATTGAGAGTTTTGAAACAAAGTGTTGAGTTTGAAATGAAAACTTTGAATACACAAAAAGGCTTAAAAGATCCTAACTCCCCCTAAATAAAAAAAATGAATCACCGGGGAGAGGAAATAAATTTTGGCCCGGAGAGACTCGCAAGAAGGGATTTTTCAATCCATACTTGTCTCATGGCGGGTCTTCTCCTATAGAATTCGTCACTATAGTAAATAGACTTGGGTTGGCCATACCGGGCATTTTTACAATTACACTCATAAATGAGGTGCCCGGGTTTTTTGCAATAATTACAAAATTTAAAACAAGAGCTCCCCCTAAAAACAGTGGGTTCATGGGAGGAGGAAGCTTGGTTGGTGTAGCCAAGTCCATTGGTGGTTCTAGATACTCGTTGAGAACCTAAGAGTTTGGACAAATTTTGTTCACCTTGGGTGAACTTGGCTAGAGTTTCTCTAAGGTCCTTGATGGTTGATTCCAAAGAATCAACATTGGGGAAATTTTGGATTTTTTGGGAGAGTTCCTCCTTCTCTTTGAGAAGTTGGTCTTTTTCGGAGGAAAGTTTTTTTGAAAGACTTTTTTAAAGCAACAAATTTTGACGATAAAGTATGAAAACCTTTTTCTAGTTGGTCTCTAGCGTATTGGAGATCCTCATAGGATAAATGATTTAAAGAATTTGAATTTGAAGAACAAGAGGATGAGGAGTCGGAAGATGTTACCTCATGAAATGCCATTAGGCATTTTGTACCTTGGTCGCTCGAAGAGGAGGAGGAGGAGGATGAGGTGTCACTCCATGTTGCCTTGAGGACCTTTTTCTTTCCTTTTTCGTTTTGCGTGGCCCGTTTTTTGTTGAGTGGGCAATCGGGCTTTTAATGGCCCTTTTTGCCGCACCCGTAGCATTTTACCTTAGGCTCGGATCTTGCGGTGGGTTCTTGCTTTCGCGCCTTGCGAGATTTCTTCTTCTTCTTGTGCTTCTTCATAAATTTGTGCATTTGGCGGGCGAGATTCTCCATTTCCGAGTCGCCGCTTGAAGATGAAGTAGATGAGGAAGATGAGGATGATGAGGAGGAGCTTACTTCTTTTTGAACCTTGAGGGCAATGTTCTTTGGTGTCTTGATTGGTGTGCCCTCCTTTTGAGCTTGCCTCCTCATCGTGATCTCGTACGTCATTAGGGATCCGATGAGCTCTTCGACCGGCATGTTCTTTACATCCTTAGCTTCTTGGATAGCCGTCACCTTAGGTGCCCATGAGCTCGGAAGGACCCATAGGATCTTCTTGACCATTGTTTCTGCAGAAATGTCATCTCCAAGAGATTTTCTACCATTGCACACATCAGTAAATCGAGTAAACATTTCAGAAATTGATTCATTTGGGTGCATGGAAAAAGATTCAAAATCTTGTCGAAACATATCTAATCGAGTATCCTTCACTTTGTTGGTCCCCTCATGGGTAACCTCCAAAAGTTTCCAGATTTCATGTGAGGAGGTGCATGTGGACACTCGATTGAATTCATTTCGGTCAAGGCCGCAATGAAGAGCGTTCATGGCTTTGCCATCAAGCTCGAAATTTCTAATATCGGCTTGGGTCCATTTGGATTCATCGGGGGAAGAGAGAGTGTATCCTTGCATGACAATTTTATAAATGGGATATCCTATGCTCCTAAGAAAGGTAGTCATGCGGGTTTTCCAATAATTATAGTCGGTCCCATCAAAAAATGGAGCTCGACCCAATGAGTAGCCCTCGGGGGCGAAAGAGGTAGATGCCATCACAATGGATCTTTGAATTTGTAACCGGTTAGGGTATTACACAAAGTTCCCTCTGATACCAATTGTTGGGTCGGAACAAAAAGGGGAAAAGATGGCAAGAGGGGGGGTGAATTGCCTTTTAAAAAAAATTAACCAAATTAAAATCAAAGTTGAAATGCAGCGGAAATAAATAAGGCAAGACACAAGAAATTGATAACGGAGTTCGGCCAAAACCCGGCCTACGTCTCCGCTCCCAACTCAACCGTTAAGAGATTCCTACCGCTTGCTTTTCAATGGTTTTAGCAAGAAACCCACTAGGCTTTGAGGTAGCACTAGGATCTATTACAGCTTGCTTTTGTGGTTTAGCAAGAACCCACTTACTTTTAATGGTTAAGTAAGAACCCACTAGCCTTTTTAACGGGTGAAGGCTAGCTCACCGATGACACAAGCCTTTTAAAGGAAAAGCTTGAAGAAACCTCTTCACACCTTAATGGTGATGTGAAACCCAAAAGAAAGAGGGATGAAGAAAGAGTTTGGGGCTTGTAGGCACAAACCCAATTTTAAGCTCAAAATAAATAAACAAGAAAAACCATGTTTGAGGAAGTCTTGGGCGCCTTTGATTGATTGGAGATGTTGAAGGCCGCTTCCAAGCTTCTTTGATGGAGCTCCTTGGATGTGGAAGTTGTTGGAGCAAAGAGGGATCCTTTGAGGAAGTCCACCGGAGGTACGCCAAATGATCAACAAGGTGTCTGTGGGCTTCCGTATGATTCCGGTAAGTGTCCGGGGCTTCCTTGGCCTTTATTTATAGGCATGGAACCCTTGGGGAGGCTTCGGAGCCGTTGGAGAGGCTTAAAGAGCCATTGGGAGCCAAAAGAAGGTTGACTGGTCAAACCCAACGGCTAGTTTGACTGGGCTACCGGCTGGCCGGTGCAGGGCCACCAGCTGGCCGGTGCCTTGAAATGTGGAGAGTGCTTCTGCCCAGGAGCCACCGGCTGGCTGGTGAGAAGGCCACCGGCTGGCCGGTGGTGAGACAGTAGGTCTCACTATTGCATCAGGTTGCCACTGGCTGGCCGGTGACAGAGCCACCGGCTGACCGGTGGAACCTGGCAGTGGGCAATGCCTCTGCCAGGTCCACCGGCTGGCCGGTGCTATCACACCGGTTGGCCGGTGGACTGAAATTCAGTCCATTTGCCAGATTTCTTGGGCCAATCCTTTGGCAATATTTTGCCTATCATCCACAACACTTAAAAACAATGTTAGATAAATAAAAAGGTGATTGTGATCATGAAAATCAAACAACGAGGGGAACGAGAGGTACAACACATACAACCCATGAAAGAGGTATCATACAATGAATATATAAATACACATAAATTAAAGTGTATTAAACAAATAATACAATTATGGGCAGTTCATACACCACACAAAAGGTAATAGTGGCAATATGGCATGAATCTCACCGGAATAAGGAGTGAGATGAAAAACCCTTACCTTGTACTTTTCCTTGATAGTGTGTAAGTTAACCTCCTGTATAATAGTCAAATAATTGTTATTAAATTATAAAATAATCATATTCATAAATATGATATCATATATGATATTTTAATATTTCTTTGTTAATAATATTTTAGTATTATCGTCATTTCGGGTGTTAACTGATTCGTTTTCCTTTATATGATTCGTTACGTAAGTTGTGTTTGTTATGGATAGGTTGTATATTATTCATATCCATAATGATATCAAGTCCTTAAAAATTACTTTTAATCATCAAAAGATAATTAGTCTTTAATGGATATGATGGGGAAATGAATCTCATCGCGTTCATGGAGACGGTAATTCGTACGTACGCACGAACACTACTTCCATTTCATTTTTCATTTTAAAAGGAATAAAAAAAATGATACATAGGTATATTATTATTCCAGTATAATATAATATCTTATATGTGTTAATTGAGTTCATTAACACCATCCTTTATACATTCCATGTATGGTATGAATGAGTCATGTCACTTTGAGGGGACGGTAGTCTGCACTTCCTCAAATGAAATTATCATATATATATATATACAACATGAAACTAATAATGGTATGATATAAAATGGAATTACATAAGTTTATATATAAAATTAATATCATTAATATAATATTTAATTATAGTTCCATCATAATGGCCACCATGAGAGGTGATAGGAGATAATTGAACAATCATCGCTTCGTGAGGCGTTTGGTTGTCATCCACATAAACATTGTGTTCTTCACCCATTAGATGGAGCTGTGTGTAAGTGTAGTTCTAATAATTCTAATAACAATATCCTAGTATATTTAGGATACTGGTTTTGTTACAAAATAATATAATAAGAAGATTTTAGGGGTTGGAGAAGTAAAATAAAAGAAAAGAAGCTAAGAGAAATCGTTACCTTTAATTTGGGTAACTCCCTTTGGTTTGAACCAAAAAGGACTCTTGAAGTGCCTTATGCATAAGGTGAGGATTATAGGAGGAGGATAGGGATTTAGGGAGCTTAATGGGGCAGATTTTGGACCATCCAAAACGCTTGAAAGGTGTGAGGAATTGGTTAGAAGTGGTGTCCTTTTATAAGGGGGGGAGGGGCTCTTTAGGAAAAAATTACAGTATTAATTTATAATAAATTCATATTCGGTTTATAATGGCTCCAAATTAGATTATTAAAATCCTAATGTAGGTATTGGTCTAAATCCTTTCAACCAATAGATTTTAGATAGGTTTGGGTCATTATATTAACCTTATCTTTTAGTTTTAACTCTTGGTTATTTAGTTTGACACTTACCATGTCACTTTGTATTTTTATATTATATAGTTAATAAACTTACTATATACCTCTAAGAGACCCCCAAGTGGTCCATTAATGATACAAATATCATGATAAAAGTCCATTAGCCAAACCTTATATTTTTAGGAATTTAATATCAATTAATAATATAATATTTGTTTTAAAAACTCTTTTACGTCAATTTTGACACTATTTGGTATTTGATTTTTGTGAAAATCATCACTACTTTATTACTTCTAAAACGATACATTGAATCATCCCTAACATGTCATAGTCACCTAGAAAATTCTTTTATTTCATAAAAACGTTGATATTATATTAATTTTAATATTTATATTACCATTTATTTGATTCTTTCATTAATAAGGTAATTACTACATCATCATTGGGTCATAAATAAATTTAATTATTTAATGTCTAAAAATTATAATTAAAATACAGTTATGTAGTAAATCATTTTAGCTTTCTAATTAATATTTATAATCGAATTTATATTATGTATAACACTATATTAATAATGTATTTGTTATTAAACTTTGATTTTAACTCTTTTAACTCTTCTTTGAATTAAATAATAATAAATGTCCTAATCTAATCCAAGTAGACCTAAAGGGTCATATTTTATTCCTAAGTTTTTTTTTGGTCGAATTAAACTTATCCAATAGAATTAGGACATGTGTTAGGTTAATAATAATATCATTTTTACCCTTAATTACCCTATTTACTTTTTACCGTGGTAAATAAAAGTAAAAAGTTACTATTCATCAAAAATTATTTTTATCTTATTGAACCACATTTTACTCCTTGATATTAACCGTGTCTCTCGGATTTTCAAAATTCCACTCACAGAAGCGGTAAAATTAAGTTTTATGTAAATTTCTAAATTCTCCTAGGAGGTGGGTAAAAGACGGTGAAAAGTTCAATAAAATTTTTATATATCTAAAATTATTCTAAACTAACTTCAATAAATTACATTAAACTTATATAGGTATTATGTATCTATTTTGACCTTAATTAAATTTATATAAAATAAATGATTATTTAAATAAAAATTCGGTTTTAAACTATAACTCAGTATTTTTCACTATTAATCAAAAATTGAAAGTTTTCAGAAAAATACCAAAAATTTGGAATAAGATATATATGATATTATGAATTCAAAAATTATGTCTATTTTACAAAATTCATAACATATAACTAGAATTAATTAATTTAAAAATTAATTCTCGTTGTCAAAACAAATAGCGTGTTTTTAAGAAATAATAACTATCAAAAGATTGACACTTGTTTATGTCTGGTTTAAATGAGAAATTACATCCAATGACAAACATTGTATTAAATGGTAAAAATATATTATAAATATACTTTAAAACCACTAAAATTCATAATTTTTCACTATTAATTATTTCGATTAAAAAAGTTGTTTTTAATTAAAATTTAGTAATTTTCACTATTCATCAAAATATGAAAGTTATCCAAAAAGCACCAAAATTTCACCCAAATCTAATTTCGATATTACGAATCCAAAAATGAAGTCCATTTTGAAAGATAAAATTTATAAACTTTCAAAAAGTGGATATTACTATTCATAATGGCTAGTTTGATTGGTTGTGGTGACTCGATGTTGTGTACAACACACGCTACTATATTATTCAAAGTGAAGCGTACCATGGAAGATTGGGGTGTTACATTCTCCTATCCTTTAATAAATTGCGTCCTCACAATTTGAAACTGTTCTTCGAAAATAAAAGGTTGAAAATAGAAAATATCTTTGTGGGAAAACCCACATCGAAAATTGGGTTAATAAAATTTGGTTTTAATAAGAGGAAAAGAGAAATGAAAGGGTCACCGCCAAATTATGATCTCGATTAGGAGAAAATTGGTGGAAATTAGAGACACGTAATTGGAGGAAAAACGTAAATATTTTTAGGGAGTGATTGAGTTCATCAATCACAAACAATTGTAGAATCATGGGCCTCAAAGCCACCAATTTTTGATGATTTAAAATACCATCGGTTCAACAAAACGTAAGGTATTAGGATAACACATTTTTGGTTTTAAGATCCCTTACATAATGTTTAATAATCAATTTATCCATAAAATAAGAGTATATATATATATATATACTTGACAAGTATTGTTTCATCCTTCAACTAATTCCTACTACAAACTCATCTTTCACTCTAAAAGATTTAATACATATATATATATATATATTCTATTTATCCTAATCGTATAGGGTTCCAAAAATAATGAATTTATAATTCACATATCACACCCTTTAAAAAAATACATTATTCAATCCAGGACATCAAGTGGGCTAGTTAGGTGATACACCCTTGTCACCCTTCGGTTGTAGGTTCAAGTCTTGCGGCTTTGCCGGACGTGACGGGTTGCCGCCCAACCTCCGGGTTGTCCTTTTTATGGAAATCAAAAAATAATCTCAAACTAGACTTATCCAAAATACTTCTGCCCAAACTCACAGTCCAAAATTTATAAGGTAGGTAAACACAATGAAGATCCCTTTTTCACGTAATAGTATGTGAACACTTTCATCGTGTATTCTTTTAAAATATGGTAACACCCTGAATTACCATAAAACTTTATTGATTACATTCATGATCCTTTATTCCTTATAGAATATTAAATATATTCCTTATATCCAAAAACTTTGAATATTCCAACAATGATGAAATAAATAAACCATTAATCAGTGCCAAGGTAGTCAAGAATATTCAATATAATTCATCCAAATCAACCATCTCTTATTCCGAAATTACTACCTTAGTATCAAGACCATATTAAGGATTACCTTTCCTTCAGCCATGTATTTTCGAAAAAAAATTAACTTGTTGTTGAGTCAATTTTCATAGTACCATAATATCTCAAATCCTTAATGAAATAGTACTACAATACAATCCTTATTTATCTCCTTAATTTATATAACCAGTACATTGTTGATACAACACTCAAATGAAATAATTCTTTAATAACAATATAATAACACTAGTCATTCCTCTTCATCTGTAGTAGTATCATAACTTTATTATTATCCAATAGCATCATTTGGTGAATACTCTGATGATTTGGACATTGGTTTGCGTAGTGTCCCAACTCCTTGCAGATGAAGCATTGTACATTTGAAAATTTTTTCTTACCCTTGAAATCACGTACTTGGTGTCCCTTTTCTGCACACTTATAAAAAAACTCTCATTCCATTCAATCATTTACCAAGGTGATTCATTCCACATTTATCACATATTGGAAAATCCTTCTTTCCCTTATTCCCTTTATCCATATTTCTTTCTACCATCCTTTTCTTCTCTGGATTCCCTTAAAAGCCATAGGATTCAGAGATTTCTTTACAGATCTTTTGATACTATTTATTCATATGATGATAATATGTGGGAGACTATTTCCTCCCTAAATTTTTTTTAATACCATGAATGATATGACCCTTCTTACTCTTTGGACCATACGTATATTTCAGTTATCATTCCTTCTATTGGGCGCCATTTCTAAATAATGTCATAAACTAAGTCAGTTTATGAATCACAATTCATAATTCCAAACATGTAAAATACCTAACATATATTGAATAGTTTATGTATATAATCCATAATCACAAAAATGTTTTCATTGAGGAGGTATATACTCATAAACCCTTCATAGTGGTTTGTAAAGAAAATGAGAGTTACCCTAAGCATATCCCCCGGGATTTTCGTAACCAAGAGTGCAACAAGGCCCGTTGTCATGCACCATTTACCGTTCGTGTCTAGATCAAAGCAGTGTTTTCGGGTTTTACCCCTAGGTACATCTGTGCCAGAGCCGCCTCTACCTGCTCGTATCCATATAGGGATGTATTGCACAGAAAACTCACAAAATCTCTACAATACCAAAATTCTTGGAAGTTCTTCTATAATAATCTTCAAAGTCTATCTTAGGGTAATGTTCTCTAATAAGAGTTTATCTAAATCTATTTTCCAAGGTTATTGCTAAACTTCCTCTGATACCAACTATAACGCCCCGACCCCAGTTACCCAGATTTGGTGCATTATTTTAATACATTGGCATGATTACAAAGAATCAAGTCCTGAAGGACCAATCGGTTTAGCAGTCTTGGAAAATAGATTACATACATGAATGTTACATTACACTTTATAACATACAAAACAACATAAATAATCCTTTATGAACACCAGTATTCCCTTGTATTAACCCTACATATCAATCACAATACACTTCTTGGAATCCTGGGAAAATAAAACATAGAATGGGGTGAGCACAAATTCTCAGTAACGGTAAGCAATACAGCAGAAACTTTAGTAAATAGGCATAAAAATTTAAGGAAATGTATAAAACTAAAACAAAATCTTTTTAAACTGAAATTCAGCATAATATGGCATAAATGAAATGAAATAATTCCATTTACTTATTCACATGGATATTCTAATAATCGAATAATCACATGCAATATCAATAACCACTTTCATAACGATGGAATTCATAATTCCAGACTATCATAACCACATAGCCATGGCCTCGTGCCAAGACTACAAATAAGATTTTGTCAAGCCATCATGCCAAGACACTAGTTTGTCTCATGAGACCTACCGATTCATCGAGGAGATATATCGGGCTCCACCCTTCACTTACTAAGTTCAATGCATTCCTTATATGAAAAGGTTTAAACATAACAGAAACATTCGTATTAAAACTTGCATACAAAATGTCAATACTTTATCCATAAACCATGAATGGTATAAAAATAATACATCCACAATCAAACATATCATAACTCATTAAATACAATAAGGAATATTGTATTATAATATATCAACCTCAATCCAAAATAATATCCAGTAGAGGATGCTGACATAGTTGAAAATGATGAGTAAACCTTTTTGAGAGAAATATCTTTTTTATAAAATCATTTAAAAGTCACACATTTATAAAGGAAGTAATTTAAAAGAAATTTTGGAATCAAAGTGTCCCATCCCACTTTGAAACTTTTGAAAAGAATTATCATTTCAAAACATTCATGTCCATATAAATAAATCCTTAAAATCATTTTGAAAACATGGACATTAATTAAAAAGATTTAGAAAGATAAATCTTTAAAACATTTGAAATTATGATCTTGATAATGAGTACCATTAAAAATACTTAAAATCTTCATTTTGAAATCATTTTTATGAAAAATGGACAAGGATGATAAAAATTTCCCAGTAAATAATTACACATAATCAATCTCGGATAATAATGAGATTGAGGAATTAACCCTTACCAATTTGGTAACTTACGAAACATACGACCCATGAAAGAGGTATCATACAATGAATTTGTAAATACACATAAATTAAAGTGTATTACACAAATAATACAATTATGGGCAGTACATACACCACACAAAAAGTAATAGTGGCAATATGGCATGAATCTCACGGGAATAAGGAGTGAGATGAAAAACCCTTACCTTGTACTTTTCCTTGATAGTGTGTATGTTAAAAACCTTTATAATAGTTAAATCATTGTTATTTAAATTTACAAGAATCATATTCATAAATATGATATCATATATGATATTTTAATATTTTTTTGTTAATAATATTTTAGTATTATCGCCGTTTCGGGTGTTAACTGATTTGTTTTTCTTTTATATGCTTCATTATGTAAGCCGTGTTTGTTATGGATAGGTTGTATCTTATTCATATCCTGAATGATATAAAGTCCTTAAAAATTACTTTTCATCATCAAACGATAATTATTCTTTAATGGATATGATGGGGAAATGAATCTCATCGCGTTCTTGGAGACGGTATTCTGTACGTACGCACGAACAATACTTCCATTTCATTTTTCATTTTAAAAGGAATAAAAACAAAATGATACATATTTATATTATTATTCAAGTATAATATAATATCTTATATGTGTTACTTGAGTTCATTAACACCATCCTTTATACATTCCATGTATGGTATGAACGAGTCATATCACTTTAAGGGGGCGGTAGTCCGCACTTCCTCAAATGAAATTATCATATATATATACAACCTGAAACGAATAATGGTATGATATAAAATGGAATTACAGAATCTTATATATAAAATAAATATCATTAATATCATATTTAATTATAGTTCCATCATAATCGCCACCATGAGAGGTGATAGGAGATAATTAAACAATCATCGCTTCGTGAGGCGTTTGGTTTCCATCAACAGAAACATTATGTTCTTCACCGATTAGATAGAGGTGTGTGTAAGTGTATTTTGAATAATTATAATAACAATATCCTAGTATATTTAGGATACTGGTTTTGTTACAAAAGAAAATAATAATAAGAGTTTAGGGGTTGGAGAAGTAAAACAAAAGAAAACAAGCTAAGAGAAATTGTTACCTTTAATTTGGGTAACTCCCTTTGGTTTGAACCAAAAAGGACTCTTGAAGTTCCTTCTACCTAAGATGAGGCTTCTAGGAGTAGGATAGGGATGTAGGGAGCTTAATTGGATAGAGTTTGGACCAGACAAAAGTCTTGAAAGGTGTGAGGAATTGGTTATAAGTGGTGTCGTTTTATAAGGGGGAGGAGGGTCTCTTTAGGAAAAAAATAAAGTATTAATTTATAATAAATTCATATTCGGATTATAATGGCTCCAAAGTGGATTATTCAAAGACTAAGGTGGGGATGGATCTAAATCCTTTCAACCAATATAGTTTAGATAGGTTTGGGTCATTATATTAACCTTATCTTTTAGTTTTAACTCTTGGTTATTTAGTTTGACACTTACAATGTCACTTTGTATTTTTATATTATATAGTTAATAAACTTACTATATACCTCCAACCGGCCCCCAAGTGGTCCATTAATGATACACCTATCATGATACAAGTCCTTTGGCCGAACCTTATATTTTTAGTAATTTAATATCAATTAATAATATAATATATTTTTTAAAAACTCTTATATGTCAATTTTAAAACTATTTGGTATTTGATTTTTGTGAAAATCATCACAACTTTATTACTTCTAAAAAGATACATTTAATCATCTCTAACATGTCATAGTCACCTAGAAAATTCTTGGATATCATAAAAACTTTGAAATTATATTTATTTTAATATTTATATTACCATTTATTTGATTCTTTCATTAATATGGTAATTACTACATCATCATTGTGTCATAAATAAATTTAATTATTTAATGTCTAAAAATTATAATTAAAATACCATTATGTAGGAAATATTTTTACATTTATAATTATTATTTATAATCGAATTTATCTTATGTATAACCCTATATTAAAAATGTTTTAGTTATTAAACTGTGATTTTAACTCTTTTAACTCTTCTTTTAATTAAATAATAATAAATGTCCTAATCTAATCCAAGTGGACCTAAAGGGTCATATTTTATTCCTAAGTTTTTTTTGGTCGAATTAAACTTATCCAATAGAATTAGGACATGTGTTAGGGTAATAATAAAATCATTTTTACCCTTAATTACCCTATTTACTTTTTACCGTGGTAAATAAATATAAAAAGTTACTATTCACCAAAAATTATTTTTATCTTATTGAACCATATTTTACTACTTGATATTAACCATGTCTTTCAGATTTTCGAAATTCCACTCACAGAAGTGGTAAAATTAAGTTTTATGTAAATTTCCAAATTCTCCTAGGAGGTGGGTAAAAGACGGTGAAAAGTTCAATAACATTTTTATATATCTAAAACTATTCTAAACTAACATCAATTAATTACATTGAACTTATATAGGTATTATGTATCTATTTTTACCTTAATTAAATTTAAATAAAATAAATAATTATTTAAATAATAATTCTGTTTTAAACTATAACTCACTATTTTTCACTATTCATCAAAAATTGAAAGTTTTCAGAAAAATACCAAAAATTTGGACTAAGATATATTTGATATTATGAATTCAAAAATGATGTCTATTTTACCAAATTCAAAACATATAACTTGCTTTAATTAATTTAAAAATTAATTCCTGTTGCCAAAACAAATAGCGTGTTTTTAAGAAATAATAACTGTCAAAAGATTGACACTTGTTTATGTCTGGTTTAAATGTGAAATTATATCTAATAACCAACATTGTATTAAATGGTAAAAATATATTCTAAATATACTTTAAAACCACTAAAATTCATAATTTATCACTATTAATTATTTCGATTAAAAAAGTTGTTTTTAATTAAAATTTAGTAATTTTTACTATTCATTAAAATATGAAAGTTATCCAAAAAGCACTGAAATTTCACCCTAAGCTAATTTCGATATTCCAAATCCAAAAATGAATTCCATTTTGAAAGATAAAATTTATAAAATTTCAAAAAGTGGGAATTACTATTCATAATGGCTAGTTTGATTGGTTTTGGTGTGTTATAACTCGAAGTTGCATACAACACATGCTACTATATTATTCAAAGTGAAGCGTACCATGGAAGCCTGGGGTGTTACACTCGGTGCTAGTTTCCAACCCAGGGCCTACTATAGGTGGGACTCAGGGGGCCATTATCTCTATTATCACATTGTCAGTCCAGTATGGGTACACTTTGTGGGGAGGGGTCACGATATAGTGGTATTAGAGGTCTGTTTGAGGGATAGGATGGAGTTTGGAGTTAGTCACATGTGAGGTTTCATGTGTTGGTAGGTAAATAGTGTCAGCTAAGTTTAGTAAGAACTGGAAACACAAGATACTAGCTAAGACACGGGTTTTTAGGGCCCTCTGTGATCTGACACACGAACCTTCCAGTTTACAGTGGCTACTAGAAAAGTTGATACTTGTATCAGGGTAGAGACCTAGGAAAAGGTCATGCATCATTCTTATTTTTGTCTGTGTTTTAATGAGTATACCTTGGGATATGTTAACCTAAAATGAATAAAATAAAATAGTTAATTAATGATAATTATTCTATATTCCAGGTTTGGGAGCTCCAATTGTTTTTTATTTTGCAGGTATAGATCTTGGTCGACTCTCTTGTCAGGTTCTCACTAAAAATATGTTCCGCAGGTTTCCATCTGATCACCACAGAGTAGAAGTTGATGACAACGAAAATTAGAGGAGGACACTCTGTGAGTTTCAGCACTAGAGTTTGTAGAAGTACGAGGGATCCGTTTTAAATGTAGTCATAGTGGACTGGTTGGAGGAGGTTGAGATAGATTTTATTGCGATCTGGGCTCAAAAGTAGCACTAAGTGGTGTTTGTTGTGAGGATGTTGTGTGGGTAAGTGAGGCATCGGTGGTTCTTTTTTCTCAGGTAACGTGGGGAGTTGGCAGTCTTGTGGGAGGAGTACTGAGACCAGTTCAGAGTCGAGTTTCTCTCTTCAACCATGAAGGTGTCCAATCATCAAGATATTCTTACACTTAAACATGGGATCTCCGGTGTGCGAGAGTTTGGAATCCATTTCAAGAACCTTTTTTGATATACTTCAAAACTATTTCCAGATGAGGAGGCTAGGGAAAGGTATTTTGAGGAGGTTTTGTGTCCATAGATTCAGTGTCAGGTCACCCTATTTATGCTAAAGATGTATCTTGAGGTTATGGAAAGGGAAGAGGTCATCGAGAGGATGTTAGCCAGAACTAGATCATCATGATAGAGGAGTCACCATGATTCTTTATAAAGCATAGTTGTGGTCTGAAGTGTCTGGATTTCATGTAAAAATAGCTTCTGTTTGGTTGGGGGTTGGTCCCAACCCTTAGTATCTCATTTCTTCTGGGGCAACAGCTCTTAGACCTATGATAAGGGTTCCGGTGCTTTTTTTTACTATAGAGTTTGAGGTCATCAGCAGTGAGAGTGCCTGACCATTCTAAGTAGTCAGCTTGCATCAGGTGTTCTGCTTTAGGTTCCTTCATTGTGGTAGATCTAACTAAGGTAGAAGTAGTAGGTTTCAAAATATTTGGATCAGTATAGAGTATATGGTGTAGGAATAGGACAGCCCCAGGACACTCCCCATCCCCAGAGAGCAAATTTCATCCATGGTGGTGGTCATCATTATGGTCAGAGAGGTTGTGGAGCAGGTTTTGGTTAGATTCATTCATTAGCATTGCCAGCACCCGGCGAGCCGGACATTGTCTGAGATACCCTTTTCTTGTGTTCTACTTGGGTGTATGCATTGTTTTATTTAGTAGTGACACACTCCTTCATATAAACTTATCTTTTCCTTTCTTTATGACTTGAGGTAGAGAGTCTTCTAGTGCCCTTGGTGTTGAATACGCTAGTTGGAGGTCAATCTGAATTGTTTGAAGTACGTAGAGACTGTGATATAGTGTCGGGGTAGCACTAATCTTGGGGATATTTCTTATGTTTATGAATTAAACCATATTATTTCATCCCCTACATGGATTGGTTGTATTTGGTTGTAGTTATTGTGGATTTCTTAAAGAGGAAAGTGGTGTTCTTTGATCCTGATAGAGAGCCAGTGGTGTTTGTGTGTGAGAAAGGCACTCAGATGCATTAGAGGATTGTTCCTTCCTTATCATCCTTGATGGCTAAGCTAATGTTGAGTTCTTCGGAGGTTCAGTTGTCAGTCTTTCCCCAGTTCATTGAATATTACCTCGATGTCCTTCTTAAATAAGTTGTAGTATTACCCCCTCAATGAGAGATCGAGTTCAGGATTGAGCTACATCCAGGTGCATTTCTTATCTTGATGTCTCTATAGAGGATGGTTCCATCTGAGTTATGGGAGCAGTGTATACAGGTCGATTATCTATTATAGTGTGGTTTTCTTCATCTGAGTGTGTCATTGTGGGGTGCACCAAATTTTTTCATAAAGAAGGATGGGAAAATTTTGTGGTTTTGTGTCAATTATTATCTCTCGAATAAAGTGACAATGAAGAACCATTATCTAATTTCATGGATTGATCACTTGTTCGATCAATTGAATGGTTCAAGTTGGTTCTCGAAGATCGAATTGTGGTCAGGATACCATCAAATTCATTTGAAGGATGAGGATATCCCAAAGACTGCTTTTCATTGTCATCATGGGCATTACGATTTTTTTGTAATGTTTTTTGGTGTAAAGAATTCTCTATATGTGTTCATGGGGTTGATGAATTCTATGTTTTGTTAGTTCCTAGATAAGTTTTTTGTGGTATTAATTGATGAAATCCTTGTGGCCTCTATGTATGAGGAGGAGTATGTAGAGCAAATGCAAGTCATTTTGGGAGTTCTTCATCGATATCAGATGTTTGGGAAGTTTTAGATGTGTGAGTTTTGGGCTTGAGAAGTCTGTTTATTGGGAAATTTTGTATCCTAGTAGGGAGTAGTTGTGGATTCATCAAATATAGAATCAATTGTGTCTTGGTAAGCCCCCAAGATAGTGTAGGAGGTGCAAAGTTTCCTTGGTCTTGTAGGATATTGCAGTAGGTTCGTATCCAATTTCTATTGGGTTGTGAATCCTATGAAAACGTTGACTAGATAGGATCAAGAATTCATATGGAATGATCAGGGTTTGGCAGCATTTGAGTATCTAAAAGAGTAGTTAGTTAGTGCTCTAATTCTTTTTCTTCCAGCAGAAGGAGTTTTGTTTGAGGTTTTCTATGATGCTTCACATCTAGGATTAAGATGTGTTATGATGTATCAGAGATCGATCATTTCTTATGTGTCTTGTAAATTACTTCCCCATGAGTGTAAATATACCACCCATGATCTTGATTTGGCATCAGTGGTGTTTTCAGAAAAGTTATAGAGACATTAACTCATTAGAGAGCGCTTTGTGGTCTTTACCAATCATAAAAGCCTGAGGTATCTTTTCTCCCAGTGTAACTCAAACTTGTGATAGCGTCGATGGATGGAGTTATTATAGGATTATGACTTCAAAATCTCATATACACCTGGTAAGGGTATATTGTAGTCGATGTGCTGAATAATAATTGGCGTAGTAAAGCATTGTGTGAATCAGGTTATTCATAGAGAGTAATGGAATAACTCTCAGCATTATATCTGAATATAAAAGAATTTTGGGGAAGAGGTTGTATTTTTTAGAAGATGGTTCAATCATATTTAGTGAATTAGGTGGAATATTCCCATTTTAGGAATATGGATGTGGAGGTTTATAAAGACCAAGTTGTTTTTGGCAAGGCCCCTAATGTTCGGTCTGAGGATAAACAACACTAGTTGTGGTTTCAGGGAAGGCTTTTCATTCCTTTGGAAGTGCGTGGGATGGTTCTCAAGGATTTCCATAATTCAACCTTAGTGGTACATCCTAGAATGAAAATTATATATCAAGCATTGAGGAGTCCTTTTTGGTGGCCTAGGTTGAAGCGTGTAGTTGCAGAGTTCGTGTCCCAATGTTTGGTGTGCTAGAAGGTGAAGGTCGAGTACCATGTTCCCTTCGGTTTTCTCCAGCCATTAGATGTTCCTCAATGGAAGTGGGAGAACATCTAGATGTACTTTTTACTGTTTTATGTCAAGGTCATGGAGGCTATGACACTATATGGGTAGTGGTGGATCGATTGATGAATTCTTCCCACTTTATAGCAATCAATGAGTTAAGCTCAGTAGAAGTTTTGTTGAGGAAATATATGGAGGAGGTGGTGAGACTCCATGAAGTCCCTAGGTTGATCATTTTCGATCGAGATCCTCATTTTACCTCCAAGGTGTTGAGATGTCTCCAGTAATCGTGTATTTCTAAGCTATGCCTTATCACTACTTTTCATCCATTGATGGATGGTCAGATAATGAAAAAAATCCAGACACTTGAATACATGTTGCGATCTTGTGTCTTGGGTTTTGGAGGTTCATGGATGAGGCACTTAACCATGGTAGAGTTCACTTACAATAATAGTTTCTACTCCACCATCGGTATGGCGCCGTTTGAAGCCTTGTATTTCTGACTTTTCCATTCTCCATTATGCTAGATTGGGGTTGGAGAGTCATCAATTATCAGGCCGAAACTACTATAGAATTCGATATATAAGGTTCAGGTGATTCATGATAGGATGAAGGCAGTGCAGGATCATCAGAAGTCTTATTCTGATCATAGTAGGAGACATCTAGAGTTTGATGTTAGGGATCATGTCTTTCTAAAGTTGACTCCCCATCGTTGGTGGAGATGGTTTGGTCATGGGAGTAATATCTCTCCCTAGTTTATTGGGCCTTTCAAGGTGTTGGATCATGTTAGAGTAGTGGTGTATCGGGTATCACTTACCCCATACATGAGTAGGATACATAATGTTTTTCATGTGTTGGAGCTTCATCGTTATCTTCCTGACGACTCTGACATCATCGATTGGGGAGATATTGATGTTGACGATGATTCGATATTCAAGGAGCAGCTTGTAGATATCCAATACCATAATGAGAAGGTGTTGTGCGGGCATGATATTACCTTGGTTCGTGTCTTGTGGCATCATAGTGGCATATAAGAGAGTACTTGGGAATGTGAGTCACAGATACATGCTCAGTCCCTTGATCTATTTGATGTTTATCTCTTCTTGTAACACTCTTCAGTTTGTGGTTGTAGGATCTTTCTATTTATGAAATGGATTCCTATTTTTTCTTATTTTTGATTTCCCTATTTTGACAGATATATCCCTCAAGAGAGTGTTTAAAAGATGGTTGTAGTTGTTTTGTGGTTTCACATGTTCCCTTTTGAAGTGGTTGAGCTCCTGTGTTAGTGAGTGCCTTGAGAGGTATCTTGTGGGGTGTTTATTCTGACAAACCCTTTTCTATTTCCTCTCTTGGTTGGTTTTGGATTCTCAAGGATGATAATGTTTTGAGAGGTATCTTATTTAATGTTACGGACCTCTATGGTCCATTCCTTTGTTGAAATCTGGTGTTTGAGGTGTTTTGGTATGTCAAGGTGACTTATTCCCAACACTTTGAAAAAATTACAGCTTTTTGAATAGTGTTTCTAGCTGTCGGTAGGTGTACAATGTTTCCTAGTCGGAAAGTCATCTATCAGTAGGGGTATAGTGTTTTCTATTGAGTGAGTCATATATCAGTAGGTGTACAGAGTTCCCAGCTATCAGTAGGTGTAAATGTTTTCCATCTTTTGGTAGGTGTACAGTGTTTACTGGTCGGTGAGTCATCTAATGGTAGGTGTATAGTGTTTCCAAGTTGGTGAGTCATCTATCATTAGGTGTATAGTTTTTTCATCTATCGATAGGTGTACAATGTTTCCAACTATTGGTAGGTCATCTATAGGTATGTGTAAAGTGTTTCCATCTATCGGTATGTGTGCAATGTTTCCATCCGTTGGTAGGTGTATAGTGTTTCTAGTTATCGGGAGGTGTATGGTGTTTCTAACTACTAGTAGGTTTATAGTTTTTCCATATATTAGTAGTTGTATAGTTTTTCTAGGTTGGTGAGTCATTTATCGGTAGGTGTACAATGTTTCCAGATATCGGTAGTTGTACAGTGTTTCCAGTTTGGTCAGTGTACAATGTTTCCATCTTCCTACAGTTTCTCCCGATTGATGTTTTCTTTGACGTAAAATGTATTCAAAGCCTTGTTTTAGGGGATTTAAGGCCAGTTCAAAGCCCATAATTTATATCATAATTTTAATAGGGGTTCATGTGACTTTACTTGGTCAAATCACGTAGTCTTGATGATATCCTCCTTTAATGGAAAATCTAGTCCCTATCTAAACAGTTGTTTCATTTAGATTTTCAAAATGCCAAGATACATTCTTCCTTGTTCTTACTTCTTTATCTTCCATGGTAAGAGACATCCTGAGTTCTTACTCTCATAGGAGTTGTGCGATTGAACTTCCATCCTTAGATTGTTTCCCCTCGAATTTTTTCATGCTTTATGTGCACCCCTTGTCTTGGTGAAACTAGGAAGTGTCAATCCATATTCGATATAAGGTATGTTATACCTCTATTATTTAAGGTTTCTAGATATTTTTCATCCCACTATCCTTTCAATGTTACAACATGTGATCTCTATGTTTCTAATGGAACTTTATTGTGTGTTCATTTATGCAGTTGTGTCATGGCATCCTCAAATGGATACAGTCATTGTGGGAGAAGTTATCATGATCAGTTGTGTTGGATCATTATCATGAAAAGAAAATAAACAACCTTTATGAGGTAGGGGATTTATTTATTATCTATTCTTTTACTTGAAGTAATATAGTTAGAATGTTCTATCCCCTGGATCACAATGAAATCGACATAATAAATACATGAACCAGATTAATGAATTGGTATCAAATTCTTAGCGATGTTATTTCCTCTTGATTTTCTAGATCGTGTGATATCTATGATTTTCTTGTTTATCATATTTTTATTGATGAAAATTGGTAAATTATGTAAAATAAGGATTAATTTTAAATAAATTTTCTAAATATATGAATATTTTTTAATGAATCTAGTTGTTGTTGTTGTTCTTTCATGATAATAAAATAGATGCAATTATGTTGGTTTAATTGAATCAGTTAATTAAATATGGGATAAATAATCGATTGTGTGATAAATATAATTCAGTAAAGGGTTATAAGTTTCCATCTTACTTGTAAAGGCCAAGTGACTTATGCTTTGGAGCTATGATTTCTCGTTGTGTGTAAAGGATAAATGCCTTTTTAGGTCCAAAAACATAGTTTCTATATTGTTTGTTTCCTAATTCTTGTGTTTTGGTGTGATCCTAGGACGGATAAGCCTAGAGGGGTTTTTCGTATGTGGGGGTAGGGAGGCCCAGTGGTTGTGGTGGTAGAATTTTATGCCTATAGCATTTAGATGCATCATTTTATGCATGTGGTTGTTAGGGAGGACACTTATGATGATGAAAAAAGTTGGATGTAAATGTTGGATTATTATTGAATATATTTTTTTGTATATCTTATTTACTTTCCTCACTACATTAGGAAGATGGTATTGATTAACCTCCTTTTAAAAGAGGAGAATACTTATGGTTTATGCCACATTCTTTCCTTGTTTATATTCTTGAGGATTTATGGTATTTCTCTCCAGGTGTATGTGGAAAAGACATGATGGGTAGTTCATCTACTCATCGTGTTGGTACCCTTGTGTATAGAACCTTAGAATGATTTTCTAGAATACCTGGAATTATATAAAAATGAAAATTCTGTTAATAAATGAATTAATAAATGATTTTAACTTATGAGGTTGGTGCTTGCGGGGATGCAATGATGTGGTAATAATTTAAAGGAACTGTGGACTTGGTTTAGTTATGCATGGAGGGCATGGAACTTTGGGTGTGATGATAATGAAATTTTATGTGGAATGATAATGGTTAATTAATGGTTATATAATTAATTAACATAAATTGGAACTTATAAAAATGGATAAAGTAATCTAATGTATCTATTTAAATGGTTGTGTACTTATAGGATACCTAGTCTTAGAAATGGAAGCTGGGATTTTGAGAGATGTTAGCTACAGTTGAGTCTAAGACTAGGTCATACCTATAGTGTGGTTGTGATATATATTATACTCTATAATTTTTGTGTTTCTATATGCTAATTCATCATGACGGTTAGGGAAACTAACACCATGGTGATTCTAATCCCTAGGGTGTCTTTTTCCCAACATCCTAGTGGGAGGATGGATGGATAACTACCCCCTTTGGCCTCGCTCTCTTCTCTTGGTAGTTTCTTGTGCTGGTAGGCATGGAAGTTAGTTTTCCCCATATATGTGTATAGATAGTTTTAATGACTTTTGATTATTTACACACATATATTTTGTACATAGTTTCCTATAAACTATTATAGGTGTAACATGTATAGACTCAGATATCTTGAGGATACTTACTCATTATGTGGGTTGTAATGGCTTGAGGTATAATACCTGATGTATTATACACATTAAGCAAGCTATGGTGGATCCTAGAAACTACATATTTACTTTGGTTACATGGATTTTGTGGTTGTGTTTCATGTGGTTCATGTTGTGGTGATTCGCCCGGGTGTTTGCAGGCATACCCTTTTAGAGAGAGATGAGTAGGACGTGTGATGTTGGAGAAAAGATGAAAACTAGTAAGGAAGTGGTAGCAGGGTACCATTGATATTCTTTATTATATTATATACTCTTGTATTCCATACTTGGTGAGAGTATCCATGGTGAGGTTGGAAACATAGTATACTTGTTTATGTGATGAGTTAATTTCACTTGTTGTTCACTGTCCTTTAGCATGCGTTCTTTATTTTTTCACGAGAGGATCTGGGAAGATCTTACTGAGTATACTTATATACTCACTCTATGTCATATAAACTATTTTTCAAGTCACTTGGAGTAGGTTCAATATCAGGCTGGTTATTACTAGCTTATAGGTTTTTCTAGAATTGTTCGGGCTTTGTGGTTACAATTGTTTTCCTTTTTTTGTACTTGCAATTTTTCTCTTTCAGTTGTAGTAGTTCATCCATGAAATTATATATGTGTACTTGGGTTTCTTTTATATTTTAATTTTTGAAGGATTTTATTGGTTTTTATATTATCTCTCTCCTTCGCATGTGTTATCTTAGAGGGTAAAGCCTCCCATTTGTGTATTTTCTATACCCTCGGAGATAGTCACCAACACAAGGCCTACTGGAGGCAGGAATCAATGTTCATTATCTCTCTTCTCCCATTTTCGGCCTAAGAGGGGTACAATTTATGGGGAGGGGACATTACAATAGATCATAATATTGATTCAGGGAATAAAACATGGTATTTCATAAGACATGAATCGTAATGAAATCAAATAACATGATCCATAAGATCATAACATCGGCAAAGGATATAAGTTTTTTGTATACTCATAAGAATATAAAATCATTCCCTTAGTGTTTAAGGGTCATTTCTAATATTATCAAAGTTGAATGAGTTCACTCCCCAAACCATCATAGTAGTTAAGATTCACTCCCGAGACAATGATAGTGGAAAAAGTCCCTTACTGAACTAGGTTCACTCCCCCATTACAACCCTTTTTATCTCATGAGATATCAGTCATTACCCAGTGAATTGAAGGAAGATATAGGTCCCACCCTTCCTTTTTTATAACATAACCACTATCCTTGGTTATAACGTAGCCATTGTCTTTGGTTATAACGTAACCATCATACATGGTTATAATGTAACCATTATAATTGGTTATAACATAAACACCACCTTGGTTATAATGTTACCATTATAACATAATGAAAATAATACATACATGTTCCAAAATATCATAAAAAATTCATCATATTAAAACCCAAGAAAAGAAAATTCTTTTATAAATATAACATCATATCATAACTCATGGAAATGAAATGAGTTTCATAAATATTTCATCATTTTATAAAAGAATAACCCATGGAAAAGGAATGTGTTTCATAAACATATTATCATCATAAACATAACCCATCCAGACAAAGAATAAGGATGGTATCCTTTGATCATATCCCCAGTATATCATTATTGAAATCAAGGGTTATTTCCTTTGATGAATAGAAACACCATTAAAAGACCATTAAAACATTACTGAGGAAAATTATCATTCAATTTTTAAATCAATTCTTTAAAATATAAAAAGATCCAAAATTTTATAGAAATTTTTTTTTATTAAAATAACTATTTGATCTTCTAAATTAAGATTCAAATCGTTGACTAGAAATGATTGTGGGAAATTTCTTTCAAGCTGTATAAGTTAAAAGAAAAAATTCATTTTACACTTTTGTAAAAAAGTTAAAAAAAATACCTTGTTAAGAAAATAACAAGAAGAATAATTTTGAAATATTTTTTAAAAATAAAAAATTGGATAAAAAAGACTTTAAAAATCATATGGGAAAAGTAAAATGCTTCTTTAAAACATTTTTAGAAAACATGGATATGGAAGTAAAAGGTTTTTCAGATAAAGAGGGAAACAAAGTTGATTTTCCTTAACAAAATTTATGTATATTGAGTAATTTAGATGAGTAAAATGAAGTGAAATTATGTATTATAAATAAAAAACATTGGATAATAAAATTCATGATTTTATTAAGAGGTAGATCATAATATTTTATCAATAAAAACATATTAATAAACAATCACAATAAAAAATGTGATTGTGACATAAAACCCTTACCACTTTAGTAACTTTTGAACAATAAGACCCATAAAATAAACAACTTTATTTGGATATTTATATCAATAATTTTCATAATAATAATCATAAAATCTATTCATGGTAAGTATAACACCAAAAAAAAGAAAAAAGTGGTTCATAAGGCTTGTGTCCAACATAAGTAAAAGTAAGGAAAATTCCTTTACCGCTTTGGTAATATTTTGAATCATAAGACACATTAAATAATAACATAATATTAAACATTAAATATCAATAAAATAAGTATATTTATGATATAACATGTCAAATGGAAAATATATACACCACAAAAAAATAAAGGAGTAGTGAATATGGAATAAGTCTCTCAGAAATAAAAGTGAGACTAGAAATCTCTTACCTTTGGTCGCAATTCATTCATACACATTGGAATATCCTATATAATAAATATATATTTTTTATATATATATTAAATATTAATAATATATATAATACCATATATTATTTACTTATAACCTTTTATCACCTATTTGTTAATAATTCTTTATTAACATCACTATTCTGGGAGATATCTACTTCATTTTTTATATATGTTTTTGTTTTTTAGTTTTTTTCCTTGTATATTTATCAGTTTTACATCCTAATATATTTTAATTAAATATGTCCTTATTACCATCCAAGTAAAATACAAATGAAAAATGAATCGCATCACCTCACGGAAGTGGTAGTGCACACGTATGCATAATTGAAGTTATCATTTTTTAGCTATTTCGAAGCTAAAAACATAGATATGATATTATCATTATAGAAGAATAATTATTCCATAAATATAATATATAAAAATTAAACCAAATATAATAAACATCCTTGAAACTTGGTGATGGATAATGAATTGTATCACTACGTGGAGACAGTAAGTTGTATGTACGTACAGGTGATACTTTCACTTCTCACTTGGTTGAAAGAGGGTAAATAAAGGTTTCTTAATAATCATAATAAAATTTTAATATATTTAGGATAATTAATTTATTATTTTATGAATAATATAATAGATTTATAGGTGGTAAAGGAAGAATTAAAATGAAAGTGATTAGTTAAGGTGATTGCCTCTACTTTAAAATAACTCATTTAGATCACCACTTAAGGGCCCTAGGGTTGCAATTTTGGGAAGACCATAATCATTATAATTTTTATATGGGAGTGGGAAGATAAATTGGAATATTTTTTTTGATACAGAATTGTTATGGTGGTGTGAATAAGATAAATGATGGGTGCCCTTTTTTAATTGAGGGGAGGGGCACTCTTGGAATTTCTTAAACTATTAAATTAATATAAATTGATTTTGATGTCAAAACGGCTCCAAATTGATAATATTAGAATATAATATAAATATTATTAGAAATAATCTCATATAATAAAAATTTTACAATTCTGGAACCCATTTTTATGCATATCTTTATTTAACCCTTCAGTGACCCATTTGACAATTATTATAATATTAACGTTTTCTACCCTTAAGGGATAATAATGTTACTATAAAATAAGAAAAATAATCATAAATGGACCATTATTGATGTTTAAAACCATATCCCATTCATATTTATTAATATATGATTTTTTATGAATTTTCTATCATTTAATAAAATAATATTTATTATAAAATATCATTAATGTCATTTTCAACACTATTCATTTAATTTGACTTTAAATACATCAATATAGAGATGAATTTTGAATTTAATGATTTAAAACCCACCAAATATCTCATATAGATCTATAAAATTCATGTTAAATATTTAATATTTCATATTACATCACTTTTAATACTTTTAATATCATTTATTTTATTTTTTATGTTAATTGAACAAATATTGTATTAGCGCTACACATGGATTTAAGGTAATTATATAATTCATAAAAATTATAAAATAAATTTATTTCATGAAAATAATTTCATAAATATAAAAATATATATTTATATTCATTCATAACTTTCTTTTTTTCCTATGTGGACATATAAGAGATATTTAAAACTAAGAGAGCGACATTTTGTAACTTTTATTACCTTAAATATTATATAGGTAATTTTCATGGAAAATTATCTATTAAACAACTCAATATCCATACTAAGGTGATAAATATATAACTATATTCATATAATAATTATTATGATGAAAAATTATGGCCTTATCACTTAGTTTTAACCAATATTAACCCTATTTACCCTTTAGTGAGGGGATAAATCTTACCACGGTTACTATTCTTATTGGTCAAAACTAAAATGGGAATATTTAATAAATTTGGACGTCTTGATTCCAAATATAGAATAGATTTTATCAAATTAAATATATATAAGTGGAATAAATTACTTTTAAAATAATCACAAAAAATGTGATAAAAACCACTTTTTAGAAAAAATAAATAAATTGTTAAGCATAAAACTTAGTTTATTATTATCTTAAGATTAGAAAATTTTTAAATGAATGTTAAAAAATTTGATTGAATTTATAATATATAAATTTTAATAAAATTATTCACTGTTATTGATTAATTTAATTTATTAAGATAAAAATACATTTCATACACACACAAAAAGTTTTTCAGAAAAATATTTCTTTTTCTTTCAACTGATTTTTATTTTCATTTATAATCAATTGATAAATAGAGAATTAATTTTATAAAAATGTAACCACCATCTTTTCATCGTTTTTTATTCCTATTCATACTCATTAATCCAATGTCTAGGTGATTATTATAACATTAAATAATATTTTAATAGTATACCATGGTTCATTTAAACTCAGTGTTACATATAACACAAGTTATCAAAAAAATAAATTTAATTGAAAAAGATTCTACATAAAATATTAGGGCGTTACGTGGATATCATGAATACCTATTTTAAGATCATTTATATCCAATTTTATTATCTTATGATGTCATTTTTCCTAATTAATGCTCTAGTGATTTTTATGGATTTGATAAACAGAATATAGCACCAGTATCTCAACACCATTTTTGTAGTATTTATAGATCATATCCAAGTTTATTAAAAAATGTGGGAGAAGTATCATAATTTAGAATTAGTTTTGGGAATTTGAGGAATCACCATCTTTATGCTAAATTCTAAAACTATGTCTTCTATATTTGGTAAGTGAAGTTTTTAGGACTTGTGGTTTTATAAAATGATAACTTAGTTGATCCCAATAAGGTAAAGGTAGTATTTTCAAGGGAGGATCCATGTAATTTCTTTAAGTTGTAAATATTTTGGGTTCATTTAGTTATTATTTGTGGTTAGTGAAAGTATTCTCAAATCTTTCATCATTGTTGATAGCTCTTGCTAAGAAAGACGTGAAATTATTATGGGATGAAAAATGTAAGAAACACTTTAATGAGTAGAAATTATGTCTAACCTCAGATGTAATATTGATCTTACTATAAGTTTTTTATGGATATGTGGTATATTTTGGTGATTTGGTTTTTGTTCTAGGTTGTGTGCTTATATAGGTAACCCATTTTGTGGCATACAGTTCTTGTCAACTTCAATCACATGAAAAAAAAACTATCTCACTCGCGATATTGAACTCACTACAGTTATTCAGGCTCTAAAATATTAGAAAAACTTCTTTTTTGGGATAGGTTTACTATATATTCTAATTATAATAGTTTGGGGTACATATTATTGTATAAATACTTGATCTCCAAGGAGAGGCAATGGTTTAAGTACCTTCATGTGTTTGAATTTGATATTGCTTACACCCATGGAAAGGGGAATGTTGTTATTGACTCCCTTAGCAGATAATTTCCCTATTAAGCTATCCTATAATATAAAGATGAATATAATCTCATTGAAATCTTTACTCAAATGTTCTTGGAGGAAAGGGAGGATGAGATGGGTATGATTCTTTCCAATTCCCAGTTGAAATCATCTCTCCTCGAGTTAATTCTTTAGGAGTAGTAGTAGGATGATGAGTTCAGGGAAACCTAAGAATCCATATATGGTGGGGAGACTATTGTTGTATCATCTCTCTTTTAGGAATGTATTATTTAATTCATAATTTTTTTTCTCCATCCCAGTATTTTTTAGGAATACCATGATGCATAATTGTTATTGTTCCTTGTGGTTTGTCCATCCCAACACTATGAAGATGTGTTATTATATGAAGCATCAGTTATTATTCTTGGGAATATAGTGTGACATAACTGGATTTGTGTCTCATTGATATACTTTATAGTAATTTAGGGTTGGACACCAAAATCCTTATATTCTACTTTAGCCACTACGTATGTTAGTATTAAAATGGGATGATGTGTCCATGGATTTTTTTCATCAAATTAACATGGACTCTCCATTGGAAGAACACTATCTAGGTGGTGATTGATTTGTTTACTAAAATAGTTCACTTATTTAGGATTTGGGATACCTCTAAATTCTGTGATTTGGAAAAGTTATACGTTTTTGATATCATGAGGTTTTATGGGGTTATTTTTTCTATTTTACCAAACTTGTATCCTAGGTTTACTTCCCAATTCATGAAGGGTCACTAGGAGGTGATGGGGACTCAGTTAAAATTGAGTAAATCTTACCATCCTAATACAAATGGTCATATGGAGCATGTTATTCAGATCCCATAGGATATGATTCATGTTTGTGTTTTGGATTTTAGAGGATCTTAGGATAACCATCTATGACTGGTTGAGTTTTCTTATAATAATAGTTACTAGTCATTTATCAAAATGGATCCTTTTGAAGCTGTATATGGTCACCCATTTAAATATTCTTTTTTTTCGTAGGTCAGAAAGGCTTATCTTGTGAGAAATATCATTTTCTTGGAGATTTTGGTAAAGATTCGGGTCATATGTTGGTGATTGGTGAAATCCCAGAGTTGACGTATGTCTTAAATGGACCATAAACATTGTCGTTTGTAATGCTCCATTGGTGACTAGGTTTTCTTGAAAGTGTTTCCTTGAATAGATCACCATCATATTGGAAAGAATAGTAAGTTATATACAAGATATTTTGGACTATTTGAGATTAATGAGAAAATTTAGAAGGTGGACAATCAGTTTTTGTTACCATTCCAGTTAACTATTATTCATGATTTTTTTCACATATCTCAGTTAAATAAGTATCATTTCAATCCTTCTCATTCCTTTAATGTCAAGGAGATTACTCTAGAACTAGATGCTTTTTCCATTTAGGAACTTGTATGGATTGTGATTTTAGGATAATGACCTATGTGGAAACTATTTTCCATTAATCTGAGTGTTATAGTAACATGAAATAGATTCTCATGATATGTGGGGGCCTGAATCTTTGATGAGGGACTAATGACCTCATATCTTTTTGGATAAACCCTGTACAACTTTAATTTCTAGGGGGTGTGATATATTGGGGAAAATATTCACATACTAATATCACATAAAGGGATGGATATCCATTTCTTTTGACCATATATTTGATATTATCTTGGGTCACTTTGGGTGAAATTTTTGAGTTTTTATATATTTTAGAAACTATTCATAGTTAGGTGAACTATTAGAAAAACACCACATAGGACATACCAAGAAACCATAAAAATTGTTTTATGATTTTATAGATGGTCGCATGGTTAACGCATGGTTCGGTCAAACCATACGCCCTTCTCCTCAAACCACATAACATGGGATAGGGGCATTTTACATGGGTGGCACACAACTTGTAAAACCATGCAACCAAACCATTATGATTTTCTAGTATCCTAAGTTTTCAAAACTGTGTGGATAATCTATGAAATATTGATTAATTAATCTTAATTTTTATTTTAATACCCAAAATGATTCTTATTGACCTCATTATTCTTCTAGTGGATTAGGATCTCAACCTAGGAGACTCCTCTTAGAGATTTTGGGGATTAATTTCCTTCCAATGATCAAATTTGATAGATCCTTGGGTGTTGAATCTATATTTTTCAAATTTATATCTTAATTATTCATTATTATTATAGATCCTATATTTTATCCTTTAACATAACCTTGTATCATGAATATTGAGGCTATATCTAATGGTTGTGACATGATTTAATTGGTTTTCACCAAATCCACCGTGAAATTAAGAGTCATTGACTGGATATTCATGTATCATTCTTCATTATTCAGGAATAATATTGGTATTTGATCCCTCTCATTTAATGTATTCTATAAATTAATGAATTTGGTATTCTTAATTATGGATTCATGATTCAGGTTTCTCTCTATTTTCCTATAGCCCTTGGTTCTACTTTGGTTTGTGGATACTATGTAATTGTTGGGGTACTAAGTGGTTGAGGTGGGTTGTTTTTTATAAAGTGTTTTCTTTATAAACTATGATTTTTTATCATTTCGAGAAAAGATTTATAAACTACGAATGTCATGATATCTAATTTATTGAAATGTATATATGATGGATTTTGATATAAAATGGTTATCCCCTTAGCATTTGATAAAGAAAGGTTGATTTCAAATCACAATTAGTTTTTTTGGATAAAATGGATTTTAAAGCATGACTTAGATGTGAAAAAGGTTTTTTGGATTGGTTCTTCAAATGTGATATACTATTTGAAAATGATTTGAAATGGTCAACACATGAGACCCTAGGGTACTTAGGTGGGGGTTGTGCAAGAAATTATTTCCATTATTTTTAGGGAGGTTCACACATCAGGGTTTCCCTCTTATTCTTAGGTCATCGTTTTAGGGATTGGTTTACATGACATCATAGGGTGGAATAAGATATATGGTTATTCTTCTACTTCATTGGTTGTGTTATCGGGTAAAGTTTTAGTGAACACTATTAACGATTGATCATTGTACAAGAAACCTAACTAACTCGGACCTATGTTATTATTGCGTAAATCGATTCTATTATTATTTTATTTGATGTTGTTTTATAATGGATTCATTTAAAATTATAAATGGATGATTTTAAATTTCTTTTAAAAATATTTTATATGGAGTTGTTTATAAACTATTGAAAATGGTGAATTTTGAAGTTTTATATTAAGCTATATAAAATTGTATACCATGAATTTTTTATTTTAAAATTAGAATATTTGAATTATTTTACAAATAATTTTTATGGAACACTTGGTGGGATACTACTAGGCTTTTTTTACTCACACCCTACACACTTCCTTGGGTGTGTGTGGACCTTGTGTTTTTCAATGCAGGAAAGTGGAAGGTCATATGGTGAGTCGGTGGGTATTTGATTCAGATAGGTTTGGGACATGAATGGTAAGATAGTGGTATGTTTCCAACTTGAAACATAGAGATATTTGTCACTATATTTTTTACTTTAGTTACTCTAGGACCATGTATTTTATTTTTAGTTTTTTGTCCACTTATGTATTGTTTTTCCACTATTTGACTCTATTATGGCATATTTACCCATTATTATCACATATGTAATTTTTTCTATATTTGGTTGAGTTAAATAATTCCCAAAAGTTTTTATTTATTTATAGTTTCTTTTTTACATACTATAGGGATTGATAACACCCTTTGGGTCTTGTTTTGAATTTTTTTAGAACCTAGATTGATGTGACGTCTTTGTTAGTTGGTGATAAGTTTGATTAATTGCATGGGTATCTAAGTTGAGAACCAAGGTGTTCTTTTGGTGTGAATAATTTCACTACTTTCATATTTATCTCTATTGATAAATAGTTTTATACTCTCTTCATGTTTTATATTTAAAACATGTTAACTCATTCTTTTCTTAGTGGCATGTGGGGGAATCTTCTAGTAGATTTACTACTAAGTCGATATGCTCACCCCATACATATGCATCTTGGTGTGTATAAAGACATTTTTTATCATGATACAGGAATGATAAAGATATTATATTTCAAAAATAGAGTATCTTGATATTTTTTTCTTTGTTGTTGGGAGATTAAGTATAATGATATCCATGTGATAGAGTCTGGGGCGGTGACACTTTTGTTCCTTGAGTCATTCTTATCTCAGGTTTACAAAATTTTGTTTTATATCGCCTTCTACTTCTAATATAGTTTTTTTCTATTTATAGTTTTTTATTTTGTTCTAGTTTTGTATCATGCATCATATTATGTCTCTTCATTTTTTTCTATTTTATTTCATTTATCTAATGGAAAATAATCCCCCACAGTTTTTTAATTCCTCTGGAATTTATTTCCAATATTTTGTGTCTAAGGGACATAAACTAAGGTTATTGATATATCTATCTTTCTAAAACCAATATTCTAGGCCTTTTATGTTACCTAAACTTTATAAATAATATATAAGCTTAATGTAATAATCTTCTTATACTAGTAAAAAAGTTAATAATTTTGTTAATAAGTAAATTTTATCTGTTAAGGAAAATTCCTTTCTAGGTAACTTATTGTTGAAGTTATTAAACTAGTGAATCTATATTATTATAAGAAAAATTGAATGATTAAATCTAGTTTTCAGGAGGAATTAAATGAAAATTACCTAAGAAACTTTAATCTATGTTCATATATTCAGTATGATTTAATATTTTAATGACTTGAAGAGACTGAAGGTTTCTTATAAGACTTAATATGGTTATAGAATTCATTATTTTTTTATTGATGAAAATGTTATGCCAATGTGAATGAGATAAAGTATTGTTTAACCTATTTTCTCAAAGTGTTTATAATATGTGAATTAGGAATGTGATGTCCAAGTTTTTTTATTTTATTGATAGTACAAGTGGGTAAAAATTCAAACCAAAAGAAGAAGAGTTAGTTTAATAGTCTAAAATGGTTTTTAAAGTATAAATACTTAGTCATTGAAACCTAAATGAAGATCATGGAGGAGAAATGATTCCATTGGGTGAAATTTTATAGAATACAGGAAGAAGTTGAGTTAACTTCATGGAATTTCCATGTCAAGTATCAATGTTATAGAACCATTCTTTCATTTTTAAGGGTATGTGATACCAACTATATATTTTAAAAAAATATAAATATATAAGAGTTTAAAATTAAGAAATTAATTGATAATAGTTGTACTTTTTATTCATATTATGAAACAATGGGTTGTTGAATCATAGAATGGATGAAAAGAAAGATTACCAAACATGTATAAATCTTAGTAAAAGGATGTGTATAATTATCTCATTTCTCATGTGTGATGAGAAAAGTTTTTTATTAACAGAGTTTTTATAAAATAATGAGATGTTTCACATGGTTTATAATTCATTAGATTCTAAAATATTCTTGTCAAGAAGATAAGGGTAAATGTGTCTTTATCCAAGATACAGATTTTATCTAAGATGTTTTTTAAAATATAAAGAATTGAGATTCCACCACCCATCAGTGAAATAGTTTAAATAATAGAATTATTATTAATAAAATTCTCTAAACACATAGAATCCAATGAGATAAGAAATTGGTATTTTATTTATTTAATATTATCATTAAAGAAATCAGTTTTATTTCCTAACAAAAAAATAGTTTTTGAATATTAGAAATATATTATAAAGGGAATATAGAATATAATAGTCTAATAGAATTATGCTTGGTCTTAGAAAAGTTCAAATTTTTCAAAAAAATTGTTATGGTAGTTGAAATACAAAGTGAATGTTGCTTTATATTCTAAAGGAGTTTAGGATGTTTTGGTAAAGAATAATGTGAATAGTTACATATTATTTATAAAATTTTCTCTAGAAAAAATATTAATGGAGAGTGTTCCATTAATGATAATGATAATGAATTTTGAAAGAGTTATTAGAAGACAGTAGAAGTTATTAACATAATAATATTTGGTACTATGATGTTAAGAAGTTTGAATACTTTATTAAATTACTTGAACATTAGGAATATTATACTTAAGTATCACCATGATTAAAAATTTATTGATTTTTATATTTTACTATATAAACTGTTTAGTGGGATGGTTTTATTAGATGGTAACATAGAAATTTGGTAGGAATTGCATAGATATTTAATGAGTTTAACAAAACCCCTAAAAGTACAGCAAACATAAGTATGATCTGATAGTCTATTATATATGATATGTTAAACAAGTACTTATGAATTGTTTTGTTAATTATTATTAAAGGATTTAAATAATATAAACTAAATCAAGTTATAATAAAGTAAATCTTCATGTTATCATTCTTTCACATTATCTTCATATGTGTGTGTGTGTCATGAAGTGAAATGATAATTAACCACTCAAATTAAGAGTTTGATTTATTAATAACCAATATTAATAATGTATTATTGTAGGTTTTAAAGAAGTTTTAATGTTATCATGATTTAATTTACATATAGAGATATGGAAAATGGTCATAAGGCACAAAATGAGTTTTATATGCTAGATGACCCACTAAGAAAATACCACATTAAGTATCATACAAGATTTATTTGGTATAATAGGGGTGTATCTTTCATATTTTATCCTAATTTATACGGTTGGAGAGATACCTAGTATGATAACCTTAAACTTTGATGCCTTTATATGAAAATTTTGAGTCTTAGATAATGAAGGGGTGGTTTGATATGTTAATAATCATGCCATCATTTAAACATTAACCAAGATGGGATTTTTCATATCATATGAAAATTATATCATTTGGGTCCTTGAATGAGATATATCGAGGAATTTTATGGTCATACCTAGATAGTATATATGATTTTCTTATCTACTTGGGTGAGGGTTATATGGTGTGCTAATCTTCTAAGATAAATTACATGTGATGTATTCATTGAACTAGTTAGTCTATACATAAAAAATTGAGAATGTATGAGTAAATATATAGGAAGTCATACTCCATGTATCATGGTTACATGATGTCTTGGGAAAATGAGTCATATGAAAATGCATACTTTTATATGATACAGCTGTTATACATGGGTATAGAGATACATGTGTTTGATAGAGATCATGTCAAATCCCTTTATGTCTTGAGTAGTATAAATACTTTTATAAAGGACACTCTTTTCTTAAATTTATGGATTTGGGAATTCATAATTTTTTTAATGATATAAAGTCTTATATGGTCACACTTTTTAGTCATGATAATGAGGAAAAAGTTTATGAAACTTTGAGAGATAACCCGAAATGTTTTTTCATGAATATCCATAATAATTTATAGATATATTTTTACAAGATATTGCATATAATGTAACAAGTGGTGAAAATATATGATATAATTTCCAAAAGTATTTTTGTATACAGATTCATGATTTGTTTCCTAATATGTGACATAAGGTGAAAGTGAACTATGACTGTAAGGCTTTAGTGAAAGTGATAGATTGATAAAGTTGTGAACTAAAACAAGAATAGTTGGGGAATATTATATGTTGTGGTTTATACCAAGATCCTCTATCACATAATTAAAATAATTATATCATGGTGTTTTGTTAATGGAATTATCACAAAATATGATAACATATTGTATCCTTAGAAATTATTCTCTAAATGATATCATGATTGGTTATTCATTATGTACTGATGAATTTGAGGAGTTATGTCATCTTGCATGATTTTTTGAATGTTAAATAATAAATTATGAGTTTAACCAAGAATTTATAAGTGTTGAAACACGTAGAACGTTTATCAAATACTCTAATTAATATTTTCCAAATATGTTGAATTCCTAATGGCCTATATAAATCTATTGAATATTATACAAGTGAGTTATTGGTACTGGGGCACACAATGATAGAAGATAAGTTGGGGATGTACATTTTTCATCATCAGATGAACATAACAATTTTATTGCATATGAAATGAGCCCCGATAATAAATATGAGGATCTCACATGAAGGAATAGAGAACAAAAAAACAAAAAATTACCTCATTTGATTTGAAGGCTCGTTCGACAATCGCTCATATACAGTGATCGTTGCTTAAAGGAACTAAGGTTGTATCCCTATAGATCATACACACACACTTTTAAGTCTATTATAATGTCTACCATCAATATTTAGGCACTAGGGATGATATTTGAGGATGAATTCAACATCCTAATGATCACTACAACACTGATCTTCTGATCTGTGAAGAAAAACTTGGATCCATTGCTTGGATTAGGTGCCTATCTATCTAGCATGTGGAAGAGATGATAGAAAGGATCGGAAATTCAAGTGAGGAATATTATCTCAAGTGAGAGTCTCCTCTTACTTATATAATAAGGTATGAAATACCCATAAATGGATTCTCGACCCTTATATCTATATTAACCACTTAATAAGTATTAAATGGAATGTTATGTCCAACTAACTATGTCATAAACATATTTTCCATTTTATCACATACATATAATATAATAAATATATTACATGACAAAATTGACCCATTAACTTGACTCTTTATTCCTAAAAATATTAAACAAACCATGAATATTAAAATAATATTCATTACATAAATATTTTTTCTCATGTATTCACTTAAATACTAGTAAATACATTAAATAAATAAATACAACTTCAATTATTTTATAATATCATAATAATGAATTTTTTTATTATTTTGATATCACTTATAATGTGACATCTACTGGACCCCATGGTGAGGTCCATCGTGTCTTATACTTCTATTCATTATAATAGACTAGAATTTTGAATATTCTAAGTGTGGACCCTTTAGGACCGTGTATCGATAGTAGTGAAAGCTATTCATAGACCTGGATGATATTCTATAAACCCATCAAGTACCCCAAGGAGATACAGAGTATTCATATCAATGAAAACCTCTTATGAACACACCCCATAAAATATAATATCTTTGTCTTTTTATATCTCATAAATAAGGATGCATACTTTGTTTCATAATCCTTTCTTGATTTATTATTCATTGACCTTACCTAATTGACTTACTCTCTACTACCATGGTCATGGATTTAGAGAAGATACTACTATCTTGATCAACTATACATGATATATCACTTCATATAGAAAGTGACAAGTTCTATCTTGATTATTCAATTAATTTCATACCACCAATGATGCACCCATTGAAAGTTACCTCACCATGAAATAAATTCCATGGTTTTTATTTTACATCAAAGTGAATAATAAAATAGTATACACTGATAATAATATCAATTCGAGAGACCATTACATGTGTTAGAGGATAGGAACTATCAATTACACTTGAAACATGTGGTTTTCTTATCAGTAGTTCAGTCCTCATGATCTCATCAAGCCAAGGTCACTAAGTGTGAACTTCATGATAATAAGTCTCAATACTTATGAGCCTCCATCACCTAATGGTCACACATCATTTGTGTCTTATCAACAGGATGTATCTAGACCGTGGGACATAATATTAAGGTTACATTTATGTTATCTCTAGGTTCCCATTATAGTTGGTAGCTACTATAACCTTTTGATATGATAAGTAATACAATGAAATTTTAATATATATAGTGGATGTATAAATATCAACAAAATTTTGGAAATAATAAATCATGCATAACTCTTTGTATACATGATATTATGATCGAAAACTATTGTTCACATTGGGTCTAGGAAACCCAATTTTAAAATACTCTCACTTTAACTAGATCCAACATTCCAACTATCCTTGTTAGATCCCACAAGATCTAATCTTACTTCTGTTGAGTTATGGGTTTACCCATTAGGCATGCTACATATCCACTGTGTGGAAACTTTGTTATCTATGACTTCACCTCCTCAATTAAGACTTCTCAAGTGTTTATATCCTTGACTATATTCCTTTTTTCCACTCTCAAAACTTGACATCTTATATAGTACTAATATTTGGATTATAATAATTTATAATGTGAAAAAACATTAATTACTAGGTTAGATTACAATAACTAGAACAAATAATTGTGTATTTACACTGCTTCTTCAGATACATCAAAATTTCTAACGCATTCTATATTTATATATATGGATACAACAATCTTTAATGAGATTCTATTTCTCATACATTATCCAAAATGTGATATTAGATTATATTGATCTAAAGTAATTCTAGTTTGTGTATCTTTAAAACTAGTTTCCCATCCTCTCTATGTACCAGGAACATATCCATTATACTCTCTCAAGTACAATTGGATAGTTATGACTTCTTCCCATATAGTTATCTTGGATTCTAAAGATAATTTACTACTATAAATTAAATATTATAAATAGTATATCTTGTACATAGCATGGAATATGTCATAGATCTATTTTTGATGCTTATAAATTTATAATAGTCATTATAATCTCTTTCTATGTCTCATAAAAGTCTTTTTATAGATATTTATTCCATGTTAAATTGGAAATGATTCTCTCTTCAATTGTTCCAAATTTTATTTTATTAATACTGTGTCTACATATATACTTTTACTTAGACTAATAAACTCATTATATCAACCTTAGTAGATCTCATTCTTTATAACTTAGGTTTCTACTTTAAATCAATATTTGGAGAGTTAATTCCGATCTAATCATAACTAAATATAAGTCAAAAAAACTATTTTACATAATTTATCAACATATTTTACTTGTAAAACAGTGGTGATCCCATTAACCAACTGTAGGCATAAGGTAAAAAATAATTCCAATTGAATGTTTTATGATCTTGTTACTTACTTCAATCCAAAATCGGATTTCAATAACTTGCACCCCATATTGGAATTATATGGTGATAATAAATCATTCTCGTAGTATCGTATGGACACTCTCCAGGAAAGGTGATCTTAACATCTAATTCCAAAGTAAATAATCATAAAATGTAGTTTTGATAAGTAAAATTCTATTGGATTGAGCATGATAATTAATGAAAAAAGTTCTATTATATACTATGTCTATAAAATTATGTATTTAAACTATTAATCATGCCTCATTGGTACAAACTTGATCATCCATGTACTTTTTCCCTTGAATACCCAGAGAAATATCAAGATTTGAAACATCAAAATACTAAGAACCTATACTCATATACATGGAATATATTATTAAATTCATATAAACTTATCAATCATGGCTGATAGTCATATACTGCTTCCTTATAAGATCCATTATTCTTGAATAATAATGTGTCACCAGATATAGTGAATATAAAACCATGACTATGGTTTTATTTATCGTACATAGTATGTTTCTCTAGAATATTCTTCTTCCATGCTCTTTTGGAACTTATTCTTATGAAAACCACTTGTACATCTCAAACATTAATTAAATAAAAGTCAATCTTGCTCCCACTATCTCAAATTGATATGTGCACCCTTTTATTGAAGTATAATATAGAACTTTACTATAATTTTTCAATCATGACTATTTATATAATAAACTTATACCATTTAGGATAATTAATTTATATGCACATTGTGTTTTTCTTGATTCAAGTTTTTTTATTGACTTATCCTAAAGAAACTCTTTGCATCTAAACACATGTCATTATGAAATTATCGATTTATTTCATATTATAACTCATATGAGATCCATTTTTCACAATCGTTGGCATATTTTTATGGTAAAATTCATCTATTTGTGAATTATGTATCAAAAAATAATGTAATTTTCTGAAATTCATTTGTGTCACAACATATATTCTCCTTTTAATTATATCATGACTCTGATCTATATAAAGAAATATAAATTTATGAATTACTTTAAGAAAACTTTTAATGATCAATGTTTTAATGTAATAATCATCATAGATCCTCCTTACCAACATAATATAATTTATTTGTATAAGGAAATATTCATTTAATAATTACTTCATGCAACATTATAATGATCGTTGAATGCTTGGTCAAGATATTCTTCAACAAACGGACCTGAAGAAACTCATATCTTTAAATAATGAATATTTATTACTTCAATTTTACTTTCCTTAAAACACTTAAAGGAATCATTTGAATCCTATTTACCATTATCTTAACCTTGTAATAGTTCACACTCTCTATATGGAAAAATTGTAAAAGATTTGGCACCTACATTTAATTCTGAAGGTTTATTTTCCCTAATCTAAAAAAGTAAATGTATCAAAAGTACCTGCATTTCTTAACTCCAAAGTGTATAAATATAATATTTATAATATCCTTGAAAACTAATTAGTTTTACTAGACAAAGAAATATCTTTTTAAAACTAAGTAAAATTGAGTCTTACATTTTATATTCTTGAGTTATCACTAATGATTCAAGCAATACTGAACAATTGGTTGAGTATGAGACACCACAAACAAAATTAATTCCAAAAAATGGAATAATGTATCCTTGAATCCAATGTTCATGTGAGATAAATTTCACTGTAATATTCAATAAAATTTCAACTATAATCCTTAATTTAGTAAATTAGAAGTTGTGTACTTCTCTCCATTGACTTAGGAATCGCCCTTTCTCAACTACATAGAGAATTCACATTAATTATTGTATCATTTTTATATGTACTTGGTTAATGTATTTGGATAAAAATGTGTGACACATACTCAATATCCAATACCAAAAATATACAGCATAAACATCACTTATAATTGTTGAATATACTTGAACTATAATTGAATACTTGATTCTCCAATCCTATTCATTACATTTATCTTCCATGGACTTATCTCATGACATGAGAAGAACATTTTTTCATGTATGATGATATACCTCTTTCATTTGAAGTACATTGAAAAGGTACCTTTGGAATCACACTTTCCTTTTTATTTTTCCACTTCGATTTCAAATTTTTTACCATAAGAACTAAATATTAATCTTTCTTTAAGTTTTTACGAACTTGGTGAACCATACCCAAAAGGTAATGAAGTGTTTTCTCTATTTATTATTCATTTTTGTAATCCTAAATAAAGTTAGAGTAATAGATTGATAATGATATAAGAATTTGACGTATTGAAAGATAAAAAATCATATTTCAATTTACACTTATTAATGTTAATCATCATCTTATTCATTTCTCGCTCCACTTTCTCCTCACATGCTTCTTAGAGATGGGACAACATGTGAATCCACCCATGTCTGGAAATTATTCTTCCATAACTCATTAAAAATGATAATAAAATTATGATTTAATCATCAAATGATCCATAAAAGTGTCTCCTATAATCTTCCATTTTACCCTTTCACCCTGAGGTAGCTCAACAGGTAGTGGGGACTCTAGAACATTGAATTTCATATATAATTTTACTTTTCAAAAGCACATGTACTACTCTTGGAACTTAATGATGGCGAGGAAATGTTATTTTTTCATTATTAATAACATTGTACATGTGGTATTACATTCAATTTTCTATAAAGTAAAATTTTAGTTTATTGGTACATTATCTTGATTACTGATTATACATTATAGATTAATTTAATGATTATATCTCTCCCACTATTGTATCAAACCTTTATATCCCTCTCTACAAGATTTGGATTACCTAGTATCTTGAGTATTCTTATGGAAAGGATCCATGAAACTTGTCCTCATAGTATAATCTATGGTCATGCCAATACTATGAGGTTTTCACGATAGGTATTTGACTGGCCAACTATATTAACTTGCAGCTCCTTGAAATGATGAGTGAAGTCCGATCTTATAGAAATTATAACCATGATTTACTCAACTCTATACCTCTAAAGATGTAGTAAGATATATATGAAAACTTATTTTCCACCATATTCAGTTAATTCAAACCATTTCTCACATTATAACTCCTTAGTGGTATGAGACAGACATAACTAGGGCTAATAAGCACATTGTACACCCAGTTTTGTTCAAATTCAAATGATGGAAAATTTTGTGACTTAATATTTTTTTATGGGTTTTTATTACTTCTCAATGAATTAAATCATTTTCTATTTGATATTCTCATACAATGTGATTACACTCACAACTCGAAATGCATTAAATAGAAAAAATTCATTGTTTCTTGTTTTTTTTAGTATATATATATATATTTTATTATTTTATGTGATCATTTAAACATGCATATTAACAAAACAATTATAAACAATTCATAAAATAAAAAATAACATGAATCATCTTGAGAATTTACTATTGGTTGTTCAAATGAGCATAAATGGATCAATCGTTACCCTGGGTGTTGAATACATGAGTCATGTATTACTCAAATTGCATCTCACACCCCTTTCCAATGTATCTATATATCGTCTAGATTACTACCTCATCTCAACATGGTCCACGTATTATACCATCTTTGAAATTATACATTATGACTCAAGAACATGTAAAATACATGAAAAATAATTCTCATGGATGTGAAAACCATTATATATATAATGGGGAAAGTTTATGTGCATACCATAAAAAATAACCTAATTATTTCATAAATCACACACAATTATAATAATTAAATAAATAAATAAAATTAAAAAAATCTAGATATACATTGGTCAATTGATGCTCAAGATCGGTTGGTGAGCAATAAATTTATAGAATAAAATTAAACTTATAGATAATTCAACTTAAGGGAATAAATTATGAATTAAAATAACTTTCTATAATGTTAAGTCATAACTACCTTTTCACTCGATCTCAAAAAAAAATCTAGGATTTTTTGGATTCCAGGGTATTCAAAATACACAACAAGAGATTATGGGTATTTTTACTCATGGGTGAATAGAAAGTTATGGGTACTATTCATGTGAATAGTAACTTGAGGGTACTATTCATGTGAATAATAATTAGGTTTCTATTTATATAGATTAATATATATATATATATACATATAATCTTTAAAATATAAATATATATATTACAAACTACGGTTGACCAACCATATAACCCACCCATTTCCAAGTTACTATTCCTATGAATAGTACTTGTGGTATTATTTAAATGAAAATTAATCTAATTTTTTTATCTTTATTTAGGTGTCCCTCATGTCCCCATACCTTTTAAAATTTTGGTTTTTTTTCAAACTTCCAATTTCTAAAAATAGCCTTTAAATTTTCCACATTTTTGTGGAATAATTTCTTTTTCGGATATCAATATTCCAACCACTGAAATCCAAATAAAACCTAGTGAACCACCACCAGAAAAATAAAACACACACAATGAGAGATGTGTGTGTGTGTTTGTGTGTGTTTATGTGTGTGTGTGTGTATTATTCATTTTATAAAACCACAAAATCAATTTTGATCTGATTTATAACTTTGGATGGCCATAACTTGGCAGTCTGGGATCAGATCAAAGCTCTATTTTGTGTGATGGAGCCATGGAGATGGCCTCTACATTAATTTAATGTAAATTTAATTTTTCTAGTATTAAAATATCATTTTATCTCTTTTATACCAATTTTTTGTTCTGGGGAATGTAGTGAAAGTAGATGGGTCGTGGATTTAAACAATTTCATCACTAGACCAATGTAACGACATCATCTCTTGTGAAAAAAACCATGATAAGAAATATGACGATCTCACATTAAGTAATTAAGAAAAAAATAAAAAAAATAAAAGTTACCTTATTCAATTTCAAGTCCCATTCAACAACCTCTCATCACCGGTGACTATTTCTCAAAGGAACCAAAGTTTGATCCCTTTAGATGATCAACATGTGCTTCAAAAGTCTACAGTAATGTCATTAATTGATATTATAGTGCCAATGCAAAGATATGATTATGACTTTTATTTCCCAAGGATCACCACAACACTGATCCTTCAATCTGGGAGGAAAAACTTGGATCAATTTCATGGATCAGATGTTTCTCTCTCTAGGATAAGGGATAGAAAAGAGAGTGGATCTGAAATTAGAGTGGTGACCAATACCTCAAATGAGAGCCTCCTCTTACTTATATAGTAAGGTATGAAATACCCAGAAATGGATCCCCATACAATGAATATGTTTTACTCACTCAATAAAAAATAAATTACATGTCATGTTTAATTAATTGTATCATAAAATCATTTATATTTTTATCACTTACTTGTAATATAATAAATATATTAAATGATAAAATTAAGCCACTAAATCGGCTCAATATTCCTTTAAATATTAAACAAACAATCATTAAATATTTTTCCCATTTGTTCACTTAAATAATAGTAAATACATTTAATAAATAAATTCATGACTAATTTTTCTATACTCAAATAATAATGATTTCATTTTATTTTTCAGTGATCATTTTTACTCAGACTTTCCTTGTACCCCATGGTTGGGAACACTATGTCTTATACTTATATTCATTAGAATAGGACATACATTTGAATACTCTAATTGTGTGACCATCTAGGCCCTTATCTTGATAGTAGTGAAAACTATTCACAGACTAGAAGCATAATCTAGAAACACATCAACTCTCCTTAGAAGATAAGGAATAATCATAGAAAAGAAAACCTCATATGAATACACACTATATAATATAATCTATTTGTCTCATTATATCTCATAAATCATGATGCACACTTAATTTCATAATACTTTCTTTCTTTATTATTTTTAGACCTTACTGGATAGACTTACCTTCTTCTACCATGGCCATGGATTTAGAAAAGATACTATCATCCTTGTAAGGTCTATAATTTTGTTTTGAGGTATTATTTTGTTTATTTTTATTTTATTATTTATCCCTTAGGTTCCCTATGAGTTTTTAAATAAAATGGATATTTTTAGCTTGATATCATGTGGCAGACGATTAGTTAAGATCCAAAAATTTGTGGAGGTACATTTTTATTTAAATTTTGGATTAAATTCCTTAAATTTGGTTAATTAAATGTTAATTGGGTATTTGAGGAAGATCAGCGGTGTTCTAGGGGTTTGGGACATGAAATAAAGATAAATTTGGCCATCCAATTCATTTCACATGGTTGGCACACGGTTAGAGGTAACTATGCACCCAAATCATGCTAGAAAAGAGGAGGGGTACACATTTAGAGTAAACCATGTGAGTGGGAAGACCAAACCATGCGACCTTAGATAGAAGCATTCTACAAGGTTGGTGCATATTTTTTCAAACCATATGGCCCTCCATAGGTAACTATGTAACTTAACCCCTCTTGGGAAGAGGCAGGAACATGGTTTATAAAATTGTGCATCCTAACCATGTGCCCCATTAAAATGTGAAAAAATACCAAATTTCCCACTTTGTATTTTAAGTTACTCACCTGATTTCTTCATGATTTCTTCCTCCTAAATCCCTAATGATGAACCAAATTCCTCCAATATTCCCAAGGATCAATCTCCTTCGATTATAAGCTATTTAGAGTATATTCGGTTGTGAATCGAAGATCTGGGTGAGTCTAATCCTTCTCTTACTTCTCTTTTCTAGATTTGGGCATGTGGTTTCATTATTCTTCTTCAAAATCCATAAAACCATATTTTTCCAATGGATATTAGGCTGTGTATTAAAATAGTGTTTCAATCTAGATATAGTGATAAGGTTAAGGGTGCATTAAACTTCGAATTTGAGGTAGGTGGTCTACAAGTTATATCCCATAGTTTTGGAGTCCATTTATGCTTGTTTGGTTGTGTTATTTCAGCCCTATTATTTTAAAATCAAGGCCTTTAGTGAGATTTGGATAAATGGTTGGATAAATTATGATTTATACCCCTCATAAACCCCATGGTACACATCAAGATTTATTAGACTGGATTGGTGCCACCCATGGTGTGCGCCAATATTCCCAAACATGGAAAATTGTAAATTTGATCATACAATTGACTTGTAATAAGGTAGAGCCCATGAAAATTGTGATGACATGTTATTTTGGTTTATATAGAGGAATTAATGGTAGAGGTTCCTAATTTTTTTAGGTGTAATAATATATTTTTTGGAAAAATGTGAAAAATTGTTAAATGGAATAAAGTGAATCTGTCAAATGACTTAGGTGTTCGTAATTAAATTGTGTAAATGGGATAATTCATGTGAATTGATGAACTAAGTGAAATTATTGAATATGATAAATGGGTTATGTTATGAAAAGGAAATGGGTAAAATGTTCTATGTTAAGTAAATGGTAAAATTTCTAATGGGTTAAGGCATGATGATGATTTGTATATTGATTGAAATGTAAATTTAAAATGTTATGTGTATTGATTGTGAATGTTTTGTGATATAGTATATGTGGTTAATGGATAAATAATCATGTGCACATGTCTTGGTGGTTTGTGATAAATTATTAAGGATCCTCAAAAATGTTGGGATGGATAGAGGCTCTAAACCCACCACTTGAATGCATGAGTTAGGGAGTTGGACTGAGGGTCTAGGCCCCTAACGGTTGCATTTGATGAGACTACTTATACAGAGGCTGCAAGGAAAGTGTGTTGTATTTTTTTATGAAATTTTTATCCTTTTTGAGATAGGTAACTTTACATATACCCCTATTCATGATAATTGGTTGGATTATTCCATTATGTAAATGATGTAATAGTTTAACCCATGGATTTAGTGATGAAAATGGTTTAAGTGGTGATAATGGAATGAATGATGTAAATGGATAAAATGAATTTTGTTAACTAATGGAACCCAAGTTATCTTTTTTTTACCTTTTCATTTATTTAGTATATTTATTCACTATTTTTTTAGACAATATATTTTGTAGACACCTTTGTAGTTGGCCTACTTATTTTTACTCTCACCCTTCTTGGGCCACCATTGGGTACCCGAGTAGATTTCATGGTTGCATGTCAGAACAAGGGTAAAGGACTTGTGCTAGGAAGTTGAGTTGGGATTGGGATATACATGGATGAGGATCCAAACATAGAGTTATGATCCATTTGGGGATTCATCCATTAGTCATTGTTTTTGGTTTTCTTCAATTTTGGAACAGTTATAATGACATGGAATGCTTATCTTTTGGTAATGTTTTGTACCCTATTTGGGAAAAGTTTTTATAATTCCCGTTTATGGATTGTTTCTTATTATTTCTGTTATTTCATTTTTTGTCTATTGTGTCCTATTCTAGTAAAGATGTTATATTCTTCCCACATGTTCTATTAGACCCTCGCTACTAGTTGGAAACCTATGGAGTATGGGGAGGAATGCTTGAGGTCATGTGGTGACATGGATTAAGTCACCAATTAGTGGATTCCAGGTCAAGGACATTACAAATCAGAATCAGATATGTTATTTTCTATGATCTTATTATTTGGGGATGGTATATGGGAGATTAGGATGTTTCGGGTCATGGAAATGAGTTCATTCTTAGAAGTATCTAACCCACTTATGGGGAAAACCCCAAGTACCCAAGGTGGGGATTATTGTTCTTGATGTGTATTGTTATAGCTGAATGATATTTCACCATTGGGTGATTCACTTGTTGCATGATGTGATAGTTTTATGATATTTTTCTTGTGCCCATAACATCATGAGTTTGTTCATTCATGCATCATTATTGGCACCTAGGGATATAGGTGGCATACATCCTGATGGTCACACATGGGATGGCTTTGTGTTCCAGGAAAGGTATAATTCACTTTATTGAAAAAAATTATGAAAATGGTAACTAATATAAATGATGAAAATGGGTAAAGAGGAATTAAATTTAAATAATGGTTAAATAATTGTGTTTAATTAAGGGTTTAAAATCAGTTAAAATATTGGTTGAAACATGTAGTGAAATTTAAAAGGTGTCTAAAAGAGAATGATTTCGGTTATGAAAGTTGAAATGATTTAAAAAGGGTTTTCTAATGAATGACATGTGACTATGTATGTCGTTTTACCCCATGTTAACCAAGGTCCTTGATAGGGATGGTTGAGGGTAGTTTTTTAGATGTAGTGATATCCATTGGGATAATGTATGAGAAATGGGTTGTTTATGGCTAGTGGAGAGCCTTATTTTGTGAAAATTTTGATATTTCATACTATTTTTTCTGTTATGTGTTCTTAGAATTATAGAGAAATGTATCCACAACAATGTGTGTCAGTTGAGAGATAAGCGGTTATTGTTGAGAATACTCCTCTAGAATTGGAGTAGGGAACACTAGAGATTTAGGGTAATAGAGGAGAGTAGAAGTTCCATGAAAACTTCACTCATTTAATGAAAATGATGAAATGGGACCCAGGGTGGTGTATGTCAGGTATGTTTGAGATAACTATATAGTTTCATCTACAAAACACAATAACTTTTACTAGAGAGGGTGGACCTAATGAAGCTTAATTTTTTATAGAGTCCATCCATATGATTCTTGATCACTTAGATACACCTCCATAGAATAGAGTTAAGTTGGTGACTTACATGTTGTGAGGCCAGGAAAAGCATTGGAGGGATATTCTAGTTCAAACCATGTAGATTAATGGTATGACATAGAAGGAATTCCTTAAAAAGTGTCTAGAAAATTTATAACTGGAGACATTGAGGTGAGAAAAGGATTCAGAGTTTATGAGGTTGACCTAGGGGTCCAAGTTAGTGATGTAGTATGTTATTCATTTCACTAACCTTCAATGATTTATTCTGAAATTTTTAGGTGATGAGGTATCTATGGTGATACATTTCTAGGATGGACTTAGGCATGAGATCAAGTACCAAGTAAATGTCTTTCGCTTAAATAAGGTGGTTGAGGTAGTGCATTAGGCCTTCATTTCAGAAGGGATGCTCAAGGAGGCATCTCGTGGTGGACATGCAGTTCCAGTTGGGTGATCCAATGGTGTATCTTCTAAGGGTAGGAAGTTACATTTTGAGAGTTTACACTAGGGATGTGGTGGACATGATAGGAAGAAAAGGGAACCAGCCTCATAGGGAAGTGACTGGGTTTTCTATTATCAGTGAAGCGAGACATGTCATATGCGTGGTTAGTGTCCCCCGAACACTAGTTGAGTGTCTATTGTGTGTTAGGTTATGGAATTTTCAAACGTTCTATAGGAACCCTTGTAAAACAAGTGTAGATAATGGATTGATGGAAATTCATATTACATGAAGGGGGTCGGTTACCCCCATATCAAGAACATATTTGAATCTCCACCATCCATACCAGTCGGGGTAATGGATGTAGTACTATGAGGAGAGAGAACTCATATTATAAGGGTAGTATAACATTAGGAACTTAGACCAGAACCTGGGGTAGAGGGTCTGGTCAGCTTCATGTAGTTTAGTCTAAACCTAGAGGTGGTCAGGCTAGACCATCGATAGTTTAAGTTATTATTCTTGTAGCTTCTACAATTTCTACTGTTTTATTTGATATAGGTTCCTCACAGTTTTTTATTTCTTCCTATTTTGTGGTTTTTTTTGCCTAACAGTAGAACATATGTGTGGGGTTATGTCGATTGATACATCTTTAGTGGTTTGGATATAAAATGCTAGCCAGTTTAAGGGGTGTGCTCTTGAAATTAGTGGGTACCATTTCTGGTGGGACTTATTTGTGATCAAGATGTCAGATTTTTATTTGATTTTGGTTATTGATTTTCTGGTTTTTTACTGATCCCATATAAAAAATTACTATTGAATAGTAATATTCATGTCTCTTAAGGGAGAAACTTATGTCCATCATAGTGAATGGGGTGTTTAGGAAGGCCATGCAGGGCCTGTTTTTCAGCAGTTAGGTGAACTCACAGCCCAAGTGGTTTTTCTCATGATTGATGATGGGGAAGTAGAGCAGCCTATCTTTCCTCGTGTAGTGGATCAGTTCTAATATATGTTCCTTGAGGACTTATCAAGGCTTCCACATGAGAGATATGTTGAATTCGTGATATATTTTTTTCTAGGAGTAGAACCAGTTTCAGTTCTACCATATAGAATGGCTTCGATAGAACTCCAAGTGGTTAAAACTTAGTTGGTGGAATTAGAGGATAAAGGTTTTATTTATCCTAGAATATCACCTTGGGGATATATAATGTTTTTTACAAAGAAGTATGATGGATAACTGTGGTTGTGTATTTATTATAGGAGTCTGAATTTGATTATAGTAAAGAACTAATACCCTCTTCCTTGAATTGATTATCTCTTTGACCAGTTGATAGGTGTAGCTGTGTTCTCCAAGATTGATTTGATATTAGGGTATCATCAACTAAGGGTGAGACCTTCTGATATACCCCATAATCCCTTCAGGAGTAGGTATGGGTTTTATGAGTTTTTTGTGATGTCATTTGGGTTGAGTAATTCACCAGTAGTGTTTGTGGTCTTAATGAACCAACTCTCTCACCATTACCTGTATAAGTTCGTGGTTGTCTTTGTTGATGACATATTGGTGTACTCTAAGAATCGTGATGATCATACCAAATATTTTGAAATTTTACTAGGTACACTAAGAGATCATAGGATATACGCCAAAATATCTATATGTCAATTTTGGATTACTAAGGTGAATTTATTAGGTCACATCATCTCTAAGGAAGTCATTTCTATAGACCTGGAGAAATTTCAGGTAGTTGTGACTTTGGAGAAACCCAATAATGTTTCTAATGTTTGAATTTTTCTAGGTTTTTTCATCTATAACTAAAGGTTCATTAGGTACTTTTACCATTCGGCAGCACCACTCTCAGGTTTGACCAATAGTGTTATCATGTTTGAGTGGTATGGATAGTGTGATAATTTCTTTCAATAATTAAATAGGTGATTGACAACCACACCAATTCTGATCTTACTTGAGCCAGGTAAGAAATATACCTTGTTTTTTAATGTGTCTGGTGTTTTTCATGTGGTGGTGTTAATGCATGATGATCTGGTTTTTTTATATGGGTCACAATCGTTGAGGCCTCATGAAATAAATTACCTTAATCATGGACTTGAGTTAGCCGCAAAGGTGTATGATTTAAATCATTGGCCACACTAATTTTTGGGGGAATTATTTACTGTGCATACCGACCATACGATCATCAAGTACATTTTACCCCCAACATGATTTAAATCTTCAGCAGAGAATATGGGTTGAGTATATGAAGTCCTTCTATCTTGAGTTGGTTTACATGCTAGGAATGGGAAATAGTGTAACAGATTATTTTAGTCTAAAGACTCAAAATTATGCGGTTCAAGAATCAAGTTTGGAGTGGAAGATGATGGATTTTTTTGCAGAGATGTATCTTGATGTGTAGGATAGACAAAAGAATATGAAAATTTTATCCTTGGTAATTGAGTCCACACTTCTAAGTTTGATCAAGGAGAATAAGTATATGAATTAATAATGTTTATCCTTAAGGGAAAGTCTTAAATATGGTGAGTCACCTTCTAATTAGATTTTTGGAGATGATGGGATCATTTATGTTTGTGGTTGTGTTTTTGTGCCAATATTTATATGAGAAGAGTTAATGTATGAGTTTTATGCGTTGAAATGGGAAGTGAATCATGATTTGACCAAAATTTATTGTGATCTTTTTAGACGTCATTGGTTTCTGGGAATGAAGAAGGAGGTTGTGGCTTCATGGTGTGATGCCTGACATACTAGTAGGTGAAGGATGATCATCAGTAACCAGGTGGTTCATTATAACCATTTCCCATTCTGGAATGGAAATGGGATGACGTGACGATGGATTTTTTAGTGGGTCTCCCAAGGAAACTTCAGAAGAATGGTGTGATTTGGGTGGTTTTGGATCTATTAACTAAGGCGGATCATTTCTTTATAATTCAAGATACCTTCACCATGAACCAATTGGGTGAGTTATATGTTCAGTAAATAGTGTGGTTTCATAGGTTGTCATCGACTATAGTTTCAGATCTTGATTTTTCTTTTTCAGCTTGATCTATCAAGGTTTTCAAAAGTTTCTTGGTACCCAGGTTTTTTTTTAGTATGGATTTACACCAGCAGAAGAACGGGAAGTCAGAGCATACCATTCAGGTACTATAGGACATGTCTAAGGCTTGTGTCCTGGATTTTGGTGCATTATGGGAGAATAATTTATAGGTTTTTGAGTTTTCCTAAAACAATATTTATTAGGATACAATTTATATGTAACCATTTGAGGCACTATATGGTAGACTTTATGTTTTATGGAAGATAGGGAATCATAGTTTTTGGGAACAAATCTTGTGCAGGAGACATCGAAATAGATTCAGTTGATCAAAAAATGTATGGAAATGGATCAGAGTAGGAATAAGTCATGTGCAGATTGGAATTATATACTTCTTGAGTTTCTTTGTGGGAGATCGTGTTTTTATTCCGGTATCGAATAGGTTTGGTCACTGTTGGATTCAGAAGTTGGGTAAGTTGGCACCCTGGTTTAGGGGGACATTTGATATTGTGGAGAGGATCAGATAAGTGGCGTATTTATTGGCTATTACACAATGATATAGTGGTATGTACGATGTCTTTCATGTGTCACAACTTTGGTAGTATCACCTTGACCCATCTCATGTGATTGATTTTGAGTACATTGATCATGAAGTTGATGTGTCCTTTGAGTTTCATTTGGATCGTGTTGTGGATCATAGTGAGAAAGTGTTTTGGGGAAATAATGTGCCTTTGGTTCAGGTTTTATGGTATTAAAGTAACTTTTAAGAATAAACTTAGGATAGAGACACTACTGGAAAAACATCCTATACCCACAGTTCAAAACCATGGGTATAGCCCCCAAAACCATGGGTATAGGCCATACCCATAGTTTTGGGAACCGTAGGCTGGAAAGGCGTCGGTATAGGGGTCTTGACCTATACCCACGGTTTGGTAGAACCGTGGGTATAGGTGTGTCACACACCAACACCCTGTTGTACAGCGTGGAAGGGAACTTACACCACAGTTTTCAAACCGTGGGAAATTTATCAATTCATATTAAAAAAACTCATCCAGGAAGGTTTGAACCATGCACACTCCGCTTAACACCGAGCTCCTGGACCAACCAAGCCAATTCCAATACTGGTATTTATATATTTATTTCTTTTAATATATTAATATATCTAGTTACATGAAAAAAAACATGGCGAGAATCAAACACCAGACCTCTCGGTCTTCGAAGCTGCACATTACCAACTAACCTTCTGATATTTTAATGTTACATGCGTACGTCTTTTTACTTATATTTATTAAAATAAATTAATTGAAAAAAATCCCCGGAATTCGAAAACTTGATTAGATGAGTATATTAACACCCGGACCGACTAAGCTATAGATATTTTTAGCGGTTATCTTTGTATTTTCGTAATAATATTAATAAAAAGCATGTTCCCGCTAAATTTTTTTATCATCCCGCGTAATTTTTTTTCCTGCCATAATGCAGGAAATCTATACCCACAGTTCTCCAAAACCGTGTGTATAGGTCTTCAAAAAAACCCCAACACACACGGTTTTGAAAAACCATAGGAAAAGGTTTTCAGGGAAAACCATATACCCTCGGTTTGGCCAAACTGTGGGTATAGGTTTTGAAAAAAAATCACATATACCCACAGTTTTTAAAAACTGTGGGTATAGGTGTTCAAAATAAACCTATACCCACTGTTTCAGGAAAAACCATGGATATAGGTGACATATACCTACGGTTTTTGAAAACCATGGGTATAGTTCCTATATTAACCCTATACCCACAGTTTTTCAGAACCATGGGTATAGACCCATTTTCCAGTAGTGATATTCGGATATGTGGGCTCAGTGGCCTAAGAAATTTTCTTTGGAAGCTCTGTGATGCTTGAGAGTGTGGCTCAAGGTCAAGCCTTTATAGGTTGGGAAGGTTGTATGATCCTGGACTTCATGGAGGTACATTATTCTTTAAATTTTGGTTTAAATTCCTTAAATTTGTTAAATTAAATGTTTATTGGGTGTTTGAGGAACCTTGGGGGTGTTTCGGGGGTTCGAGACATGAATGAAAGATAAATTTGGCCATCTGGTGCATGTCGCACGGTTGGCACATGGTTAGATGTAATCATATGCCCAAACCATGCTAGACAAGATGAGGGGTGCATGGTTAGAGTGAACCATGTGAGGGGGAAGGTCAAACCATGTGACCTTGTATAGAGGCATTCTACATAGTTGGATCATAGTTTTTCAAAATGTGTGGGCCTCCCTAGATAATTGTGTGACTTAAACCCTCTTGGCTGGGGTTGGAGCATAGTTTTTGCACAATTTGTAAAATTATTCAGCCAAACCATGCGCCCCATTAAAAAGTGAAAATTTTCCAAATTTCCCCCTCATGATTTTAAGTTACTCACCCAATTTCATCCCCATTTCTTCTTCCTTTAGCCCTAGTGATGAACTAAACTCCTCCAAACTTTTCAAGGATTAATATCCTTTGATTCTAAGTTGTTTGGAGTGACGTTGGTTGTGAATTGGAGCTCTGGTTGAGTCTAATCCTTCTCTAGATTCTCTTTTATAGATTAGGGAGTGTGGTTTCGTTCTTATTCTTCCAAATCCCTAAAACCCTCTTTTCTAGTGGATCTTAGTTTTGAGATTAAAAAGGTATTTGAATCTGGATCTAAGGTTATGGTTAAGGGTGCGTTGAACTTCTAATTCAATATAGATGATATACAAGTTATATCCCATAGTTTTGAAGTAGATTTTTGCATGTTTGGTTGTGTTATTGATTCCCTCTTATTGTGAAATTGATTCCATTAGTGATATTTGGTTAAATAGTTATCTAAATGATGATTTATACCCCCTCATGATCCACATAGGATGCATCGACATTTATTATACCAGATTGGGTCCACCCATGGGGTGTGCCAATATTCCCGAACATGGAAAATTGTAAAGTTTGGCATGGAATTTACTTCTAATAAGGTGGAGCCCACAAAAAATGTGATGAAATTATAGTTTAGTTTATATAGAGTAATTAATGGTAGATTTGAATAATTTTTGGAGGTGTCATAAGGGATTGTTTGGAAAAATTTGAAAAAGGGTTAAATGGAATAAATTGAATGTGTCAAATGACTCTGGTGTTCGTAATGGAATTGCATAAATGGGATAATGGATGTGAATTGATTAACTAAGTGATATGGGTTCATGTATCAAAATTATTAAATATGATAAATAGGTTAAGGTATGAAAATGAAATGGGATAAATGTGATATGTTAAGTAAATGGTAAAAGTGATGATGGGTTAAGTCTTGATGATGATTTATATATTGATTGAAATGTAAATTGTAAATGTTATGTATATTGATTGTGAATGGTATGTGATATGGTATATGTGGTTAATGTATAAATAAGAATGTGCACATGGCTTGGTGGTTTTGGATAAAGGAATGAGTTCCCTCTCACATGTCGGGTTGAAATGAGGCTCTAAACTCACCCCTTTAATGCATGGTTTGGGGATTTTTACTGAGGTTCTAGGCCCCTAATGGTTTCATTTGATGACACTACATGTAAATAGGATCCAAGGTAAGTGGGTTGTAATTTTTTATGAAATATTTGTCTCCAGTTAGATAGGGAACTTTACATACACCCTTATTCATGATAATTGGCTAGATTAGGATGTTTTGTATATGATGTAAAAGTCTAACACATGGGTTTTGTGATGAAAATGGTTTAAGTGATGATAATGAGATGAATGATGTAAATGGATAAAATTAATTTTTTTAACTAATAGAACATGAGTTGCCTTTGGTTTACCTTTTAATTTATTTATCCTTTGTACATACTATATATTAAGAATAGATATTTTGTAGACACCATTAGTGGTGGCCTACAAAGTTGTACTCACACCCTGCTTGGGCCTCCATTGGGTACCTGAGAATATTTCATGGTTACAGGTCAGGACAAGGGTAAAGGCCCTATGCTAGGAAGTTGGGATGGCCTTGGGATATGCATGAATAAGGATCTTAACGTGGTTTTAAGACCCATTTGGGGATTCTTTTTTATTAATTATTTTGGATTTTCATCACTTTTGGAATAGTTAGCATGAAATGGCATACTTATCATTTGGTTATGTTTTGTACCCTATTTGGTAATTGTTTTGGTAATTCATGTTTTTGTATTATTACTTATTTTTTCCTTTATTTAATTTTTTTCTATTGTGGCTTACTCTAGTAAATAGGGTATAGACTTATTGCGTGTTCTATTAGACCCTAGATGCTAGTCAGCAACCTTTAGTGTATGGGGAGGCATGCTTGTGGTCATGTTACGACCTAGCTCGGGGCACCGATTAGTGGCTTCTGTGTCAGGGAAATTAGAGTTGGCACATATTTAGACAGTGAGGGTTGCATGGTTTCTACATGGTCTTTCAATCCATTAGGCTAACCGTGAGACCTATCTAGGTCATTAAAAGGTGGAAAATTACCTTCTTTTCCTCTTTGGATGTAACCCTAAAATCATCTCCTATCGACCTAATTTGGGATTTTCATCCATGGTAGATTCCTCCATGCTTTCTTAGACCCCTTTAGAATCAGTTTTTGGGTTTCTTTAGTGTTTAACTTCAAGGAATCATCAAGTAAGTCCTTTTTCTCATGATTTCTCCCCCTTTCTAGGGTTTCACCTCCTTCCTTATAGAGTTCTTATTTTCTAGTCGGTTGTTTGTGCTAAAGATGTTTCGTCTTCTAATTTCATAGCTTGGAATTTTTATATTTTTTTGAATCCTACAGGAATTTTCATCACACCCTACATAATCCTTTAGGTGTATGTAGACTTTTTTTATGTGTGACTTAGGTGAAGGAAAGACGTTTCATGATGGTGGTGGGGGATCCGGTTGCTAGTGCTCTACTTCTTGTAGGTGGTGGTGGTGGTGGAATGAGGGTGGTGTCCATCTTGTTATATGGAGGTTTTTTTGATAGTTTTTTTGTTCCCATTCCATTGTATTATTTTTGGATTTTGGTTAAAGTTGTAAACTTTTAATCTTAAAATATTTATCCCTTGTTTGATTATGATTATCGGTTATTGTGGTCATTATTATTATTTGTTTTTTGTGACCATATTAATGGGTAAAATTGTTCCAAAAGTATATATTTGATACCTAGAAACTAGTTTTCATCCTGTGGGGATAGGTAACACCCTTCGAATCATGCCAGGAATTGGGTCGGGTGTAAGGTTGGACGGATCCTCGTCTTGGTTTGTGACAAAAATGGTATCAAAGAAGGTCATGCTTTTTTTAAGTAAAGTAATTTGGAAATTGTTAGGATAGACTGGAGCTAGTATTTTTAGGGATTGAGGTCCTGGTTGTGAGTGGGGTGTTTGGCAAACAAAACTCGTGACATGACTCAATTATCCATGGGATTTTGGGATTTGGTTTTACCTCTCCTCTAGGTGTGACGTACATGTAGCAGACTATATATGGAAACTGGGTGGGGGTGGAGTGGTTTGGTTGGCTTGTTATTATGATGGATTTGGTTACGTTTGGATTTATTAAATTGGTGTAATTTTTTATTATTGTTAAAAAATTTCATAATGGTTTTATTGATGGGTTTCCTTGTTGTTATTTCTTATTCTAGTAAGATTCCTCCTCAGAGAATTCTTGTGCATCCATAGAAAGTGGCTGGAGAGAGTTATCCCTCACCAATCAATCAGAGGTTGGTAGAAGCAGTGGTTTGAGGTATCTAAGCTTTGGTTCAAAGAGTAGGCTCTGGTCCTGCTCAGGTTAGAGAATCTGAACTATGTCCTGGAAAGGACAAGGATCAATAGTTCCTCAAGAACAAGCCTCCTTCTTTTCAAGGTAGCATAGAATCTCAAGAAGTATAGGCGTGTCTTAAGAAGATAGAGAGGATGTTTGAATTTATTGATACTCATGAGGAAATTAGAGTGAAGTGTGCTTTATTATTATCAGAAGAATCTAATCAGAAGTGGTGGGGCTTAGTGGTGAAATCTAGAAAGCATGAGAAGATGGGACAAATATATTTTATGTTTTTCTGCACTGAGTAGTATTGTCCTAATATTTTGTCATTCACTAGGTCCCAATATTTTTTGGAGCTTAGCCAGGGAGACCAAACCATGATGGAGTATGCTAACTGGTTTTCAGAGTTAGTTTGGTAAACACATTATATTTTTTCCAATGAGAATATGGATGCTCAAAATTTCTAGATAGGGTTCCACCTATAGATCCAATCTAAGGGCTTCTTATTCAAGATAAAAACTTATGTTGAGGTGGTTGATCATGCGATAATGTTTTAGATTGATTATATAATCAATCATAGTTTCCCTGGAATAGTATCAATAGTTGTTCGGGGTAGTGGAAGATCATCTAAGAAGAATAGGAAGTGGGATGAGAAGGGGAAGAAGGGAGGTGGTATTTTAATCTATCCTTCCTAGTTTTCTTCTTATAAGGCTTCCGATACTGGGTTAGTTTTGTTCCATCAGTGTGGGAAGGCAGAGAACATGAAATATGTGTGCTCATTTCAACCCATAACATGTCACTAGTGTGGAGATATGGTGAAATTGTAGTAATTTTGAAGAGTGGAAATCCCATATCAGAGTGGTGTAGGATCTGTGGCCTCCAGATGGATATTAACCCAGTCAGAACCATCAAGGACAGAAAGTTCTCAATTTAGAGGTCATGGTGGTAGGGATAGATATTCTTATGGTAAGAGCCAATTCAAGGTAGATCCACAAGTCAATAGTTATTATTAGGGTTAGGCTAAGATGAGGTAGCTTCATACAGTAGATCGAACACCAGTGGAATAAGATGCAGGGCCTACGAAAGTTTGATGTACCATTCTTATTGTATCATCTTTAGCTATTTTTCTGTTTGATACTGGTGCTACAGTTTCTTTCATTTCTCCCCATCTTTTGTATTTTTTAGTGTTTTCAATGGATATTATACAATATGTGATGGATTTGGAAAACCCGCTTTGTAAGAAGCAAGAGAAGGGTTTTAGGTGTCCATCATATGCACTCCCCATGGAAGGGGTCAAGTTAGAATGGGATTTTATGGTTTTTGAAATGTACCTTTTTTATGTGATACTTGGTATGGATTGTATTTTACATTTTCAAGCACAAATCGATTGATATAGAAAACACGTTAGTTTTGTGGAACCTGATGAAAGTACCTAGGTTTTTTAGGGTGAGTGGGATCCTTGGTAAGGATGTTCTAGACCTCCACTTTCAGAATTGGTCAATATTGTTTATAATATCTCATCGCTCGTGTTTTAGGATGATTATGGTACTTATGAGAGTTTATTACCTCCTATGGAATATGATTTCCTAGATTTGTTTCTAAAGGATTTCTTGGGTTTGCCTCCAGAGCGGGGTGTGGAGTTCACTATTGATTTGGCACCAGGGACACAACCAATATATCTTCCATCATATCTTATTCCCCTCACAAAGTTGTGGGAATTAAATATATAGCTGGATTATTTAGAGTCCAAATGATTCATTTTCCCTAGAATCTCTCCTTAGTCCACCATAGTTTTGTTCATGAGAAAGTATGATGGATCTCCCCGGTTGTGCATAGATTATTGGAAGCTGAATAAGGTAACGATCAAAAAAATACCTTTTTCCTTATATTTATGAACTTCTTGATCATCTTAATGAGTAAAGATATATTATCAAGATTGATTTATGTTATGGGTACCACCAATTTAGAGTTAGAGAATTTGATGTTCCTAAAATAGCCTTTTGAAGTAGGTATATCTATTTTGAGTACTTGGTCATTCCATTTGGTTAGAAAAATACCCCAGTAGTCTTTATGGAACTTATAAACAAGGGGTTCCCCCAGTATCTCTATTCCTTTATTATGTTATTTTTGGATGACATCCTAGTCTATTTTGAGATAGAGCAGAATAATAAGATACATTTGAGAATTGTGTTAGGCACCCTTTAGGATCATCATCTCTATGAAAAGTTTTATAAGTGATCATTTTAGATCAGGTAAGTGAAGTTTATAGGCCATGTAATCTAGGAACAAGGGGTTTAAATGTACCTCAATAAGATCAATGCAGTCATTTCATGGGAACAATCGAATAATGTTTTTGAAATCAGAATTTTTTTGGCCTGGAAAGGTATTACAAGCCCCTTTTTTGGGATTTCTCTCTACTTGATTCATCCATGAAGGTGCTCATATGGAAATGGGTGAAGTTTTAATTGATCCCAGAGTGATAGGTTTCATTTTTGGAACTTAAATGATAGTTTAAAAAACCCTTATTTTTATTTTTTTGGAGTCTGGGAAGGGATATGTGGTCTATTGTGATGCCTCAGGTATGGGTCTTGGATGTGTACTAATGTAGGATGACCGTGTAGTGGATTATGGTTCACACCAACTCCAGCCACATGAAAATAATTACCTAACCCATGAAATATATCTATTAGAAATGATATATTCCTTAAGTATGTGGCTTTATTTTCTTTTCAGGGAGAATTTTGTAGTTTATTCATATCATAAGATCTTTGCCTACATTTTCTCCCATAAAGATATGAATTTGAGGCAACGTCAATGTGTTGAGTACCCTAAGGGGTTTGATTTTGATATAATTTATACCCCAAGAAAAGGAAATGTAGTGGAAGATTCTTTGAGTAGGAAAGTGCCAGTGCAGGCATTGAAAAAGTCCAATGATGAGTGTATATTGATGGAAATTTTGGCATAGATTCATCTCAAGAACAAGGAATGTAATGGAGTTACATTTTTTTTTCTAGCATGCAGCTAAAACCTTCCCTTACAAAATTGATTCAGAGGGAGAAGCATGGTGATGATTTATACCAACAGTCTATGTGGTTTCTAAATGGTGGTGAGGTTCCTTGTGAATAGTTGTTGTCTCCTAGGGGAGTTTTGTGCTTCAAGGGTCTATTTGTGATGTTGTTGTCGTTGAGGAATATGGTGTTGTAGGATATCCCCCAATCATAGTGGGTCATTCATCCTAGAACTACCAGGATGTACTATGATGTACGTCGGTAGTTCTTGTGGCTAGGTATGAGGTGAGATTTACCTGACTACATATCACAGTGTTACACATGTTAGTAGGTTAAAGAAGAGCAATAAAGACCCTATGGGTCACTTCAACCACTACCTATTCCTACCTAGAAGTGGGATGATATCACCATGGATTTTATTATTGTATTACCTCATAAACCTTAGGTAAAAAATGATATTTGGTTAGTGATTGATTTTCTGACCAAATCATCCAATTTCATTCCAATTAAGGATTTAGCTAAGGTTGATAAGTTGGGTCGGTTGTATGTGTAGAAGGCTATGAGGATTCATGGTGTGACATCATCAATTTTTTCTGATAGGGAACCACATTTTATCTCATGGACTTGGTATGTCCTTTAGAATCTAATGGGATACCAGGTCAACTTGACCACGACATACCACACTCAAATGGATGGTTAGACAGAGTAGGCAAATCATATTTTAAAAGACATTCTTTGGGAATGTGTGTTGTATTTAAGAGGTTCTTGGGATATCCATTTGGAATTGTTTGAGTTTTCATATAAAAATAGTTACCAATACATTATTCAAATGAATCCTTTTGAGGTGATTTATGGTTGGCCCTATCGGTTGCCTTTTTGTTGGGCTAAGGTGGGTGAGACCTCATTGTTGGGATTGATCCTTGTACAAGAGACATCTAAGAAAGTCGAGATGATCAGACAGTGGTTTTTGGTAGATCAGAGTCACTATAAGAATTTTGATAAATAGAGGTGCTGAGATTTAGAGTTTTTTTGTGACCAGGTGTTCCTGAATGTGGAACCTCTCTTGGGTCATTGTCGTCTGGGTAAATAATGGAATCTAACACTGAGATATGTCAGACCTTTTGATATTACTAAGTGATTTGGTAAGGTGGAATATGGGTTATCTTTTCCTTCTTAGTTGACATCTATTCATGATTTGTTCTATATCTCTCAAATGAAAATGTATAACCCAGATCCATCTCATGTGTTGAATTTGGTGGAATTGGAGCTAGAGCCTGATTTTTCAATGTTTGAGTGGCCAGTGCGGATTTTAGATTCTCAGTAGAAATTACTTCAAGGTAAGTATATTCCATTGTTCTAAGTTCTTTGGAAGTTAGGTAGTGATGTTCATAAGACATGGGATTAGAAGTCATGGTTTGAGGTATAATATCTATTTTCATTCTCTGATTAAGCTTTAGAGTGACTTTTCAGGGGCATAAAGTTTCTATGGTGGAGATAATTTTCGCATCTATGATTTTTTTTAGGAATTATTTTGTTTTTTTTTAGTTTAGTATTTATCTTGTGGGTTCTCCAAGAGTTTTTGGAGAAAAATGGATATTTTTGGCCTGACATAAGGTGGTTCATGGTTGTCTCATGATTTGGGGAATTGATGTGACCTCCTCCAAGTAAGAATGTGGCCAATGGACATTTTGGATAGTGGTGAACACATGGTTGGAAAATTTTTGGTTAAATAGTGAATCTTGTTCCTCTTAGATAGTGAGGGACACATGGTATCCAAACAGTTTGGAAAACTGTGATGGAGAACCATATGACCTATCCATGTCTTTAAAAAGTGAGAAATTACCTTTTTTACCTCTTCAAATTTAACCACAAAATTACCACTCATCCACCTCATTCTGGATTTTCATCCATGGGATGTCCCTACAAGATTTCTTAGACCTCTTTAGAATCAATTTGTTTGGTGTTTTTTGGGTGGTAACTTCATGGAATAATCTATTAATTATTTTTTCTCTCAAATTCTCCCCCTTTATAGGGTCTCACCTCCCTCCCAAAATTATTATTTTGCAGAGGGTTATTTGACAAAAAGAGTGTTTGATCTTGTTTTTTTTTTTGATTAAATATTGATGATTCTTATTTTATCTTGCCTATATAGGGTCTTATGGTGGTTTGGTTATGGTTTCACGCAAATTTATGGAAGTTTCCAAGTGTGAGGTAGGTGTTTCCATACTTTTACATTATTTGATGATTTTGATATACTTTATTGGTTACTTAAATGTATTCTATGAATTTTTTTTGTGGTGAAAAATATGTTTTGGAAAGGTTTTGAGATTCCCATGTGATGAAAATGTATTTTATAAAGAAAATTTGTTATGTTTCATGTGTTCTTTCTTTTGATGTTTCTGAAATATGTTCTATTCCTTGTGTGAGACGTGAAAAATGTCTTTTCAAAGTTATTTAAATGTAAAATTCTTTTGGAAGTGTATTTTTCAAGGGAAATTATTTTTTTGGCATGTTGGATATTTTTTTGTGCACCTTAAATTTGTCTTTGAATTATGAAAGTGATGTGAAGCATGTTATAAAATGGATTTAATATGAGTATGAATTTGAAAGGGGATTTTCCAATGAAAATTATGGGAGTTAATATGTGTTATTCTTGTGGTGTTTTCAAAGGGGTTTTCATAAATTTTGTAAATTGAGAAAATTTATTTTCAAAAGGTTTTGGTGTGTGTGTGAAATGAGAAGTGGTTTATTTATGGAAACTAGTGGTTTCCATGTGAGTTTTTGATCATTGGATCAATGTGAAAATGTGAAAGTGGTGATTTCCTTATGTACTTATAATACTTGTCATGTGTATGTGAAAGATTTGGTTTATGTGATATGTGAAATGGAATTTGAGCACAAAGGTAATCCCAGGTATCTAAGTGGGTGAACTAGAACTAGTATGCTAGTTTATATGGAAGTGGCCAATGCCTAGATTCATCTACAATTATTGATGATTGAAACACTAACTAAAAATGTGATATGATCAGAGACCACTAAAATTTTGGGATGGGATCCCCTATAGTGTCTTGTGGATGGGAATGCTATTAGTATTTTCTTATGATTTGGAGACCAATGGAATTTTGGGAGACATTCTCCTATAGTGTCTCATGCATAGAAACGTTGTAGGTAGTTGAGTTTGAGGATTTGACCACCAAGGTATGAGGTTCTTAGAGTCCCACTTATGCTATTTACCTATAGGTATTTATGCATGGTTGTCTCTTGTGACGTTATTCTTATGTTATGTAGTGCTAGCTAACGGTATACAGTAGACCTTTTATACATTTTTATTTCAAGGAATCTTATTTGTGAAAAGGGGTTTTCCTTAAAAAGTGTTATTGAGAAAGTTTTCCTTAAAAAATAATATAAATGTTTCAAATATTATTATGGAAATGTTCATGTTGACTTTTCTTCTAATGTTATAACATAGAATCTTTCTATTAGGGGAAATCCTACTAGGATTTGGCTCAAACCCTACGTATACATTTGGGTGTATGTTGACTTTGTTATGTATAACCCATGTAAATGTAAGATGTGTCACAGTGGTGATGTTGTATTCGGTTTATAGTGTTCCACTTCTTATAGGTATTGGTGTTTGTGGATTGTGGGTGATGTACCTATTTTTACATGGATTTTTTTGGGATAGTTTTGTTGTTCCCATTCTATTGTAGTATTTTTTATTTTTAGTTAAAGTTTTAATCTTTGAATCTGAAAATTTTTATCCCTCATTTGGTTATGATTATCAGTTATTGTGGTGCTTATTATTTTTGGTTTTTTATTAGAATATTAATGGGTGAAATAATTCCCAAAGTATATTTTTGATACCCAAGAACTAGTTTCCATCCTGTGGGGATCAGTAATTCCCTTTCGTCCATTCTATGAATCGGGACATGTGTTGGATTGGATGGAACACCAGCTTCGTTCATGACAATCCTGGTCAATTGGGCATGATATATCACTTACTATTAGAAGAAAAAATTATATCTTGATTATTCAATAAATTATATACCACAAATGACACACCCAACACAATATACCTCACTAAAACATAAATTTCATGGATTTAGTCTTACATAAAAGTATATAATCAAATAGTATACCCTAATAATAATCTTAAGTTTGGAGACCATTACATGTTTCAACTAATATAAATAGCCAATGAAACCTAAAATATGTGGTGTTACTATTATTAGGTCAGTCCACATGATCTCATCATCTTGATATCACCAAGTTTGAACATTATGAGAATAAATCTCAATTCTTATGAGCCCCCAACACTTGATGAGAGAACATTATTTTTGTCTTGTCAACATGATGTATTTGGAACATATGACATAAGTTTAAGGTTTTTTTCATGGTATATCTAGGTTCTCATTATATACTAGGAACTACTATAAACTTTTGATATGAAAACTAATATAAGGACATTACCATATAAATAGTGGACATAGATATATCCACAAATTTATGGTAATAATACATCATGTGTAACTTATCGTATAAATGATATGGTAATTGAAAATTATTGTTCATGTTGGGTATAGGGAACTCTATTTTACAACATGAGTGTCATTATATTGTGTCAAGACACAATGAAACTCTATAGAAGGTATTCTATCTATTTATCACTTTTACATCACCATTAAATAAGGTTCTAGCATATAGTTGTCTTGAGAGAGGTCTTGTCTGAGTATCAGGTGATTTCTAAATCTATGGATACCTCTAGAGGAATGAGTCTTTTGGTCATTTCTCTATGATATCAATAAAAACATTTAAAGATCATAAATAGTATAAATCAACTGTTGTGAGGTATGTCATTTTTATAGTTCTTCATTTAAATTCATACAAAACATATAAATAGATAATGTGTTTAATTGAGTTCTGGATTTGTTCTTACATTATGTTTTAGATGTTAGAAATTCCCCCAAAACCCTTCAAGAAAACTATAGGATAATAAGGATCCCACCCAATTGTTGGTCAATTTAGGTCATCCTGATGATACACCATATATGAAGGTGTCTTTTGGCTATTATTGTCCCAAATAAGATAGGTATAGAACACTGCGAGAGGTGGGTGAATTGTAGTTCAAAGATAAACTAAAATGTTTAAACCCAATCAAGTGTTATATTTATGAAATCATATATCTTCCTATTAACTTATATTAAATATTAGTATGAAATATAAAATCATCATAAATAAATCTATCAACAAATATACAATATCTGAAAATATAATAAGAATAGTAGAAATTGAAATAATAATTTAATGTAAAAAAATTCCTGAAGTATCAAATCACAATTTGAATACCCCAAAAGGATATTTATTACCAACCAAATCTATTTAATAATAATTCATTACTTTCATCCAAAGTGATAAAATTATTGTAAACCTAACCCTATATATCCATGTTCCAAGACCAGAATTCCCCCAATGGAAAACCCATTGACAGTATCAACAGCATGCCCCCAAACACTCGATCTTCCTATCCATGGAAGACATCGATCATTGGGGTTAGAAAAAAAATCTATCTTCTGAACCATGGAATCCCTCAATCATTGATTATTAGACATTAATTTTATCTTTAATCCATGGAATCCCTTGATATTAGTGATCATAAAAATAATGGATACAATATGAAACCCTATGAGATTTGAAATAAAAACCTCATTGGTGATAGATCATAGAACATTAGAAAAAAATTACAAATAGAAGGCACTCAAAAGCAATGAGAGTTTTCATGAATTAACTAGAAACAAACTTTTCAAAACTTTTAAAATTCTTCTGATCCTCAAACCTTGGGTTCTATTTATAGATTTTTGTGTAACTGACTCCAATAGTTGAATATGATGTTCTTCTAGTTCAACTTTAATAGCACTGATAAAATACTTCCATCGATCGATGGAACTAACTGGGGTTATATCATTTGATGTGTTCAATCCAATCACAACACTTTTTCATCTATTGAAAACACTATATTTCATACCATCCAGTAAACTTATCAAAACATTGGAACATGTGAAATGGAAAATAAAATATTCACAAAAAAACTCAAACATAACAAAATTAATTCTATTAAAACATGAGTGTATTGTTATTTTGAAAACAAGGATACAAAATTTATAATTTATCTAAACAATTTATGCCTTTTTGAAAATCAGAATACATGAATGAAGTTAGGTAAGTTCAACTAAAATAAAATAAAAATTATCCCTATAATGGTTGATAATATCATTATATCTTATTCACACCCCCCCCCCCACCCTTGAATGATAAATAGGTAAACTCTCCTCTTAAATGATGAAAAAATTGAGATCCTCAAAACAAAATTACTAATATACACAAAATTCTCCCCTTTTTGATAGTTTAAAAGCATTACAAAAGTAGTACAAGAAACAAAACAGGATCATCATGAATAGGATTTAAAAATTAAAAGAAAGAAATATAAATTCCTTTTATGTTTTGTGGTGTAAGAATGCCCTCTAAGTTTATCATTCGATAGATTTATTCTTTAAAATATCCCCCATTAACAAGACATTTATCAAGAAATAATATTATATAATCAAACTAGAAATATAGACTTAATATTTTTTTAAATTATCCTCATTCATATAAGGTATTAAAAATATTAAGAAAATAGAAATCTCTCTTTTTGTCTTGTAGTTTATCTTAATGAAAACATTAGAAAACAAGGAAAACGCTTATATTCTCGAGTATAATTAGTGACTAGTAAAAAAATATTTTATCTTCTGATACATATATTTTCCATGAATTTACATTTAGGGTAAAGCCTCCAACTAATTAATATTAGGTCGGAATAATACAAAGTAACACAAGAGGGGTGTGAATTGTGTCTTTTCAAAAACCTCGATAGATTCTAATTTTTAAACATCTTAGTAATTTTTATAGATATGAAGTGTTCTCTTATGTAATGAATATAATCAATGGATAAATATAAAGAATGAATACAACAATTTTATAGTGGTTCGGGTCACAAAGATCCCTTAGTCCAATCCACCAATTCTCTCTCTACGAGCTTGGTGAATTTCACTAGCAAGGTCATCTTATCACAAGACCTTCAAATCCACAAATGAGTGTGGGTAGTTGACACCTTTACAATAAGGATAAAAAATTTCCTTCTAGTTCTTTAATAGTGAATTGGTTATCCATATATTTGTAAAAGAAGCTAACACTTCACCACAACTGAGTATGAACAGTTGATAACCCAATAAATAAAAATAGTTTGATTTTTTAATAGTTGGGGTTGATCTTAATAGTTGGAGCAGAAGCAACTGACAGTATATGGATCTTCTTCTTAATAAATGAAAGTCTTAAAAAAGAATAATTTAGAAGCAATACTAGTTGAAAATGATCTTCGGTATGAATAACATCTAACAAAGGGAGTAATCTTGTAGCAGTATGAGGTTAAAATATGTATTTCTTCAAAGTATAGCCTCTTATAAAAATAAAATAGTCGATCATTTTCTGAAGCATCATAGTAAAAGATATTAACAAGAATACAATTGTATTTTTTAATGTTATATCAATTGTAATTTGAAAATATACACTAGTAGAATATATAGAGAAGATATATAGATAGGGTATCCCAGATCCAAGAAAAAATCCTGATTGAATGAAGATATTAAAAATATGATGTGACCAGGGGATTCATAACTTCCCCTAATAATATATGTGATTTTCTCTACTGAATTTGGTTTTTTGAATCTATCATGAATATATTTGAATTATTCTATAAAAATGTCAAAGACCATTTCATGAATCTTAGACGAAATGGTTGTTTTTAAAACTCCATTATTGAATAATCAAATGTAGGGTTCCTTTGTGTAACATAGGGTTCCTTTCCAAAGCGTAAGGTTCCTTTACATAGCGTAGGGTTCCTACCAATGTATGGTTCCTTGACTATAATTTATTTTTTGCGTAATGTATGGAAAAAAGTAACATAAGGATGATGATCAATATGTTCATCCTTTCATCATAAAATTCCAAACATAGCATTGATTAACCATACATTCAAACTCCCAAACATAGGGTATGAACAGTGATTCCATATTCCAATATAGGGTTGATATTCTATATGTTTTTTATTCTCTGAACGTAGGGCTATTGATCCATACATTAATTTTTCTTCATAGTGTAGGGATGATGTTCCATATATTCATTTACCGAACTTAGGGTTTGAAGAGTGTTTTCATAACACATCTTGTAGATTTTCACTTCATCAAAGATATAAATAGAAACATGATATATATTCTTGAAATATAATTAATAAAACTTTATTAGAAAACAAATAAGGTTATTTTTTAGCATTAAATCAGAATATAATACAGAGTATTATTGAGACAATACATGACCAACAATATCCCTATTTTTATTGATCAAAAAACCCATTAAATAACTAACAAAAATATATGATTTGTAAACACTCTGATAAAATATTTCAATTTCATAGAACTATGTAGATTTAAAATTTTTCTCCCAAAAATATGTGTTTCTAAAATATTATCCCCCTTTTTGTGATATCAAAAAGAATGTTCGATAGAGAAAATGAAATAAACCATAGTTAATATACCACTGAAATGTAATTGAATGTTATAGTCTACTAGGTAGAAAAATAAGATATGTGATATGGAAGAATAAATTTGAAGAGAAATAACATAGTAGTAAAAGTAGAAAATAATATAAAACACAGAAAATATAAATGTAAATTGAAAGTTAAAAAAATATGAATACATCCCATAATCAATGTAAGAAGTCTTCAAAATGAGGGGCTCTGGTTAAAAGGGTTTTCTATATCAGAATCTCCATGGGAAGAAGGTGTAGATGGATGATAAATGGTCTTAATAATACCATGAATCTTAAACAACTTCCTTATCAGGCTTTGAAAATGATTTTTGAAGACATCCGTCTAGTGCTAAATCATCTTCCTTGAATCTAGCCCAGTTTTAAGATTTCGACCAAGTTCACCTTACCAAACTCATTCACTAATTCTTTAGATTGAATAAATTATTTCAATATATCTCTAACTTTATGAATGACTAGTCCCAACTATGATTCATTAGAGTACAACTAACTTATTAAATCTCTCTGATTATCTAGAATAACATTCAGAGGTGTACTATCACATTGGAGAGTGTACGGACTATTATTAAATTCATTCATCATAGTAGTTATTTCTTAAAATATCCTTATTATGTCAGGATAAGATGGTTGAGGTGTAGAGGTTGAATCTTGATGACTCTCCTTGATATACTGAAAGTATCTTCCCAGCATGAGCTTCAGCTCATCAAAATCAGACTTCTTCACTGATTAATCTTTCAAATATCTGAATTCTTTACCTAAAGATGTGATTAACCCTTCAATATCTCCCTTAGAAACCAAATTTTCTTGAACTTCTCTTAACTAATCTTGAAGTGCCTTAAAACTAATCTCTTGGAACTGTAGAACTGATGAGATCTTTATTGTATTTCCTTTAAATTTACAATTATTGTCTTAGAGTCTGATTTTGATCATTTACTTGATTAAAACTATGAACCAAATATTCATTATCTCTTTCCAATGAGTCAGAAGACTCGGTGGATTGATCTCTGGTTTATTTAATTTCTATCAAATCCAAACTTGGATCTTCCTCCTCTATTAATATAGATTCTCCTACATTAACCTAATCATAATTAACTAAATAAATATTTATAAGAATATATTGATCATTATTATGATCAATTTCACTGGATTGATCATCTCCTTGAGAAACATCTCCAACATTTCTAGTTACATGATCCTCCTACTCTGCAAATTATTCTTCTCTATCTTGGATAACTACCACTAGATTTGAAATATTTATTGAAAATATTCTTCTCTAATGAAGACTTTCCTCATCAATTCTATATTCTACTTCTTCATCAGCCCTTGGTATTATAGAACCAACAATAGGTAACTGCTCCCCCAGAGCTCCAACCATCAACTTTTCTTATTCTTCTATACCAATTGGAAGAAGATGATTTCAAGATTCACTAATGAAAAATCATAGTTTTATGATAGTTCCAGCATTGAGAATATTTTTTTGATGACATATCTGGATAAAAGATATGTCTCTTATCTTTCCTATCCTTGGCAACAACCGTGACAGAATCCTTCTATAGGGGTAAAAACCCATCTTTGAATCTTTTTGATAGTAATGACTTGGATACCTTAGCATGTATCTATTGAAGTTAATCTTAATATTGTTCAAGAACAAAAATTGAATATACATATCTTAATAAATGACTTTCTCTATCTATCCTCTCCTTGGAAAAATTCTAGACTAAATGAATTTCATCATGACTCTTTGATCAGCATTAAGATCTATTGTTATCATTTTCTTAACATTTATAATTACAAAAATAGAAATCATGATATCCTATGATATTTAATTCTCATATTCTATATTTCTTAAATAAAAATTAAATTACCCCTCAATGGGACAGAACAAAATCGTAGCAATCTAAACTAAAGAGATAGAAAACTCATCATGATGGATCTTAGACAAAACTGCTTCTTCAATAGATCTAAAAATAAAAGAATCATTTTGAAAAAACTCTTTCACTTACGTATCAAAAACAAAAGGTGTATTACTATCACCAAAAATGAATTCTAAACCCTGAAATATTATACCATTCTTTATTGATATATTCATTTGATTTATCCAATCGAAATCGATTAACTTTCCCTAAATAGGTTTATAATACTCCAACGGACGAATAGGTTCTCTTGGGCCAACATCATCAACTCTTCCTAAAGTTTCCATTTCTTAATGTTTTTCAATTGAAGATTCGACAATTTAGGATTTTGGTAAATTGGAATGATATATTCTCTGAAAAGTGAAGAGTCCTGAAGAAGAAGAGTGTGAGAAGGTAGACGGTTTTCTCACACCGATTGAGAATGTACTCATTACTTTTTAATTTGAAAATACGAATAAAAAAATTAAAATTAAATTATCTTTAAAACCAATAAATATGTAACTGAAAAAAAATATCAATAAATAATATAATACAACATAAAATTTTTACTTGAAATAAAAATAGATAGATTAAGAACAAATTAATAAATATTTATTTCAAATTCAATATTCCTAACTCCCCCTAAACAAAATCAAAACTTGCACTAGGGAGTTGTTTAGTAAAAATATCAGCTAATTGATATTGATTATTAAAACATTATAAATATATATCTTTTTTAAGAACATTATCTCTTATAAAATGATGTCTCATATCAATATTCTTAGTCCTAGAATGAATTATAGAATTTTTTTAAATATTTATTGTACTGGTATTATCACATAAAATAGGTATAATATTAAAATTTAGTTCAAGGTCTAGTAGTATGTTTTTAATCCCCAACACTTCTGCACAGAAACTTCTAGAATAAACATATTCTACCTTGTCTGTTGATAGGGAAATTGAGTGTTTTTTATTACTCGCCCATGATACTAAAGAAGTGATAGTTTCCTGAGCTTCTTTTTAAATCTAATATACAACCTCCAAAGTTAGTATCTAAATATAAAATTGAATTAAAATCATAATTTTGGGGTAAATAAGAGCTTGAAAAATGGTTCCTTTTAAATATCTAAAAAATGATTTCACAGTAATAATATGGGATTCTTTTGGATTTTATTTAAATCTAGCTCATAAATATTTAGAAAACATAATTTTTGGTCTGATACTAGTAATATATAATAAACTACCAATAATACCTCTATATAACTTGTTTTCAACTGGTTTTCTAGCATTATCCAAATAAAGTTTTATATTAATACACATAGAAGTTGTATAAGTCTTATTGTTTTCAGGTCCAAATATTTTCAGTAAATCAATAATATATTTATTTTGATTTAAAAAAATTCCATAATCTATTTGATAAATCTGAAATCTTAAAAAGAAATTTAACTCTCCCACCATAATCATTTCAAATAATTTTTTCATTAGTTTTTAGAAATCATTATAAATATTTTTATTTATTGAACCAAAAATTACATCATCAACATAAATTTGTACATATAAAATATTATAACAAACATTTTTCTTAAAAATTGTTGTATCTTCCAATCCAATAGTAAATTCATTTTTCATAAGAAAATAATTAATATTTTATACCAAGCTCTAAGTGTTTGTTTAAGGCCATAGAGAGATTTTGTAAGTTTAAAAATAGAATTTGGTTTATGAGGGTTTTCAAAACCCATAAGTTGTTCAACTTAAACTTCCTTCATTAAATATCCATTTAAAAGGTATATTTAACATCCATATAATATAATTTAAAATTATTATGAGATGTATAATCTAAAAGGATTTTAATGGATTCTAATTTAGATAAAGGGGAAATGGTTTAATCCTAATCTATAAATTATTCTTGATTATATCCTTTAGCTACTAATATAGATTTATTTTGGGTTATGATCCCTTGATCATCTTGTTTATTTCTAAAGACCCACTTGGATCCTATTATTGGATAATTAGATGGTTTTTCTACTAATTTCAAAACTTCATTTTTCCTGAATTAGTTTAGTTCTTCTTACATTTCTAACATCCAAATCTCATCTTATAAGGTTTCCTTAATAGATTTAGGTTCTAACTGAGATACCAAGGTAGAAAATTCAGCTAGGTTTCCAACATTTATTCTAGTTCTAATTCCAGTGTCTAGGTCTCCTATAAAAATTTCTAAAAGATGGTTCTTTAAAGTTCTAGACTGTCTAGGAAAGATACTTTCTGGTTCTTTAGTTTCATGTTAATCTGTACTAGACTTAATTTTATTAATACCATTTTCAAAATTATTTTTCGTGGCTTCAAGTCTGATGTTGTCAAATGAGTCAGTAATCACATCATTTTCATATTTTTCTTTAATAAAAGGGTCACTTTCATCAAACTTCACATGAACTGATTCGTCAACAATACTTGAATTTTTATTAAACACTCTATAGGATATAAAGGTATAATACTATCCTAACAATATTCATTCATCATCTTTTAGATCAAACTTATCAAGGTTTTCCTCAGTATTCAAGATATACACCTTGTATCCAACTACTTTAAAATACTTTACTTTATGTTTTTTGTTATTCCAAAGTTCATAGGGTGTCCTTTTAAAAATTGGTCTTATTAAAACCCTATTCATAATATAACAGGCTATGCTTATAGATTTTCCCCAAAAGTACGTAGAAATATTGTATTGATTTAGCATAGTATTTTCCATTTATTGAATAGTTATATTCCTTATTTCAAAAATTCCATTTTGTTAAGGTGTTCTTGGTGTAGAGAATGTGTGTTTAATTCCTAGGTTTGATAAAAAGGAATTAAATTCTGGTTTCTCAAATTTTTCAACATGATTACTTCTTAATGAAATTATTTTAAAACCCTTTACATTTTTGAATTTTTTTTAAAAGATTTTAAAAACAATGAATATTTCACTTTTGAGTTTTAGAAAATATACCCATATAAATCGAGAGTAATCATATATTAAAACATAGAAATATAATTTACCATCAAAATATTCTACTCTAGATGGTTAAAAAAATCCATGTGGATAAGTTCTAAAGGTTTAGTTGTAGAGTTTTTTTAATCAATTTGAAAGAATATTTTTGTTGTTTGCTAATTTGGCATGCATCATCGAATATATCATTTTCAAACTTAAGACTAAGAAAATCAAAAACTAACTGTTTAATTGATAATTTATATAAATAATATATATTGTAATGTCTAAGTCTTTTATGCCAAATCCATGACTCATTTTTCTTAGCAGTTAAACAATTCATTTTCTATTTACACGGGTAATTTAAATCCAAAGTATAAACATTGGCAGTTCTTGGTTCTCTAAATTTAAGCATTTTATCTTTGAAAATTGAGTAGAAATTTTTATAGAAATAAACATAAAATCCATAATCAAAAAGTTGAGAAATACGTATCATGTTTTTCTTTAGCCCTTGAAAATATAGTAATTTTTTTATTTACATAGACTTTAAATCTCCAAAAGTTCTAACTCCAATAATTATTTCCATTGCATTGTCACAAAAAGTGGTTAGATCTCCATCCATATGAGTCAATGTATAGAAATTTGATGAGTCTCCACTCATGTTTAAAGAATATCCACTATTCATATACCATATAGTATTTTTGTTCCTGTGGCCTTTTCCTACAAAATAATTTAAAAACATGTTTGTTTTGGTACCCATATCTTCTTGGGTCTAGTAGTGTCATCAAGCAAAGATCTGAGAATTCAGATCTTCCTTATCCTTCCATAATTTATATTACTTTATTCAGACATAATTTTATAAATAAAATCATTTTTAATACCAATGATTTTAGGATTTATAAAATAATATTTTTTAGTGAAATGGCCTTTTTTCTATAATAATAGCTTGTAGCATTTTTTGAATTTGGAACAAAATAATTCTTATATAATTTATATTTTTCAACCTTGATTCCTATTCCAAATATTTCTCTTTTAATAACATTATTTCCAAGAATATAATTTAAAACTTTTTATACTTTAGTAAAATTAATTGCAGTACTCTTATAAGATTCTAATTCATCCTATAATTTTTTAATCCTTTTCTCATGATCAATATATTTTGTTGTTGATGGATTGGATTTTTTAACTAGTTCTTGGTTTTGTTTTATCATGGTATCTCTTTTACCTATAATATCATTGTGAATATTTTTCAATGAATTATTCTTCTTTAATAAAGAATAATATTTCTCTTCTAAAATTGAATAGTAAGAAACTAATTTACCATTTGAGCAACTACCAATTTCAGAAATAGAGGATTAATTGTATTATACCTCTTCTTCTTCCTTTGCTATAAAGCACATGATGGATTCAAATTTTTGTAGCTCTTTATCTGAATTATATTTTTAGGAGCTACTGGAGTCTTCAGATATACTCCACATAGCCTTCATGGATATTTTCCTTTTATACTCATAGTGAGAAGTTTATTGATAATTCATTTATATCTTTCTTCTTTCATCTTTCATTTGGGGGAAATCAGGTCTGATGTGACCCAATTTTTTTCATTCATAGGATTTTACTTCTATAGGTTTTTTCATCCTTCTTAAAGGTTTTTCTAAAGCTTATTTTATTCTTGTAAAATCTACTGAATTTTATGGATAGTTGATCTAGTTCCATTACAGAGTCTAAAGAGTCTAAATTTTTGTCGGTTTTGACTTATTGTTTTGATTTTTGGTTATGTATATGAGATATTAGTTTAAGATTAATATTTTATCTTTTTACTATAATCTTGTGATATTCAACTTCATCTTTCATCTATGCTTCATATGTCATCAATTTTCCAATCAGTTCCTTTATAGTTAAATTCTTTATAGGTGATTATTGTCAGATATCCGTAGATATTCCATTCCATTTAAAGGGAAGTGCTCTGAGTACTTTCAGTTCTTGATCATATTGACTTATGGGATCTCCTAAGGAAGTAATATTGTTGATAATATCTGTTAAAATTTAATTCATATATGTGATTCCATCACCATCAAACATTCTAAAGGTGTCAAAATTTATCTTAGTAGTAGCATATCTCATTTATATAATATATATTTTTCCTTCATAAGAAACTGTAATATTTTTTCCACATATCATAGGTAGTAAGACATTGTGATAGATGATTGAACTCATCTAGTCCAAGTCCATAGATAATTACATTCATTTATTTTGAATTGATGTCATACTCAGCTTCTATTTTTGCAGTCCAAGTCTTTGGTTTTTCAAAAATCGCATAAGGATTGATGATATTTGAATAAAATTATAATCTAATACTCTTCAGATAGATCATAATTCTTTATTTCTAGAACTCATAGTTGTCACCATTAAAGTATGAAGCATGAACCATAAACATTCCTTCTTTTGGATCATCCATTGACATCTGCTTTGTATAGACCTTGTTCTTTTCATCTTTCTATATCTGTATACCAAAGGATCACCTCTGATACCAATTGGTAGGTTATACAATACAAAGTAACATAAGAGGGAGGTGAATTATGACTTTTAAAACTCTCAACTGATTCATGTTTGTAAACCTATTAGCGATTTTTTCAGATATGCATCATTCTCTTCTATAATGATATGAGCAGTGGATAAACAGAAAGAATGCCCAGCAATTTTATAGTAGTCTGGGGCATAAAGATCCCCTAGTCCACTCCACCAACTCACTCTCTATGAGATTGTTGAATTTAAATAGCTGATTCCTCTTATCACAATACATTCAAATCCACAACTAAGTACAGGAAATTGACACCTTTACAACAAGGATAAAACAGATCCTTCTAGATCTTTAATAAAGAACAGATTATCCATAGCTTAATAAAAGAAGCTAACACTTCACTATAACTGAGTACGAGTAGTTGAAACTCCACAACTGAGTACGAGTAGTTGAAACTATGATAAATCATAAAATTTTGGGTTTGAAGTCCTTAAGGATTTTGGTCCACCCATTCCTTAGGGTTAGTAGGGATTTCGGGCCACCTTTAAGGCCCTCGGTCCACCTCAAGGCCTTCAGGCCACATGTAATTTCCCCCGACACACTACAAAAAAGAAGCAGCCCTAGAAGAGGATTCAGAGCAGCTGCACTCACCAGAGAAGAACCAAATGGATTTTCAGAATGAGAGGGTATAGCTATGCCATTGGTACCCGCATGTGCTTTCACGGGAAGCCTAGCCAGACGGTCATGCAAAGGTGGAGAGCTACTATCATGACAAAGATGCTGGGGAGGGGCAGTTCCTTGTAGATAGTCTGGATGAATTCCTTAAGACCTTGGGGTCATGCAATCTCTTAAGCCTATGGGCCTTGTAATCTCTGATCCTACGGGCCTTCTAAGGGTTCCCCCTCATCCCTTGAAAGGGGGTTATAAAAAATCAATAAAAATGAAGGCCTTTGGGCCATTCGGGATAATAAAAGATATTAACAAGAATATAGTCATATGTGTGAATATTATATCACAGGTAATTAGAAATTATACATTGATAAAATATATAGAGAATATATCTTGATACAGTATACCTGATTCAAGAAAAATTCCAAATAGAATGTAGAAATTCAAAATTTGATTTGAACAAGGGATTCATAACTTCCCTTAAGAATCGGAGTGATTTTATCCATTAAATATAGTTTTATGAATATTTCATGAAAATAATTGAATCATCATGTATCACTGTTAAAGACTGTTGCATGAATCTTGAATAAAAATATCAGTTTTAAAACTCAGTTGATGAATACTAAAACATAGGGTTCATTTTCATAGCATAGGGTTCCTTTAGGTAGTGTAGGGTTACTTTGCATTACGTAGGGTTCCTTTGTGTAGCATAGGGTTCCTACCAATATATAGTTCCTTAACCATAATTTCTTCTGTGGGAAACTTAGAGAAAAAATGTAATGTAGGGATGATGATCCATACAATCATCCTTTCATCATAAAATTCCAAAAATAGCATTGATTAACCATACGTTCAAACTCCCAAACATATGGTATGAATAGTGATTCTAGATTCCAATGTAGGGTTTATATTTCATACATTCTTCATTCACCGAATGTAGGTTTTCTGATCCATATGTGAACTATTCAGCATAGCTTAGGGATGATGATCTATACATTCATTTACCGAACACAGGGTCTGAACATTGTTTTCATAACACATATTGTAACTTTTCACTTCATCAAACATATAAATAAAAACATGATATATATTCCTAAAATATACTTAATGAAAATTTATTAGAAAACAAACAAGGGTATTTGTGAGCATCAAAATCAACATATAATACTAATTATTATTGAGAAAATACATGACCAACGATTAAATCCTCCCTTTGAATCCCAACTTAGACAAACAGTATTAATGGAAACGAATCTCTTCACCTACAAAAAAATAAATGAATACTCTTAGTGGTATATTTCTCCTTTGAATGAAAAAATTTTCCCCTCTATAATATAATGACTTTAAAGCATGATTTTTAAAACAAAAGGATATATACACTATAGAATATAGACTGATATTATCAAAATTAAAAAATTCACTATTTCAATATGAATTAATGTCATAAGTATTAGAAAAAATATATTATAATCTTTTATAAAGATAAACCAGTTAATCATAAAGGAATTTAAAAACAAATTTCAATTATTATATTTTATGATGAATCTCAAGGTTAAAATATAACACATTGATTGTTCCAATAAGATAAATTTTTAGATTAGAAACACGATCATGAAATATAAAAGCTTTAATTTTAACGAATCTATCTAAAAATAAATAACCAGTGTGTTTAAAAAAACGAATCGACATAAAAAATTACAAAAGATAATTTTAAAGATAAATAAACATTCCAGTCTACCATAATGATGGCTTAATATTATGTTTTAGAAGATGGTTCTAGAGAATTTACTTTGAAAAAGAATTATCATCTATTAAAGTTAATGGAAACTAAATTAAATATAATACACTAAAAGTTTATCCAAATAAATTAAACTCTCCCTTAATAAATGGATTTATACATATAAAGAAAAACATTTAAATTTAATAAATCACAAAAATTCATTAAAGAAATCAAAATTATACAAACTAATCAAAAGTTACTAGGTATCGGATATAGAAACTTAGTTTTTGGCACACAACAACATCACTTGATCGGATATTATGTTTGATGAATATATAATTTATTAGGTCTAAAAATAGTTTCGAATAGATCCTTTTTTACCCAGGACCATCCTTCCATTTTATGTTCAATACAAATAATTTCTTCTAAAATATTTTCTCGATGATGTCTATGATATTTAAATTTTTTCAAAGAGAATATGTTTTCAAGTGTTATCCTCTTTGATACTTGGTAGAAAATGGGGGAACTACTCATCAAAAAATATTTTTCATGATAATGATGACCTTCAGTAGATTTGTTTTTATTCTGGATGTTTTTATCTTAGGTATCAACTTTCTATATATTTTCCCAAAGGAATTCCTTTGCATATTAAAATTAGTTATAAACTTCTTAAAACATTAAACTTATAACTTCAACTTAATATTTTCATTCCTATCTTATGGGGAACTTACTAAGACTATTTAAAAATTCAATTCAATAGTTAACTTAGAAATTTATCTTTTAAATTCATTAAACCCATTTATGAGCTTAATTTTCTCCTTCTTCACATTATAAGTTTTAACATCTTTTTTTTAACTCAATAGTAATATTTGAACCATCTATTTTAAATCATCCAAATCTGAAGATAGCTTAGAAACTTCATTCCTTGACTTAACAAAATTTAAAAATAGCTTATAACTTTTCTCCATTTCTTTATCAAATTCAATTTTTAGTTTTCTACACATTATATGTTGGTTCTTGGAACAATGGAAGTATTTATCGAGGATGATCCCAACTCATATAAATTCATACTAGAAGGATCATTTACATATTGTGAAAGACTTAAACGCCATGACCAATAAATTTTTTCCAATCGAATATTAATAATAAAGGGAACCAAAACAAATAGAATATATTTTTCACATTAATTTTATAATCAATTTAATTAAATCGAAAGAAATATTTCCTCATTATTGAGATATTTCTTCATAGTATATGTTGATCATCCAAAAACCCAATTCACTAATCTTTCATTGCTCTTGTAAGATCCAAGTGTAGAATCCCTCTAGTAGGGATTCACATTTTCTCCTATGATCTCTAAATTACAATGATGAATTAATTGGTACTAGAGTGCTCTATTGATCATATTACATTGTTCACCTTGATCACTTCACATCTCTTTAGTATTAAAAAAATTATATTGATATTATCATTCTTAAGTGAATGTGAGAAAGAAAATAAGATTATAGGGAGTAATTTTTTGTTCACCAAAAATTCTCTATTAAGCTCTTAAAATGTATTATAGATCTATTTATAGACATAGGTTTAGGGTTTTTAATTTAAATAATTGGAAAATTTTCTCTTAATAAAATTTTATACTCATATCTAACTATAACACCCTGAGATTTTATGACATATTTATTTTTAAATAAATCTGATCTCTTCGACAGCTTGCGATATATGAAACCCCAAGTCTAAATGAATCACAATATATTATATCATTATAAATTATTTGTTAAATTGGTAGGTATGAATAGGACTAAAAAAATTATGAAAATTATATGGTTCACATATTTATAAAATAAATTTATTAGTTATCAATTGATTATAAGTGAAACTAAAAATCATTTGAAAGTGAATGAAATGTTTTTCTAAAAACATCTTTTGTACGTGCAATGTGTTTTTTTAATATACTAAATTACTCACTATTAATGACTTATTTTAATGAAATTAATATATTATATATTCAATAAAAAAATATCATTCATCTAACATTTTTTCGAGACATGGGATAATAATAAATTCAGTTTTATGCTTAAAAACTGAATTTTTCTCACAATCGTTTCAATGTGTTTTCCACAGTTATTTTAAAATTAATTTTTTCCACTTTTATAAAAGTTATTTTAAAAAATTAAATTAATTTTTTAAATAAAATTTTTAAAATTATCTTAGATTTAAGTTTTGTGAATTTCTCAAAAAGATTAATTTTTCGATGAATCGTGACAAATAATAATTTTTTTTAAAAAAATTATTTTCGATTAAATCATTTAAAAAGTTGATTTTTATTTTAAGTAGTTTTAAAAATAAAATTAGTTCAATTATATAATTATTTATCCAATTTAGGTCATTGTAATAATTTTTATTTTGAATTTTGATATAAAAAGTTTTTATACTTAAGAAAACTTCTTCTTTGGAAAACCATTTTTCATCACGTTTATGGGTTTAATTTTAAATTAAATTCTACCTATTCAATGAATTGAATTTTAAAAAATAGATTCCATATTTAAAATAATAATAATTAATATTATTTAATAATTTTTACTTAATTCTTCATCATAAATAATTGTAAAAACAATAAAAAATTAATTACCATGGTTAAGGTTAAAACGTGGTTTTTCTCATTACATGTGCTTGTGATAAAGTTAATTTTACAAAAACATTGTTTTTTTATTTGTTACATTGGATTTAATGTTTATAATTAGGGTGTCCGAATTATATAGTAAGGTTCATTTTAGTTTTATTCCTAAATGATAAAGTACCTTGGTAAAAAAACTAGTTATCGTGGTGAAAACTAAAATAGTAAAAGTAATTAACCTTAGAGGTAAAGGGAATAACCTGTTTAAAACATGTTTCTTTTTTAGTGGTGGAGGTGTGGATCAATATTTTATTCCCTCCACTTCATTATTTATCAATTTTATAGGCACCTGGTATGAGATAGACTTCCAATTATTGAATAGTTTTGGGTATTTACAAAAATGTCACTCCTCACTTATAAAATAGAACATATTATCCGCTTTTATTTACGCTTAAAAAGAACTAGTATTATCCCCCATTAAATTTCATAGGATATTAAATTTTATGACTATCTCAAATGGTATCATGGTTAGAAATACTTTCATTGTTTTGTAACAATAAAATAAATAGGAATATAAATATAACAGAATCTACAAAAAAATAAATCTTACCATTGTTTCCAACGCTTTTGTCGGGGCGTGCGCATCTGTCTGCAGAGGACGCGCAACTTTTTCCCCACATTCCCGCTTTCCAAAGGCGTGAGGAATCCATTCCTTATTCAGGGAAATTTTCTCCTTGATCGAAACAGGATGATGGGATGTGGTTCTTCCTTCATTAGATTCCTCCTCAGAGCTCGCCACCTAGTTCGGGTCTCCCTTATAGATTTAATATGTTGTTCGTGAAACTCTTCCTAGCGTCATATCTTCATGGACACCAGTTAATTACAATGCTTCTGTCGGGACATTCCAAGGGGTCCGGTTAGGGAAGCAACCTTTAGTCAGGGGAGTAGTCACGTTGGGCATCACTGGCGTGTCTGGGTGCTAGGACACTAGCGCATTTGTCTTATGTACCTTATTTCAGGGCATCTCAAGGGTGAGGAAGCCTGAGGCATCCCACATCGAATGCGGGGAATAATATTCCATGGTCATGTATCTAAGGTTTTCCTTAGCTTCCCATGTTTAACACAGGGTTTTCCACGAGTTTAACGTTCAGCAGAGACGGATTAGGCAGATCAAAACACTGACTAGAGTGGATCAATTGGGAGAACCCCCTGGAGGGAACACTAATGTTTGGGTCAACATATGGTTGAGGACATCTGGTGATATTAAAAGGGCCTCGAGGATGGAAAGCCTCACTGGGATGTGGGTAAGGTTCTTGAGGACGTCATATTTCTATGCCAGGAAGGAACTTCTGCTTGCAGGAGGCTGCTTAGTGATAGGAGGCATGGCAGGCCCTGCCGGCTAGGCCGGTGGCTGACCGGTGCTGGGCATATCCCGTTGTTCACTAGTCGAAGCCCGAAGAGTAGCTTCTAGATGAGGAACTGAAGACTGAGATCAGCTTGTAGCAGGGAGAGGCTGGTCACAGCGTGGTCGAGGCATCTCTGCCTAATCCAGTAGCACAAACGGTGGTGGAGGCGGGCCTGATGACACTGGATAAAAAGGCTAGGCATGTTGAGATCTACATTGGGCATGTTGTCTGGTCTCAATGGCATTCACGGCCTAGATGGAGGTGCCAACTGATGTGCCCCGATGACCCATATGGTCATGGATCCACTGACGTTGGCGTCAGCTGAGGATGTTGGGGAGGTTCGCCTGGCACTCTTCGTCGTCGGGAGTCAAATAGGGATTTACCAAATCCACGGTATTAACTGAATCATACCCTTGACTATCACTTGAAGACTCATCCATCAGTGGGCAGATTCTGGGGGGAATCCCCATATCAGGAGGCATGAAGTCACCGAGAGTGCAGTATGATGATGGCATTGGCGGGGCACATTTCTTTCCCTTGAGTCGTCGATGCTTTCTCTTCTGGGAAGAGGTCGGCTGAGATGATGATGCAGAAGTAGTGGTCACAAATTCCAAAGGATCCAGCTGATTCAGGCATGCATGAATGATACCATGGACACAAGAAACCATTTTTGATAGTCATCCAGTCATCATAATTCTGGGACTCACGGTTAGAAATCTTCTTCCACTCGCCTTCGCTGTCGCTACTGTTGTATGGCCTTGCAACGATGCATGCCACTTTTGCGGGGTCTGGGCCCAGCCTGACTATGTTTTTATCGACCTGGTCTTGAACCCTGTCTTTAAACATATAGCACTTCTTGAGGGTGTTCCCTAGTATCCAATGATAGGGGTAGTATTTAGGGCGATCTGTGAGGTTCGCCTCCTCTGGCCTTCTGCACTCAGGAAAACGTACAATCCTTTGTTCCAAGGTACTTCGGAAGTAGCTGGGGACCTGATTATCATTGAACAAATAGGTTTGGTTTCTTCTATTCATAACGGGGGTCTTGGAGCCTAGCCCAGACAATGAGATGGAGGAGGCTATCGAGGAGGCAGAGCCTGGATGTCCCGCCAAAGTTGTGGCGGTACATTTTGCGAGGGAACCTTTCAATTCTGAGGTGGACACTACTGAGCCAAAGGCCGCACTCGAGGTGGAGGGCCTCTATGAGGCTGCGGGCCTGGTTCCACTAGTAGCAATTCTAGTTGCCTGGCGGATTATATTTGGGCCACTGTGGCGGGCTCAGCTCTGGCAGGCCTCCTTGCAAGAATTACAGTGGGAAACGGACGGGCCTGGCTGGCCTGTTGCAGGGCTTCTTCCAGGCACTAGGCCTTATCGGAGAAGTCTCGAAACCATCCAGGGTAGTTTTGGGTGATCAGAAAAGGAACTAGTTCTGTCTTGACATACCCTACGCACATCTTTAGTAATTTCTCCTGAGTCAGTGGAATGTCAAAGGAGTATGTGAGCCCCTTCCATCAGGTGATAAAGTTATAGACTCACTCATAAGGAATTTTCATACACTTCAAGAAGTCTGCGATGCTCGTTTTCTGGGTGGTAGAGCTAAACTGGTAGAGGAATTTCCTGCGAAGGTCCTCCCAGCTGGTTACGGATCCGACGGAGAGCTGGTTGTACCAGAAGAAAGTCGTCCCCTACAATGTCTAAACAAAATAGTGAATCTTGGCAGCCTCCTGCTGCGCTGGAGTCCCTAACATAGGCCCATACCTTTAGTTGAAGTGGGCCAGGTGGTGCAGTGGGTCCCCCATCCCATTAAAGGTGGAGAAGGTGGGATTCCCGAAACCCGGAGGTGCCGGAATATCATCCACTCATACTGGGTATGGCTTACCATCAGGTGGGATTTCCACCTGTCGTGTTTCCAATGCCTCAAAGTGGTCTAGGAGTGTCGCTATAGGATCATTTGGGTTTGGGTCCCTATCTTGATGGGGATCCCTAACCACGAGTGCGTTGTCAGGTTCTTCAACACGTTACATAGGCCAAGCGGCTCGTGGAGCGACTGGCGGCATGACCCTCGAGGAAGATGGAGGATCCCGAGTTGGGTCCTTTGGATTGTCGCGCCATTTGGGAGGGTTTGGAAAGACATACCATGCCCCCTTACCATAATATCTGGCCTCAACCATTTCTTCTGGGGTAGGACGGTCGAGGACACCTAGAGGTAGCTCACTGAGGGGAAGTTGTTCTTGCCCCTATTGTACTGGCCTAGGATCATTGTAGTCCAGCTGTCGCTCTGCAGTGCGTTCAGCCAAGAGTTCATCGACCAACTTTTTCTTATGGGCGAGTTTTTGGTGCAATGTGTCCTTCTCAGGGTCTTCCTCTGTCTTCTACATTGATTCGTATGGGTTGGAATGTTTGGAAGCTCCGACGTGCTGTTTATCGTTACCATAATTCCTGCTGAGTACCAATGCCTCGGTGGGAATATAGATACCAAGTATACTCCTCTACTGACGAGTCATCCTCCCTGATGGTGCCAATAGTGGTGGCACGCCCTCAGGGGTAAATCTCCATTGAGAAGCTCCATCTCGTCCTCCTCGTCCACTATGTCTGCCATGTTGACTGTGACCCTTCCTGGGGGCATGTCCTCGATATCGCCTAACAGGTCGGGCTACCACCAGATAGGACTGAAGATGAGGGCAAAATACTTCCCCCATCCATGGACTTGCGCGTGGGGCGATGTCTCCTTGATAATCTTGCAGAGTAATTTGAAACTCTGAATTCATTGCTCTTGGACGGCCTTATGGCGGTCTGGTGACTCGGGGCGTTGGGCCACTGGGAGCGCAGCCAGATCGACCAGACGACATTGCTTGCCAATGTCTTCAAAATGTGCTTGGCTCCAAGTATAAACCACTCACTGATAACAAAGGTGAAAGTGCATCATCCAGAGGGTCTGGATGAAACATTCAACCTCCTCTGGGGTGAGGGATTTCGGTGCACGAAAATTTGGCATTGCCACGGGCCAGAACATCTTGGGGAAGTGGTCTGCTACGAGGATGTTCCATAATCTCCTCAGCTTATATTTAGGGTCCGGACCTTCATTTCCCCACTCTTCAACAGGGGGAGTTTGGGGAACTGGCAGCGGTACTAAGGAAGACCACTGGGACGGCAGGCTGGCCGGTGGAGAGTATGGTAAGCAAGCTAATTGGCCGCCAAATCTCGGGTTGTCCTCCGAAGAGTGTAGTGACCTGGCCGCTACATCGAGATAAGATGGGCTGATGACCGTAGTTCCTAGTTCGGTGATAGTTCTACTGGTGATGGGTCGCATTGCTGCTCACCCACCATTGGTCCCCAAAATAGCTCTCTATGATCTCTTGTTGAGGTAGAGGGAACTTCTGGTGACGACGATGGCGATTACACAACTGTAACCTACGGGGTTTCAATATTTGCATCTTTCTGGAAATACCTTTGGTGGGAAGCGGGAATCCTATGGACCTCACATTCCGGGAGTAATAGGTTGATGCACCTTGTCCCCGCCCCAGCCCTTGAATCGACTAAGTGAGAGGAGGGTTCTCATGTTGAGTCGTATTCCACATCAGAGTCTGAGAACAGACCAGTTTGATCTCCGTCCAGGCCTTCATGGAATTCCACTTATGGCAGCGATGGCCTGCCTTCCTACCCCTGGATGGCTCCTCAGGATAGTGTATATTTCTGACACGGGTTCATTCAGTCGTACAGGTGATGGGGCAGAGAGGGTTTCCACCTGAGAAAGTCGGGGTGCGAAGAGCACTATGAAAATGTCAAATGGGACATGGTTAGGACCTCTATGGGTAGAACTAGAGTGGTCAAGACCTCTACTGGAACTGGCAGAAGCATGGGGAGGGCCTCCATGATTGTTTTCCCTGGTGACCTCAGTATAAGGAGGGTCCTTTTACTAGGCTAGTTGAACACGGGTAGGACCTCCATGCTGTGCATGGGTGAAGCAAGGCTGACCTTCATCCCTCTAGTTGATGAGGCGAGAAGGACCTTCACAAACTACTGAGAGGACATGGGGAGGATCCCCGCATTTAAGAGAGACCGGATGGGAAATGTCCCTACACTAGTGGTCAGGGGCAGGAGGAATGACTCCATACCCAGTGTAATGGGCACGGGAGAGGCTTATGTGTTGAGTATCATTGCCACGGGGAAGACCCTTATTCGGATTGCGGGTGTCCTATGGTGGACCTCCATGCCGAGCCTCGAAGCGAGGAAAGCCCACACTTTCCATGGTAGTGGTATGAGGAGGACCTCCGTACATAGTGGCATTATTACGGATTAGCTCGTGGCAGCCACTATTCATGCCTTTGACCAAGAGAGTCAATCAAGTCTACCCGTGGGGTGGTTGGGGTCTCAATCCTGATCGGGTACATAAGTGACCTTGCTCTTTGTATGAAAGGAACTGAGTATATGTGTCAGCGGTGGCTCGGTCCATAGTAGATGTCGACGTTGACGCCCCTTGCCAGGTGTCCTCCTCAGCTTGCGCCCGACACTAGCGTTGGGTCGGATGAACTGGGGCCAGTGGTGTAGGTACGTAGCTTACCTGCTCTTATTCTAGAAAAACTGGGCGGCGGTGCTTACGCAGCTGGGTGGGAGCCCTTGCTGGGATCCCCTATAATGGGACTCTGACTAGGCTGGTTTGGATGTCACCTACCTCATTAGCGTAAGGAAAGGAGTCGTCAAATTATTCTGGGGCGAGGCTCCCCAAACAGTTGTATGTCAACGTGGGGAGCAGTAGCTCCCTGCGCGGCCCTCGGGGGTGGCATTGGTGGTGAGGCACAGACACCTCCAAGCCTAGTCGGGCCATATCCCTAGTCGGTATTATGCCCTCCTCCTCATAATGCCACATGAGGTCGTTGATTACCCTCTGTTGGATAACCTCAGATGGGGATATGGGGCATGGACGCCCCAGGTCCATGGGTGTAGAGGCCATCGTGGAAGCGGTGGAACCATGCGGGACTGACGCGTTACCGTTTCCCCTGCCCCGGTGCCGGTGTGCAGGAGGTGATCGAGTTCCAGATGTAGCGACCTGATTTCATGAGAGCAGGGAGATTAACTCGTCAGTGCAGAAAGAAAAAGGAATCGATGACCAATGGCCCAGTGCCATCCCATCTTCTATGGATTGTAAAAGGGATCCAAGCTGACAACGTCACAGAATGGGATGTCCAATATTCTACTGCCCCAACTTCTGGTGAGTTTCTTGATAGGCCCGCTATTTTCTTAGCGGGACCCAGTGCGGAATAACTAGATTTGGTGACATGTCAATCCATTGATGCCCCGAATTCTAATAGTCTTCATGTTGAGGAGAAGATATTCACGTCAGGTTCACCATTTCTGATTCTAACTCTTTCGTCGGGGCGCGCGCATCCATCTGCGGAGGACACGCAGCTGTTTCCCCACATTCCCGCTTTCCAAAGGCAGCCGACATCGATTCTTTATTCAAGGATGTTTTCTCCTTGATCGAAACGGGATGATGGGATGTTGGTTCTTCCTTCCTTGGATTCCTCCCCAGAGTTTGTCACCCATTCCAGGTCTCCCTTATAGATTTAATACATTGTTCGTGAAACTATTCCTAGCGCCATATCTTCATGGACACCAGTTAATTACAATTCTTCTATCGGGACATTCTAAGGGGTCTTCTTAGGGCATCAACCATCAGTCTGGGGAGTAGTCACGTTGGGCATCACTGGAATGTCTGGGTGCTAGGACACCGGCATGTCTGCCTTATGTCTCTTATTACAGGGAATATCGAGGGTGAAAATCATGAGGCATCCCACATCAAACGCGAGGAATAATATTCCATGGGCATGTATCTGAGGTTTTTTTCAACTTACCATGTTTAACACATGGTATTTCGTGGGTTTAACATCTAGAAGAGATGGATAAGGATGATCAGAACACTGACTAGTGTGGATCATTTGGGAGAACCCACTGGAGGGAACACCGATGTTGGGGTCAACGTATGGTTGGCTTCCCGATTGCTGTTTAAATAGAACGGAGAATGGGGTGGCCTGATCCCACCGGGATGTGGCGGCTTGGGTAAGATTCAGAATGGATGATGGAAGGTTCTGTGAAGTGGATGGGATGGAATCGTCATGAGGATGACAATGGTTTTGGGCTTGAGACTCGAAGAGGATTCCTACATATCCCCGTGGTAGGGAATCAAATTACATGTAGTTCATCTGACGGCGACTTACCATCGATCAGGGATTTCAACAAATTGTCGTTGGGTGGGGTTTCAATGGATTACTGCTGCATAGGGTCACAAAGGCTTACCACTGGATGGGGTTTCAAAGGCTTACTACTGAAAGGGGTGACAATGGCTTGCCGCTAAATGGAGGGATGACGGCTTACTGCTGAAAGTGGTCCACATTTTAACTTCATGCAGGACGAGGGAAAACTGACATGAAGGTGGTCAGAACGACCAATGGTTGGTGGGCTTGAACCTCCTAGAGGCTTCTTACGTACCTTTCCTTAGAAAGGATCAAAGTCCACATAGTTCTGGATGGTCTGTGGAGCTTACACTCTAGGCTGCCCAGGGTGTTGGTGAACCAACGTGAAGATGGTCGGAACGATCGGGATAGTGGGCTTGAACCTCATGGAGGCTTCCTACGTACTCTACCTTGGTAGGGATCAAAGTCCATGTAGTTTGGGATGTTCTGTGGGGATTACACTCTAGGATGCCTAGGGTGATGGTGAACTGATGTGAAGATGGTCGTAACGACTGGGGTAGTGGGTTTGAACCTCATGGAGGCTTCCTACGTACCCTACCTTGGCTGGGATCAAAGTCCACATAGTTAGGGATGGTCTATGGGGCTTACACTCTAGGCTGCTCAGGATGTTTTTCATGGTCGGTGCTTACTCTAAGCCCACGTGAGTCATGCTCGGTGTGAGAAACAAGAGGCAGCAGAGACCTAACGATCATATCATGAAAGGTGCGTTCATGGGAAGTGCAGTGGGTCTTACACATATTTAGCCGCCCAAAGATAAAATAGGGGCTTACGCATGATCTGCAGCCCTAAGATGGAGATTGGTACTTACTCTAGGATGGAGGCCCGAGTGATGAAAAAGCCTAGCGGGAGAGGGATTTGGAACCGAAGAAAGTAGGGGTCTGGTGTCCATTCCCCCCTGGTCCTTGGGACCGAAGAAGAAAGGATGACCAGGGATGCTGCCTCCTACAAGAAAGCTAGGGGATTACACCACGTTGGTTTCCCTTTCCCCATGGATAGACACCGCTCTGATAAAGAGGATATTATCCCCTGTGAGGAAAGATCTCATCCTCATGGAGACCAATGGGTGTGCATAATGTCCAAGGTGGGGGAACCCCACGTGCGAGGTATGGGGAGAGGTCACAATTTAACATCATGTGTTGAGGACCATGGTGCTTGGCAGTTTAGCATCCTTCAGCTCGGACGAGGTGGGTTTTCTCCACACCCTTAAGACATACATAACTGGTACCCTCTACACCTTGGTGAAGAGAGGGGACAGGCAATGTTGTGGCTAGGGGGTGTCATGGAGCGAACCATTGGGGGTCCACATTAGCGTGGCTATGAGAAAAAGCAATAGCCGTTAGCGTTCCTATGCGAAGAAGCCTGAGGCAAAGCAATGCAACGGGAAGTGTTGTCCAGGGGACATTGAAGTTACTTCATGTGAACCTAGAAGGTTGCACGAGAAATGAGTATATGGAGAAGGTGCTTTGGGCACGGGAGGCACCCGAAAATGATGCCCGTAAGAGGGAAATCACGAGCACATAAGGTGGGAGGCTTGTACACAAAAGGGGATATTGCATGAAAAAGGATCGGGCCGGTGCGTAAATGATTGGCGTGCTCGAAAAAGGGGGGCGGGCCAGTGCACAATGGACTTGCAGGCCTGCAAATGGTAGAGCCAGCGGTCAATTGAGGTGCACGTGGGAAAAAGGCTCGGTCGGCACACATAAGGACTTGGGCGTGCAAAGCGGCCGAGTCGGCATGCAAAAGAAATTATGCGCCGTAGAATTGATCGCGTGCAATTGGAAGGAATTATGTGCAGGGGAAGGGGCTCAATAGGATTCGGGCAAGGATCAAGCCTGAGTGTTCACGTGCAAAGGCGGACCCCCGGGTGACCTGGAGTGAAAAATTCAGTACCTGAGAGCCATCTTTTTTCACGCACATGAGAGATTTCTCATAGGGGAAATGGTTCAAATTCTTCGAGGTAGAAGTAGAAGGGGTGAAATTCTATTTATAGGCCCTTGGGATTGCGGGTCTGCGCAAAAAAAAAGTCAGCGCGAAATATTTTGTGTTGGGTGTCAGCAGTGTGTAGATCAATCGCACGGGGTTGTGGTGCAAAAATGTTTTGCGCCCTCATAGAAAAATCTCATGAATCCCAGAGTTTTTCGTGTGGGGCATATTTTGTTTTGCGAAACTGAGATTTTTTTTCATGCCACCCCTCTGGGCCCCCCGGAATGGATCGTCGGTTCCAAATATGGCTTCGCTTTTTCGTGCCCAAACCTTCCTTAGCCTTTGAGAATTTTTCGGCGTCTACAAATTCCCCCCCCCCCCTCGGAATCAGATCGTTTAGGGGCCGCAAAGGTCGGATTATAAGGGAAATTCTGAGATATAGGACTTTCTGGGGCATGTGCGTGCTTAAAACCGAAGAGGTGCGAAAAACAAAGACAGAGCACGCAATCTGCTTTTCGCACAAGCACGGAAACCACTCTCTGTTCCTATAAAATACCCCATGGGTCCCCCATTCTGTACGGATTTTCTCACGTGATAATCTAGGAGCTCTCATGTGCGATAAATTTTTCTCCGTCTACACGAAAAAAAATGCTTCGGTTGCGCGTACTTCACCGAGGTCAGCCGTCGGTTTACCTGCCATCCCGGGATATTCCATGCCAACTTCTGATTTCTACGTTGGCCGTTAATTTTCCACACCCACCACTAATTTTCTGCATCGGCCGATGATTTTTCGTGCCAGCCGCTGATTTTTCACGCAGACTTCTCAAAACCTTGCCGGCAATACATGGCCACCAATCAGGCTGACACTGAGAGGGAAGTTGCATCCTCTACTCGAAGGGTTGAGATGGTCACCAACCCTAAGGTTTATTGTTCCCAAAGTATCATATCCAACAACCATACTCTCTTCAACATGTTGACACCAGTGCAGAAAGAGTATGCACTATCTTCCAACCTGCCGATATGGGACTTCGGTATCTTGGAAGAGGTACTTGTGCCAAGGTTTGAGGTCGACAGACTGCGGTCATGGGTGACCTGTGAGGATGAACTGACCCGGTATAACATCACCTACAATGTCCATCCTTCTAGAGAAACTAGACATATGGATGTTTATGTCCTGAATCCGAAGACCAGGACCATCTCATGGAGTGACCATGTTGCGGAGAATTTTCCGGCCCTTTACTCAAGCACCTTCTGTCAGAGTGTTACTGAAGAGACCAAAGGCTGGCTACAGGATTGGGATCTGGGGTCTGGAGAAAATTTCACTAGTGAATGGGCCTGGGTGTATTGGGTTCATCAGACATGCGACCAGTTTTGGGCCGAACTGCGGCACATCGGTTTGTTCGAGGCGGTGTGGACGTCGTAGTTTCATTTCTATCACTAGCCTGAGCTCGGGCCAGAGCTGTTTACTCAATAGTCCCCCAATACTAATACCTTCCATCTTCATGATGGGGAAGTTGGAATTAGCCTTTGGGACATTAATTGCATCGGGGGTATCCCTTTTGATGGGCACTAGTACGATGAATTCCTCCTGACGAGGAACATCTAGGGAGACAGATCACGAACTCCTATGATGACATGGAACCTATTGGAGTTGGATAAGGAGAGGTTGGGGGTCAATGATTTTTTGATGGACATCGCTTACAAGAAATGGTTTAGCTTGTTCCTGCAAAAAGATTCAAAGTTCAAGATGTCAGGGTGAGGGAGACGGTGTCCAACTACAGTATAGAGGAGAAAAAGCGGATCGTACTGGAGGATCCTTGAGGCGGGGGACTATCGGTCATGGGGCTTCAGTATAAATGAGATTCGGGACCCGAACGTCCGATATGCTGGGTTTCTTTCCGCATTAATGAGTGGTTGGATCTTTCTGGTGAGGGATGCAAGGATGGGAGTTCGTCCAGCAACCCTGGTGATGGTCGACATAATGGCCTCCAATCAAAGATTCAATCTGGGAGTCCCCATGTGGGCTCGTCTGTATGCCATTTTAGGACATATTTAGAGAGGAGGGTCACCGAGGAGGATCTGTGGCCCCTTACAGATTTTTTATGGTTGGGTCGTAGCTCACTGCGGTGGGTATACCTTCACGAATGCTATTCATCCTCCAGGTAATTTCATGTTACCTTCCTTGCTGATCATCTCTAGGGTCATGCCATTGACACTCAATGAGGAGGGGGTAAAGATCAGGATCAGCAATCATTCCAACTTCAGTTTCATCTCATTCCCCGCCCTGATAGTCCATATGATAGATAATAGGCCAGGCTCACTAGAGAAAAGGGAATACTTCCAGAGCATCAGAGGTGGGGTGCTCTTGGCCCAGATTGATGGGAAGATCTTTTGTGAGCCCTACATGCCGTCAAGGTTCTCCAGGAAGTTTGGATGCCTCTAGAAGATGATGAAGAAGGTGTACACAGATGTTTAGAAAAAGATTCACCCCTGCGTTCTTCTCCAAATGTGGCTGATGTCCACAGCCCAGGGCTCTGGCGACGTCATTACCTTTCCCCCCACCGGAGTTGACGCTAGCCTCTCAACTGAATATACCGAACATTGGGCTATAGCATACCCTGAGGGGATTTTGTGGAAGAGAGTTTGACAACTCAAGGTAGCATGTGTATAACCCGGGTGGCGAGAGAATAGGAAGGGTGTTGTCAGGGAACAAAGGTCGGAAGCTCATCGGGCTACTGGGCCCACACAGGTCGGGACTTCAGCAGTGGGGATGTCGCATGGCGTGGTCGTGCCCTCATATCCAAGAGGGAGAAGAGATCGTGAAGTGTCCAGGGAACTTCCTGGGATGCAGATAAGGTATTTTATTCAACCTTCTCGTGACGCAATCTTCCCGAATCTGTGGTCATCCTGGATGACCCTACGGCAATCGATGAGTACTGAAGCTCTTTGGAAAAAGATATTGCAAGAAAGAATCCAGCTACTGGAGGTCGGACTCATTCGGATTGTTGATAGGGTTAACTTTCATCATCAACATGTGTATCTGACAGCCATGGATTTGTATGCATGCCAACATGGTCAGCACGAGGAGCCATCATTCCTGGTGAAAGTGATGCTCGTCTAAGTGCATGATCTGGAAAATATGATGTCAGAGGATTACAAAAACTATGATGAGCCGGAGGGCGGTGATATGGAAGAGGATGAAGAAGGATAAGGTGAAGGGGGTGAAGGATAAGGAGAGCCTAAAGGTGGAGGGTCTCAAGGGGCATCCCACCAAGGGAGTCTCTAAGAGATTGGAGAGATCACTGGCTCTGATGTAGATATAACTTAGCTGCTTGAGGTATGTCTCATCCCTTGTCTATCCTTTCCCCTAATCATTTTTTCTATCCCTTAATCAAATATCCTTACCCCATTATAGAGCATATCGGCATCGACCAAGGGTCTTCATTCAAAGGGGAGGTGGCACCGAAAGAACAAGGTGGGGAGCCGACACCCATTATTGAGCTAATGAGTGTTGAGGTATCTCCTAAAATGGAAGCCTCTTTAGAGGCTAGAACTCCGGAGTCTAATTCTTTGGGATCCTGTAAGTTCGTTACTTTAATGTTGGTATTTACTGTCGGAGAGCTCAGTTGATCAGGGTGTTCATTGTTTGTGCAGTAATCACAGCCTTGGAGGCTCATCGGGCTGCCGAACCTGGGTCATCCGCCATTGATTCAACTGTAAATGTGTCATCCCATTCAGGACACACTTCTCAAAATGAGCCTGCTCCGGCACTCAGTGAGTGGAGAGAGGTGAACATTAGCGGTACTCATGTTAGGGCGTAGCCGAAAGTCGGTGAGGGAACTACCGAGACTGAGGCGAGAGGGGATGGTCTCCCAGGCATTGAAGAGCCCAACCCCTTGGTAGGGGAACCCAAAGAAGACCCTTCTGCATTTCTCTTGGCTGCCTTTCCCGATTATTGGCCTGCAGACTCCGAGGAGATTGATGACTCGGACTCGTAGGCAGCCGAGGAGAGCCGGATGACATGACGCAACAGGTGGAAATGCATCAAGTGCTTTCTCAGTCAGCCTCAAACGGAATGGCTAAAGTGGATGGGATCACTCCACACCTAGTTGTGCTTTATCTATGTTGGAGGGGTGGATTCTCAATGACTTCATTTGATGGTCTGCGACTTCATCACCGAGAAGTTGCGCGGGAGCAGCCGATGTTTCCCAATGTTGGGAGGAGTCAGGGAGTACCCAAGCATTTCTAAAGGCACAACAATAGGTCTAACACCTTGAAGAATAGATAAAGGAAAAGTAGATATTCATTGCAAACTATTCTGAGATTGTGGAGTAGTTGAGGGCCCAGCTGGCAGACGCCCAAGAGCAACTAGTGGAAGCTGGTCACCAAATAACCAGACTTCAAACTAAACCGGCGTGAGCACGGGATAGGGTCAGTGGATTGCTCTATGGGGCTTCTGATGAAGAAAGAGTCCTTAGGGGCGGGAAGCAATCCTAGAGGCCAACATTCAAAAGGTAGTGGCGCTGGAACGATCCATCCAAGAAGCTGACCCTTAAGGGCCCTGTTTTGGCCAAACTCATAAACTCATTTCTCCTTACAACCTATTGTTCTGAACTGCATGTATGGATGGGTGTATGGATATATTCATTTACTTGTTCATTTGGTTTAATTCATTCAACTACAATCCTGAAACAAATAGTAATCCATTCCTAAGCTCATGTGGGTCGCACCCGATGTGGGAAACAACGGATGTTCGTACTATTACTTCGTTTGAATGTAGGACTGTATACCAAGATTCGGGCACCCAAGGTTCGAATGACCAATTATGATTCTCAGAAAGATAATAGATAGATCTAAGGGGAGAATAAAGTTCTCAAAAAATTCAAATTACCCTTTTCTGGATGTGCTCTTGTGCCCGAACGGAGTAACGCCAGGGGCGCTGGAATAAATCCGAACAGATGGGAATGGAAGGTGTGAATCATGATACCCAGGATTTGGAACACTGTGGGAGTGGCATGAAAATAAAGAATAACTGTTGACCACATTTTAAACACAGTGTCCTTATTGTGTTAGACTGGAATGGGGATAGAAAATGAGGGCCGACTGCTGACCATATTCTCAATGTGGGGCCTGACTCAAAATGACATCCATTAGCCTTCTGAAACATTGACCCAGGAACATAGTCGGATCATAGGCTGGGAATCCAAACTTTTTGGGGGTTCCCTTAGATGCAAAACAAGAAGAGGGTCCGAATAAGGGGCACACAAATCATGGAATTTGGAGTGATGGTTTGTTCGAACAGAATCCAACACTCTTGAAATTACGCCACTGTGGTGGATGCACATTAGATGGGCGCATCAGTCTGATCATGGATCATTATTTATTTCAGAAATGACCTCTCTAGAGAGGGAGATATCTCTCCCCAATGTCATCATGGGGCATCCCAAACTTGTTCAAGGAAAAGTGGCAGTTACATGGTACCCCACAAGGGGTCAGGCCAGGGGGTCGAAAATGAGGAGGAACCGGATTTATGATTCTTGGGGTTGGACCCAAAGCGAAATGACTGGGAATATCTATGTATCCCATGAGGATGGGAATCAATCCATACATATTTTTGGAAGATGTCATGTAGTTTAACATCTTGTGTCAAGGACGTAGTGTGTTCTTAGTTTATGGTCATAAAGCTCGGACCAAGGATTGGTAAGGGATACAAGGGACACATGGTTTGCGGGTCTGGACCTTGCACTAAAAGAAGCGGCATTTGATAAACCATGTTTTTCTTTTAAGGTGGATGGTTTTTTTTGTGAAGAAACAGTCCTAGGATAGAAAGTCTCGGTATCACCACAAGAATCAAGCCATATACAGGCGTTGAAAAATGGTATGGTGTCTGACTGATACCACACATGGTTTCCCCTTGAGTGAGGACATCACGATGCAGTTCCGTTTTTCTTCGTGTATCCAGGATGATAATGTCATAGTTTAGGGTCATGTGATGGGACCAGGTGTGCATTTTAATGTCATGTGGCACATACGTAGTAGATATGAGGCTGAAAGGGGAATGTGCATGGTGTAATAAATCATACCCGACGTGACTGAGGACAAAATCACATACCACACCGTACACAATTCCGAGAAATAAACCTCAGGCCAAGGGGCCAAAATAGAAGTAAGAGGGTAAGGGGTGGGAGAAACTAGCTCCCAAATGAGCTGGACCCGAAAAAGAGACGTCTGGGTGTTCCTACGTATCCCATGAAGATGGGAATCATGTTGTACATAGTTCTAAAAGGTTCCTTTTAACGTCATGTAGGACAAAATGCAATTTAATGTCAAGTAGAACAATAGGTACAATGGACTAGCTCCTAGTAGGGGGTGTATGTGGCATGGCTCTTGCAAACCCGACGTGAATGAGGGAAGAAACCCATACATTCCACACTGCATGGCCCTATAATGGTGGGGCCTAAAAGGCAAATTAGAAGAGATAAATTAGCATAACCAAGCTGGGCCCAAAGGCGAGATGTCTGGGAATTCCTATGTATCCCATGGAATGTGAATCAAGCTGTATGTAGTTCTGCAAAGGAGGAAATGCAAAAAGATCTTAGTTTAGGGTCATAGAACTTGGACCATAGAGAGGTAGGATTATTCCAAGTAAGTGAAGACCTTAACTCGATCCCTAAGATTACGTGAGTAAAACTCGGTGTAGGAAATAAGGGTGGGTAATGTATTTACAATATGTGAAATACATGCAAAGGGGAAATCAGTGGAGCCCTGAATGACTGCCTTATCACGGATTTTTCCTCCTAACGTGTGTATGCAAACTGAGGAATGGTACTAAGAGTTTTGAAGTTCTACTTGGATATGATGAGGTGGAGAAGGATGTGAATCATGTAACCAAAATTTTAGGCTTAATGGGGTTAGCGTGATGATGGAGGATAACTGTTGACCATGTTCGAAACATAGCATCCATATCATGCTAGCCTGAAATGGGGAAAAACAAATGAGCATCGACCGCTGACCATATTCACAATGTGGGACTTGTATCGATTAGTTTCCCAGAACCCTTGGGGACGTTGGCCCGTAATGGTAAGAGGGCCCTTCGGCCAAGCATCAATGCCATTCGGGGGTCCCTTTGGGTGTGAAAGGTGATGGAATCCCTAATGGATGAGAACACAAATCCTGAAAAATGGGTGAAATCATGTCCGAGTAGATTCTGACATTCTAGGTACTAGACCAGAGTACCCATGGTCCAATTGGCGAAACACTAGAGAGGGTCGAGGGGCCCAAATTAAGGGCAGCCGACTCAAAGAGATGAGAGTAGAGAAAGGGAATGAAGGCCACTTTGGAGAGAGAGGTATGCATCATGGTTGTTATAAACCCTACGTTAATGGGGATATAAGCCCATACCACACCGTATACTCCTCTTATGGAAGAACGCAGGCCAAGGGGCCAAAATGATAGGGACATTTCTAAGAGATGGTCCTGGACCAGAATTCTAGAAGTTCGGGCTGTCCTAAGTATCCCTTGAGGATGGGAATCAAGCCACACATAGTTCTTTATAGGAGTAATGTGTGGTTTATCATCATACATTAAGGACGTAATAGGGTAAGATACCCCACATACAAGAGGTATACAACAGGGATAATAACCCGACGTGAATGAGGACATAATCCCATACCACACCATACACTCCAAGTAAGAACTTGGGCCAGGGCCTGAGAAGGCCAAGGGGCCAGAAAAGGCCGAGGCCTGAGGCTGGGCCTCAGTCAGAAAGGCCCAACCAATTTGCGGTTTAACATATTGCAGTGAGGATGAATAAAGCGGTAAGACACCCCAAATAGGGGAGGTGTATGGAACAGCGTGTAACCCGACGTGAATGAGGACATAATCTCATACCACACCATACATTTCCATAAGATAGAGCCTGGGTCGGGGGGTCTGATATTGGGCACGCGAAGTACGACAGGGCATGTGCTCACAGTATGGATGATAAATGAAAGGATGGATGTCTCAAGGGGGTATGTGTGGCATGGAGAAATAGCCCAACCTGAATGAGTACATGAGTATGCTCCACACCACACAACCCTAAATGATATCTTGGGCCAGGGGCTAAAAAGGGCCAAGGGGCCGGAAAAGGTCAAGGGGCTGGAAAAGGCCAAGGGGCCTGAGGTTGGGCCTCTCGACCACTGGTATCCATATGACCTCTTGTGATGTTACCGCCTTATCACAGCTCCTAAGCCCACGTGAGTAGTTCTCGGTGTGGGATACAAGGATTCATATTCCGCTCTCACTAACATATAGGGGTCTAGTAGCTAGCATCGCCCGAAGGGAGTTTGTGACTTGAATATACAATGGGGAAAAATGAACCACTACACTCGATGTTTGGGACATTTTGGGGTGGCCCTGATGACAAAGGATAGCTGTTGAGCATGTTCAAAACACAGTGCCCTTATAGTGACCTAGAATGGGAACAACAAATGAGCGTCAACCACTGACCGTACTCACAACACGAGACTTGTATCAATTTTTTTCTCAACATCCTCAAAGGTGTTGGCCCGAAGTGGTAGGAGAGCCCTTGGGCCTAGCATCCCTACCATTTGGGGGCCCTTCTGAATGGGAAGGATGATGGAGTCCCCATCAAAGGGGTGGGTGAATCATAGTTGTACCCATACATTTTAAAGTCAAGCAGAGCAGTGAAAGAGGCGGACACCACTGGGGAGTGGTACGTACGGTGGAATCGATATGAGCTTGACCTGGATTGAGGCAAAACCTAAACTGCACCATATTTCTTGCCCCGAGGGGAGATTCTGGCATTTGGGCTGGTCCAAGAGACAAAATGTCCGGGTGTTCCTACATATCCCATAAGGATAGGAATCAAGTCGTACGTAGTTCTTGAAGGCCATTCAGTTTAACGTCATGCAGTGAGGACGTGGGAGGATGGAAGAATAGGGAGCGGGCACATGGGGAGACCGTTATAATCTTGGCATGAGTAGGGATAAGGAAGCTTACACCATATCATGCAATGAATCTCTACAATAACTACACCCAAGAGGGGATAGTCAAAGAGAAGAGAGTTTGGGGGCTAGGCTCAAGAAGAAACGCCTAATCGTTCCTACGTATCCCATGCGGATGACAATGAAGCCACACATAGTTTTGAAGGTGCATTTTAATGGCTTTAAGGATGATATATAGTTTAACATCATGCGGGATGAAGCAGTTTAGGGTCATGCGGGACCATCATGCAGTTTAAGGTCATGTGGGACCGTCATGCAGTTTAGGGTCATGCGGTACCGTCATGTAGTTTAGGGTCATGCGGGACCCTCATGCAGTTTAGGGTCATGTGGGACCTTCATGCAGTTTAGGTTCATGCGGGACCATCATGCAGTTTAGGGTCATGGGGGACCATCATGCACTTTAGGGTCATGTGGGACCATCATGCAGTTTAGCGTCATGCGGGAAAATCATGCCGTTTAGGTTCATATGGGACCATCATGCAGTTTAGGGTCATCTGGATCATGCAGTTTAGGGTCATGCGGGACTATCATGCAGTTTAGGGGCATGCAGGACCATCATGCAGTTTAGGGTCATGTGGGACCATCATGTATTTTAGGTTCATGTGGGACCATCATGCAGTTTAGGGTCATGCGGGACCATCATGCAGTTTAGGTTCATGCGGGGCCATCATGCAGTTTAGGGTTATGTGGGACCATCATGAAGCTTAGGGTCATGTGGGACCATCATGCAGTTTAGGGTCATGCAAGACCATCATCTCAGGAGAAGTATTTCTTGAGGAACATGGCATTGGTGGGAGGAGTTATACGCTCACCATACATGGTCACCAGGGAGTATGCACCATTGGAGTAAACCTTGTGGGTTATGTAAGGTTCTTTCTATTTGGGCTCCAACTTGGGTGGTTTCCTGCCAGGGATCATTAGCATCCGGAGGGCCAATACCAAGTCACCTTGAAGGAAAGAGAAGAGGCAAACCTTCTTGTTGAAGGCTCTAGCTATCTTGTTCTAATGCCTTTCCAGATTATGCAGGGCACGAAGCTTGTTTTCATCAAGTGCTTCCAATTCATCCAAAAGAATTTCGGCTTCCTTATCTGGTGCTTGCTGGTCATAGACCATTGTGCGTAGTGAAGGCAGCTGGATCTCGATGGGTAGGACGGCCTCATCTCTATACACCTAGAAATATGGGGTCACCTGGGTGGAATTATGAGTCGTTGTCCGATAAGGCCAGAGGGCATTGGATAGATTGTCTATCCAACTCTTCTTATTCTGACCAACAATTATCTGCAAAATTTTGGAGAGGGTTTTGTTGAATGCCTCGATCTATCCATTTTCCTGCACGTGATAGCGGGAGGTATGGTTTGAACAGATTTTGTACTTGGCGTACAACTTTTTCAACTCATCTTCTCTAGATTTGGTGTCGTTATTGGTGAGGATAATGTGAGGGACTCCAAACCAGTAGATAATATTGGAGCTCATGAATTCAATGATAGAATAGGCCTTGAACTCTTTGAGTGGAACTGCTTCTACCCACTTGGAAAAGAAATCTGTAGCAGTCAGGATGAACCTACACTGGAGAGCTGCCGCCAGTGTATATGGTCCCACGACGTCGAGTCCCCACACCGCAAATGGACAATAGTGATTGGTGGAGGGAAGAGGTTCTGGTGGCCGATGCAAGAAGTTATCATGAATTTGGAACGTGTGACATCTCTTGGAAAACTTGATGTAGTCATGTATCATAGAGGGCCAGAAGTATCCCAGTCTCCGGATCTGATGGGACAGCATCGGCCCAGTCTGGTGAGCCCTACAGGAACCGGCATGAACCTCTTACATGAACTATGAAATCTCGACTCCTTGGATGCATCAGAGAATAACACCATCAAACCTGCACTTATAGTGGATCTTCTCAAGACTTGGACCAGTCTGGAGGGTAAACTGCAGCGCATGGCATCAGATTCGCTCCCGCTCGACCCGATCAGCCGAGAGGTAACCATTTTGGAGATACTCGACAAAGGGAGCTCGCCAGTTGGAAGTCACTTCAACCACTACATCTGAGGAATCTGGGTGTCCTGACGTGGATGCTATGGTGGTAAGATGACTTACCTATAGGTCGTCTTCATCATCTAGAGTGACGGGAGAAATGACTCTCCGATGTGCCATGTGTATAATCAGATCATTCTACTCGGGTTCTGCAAGTGATGCATCCAGGATGGCCAGGGCATCAGCTCGACCGTTCTGTGATCGAGGTTCATCAGTAACTTCCGGAAAAGACGGAAACTAGGACATTAGCTGGAGGGTACGCTTCAACAATGGTACGAGCTCTAGATTTCTGACAATTTAGTCACTGTTGATTTTCATGGTGACCGGTTCGGAATCCCCTTTCACGTGAAAATGGGGTACATCGATCTCAATGTCCAACTCGAGGCCAGTAATGAGGGCTTGATACTCTTCTTCATTGTTGGTGCAGCCTTCCGACAATATGAATGAGTACGGCAGAATGGCTTGCGTTGGGGTAATAAAGAGAATACCCATGCCTACTCTGTTGATTCTGGGATCATTGAGTCTCCTTCTGGTGGGGCTCCGGGAGGCACCATCAAAGTGTATCTGCCAACATGGGATGACATGATCTACTGAGAGGATTGACTTTTCATGAAAATCCAGGTCTATGGACCGGTAAGTAGGAGTCAGATGGGCCGTAAGGAAGTATTCCAATGTTTGTCCCTTGATAGCTTTCTGAGGGACAAACCTGATGTCGAACTACTGGAGGATTACCACCCACCGTTCTAGACGGTCGGCTAACATGGGGCGGTTCGGAATGTACTTTAGTGGGTCTACGTGAGACACCAGTTGTACCTCATCGTGCTATAAGTAATGTAGCAATTTTTGTACTGCGAATACAAGCGCAAGGCAACTCTTTTCAATGGGGGGTATCTAGTCTCCTTATCAATGAGAATATGACTGAGGTATTAGAGAATGTTCTCCATCCCCTCATTGTTCTTCTGGGAAAGAAGGGCACCAAGAGATCATTCCAGGGCAGTCACGTACATGATCAGGGGTTTTTCATAGACATGTGGCATCAGGACTGGAGGTTGGATCAGGTACTACATGATTTCCTCGAAGGTGGTCTGGTACTCTTCTTCCCATTTATAGGCGGAGCCTTTCTTCATGAGCCGAGAAAAGGGATTACACTAGCTGGCCATATTCGTAATGAATCGGCATATGTAGGCTAAGTTGCCTTGGAAAACTCAAAGCTCCCGAATATTAATCAGGGAAGGCATCTGACTGATGTCCTTGATCTTTTCTAGGTCGATCTCGATAACCTGATACCTGACAAAAAAGCCAAGAAACTTCCCAGAGGTGACCCCGAAGGTACACTTCAACGGGTTCATCTTCAGGTGTCAGGAAAATAGGAAGCTGAACACTTTATCAAGGTCCTTGATATAGTCCTGGAACTGGCAAGATTTGACTACCAAATTTTCCACATAACATTCCACCAATGTCTTGAGGATTGGGTTGAATATGAGGTGAAGGGCCCACTGATAGGTGTCACCTGCATTCTTTAAGATGAAGGGCATAACCTGGTAACAGAAAATACCTTGGGTGCCTTGAAGGCTGTATACTCCTCGTCCTCAGGGGCCATTTAAATCTGGTTGTACCCAGAGTAACCGTCTATGAAGGAGAGGGCTTGGAACCTAGTCGTAGAATCGATCAATAGTTCTGTCACGGGAAGGGGAAAATCATCTTTCAAACTATGACATTTGAGATCGCAGAAGTCGATGCAGACTTTGATCTGTTCATTCTTCTTCCTGACTGGCACAATGTTGGCTAGCCACTTGGGGTATTGGACCTCTTTGATGAAGTTGGATCTGATGATCTTGTCAAATTCAGCCTCGAACATAGCACCGTGAGAAGGGTGCATCTTTCTAAAAGGCTGCTTCAACCCGCGATGATATGCCAGAAGACCGAGGCGATAGACAGCTGCCTGAGGATCTAGTCCTGGAATCTCGGCATAGCTCCATGAGAATACATCATGATGTTGTTTCAATAAATCTGTGTACCACTGTTTCTCCTTGGGGGGCATAGCGGCACTAATCAATGTGGGTCTCAGATCTACCTCGCTACCAAGGTTCACCTGTGCCAGTTCATCAACCATGTCAGAGATGCCCTCTTCAATGGCAAGAAGAGAGTCCTCCAGATCCTATTCTTCGCTTGCAGAGGAGGGATCCCTGGTAGGGGAAGATTTCTCGGGGTCGGAAGATCCTGACGGGAGGCCGGTACCAGCCTGGGCAACAGTCCATAGCATATTGGGAGATTCACATGTTGCCGAAACCATAGCAATGAAGGAAGTCGATCTGATCCCATCTGGTCTTCAGCCCAAGGGGCCATGCTTGATGATATCAAAGTAATAGTGGCGTGTTGGCTTGATCCGGTTAATCCCAACCTAGTGAAACAGACACGTATGACGTACTTCCATTGCCATGGGGAAAACATCCGGATATCGTATGGGGGTAGAAGGCTCTGGGATCACCTAATCCTGGTTTGTGTAGGAGTACGAGGTGATTTCCTACCATTGATTGGACTTGGGAATATGCTTCCCTCTTGTAGCAGAGAAAACAAAGAATTGCCCCATGTTGGGGGTTGTGGCATCCAATCGATGGATCGGCAAGACATAAGCATCATCCAGACCTGCCCAGGGGTTAGTTGCGACCGTGGCGGGCTCAACCTCACTCACCTGAATCTATTTTTCCTTGCTCCTGTAATAGTCAGTGTCCAGGTAGTAGGCTTCACAAGAGGCAAAAGGAGACGCATCACCTTGGAGTACACCGACTCGACCATTAAGGGAGTACTTGAGGAACTGGTGATACGAAGAGGGAACCACCATGTGGAGGTGGAGCCACAACCTTTCCATTAATGCATTGTACGTGGTATCCTGGGAGACAACCATAAACTCGGTGTTGGTAACTAGGCTGCCGAATTGGGTCTTCAGGCAGATCTTACCAACTGGGGTCTGCTCTGTCTGTTTATAACCCTGGATCCTTAAATCGGAGAGATCCATGGCATGCCCATCAATTATGACCTGACACTCAGCGTTCTTGACCACTTTAGCAAGAAAGGCGTCTGTAGCTGTTACCACCATCTCGAATTGGAGGGGGCTTCTTAAAGCCTCATCCAGGGCCTCACGCATATCTGGTGACAGGCGAAGGGCCTCGAGGACGGAAAGCCTCACTGGGATGCCAAAAAGGTGCTTGAGGATATCATATTTCCATTCCAGGCACAAACTTCTGCTTGGAGGAGGCCGCTCAGAGATAGGAGGCATGGCGGACCTTGCCGGCTGGGCCGGTGGATGATCGGTTCTAGGCATATCCCGTTGTTCACTAGTCAAAGGCCAAAGAGTAGCTGCCAGATGAGGATCTGACGACTGATATCAGCCTGTAGTAGGGTGAGGTTGGTCGTAGTGTGGTCGAGGCAGCTCTACCTAATCCAGTAGCACAAACGATGGTGGAGGCGGTCCTGACGACACCGGATGAAAAGGCTACGCATACTGAGCTCTACGTTGGGCCTGTTGTATGGTCTCAGTGGAATTCATGGCCTAGATGGAGGTGCCAACTAATGTGCCCTGACGAACCATATGGTCATGGCTCCACCGACATTGGTGTCAGCTGGGGACATTGGGTAGGTTCTCCTGGAACTCTCCGTCATCGGGAGTCATATTGGGATTTACCAACTCCACGGTATTAACTAAAGTGTACCCATGACTATCACTTGAATAGTCATCCATCACTGGGTGGATTCTGGGGGGAATCCTTATCTCAGGAGGCATGAAGTTGCTGAGAGTGCAAGATGATGATGGCATTGGCGGGGCAAGTTGCTTTCCCTTGCGCTTCCAATGCTTTCTCTTCTCGAAATAGGTTGGATGAGATGATGATGCAGAAGTAGTGGTCGCAAATTTTGAAGGCTCCGGCTGATTCAGGCATGCACAAATAATACCATGGGCACAATCAACCGTTTTTCAAGCCATCCAATTGTCATACTTCTGGGACTCATGGTTAGAAACTTGCTGCCACTCGCCTTCACTGTCACTACTACTTTCTGGCATTACAATGACGCATGCCACTTGTGCGGGGGATGGTCACAGCCTGACTATGTTTTTATATACTTGGTCTTGAATACAGTATTTAAACACATAGCACTGCTTGAGGTTGTGTCCCAGGATCCTATGATAGGGGAAGTAGTTGGGGCGATCAGTGAGGTTCGCCTCCTCTGGCCTTCTGCACTTAGAAAAATGCACAATCCTCTATTGTAAGGCACTTCAGAAGTAGCAAGGGACCTGATTTTCGTTGAACGAGTATGTTTGGTTTCTTATTTCTGGAAAGGGGGACTTGGAACCTATCCCGAACAAGGAGCTGGAGGAGTATGTCGAGGAGGCAGAGCCTTGTTTTCCCACCTAAGTGGTGGTGGCGCATTTCACGGAGGCACTTGCGGATTCTGAGGCAGACGCTGCTGAGCCGGAGGCTGCGCCTGAGCTGGAGGGCCTCTGTGAGGCTACAGGGCAGGTGCCACTGGTAGAAATTCTAGTTTCCCGGGGGATTCTATTTGGGCCACCGTGGTGGGCTCGGCTCTGGCAGCCCTCCTTGCTGGAATTACAGGGGGCAACGGACGTGCCTGGCTGGCCTGTTGTAGGGCTTCTTCTAGGCACTAGGCCTTATTGGAGAAGTCTCGAAACCCTCCAGGGTAGTTCTGGGTGATCAGAGAAGGAACCTGTTCCGTATTTACGTTCCCTATGCATATCTTCGGTAATTTATCCTGAGTTAGTGGCATGTCAAGAGATTATGTGATCCCCTTTCATTGGGCGATAAAGTCAGTGAATCGCTCATCAGGAATTTTCTTGCACTTGAAGAGGTATGTGATGCTCATTTTCTGGGTGGTAGAGCTGAACTAGTAGAGGAATTGCCTATGAAGGTCCTCCCAGCTAGTTACGAATCCGATGGGGAGCTGGTTGTACCAGACGAATGTCATCCCCTCCAATGTCTGAACAAAATAGTGGATCTTGGCAGCCTCCTACTGTTCTGGAGTCCCTAAAATAGGCCCACACCTTGAGTTGAAGTGGGGAAGGTGGTGTGGCGAGACCCCCATCCCATTAAAGGTGGAGAAGGTGGGATTCCCGAAACCCTGAGGTGCCGGAATATCATCCACCCACGCCGGGTATAGCTTAGCATCAGGTGGGATTGCCACCTGTCGTGTTTCCAATTCCTCAAAGCGGGCTAGGAGTGCTTCCATAGGATCATCTAGATGGGGGTCCCTATCTTAATGGGGATCCCTAACCATGAGTGCGTTGGCGGGTTCTTCAACACAGTAAATAGGCCCAGCGGCTCGTGGAGCGACTGGTGGCACGACCCTCAGGGCGGCTGGAGGAGCCCGAGATGGGTCCTTTGGATTGTCGCGCCATTTGGGAGGGTTTGGAAAGACATACCGTTCCCTCTTACCATAATTTATTGCCTCAACCCTTTCTACGGGGGCAGGACGGTTGAGGTCTCCTAGAGGCAGCTCACTGAGGGGAAGTTGTTCTTGCCCCTGCTGTACTGGCCTAGGATCACCGTAGTCCAGCTGTCACTCTGCAGCGCGTTCAGCCAAGATTTCATCAACCAAATTTTTCTGCTCAGTGAGTTGTTGGCGCAATGTGTCCTTATTAGGGTCTTCCTCCATCTTCATGCATTGAGGTTGATGGGTCGGAGTGCTTGGAATCTCTAACGTGCTCTTTACCCTTACCAGAATTCCTACTAAGTACCAATGCCTCAGTGGGAATATGGAGACCATGTAGGCTCCTCTGCTGAAGAGTCATACACTCCTATGGGTCCAATAGCGGTGGAACACCCTCGGGGGGTAAGTCTCCATCATGAATCCTCAACTCATCCTACTTGTCCACTATGTCGTCCATGTTGACCGTGATCCTTCCTGGGGGCATGTCCTCGATATCACCTAGCAGGTCAGGCTGCCTCTAGATATGACTGAAGTAGAGGGTAGCATATTACCCCCATCCATAGACTTGCACATGGGGGGATGCCTCCTTGATGATCTTGTGGAGTACTTTGAAACTCGGAACGCATGGCACTTGGAGGGCCTTACGGTGGCCTGGTGACTCGGGGCACTGTGTCATTGGGAGCGCAGCCAGATTAACCAGATGACATTGCTTTCCAATGTCTTTAAAATGTGCTTGGATCCTAGTATAAACCACTCGCTGATGAAGAAGGAAAAATTGCATCATCCAGAGGTTCTGGAAAAAACATTCAACCTCCTATGGGGTGAGGGATTCTGGTGCATGAAAATTTGGCACTCACATGGGCTAGAACATCTCAGGGAAGTGGTCCGCTGCGAGGATGTTCCATAAGATTCTCGGCTCGGATTCAAGTTCTGGCCCTTGATTTCCCCACTCATCAACTGGGGGAGGTTGAGGGACCGACAGTGGTACTGGGGCTGACTGCTGGGATGGCAGGCTGGCCGGTGAAGAGTACGGCGAGCAGGCTGACTGGACGCCAAATCTCAGGTTATCCTCCGAAGAGTGTAGCGACCTAGATGCTACGTCGAGATAAGATGGGTTAATGGCCATAGTTCGTAGCTCGGGGGCTAGGGATACTAGTTATTGGCCGCACTATTTCTCGCCTTCAATTGGTCCCCAAAATATCTCTTTGTGATCTCTTGTTGAGGTAGAGGGTGCTTCTGGTGACGACGGTGGAGATTGCACAACCATCACCTGTGGGGTTTCCATATTTGCATCTTTATGGATATATCTTCAGAGGGAAGTTGGAATCCTATTGACTACACATTCCGGGAGTACTAGGCTGAAGCTCCTTGTCCCCGATCCAACCCTTGACTTGACTGAGTGAGAGGATAGTTCTCGTGTTGAGTCGTATTCTGCTTCAGAGTTTGACAAGTGGACCAGTTTGATCTATGTCCAGGACTTCCTAGAATTCTAATTATAGTGGTGACGGACTGCCTTCATGACTCTGGGTGGCTTCTCAAGATAGGGTATATTTTTGACACGGGGTCCTTCGGTCGTACAGGTGCAGGGGCAGAGAGGGTTTCCACCCAAGAAAGTCGGGGTGAAAAGAGCACCATGAAAAATGTCAAAGGGGACATGAGTAGGACCTCCATAGGAAGAACTGGAGCAGTCAAGACCTCCGCTGGAACTGGAAGAAGCATGGGGAGGGCCTCCACACTTGTTTTACCAGGCGACCTCAGTATGAGGAGGGTTCTTATATAGGGATAGCTGAACACGGGTAGGACCTCCATGCTGGGCGCGGGTGTAGAGAGGATGAACTTCATCCCTCTGGTTGATGAGGTGAAAAGGACCTTCACCAGCTGCTGAGAGGACATGTGGAGGATCCCCACATTGAAGAGAGACCGAATGGGCAAAGTCCCTACAACGGTGGTCAGGGGCAGGAGGAATGACTCCATACCCACTGTATTGGGCACAGGAGAGGCTTCTGTGCCGAGTATCACTGCCGCAGGGAAGACCCTCATTTGGATTGGGGGTGGCCTAGGGCGGACCTCCATGCTGACCCTAGAAGTGGGGAAGGCCCACACTTTCCATGGTATTGGTATGGGGTGGACCTCCGTACATAGTGTCATCATTGCGGATTATCTCAAGGCAGCCATTGTTTGTGTCGGCGACCAAGAGTGTCGACCCAGTCTACCCGTGGGGTGGTTGGGGTCTTGATTCTTATCGGGAACATAAGTGCCCCTGCTCTGCGTATGTAGGGAACTGAGGATATGTGTCAGTAGTGGCTTGGGCCACAATAGCTATCGACATTGACTCCCTTTGGCGGGTGTCCTCCTCAGCTTGCGCCCGATGCTGGCGTCGGGTCGGACGAACTGGGGCCAGTGGTGCAGTTACGTAGCTTAGATGCTATTCTTCCAGCAAAACCGGGTGGCAGCGCTGGCACGGCCAGGGGGGAGCCCTTGCTGGGAGCCCTTGGAATGGGACTCTGACCGGGTTGGGTCGGATCTCACCTACCTCATCAGCGTAAGTCAAGGAGTCATCAAAGAGGTCTGGGGTTAGGCTCCCAAAACAGTTGTATGATAGTGTGGGGATAATCGGCTCCCTGCACGGCCCTCGGGGGTGTAATTAGTGGCGAGGTGCAGTCGCCTCCATTTCTTGGCGGGCCATATCCTGGGTCGGGATTATTCCATCCTCCTCGTAACGGTGCACGAGGTCGTTGATTACCCTTCGTTGGAAAACATCATATGGGGAGATGGGGCATGGACGCCCCAGGTCCATGGGTATAGAGGTCGTCGTGGAGGTAGTGGAACCACGCAGGACTACCGCGTTAGTACTGCCCCTACCCTGGCGCCGGTGTACATGAGGTGATCGATTTCCAGATGCAGCGACCTGATTTCCTGAGAGTAGGGAGATTAACTCATCAGTGCTGAAAGAAAAATGAATCGACGACCAATGGCCCAGTGCCATCCCATATCCCATGGCTGATAATAGGGATCCACACTGACAACGTCGCTGAACGGAATGTCCAACATTCTACTACCCCAACTTCTGGTGAGTTTCATGATAGGTCCACTATTTTCTTAGCGGGCCCCGGTGCTGGATAACTGAATTTGGTGACCCTTTAATCCATTGATTCCCCAAATGCTACTATTCTCAATGTTGAGGAGAAGATCTTCACGTCAGGTTCACCATTTTTGTTTCTAATGCTTTCGTCGGGGTGTGCACATCCATCTGCGGAGGACGGGAAGCTATTGCCCCGCATTCCCACTTTCTAAAGGTAGGCGGCATCCATTCTTTATTTAGGGATGTTTTCTCCTTGATCGAAACAGGATGATGGAATATCGGTTCTTCCTTCCTTGGATTCCTCCTCGGATCTCGTCACCTAGTTCGGGTCTCCCTTATAGATTTAATACGTTGTTTGTGAAACTCTTCTAAGCTCCATATCTTCATGGACACCAGTTAATTACACAGTTTCTGTCGGGACATTCGAAGGGGTATGGTCAGGGAAGCAACCTTCAGTCAGGGGAGTAGTCACGTTGGGCATCATTGGCATTTCTGGGTGCTGGGACACTGGCATGTCTATCTTATGTCCCTTATTATAGGGCATCTCGAGGGCGCAAAAGACTGAGGCATCCCACATCGAATGTGAGGAATCATATTTCATGGGAATGTATGTGAGGTTTTTTTTCAACTTCCCACGTTTAACACAGGGTATGTCACGAGTTTAACATCCAGCAGAGATGGATCAAGCTAATCAGAACATTGACTAGAGTGGATCAGTTGGGAGAACCCCCTGGAGGGAACACCGATGTTGGGCTCAACATCTGGTTGGCTTCCCGGTTGCTGTTTAAATAGAACGAGGAATGGGGTGGCCTGATCCCACCAGGATGAGGCAGCCCGGGTAAGAATCAGAATGGATGATGGAAGGTTCTGTGAAGTGGATGGGATGGAATCATCATGAGGATGATGATATTTTTTGGGCTTGAGCCTCAAAGAGGCTTCCTATATATCCTCGTGGCCGAGAATCAAAGTCCACGTAGTTCATCTGAAGGTGGCTTTCCGCCGATTGGGGCTTTCAACGGCTCATCGCAGGGTGGGGTCGCAACGGCTTATGGCTGCATAGGGTCACAATGGCTTACCACTGATTAAGGTCACAATATCTTACTATTGGATGGGGTTTCAATGGCTTACCGCTAAAAGGGGTGACAACAGCTTACCGCTAAATGGAGGGACAAGGGCTTACCACTGAAAGGGGTCCACAGTTTAACGTCATGCGGGACGGGGGCGAACTGACGTGAATATGGTCGGAATGACCAATGGTTGGTGGTCTTGAACCTCATGGAGGATTCCTAGATACCTTTCCCTAGTAAGGATCAAAGTCCATGTAGTTCGGGATGGTATGTGGGGCTTACACTCTAGGCTGCCCAGGGTGTTGGTGAACCGATGTGAAGATGGTCGAAATGAGCGGGGTAGTGGGATTGAATTTCGGGGAGGCTCCTATGTACCCTACCTTGGAAGGGATCAAAGTCTACATAGTTTGGTATGGTCTATGGGGATTAAACTCTAGGCTTCCTAGGGTGTTGGTGAACTGATGTGAAGATGGTCGGAATGACCGGGGTAGTGGTCTTGAACCTCGTGGAGGATTCCTACGTACCCTACCTTGGTAGGGATCAAAGTCCTCCTAGTTAGGTATATTCTATGGGGATTACACTCTAGGATTACCAGGGTGTTTTTCATGGTCGATGCTTGCTCTAAGACCACGTGAGTCATGCTCGGTGTGAGAAACATGAGGCAGCATATACCTGACAATCACATCATGAAAGGTGCATCTGTGGGAAGTGGGGTGGGGCTTACACGTAGTTAGCCACCCAAAGAGGAAACAGAGTCTTATGCATGGTCTATAGCCCTAAGATGGAGATTGGGACTTACTCCAGGATGGAGGCCCGAGTGGTGACAAAGCCCAGTGGGAGAGGGATTTGGCACTGAAGAAAGGAGGGGTCTGGTGTCCATTCCCCCGTGGTCCTTGGGACCGAAGAAGAAAGGAGGAGCAGGGATGATGCCTCCTACAAGAAATCTAGGGGCTTACACCAGGGTGGTTACCCTTTCCCCATGGACAGACACCACTCCAATAAAGATGATATTATCCCATGTGAGGGAAGATCTCATCCTCATGGAGACGAGTGGTCATGTAGAATGTCCAAGGTGGGGGAACCCCATGTGCGAGGCACGTGGAGAGGTCACAGTTTAATGTCATGTGATAAGGACGATGGTGATTAATTGGAAGTTTAATATCCTACAGCTCGGACGAGGTGGGTTTTCTCTACTCCCCTAGGATTAAATAACTGTTACCCTCTGCACCTTGGTGAACTGATGGGACAGGAAATGTCGTGGCTAGGGGTGTCATGGAGAGAACCATTGGAGGGTCCACATTAGCTTGGCTATGCGAAAAAGCAATAGCCATTAGCGTGCCTATGCGAAGAAGCATGAGGCGAAGCAACACAATGGCTGGTGTCATCCAGGGGACTTTGAAGTTACTTTGTGAGAACCTAGGAGGTTGAATGTGAAATGAGTATATGGCGAAGGTTCTCTGGGCGCAGGAGGCACCTGAAAATGATGCCCGGAAGAGGGGCATCATGAGTGCATAAGGTGGGAGGTTTGTGCGCAAAAGGGGTTGTTGCATGAGAAAGGGTCATCCTGGTGCAAAAATGACTAGCATGTTCAAAAAAGGGGGGAAGTCAGGTGCACAATGGACTTGCGGACATGAAAACGGTGGAGCCAGCGCGCAATTGAGGTGTGCACTCGAAAAAGGCTGAATCGGCGTGCAGAAGGACTTGCGCCCGCGAAACGGCTAGGGCGGTGTGCAAAACGAATTACGCGCTGAAGAACTGATTGTGTGAAATTGGAAGGAATTGCATGTGGGGGAAGGGTCTTGATAGGATTCGAACAAGGATCAAGCCTGAGTGTTCGCGCGCAAAGGTGGACCCCCAGGTGACCTGGCACGAAAAATTTAGTACCTGAGAGCCATATTTTTTCACACACGAGAGAGATTTCACGTAGGGGAAATGGTTCAGATTCTTCGGGGTGGAATTCGAAGGGGTGGGCTTCTATTTATAGGTGCTTGGGATCGCGGGTCCACTCGAAAAACAAGTCCGTGTGAAATATTGCGCGTCAGGCATCGGCAGCGCGTAGATCAACTGCGTGGGTTGTGGCATGAAAATGTTCCACGCCCATGCATAAAACTCTCACGAATCCTAGAGTTTTTCATGTGGGACATATTTTATTTGTGCGACTGAGAATTTTTTTTGCGCCACCCCTCCGGGACCCCGGAATGGATCGCCGGTTCCAAATATGGCTTCACTTTGTCACACCCGAACCTTCCTTAGCCTTTGATCACTTTTCGGCGTCTAAAACCATGTAATATTAAATATGATAATGAAAAGTGAATTGAAAATTTTAATATCATGTCATTATATATAAATCACTAGTTTTTTGTGCTTATCTTCAAGGGGTGATTGTTACAAAATAAAATATAACTAATTATATAATGGATTAATGTTTTCCCCAAAATCATCCATTTTTTCCCTCATTTGATTACAACCATCCAAAATACTTCACAAATTACATCATCTAAACTTGTAATGGCACAATTCCAGACCTAAAAATAATCTAAGAATTAGGGGAAATATGAATTTAAATGTACATATATATATAACTTTAAGATCCACTAAAAATTCATTTTTTTCATAGTTAAATTAAATATGTTGGATAGTTAAAAATTTAGATAAGTAAGGCTGCATTTTCCTAGTAATCCATATCCTAAGAAGTGTAAAACGATAGATATAGTGTTCATATAGATCTTGTGATTTCGGAAATCATCAAAATCCAACACTTAAACTTATTTTCAAAATCCAAATGTATCGAGAGGAACCACAAGGATGAAATATAGTTTGTATCAACTCCCCTATGTGTCTCTTTCTAGAGAATAATTTGTTAAACTCATGCCCCCACTGAATAATCCTTTTCCATACTGTGTTCCAGGATCATCATTAAAAAACTTCATTTTCACAACCCTAAAATGAAAAAAAAAATACAATAGAAACAAAATTATCAATGTAATGAATATAAAATTGATATAACACTACTCTAATAGATGAAAACAGAACCTAATATAATAAAATAACATAAAACTAATCCAAATCAATTCATCTAAAACCAAAAAAAATTAATTGAGTTAGCATACTTGCAGTAAAAATAAAACCTATTAAATTAACTATAAATCTAGAATGAAAAATATTAATCACTTGAAATATAGAAATCAAGAGTACCTATCAACTAACATATACATGGATTAAAACAATCCAACTATAGAATCAAAAAATATGGTAAATGTATGGATCTATAGATTTTAGAAACTCTATAATAGAAAAGAAAATAAATTTGAACATCTAATCAATGAAAAATATAATAATTTATGTATCAAATTCGGATATATGTACTAAACTATGCACATTTCATCCCAATATATACATGAAATCCTTAAAGTTGTAATAATCTAAGCAATTCAGTAATATTGTACAACACTTTAATAAAGTGTAAAAATCTATACTTAAAAGAATATTGAGTGAAGGATTCGTAAAATGTTTTTTCGAGAATCACATATTATTGACTACCATATATAAAAAATTATAATCAATATAAAATAGATCCAATACATAATGGTAACTCAATTTTGTTTGAAGCTAGAGTTTATTATTAAACCAAAAATAATAATATGAAGTATAAATCGTTTTCTTTGTTAAAACGATATTGATTTTATGTAAACTATAATAGAATGTAGTAAACAAATTGTATATATTTTTACAATTCAAACATGTTATTTACTTAGAATATAAAGGATAGAAACTTTAAAATTATTAATGAATTAAAAGGTTTGTACAAATGTTAAATGGATGTGTAAATGCATTCATAATGAAAGGAAATTTGAGAAAAATTATTTTATGTCATCTCCAAAAAAAACCCCTTTAAAATACTTAATAAAATGTATAGTGGATAATATTTTTGGATACTTAATTAATCCTAGATCATCTCATATTATTGAGTCTGAGAATCAGGAATACAGAAATCAAATCACTTTGAAATAAGTAAAATCATATTTCAAAGTATGATGTTTAATGCAGGTAGTGCCTTGCCAAAGATGGTAAACAAAATCTTGTTATGGGTTCAAGAATATTACATAATATGTTCATTGTTTCTAAGATACTATTCTCCTAAAACCAACCTTAAACATTTATAAATTTTTTCATTAATTTTTTTCATAAGAATTGAAAATATATGATAATACAAATGAAAAATACAGGTTTAATCAATTTATGGATTACTATAAACTATGGATTATAATAAACTATGGATTTATTCAAATTGATAAATACATATTTACTCTAGTAAATATATAAACCATATTCTAACTTAAGTAATTATATTAAATCTAGAAACTAAAAAATAGCTTAAGTCGTAGATATTTCAAACTATGAATTTATTGTATTTTTATGTTTATAGATTTTGCTATATATTTACTATAGTAAATATAAAAATTTATCTTAGACTATAGTTTTTTATTATTCTCAATTCATTATTACTGGAAATCTATAAATTTATATTAATATAACTGATAAATACATATTTTTATTATGCTTATATACTAGGATTAAATCTGTATTTTTATGTTTATCTATAGTTTTAAAAATTTTAAATGCATATTTCACATTTGAGACTTCAAATGAAGATATAAACCATAGAACCAGTAAAATTTATAATGAAAATATGTACCTTATTTATTCTAGAATGGGAAAGTTCCAAAAATTATAAAATTATTGATTTTTTTATTATATTAATGAGTAATCATTTCTAAACAATTTTGGGAATTATAGAATATATTATTGTAGTTTTCTAGTTGAGCCACACACTATAGAATGAATAATATATATTTTTAATTAAATTAATGAACTAAAATCCTAGGTGCATACCGTAGGCTAGTATGTATAACTGAACTCATGGATTCTACAACTCTGCTATTGTAACATGATTTTCCAATAACAACATAAACCTGGTAAGAATTAAAAGATATAGTAATATTAATTATTTTGGTTTGATATAGGAAAAATATATAAGAAAATATGATTATAAATAAAAATACTACCTGGTTATAGTAAAAATATTTCTAGAAGTCTGTGATAATCCCTTAAATTTTAGAAAAGAAAAAAATTATATGTCTTCTTATCAAAGGCTCAGTGGTGGCCTAATATATTGTAATCTAAAATTTTTATTAATAGTAGAATTGGTTTTACCTTTAAAATATACAGTTCATGAGTGAATCTAAACTCGTAAGCCTTCTATATGATATAGAACTAAAATTTAAGAATGATATGTATCCAAGTCAGTATAATAAAGAAACTTGATATAATTAGTTACCTAAAGTAATCTTTTTGTTAATTGAAAGTTGTTTTTTTATAAAAACTACAATAAAGATAATTTTAAGAATGATATGTATGTAAGTCGGTCTAATAAATAATCTTGATATAAGTAGTTACCTGAAGTAAAAATTCTCTTGATTGAAAGTTGGTTTTTTATACAAACCAAAATACATGTATGTTTAATAAAACAACTGATATTATTCCACTATGATATATCACCATTAATTAAACTCAAAATATACAGAGACAAAAAAAATTGAGACAAATCATAAAAAAATTTAAGAAAAAAATCAAGTTTATATGATGGACTTGTATCACTTCAAATACTTCACAAAAGTGGAGAATAAACATGAAATTGTGCACGATGAATCCACATTTAAATTTTTATAGTAATGATTACCATCATGATGTTTATATTATTCATATAAGTTCTACATGGTTCATAAGACCAATTATTGTCTCATTGTATTTTCTAAATTTTTTGTACTTCTAGAAAACTTATTAGCTAGAAAAATATATTCACATGACCATAATTGTGAATAAATATATAAAAATTATAGTATTCATTGTAAATTAATATATAAATAATATAATACACTATGGTGTATGTGAAACAGAATTATATTAACGTGAAATGATTTATAAATAAAAGTAGTTGTATAAACATTATTTGAAAAATTTAAATATAATAAATGAGATACATTATATGGAATTTCAAAAATATTAACAATCACGCTAACTGGCATAATAATTTAATATCAATATTTTAGAGAGAAAAAATATTTGAGAAAACGTTAAAATAAATGGGATTTTATTTACTAAGAAAATTAATATAACAATCATGTCCAGAGAATTATGCTTTTAACCCCATTAAAAGTTACCAACTGTTATTATTTTGAAAATTATCAACGATAATGATTTTGAAAATCTTGAAAAAATAATATATAAGAAGATAAATTCATAAAAAATGAGAAAATAACTCAAAAATTATTATCATAATTATGCCTTTAAAATTTAATTTTCACTTCACTGTTTTCTTCTTTTTAAAACTCTTCCAGCACATTTTTTTACTTTTGTAGCAATGGATATATATAGCCAACAATATATGAAACCAAACCTAATATTTACATGATCAAAACTAAAATAAAACCACTGAAATATCAATAAAAAATTAAATAACATATTAAGACCAATATATTTACATAATACAAGTAATGAGTTCAAATAATAGAATTGATATAGCTTAAAATAAATAGTAAAAACGAAGTGGTTGTGTACTGTTAAAATATTTTCCTCATAAAGTGGTCATTGAGAAGGATCAAATCGAAAACATCATCGGTTGAGATGTTATGAGGGTGGAAAGAGGAAATAGTATATTAGGTCACAGCCTACAATTAGAATTTATGAAGTAAGATGCACCCGATTCACTTTCATCATGCATCCCAAGTTTTTGATGAAGTTGAGAAATTTGAAACTATGCGAAAAAGGTAAAGAAATTAGGGAAACCTAAAATTAATGTTTCTTGGTTCGGGTTCTCGAATCCCGTTTGGTGGTTTCTTTCCTTGTTTCTCACATTACTTATATCATTTATTGATGGTTTGTTCTTAGGAACTAGTGCAGAAATAGTTATTTACATCACCATTTTTTACGTCGGTTATATATAACCGATGTGATAATCTGTGAAACGTGGTTTTTTATGTCGGTTATTTTATAACCGATGTAAAAAATGCATTGAGTAGATTTTCAACGTCGGTTATTTTAATAACTGACGTTACAAATCGTGTGCGTTCGTTTTTTACGTCGGTTATAAAATAAACGATGTAAAAAACCAAAGCGCGGGGGTTTTTTACATCTTTTATTTGATAACCGACATAAAAAACTCATAGATATCTCATTTTTTACGTCGGTTATAAAATAACCAACGTAAAAAATGCGGCTTTTGAGTCCTTTTTGACGTCGTTTATTTTATAACCGACGTAACAAAACAACCCACAAAAGTTTTTTACGTCGGTTATACAATAACCAATGTAAAAAATTATGATTTCTGATGTCTTTTTTACGTCAGTTATAGAATAATCGGCGTAAAAACCAACACGCTGATTTTTTTACGTCGGTTATAAAATAACCGACGTAAAAAAAAGCCATATCTGATACATTTATAACATCGGATATTATAATAACCTACGTTATTAATGTAAAAAAACATTTTATAACGTCGGTTATTTAATAACCAATGTTATAAAACATTTAAAAAATTAACAAGCCCCGTGGATTTTCATTTACGATTTTTCGATCGATAGTCCGACGGCTCGTCTCTCTCGTGCGGTAAACCCTAATCAACTCATCGATCTCTCTACGTTAAACTCGTTTTCCTTCATCATTTATCATATTTAATATCCTCGGATGTATTATCTCAACTCGCATCACTTAAGTAAGCCTTCCACGAATTTATTTTGTTCGTTTTTTCCCGGATAGTCTATATTTATGTTTTGCGATTTTTGTGTTTAAACTAGGTAAGATTCTTCGATTTCGAACCCTATTACCTCTTTTTGCCATCATCATCTTATTTATCATCCCTGGATCTATTAGATCGCCTCGTAATATTCACGTAATCCTCAACTACTTCTATTTAGTTTGTTTTTGTTTTGAGAATGCCCGACATTGATGGTAATTTTTGTTTTCATTGACAAATAATGTTCTCATTCACCTATATTATTGCATAGAATGGTTATTGATTAAATGTACGAATTTGGAAATGATATTTCATGTGTTTTTTCTGCTTATGTTTATCCTATTTTATATGAGAATCTATTAGACATATAATGTAATGGATGTTGACCTCTATGGCCCTTCGATGCATCGCTATGTCTCATGATTACAAATAAAAATGGGTTCTGCTGAGGGCTTACCCTAGTATTTTTTCAGGCCTTGGCCAAGGCCTTGACAATATGTTTATGATTTCTAGAATTATCCATTACCTCATTATGATATTAGTTATCGAGAAAACTTGTGATCATTTGACTAGTTGAATATCAATGGTTATTTTTAATTATCATACGATCATTTAAGTAGCCATATTTAATAATATTTCATTCCATCTATTTCATGCTGAAGTATATATTAAATTCATGTGTTTTTAGTTGTTCACCATGCCTAGTTTGTATATGTAAACAATTTTTTGGGGGGTTGTCCAGGGGGTGGGGGTTGTCCAGAGGGTTGGGGGGTGTCCAGGGGGGTGTCCAAGGGGGTGGGTGGGTGTGGGGGGCTATCCAAGGGGGTAGAGGCCTGTCCAGAGGGTTTTGGGAGTTGTCCGAGGGGTGGGGGGCTGTCCAGAGGGTTGGGGGTGTCCAGGGGGTGTCCAAGGGGGTCAGGGGTGGAGGGTGGTGTCCAGGAGGGGTGGGGTTGCTGTCTGGATGGGTGGGGTGTTGTCTAGGGGGTGGGGGATGTCCAGAGGGTTGGGGGTGTCTGGGGGGGTGTCCAAGGGGGTGGGTGGGTGTGGGTGGTTGTCCACGGGGGTGGGGGCCTGTCCAGAGAGTTTTGGGGGTTTTCCGGGGGGTGGGGGCTTTCCAAAGGGTTGGGGGTGTCCAGGGGGATTGACTACTGCATCATGGTTTCTGAGATTATGACATGATGATTGTGCTGTGATGATTGGATTTACATTGTGATTTTCTCCATCTGAATTTTTATTTTAAATTTGATTTGATTCTCAGGTTTACTCCATTTTCTCCAATTTTCTATCAACCATGTAGGCGCCATGGTTTTCTTTTATTCAATGGAATTTAAAACTGTTATATCTAACTATATTTTGTTTTAATAATAATATTCAAGCATATTTTTTTTAAATACGCATAGATTTGTTTTATATTTCAAAATTGTTTTACATTCAAATTATTATTATTTTCATATAAACTTATATTTGTCTTATCTTAAAAATATATATATTTTTGATATCTGTTATAGGTAATAATGAGTCAAAGTTGGATTACGTCACATCGAATGAGCAATGAGTATGAGGAAGGTGTTGATTCCTTTTTGTAATTTGTTAAACGAAATGTTCCAAGTAGTGACATTATTTTCTGTCCATGCCTGAAATGTTTGAATATGAAGAAGTTCAAAAGTAGAGAGATATAAGATCATTTGATTTGTCATTGTTTTAATCCGAGTTATAACCCTTGTATTTTTCATGGTGAAACTGGACGAAATTTCACTGATGATGATGATTCAAAAGATGGTAACTCCGATGGAATTGAAGAAATGATTCGCGATATTGTAGCAGAACAAATTGAGATAGAACCAACAGTTGTGCGTCTATATGGTGATGCTGAAAACCCATTATATCATGGTTGTACAGATTTTACGGTTTTGTCGGCGGTGTTATGATTGATTAACCTGAAGGAGAAACATGGATGGAGGGACAGAAGTTTTACAAAGCTACTACAATTGATGAAAGACATTCTTACAAAGATAACGATCTTCCAGATTCACATTACAAGGCCATGAAAATATTATGCCCAATGGGATTGGGATACAAGAAAATACATTCCTGTCTGAATGACTGCATTATATATAGGAAGGAATATGAATTTCTGTCAGAGTGTCCTAAATGTGGGACATCAAGGTATAAGGTGAAAGAAAAATCACAAGCTGCTGTAGATATTACAATGCTCCCTTAAAAGATATTTTGGTATCTTCCTATAATTCATCATTTCAAATGTTTATTTGATAATTCACATGATGAAAAAAGGTTAAGATGGCATGCTGATGAGTGGGTATGTGATGGAAAAATATGTCATCCATCTGATTGTCCACAATGGAAGAAAATTGATGCGCAGTATTCTACATTTGGAAATGAAATAAGAAATCTCAGACTAGGGTTGTGCAAAAATGGAATGAATCCATACTAAACCCTCAGTAGCACACACAGTTCATGGACTGTTTTATTGGTAATTTACAACCTCTCTCCTGAAGTTTGTATGAAGCAAAAATATTTCATGTTGAGTATAATGATCTCTGGTCCAAAGCAACCCAGCAATGATATTGATGTTTACTTGTCACCGTTGATTGATGATTTGAAACTGTTATGGGCTGATGGTATTATGGTGTATGATTCTTATAAAATGGAATATTTTCAATTACATGCAGTGCTTCTGTTCACTATAAATGACTTCCCAGTGTATGGAAATTTTTCTGGATACAGTGTTAAAGGGCATAAAGCATGTCCAATTTGTGAACAACAGACGTCATATTGTCAATTGCATCATGGGAGGAAAACAGTGTACATGGGTCATCGAAAGTTTTTTCCTATGGATCACCCTTATAGAATACTAAAAAAAGAAATTCAATGGCTCACAAGAATTTGATACTGCTCCAAAACCTTTATCCCCGGATCTATATTTTGAGAGGGTGAAAAACCTTGATGTGACATTGGGAAAGACACAGAAATCTGGTAATGATAGACATATTTGGAAGAAAATGTCAATATTTTTTGAGCTACCATATTGGAGGTATCATGAAGTTAAAAATAATATTGATGTCATGCACGTGGGGAAGAATATATGTGATTGTTTGATTGGAACATTGTTAGATATTAAAGGAAAGACTAAAGATGGGTTGAATGCAAGATTAGACTTACTATCAATGGGAATACGTTTGGAGTTAGCTCCCACTCATAAAGGAAGACAAACATTTCTTCCCCAGGATTGTCATACATTATCGAAGAGGGAGAAAATTAGCTTTTGTCAGTGTTTTCATGATATCAAAGTTCCTCAAGTTTATTCTTCAAATGTAAAAAAATTTGTCTCATTGAAGGACTTGAAGTTGATAGGTATGAAAATACTTGATTGTCACGTCATGATACAACAAATTCTACCAGTTGCATTGCGTGGAATATTGCCCATTCATGTTAGAAAGACTATGATGAAGTTGTGTTATTTTTTCAATTCAATTTGTAATAGGGAGATTGATGTGAATGCTTTTAAAATTTTGGAAAAGGATGCAATTTTTATACTTTTTCAATTGGAAATGTATTTTCCTCTAACTTTTTTTGATATAATGGTGCATTTAATGATTCATCTGGTTCGAGAAATAAAGATTTTTGGACCTGTATATCTTCGTTGGATGTATCCTTTTGAAAGTTATATGAAAATATTAAAGGGGTATGTTAAAAATCCATATCAACCTGAAGCCTCAATTATTGAAAAGTATATTTCTGAGGAGGTTGCAGAGTTTTGTATGAGATACTTGGCTGCAGTGCAACACATAGGTTTGCCTCCATCTCGCCATGAACGAGTTAATATTGAGGGAAATGGGATTCGTGGCTTGAAAGTCAAATCATTGTCAGCTGAACAGATGAAGAAGTTAGAGTCATATATATTTAATAACATAGATGAGTCTCAACCGTATATCACGTTGCATATTAATGAGTTGAAACAATGTCATCCAAAGAAGAAAGAAATGTGGATTTTGAATGAGCACAACAAAACTTTTTGTCATGGATTAAAAAGACTTTGCTTGGTAGATCAGATGTATCAGATACATTAAAATGGATAGTGGGTGGTCCATGTTTAAATGTGATAACATGGTATGGTTATGAAATTAATGGCTATACATTTCATACGAAAGATCAGGACAACAGAAGTGCAGTTCAGAATAGTGGTGTATTGGTGTTTGCAGAAGCAATGCATTTTTCGAGTGCTAAGGAAAAAACCCAATTTCTGCATCAAGTACATATTATAGAGTGATTGAAGACATATGGGAGGTTGATTACTTTTAAATTAAAGATCCTGTTTTTAACTGTAAATGGTTTATCGGTAACAACAGTGTCAGACACGATGAATTTGGAATGACACTTGTTAATCTGAATAGATTGGAAGACACAGCTGATTCTTTTATAATGGTAACACATGCAAAACAAATTTTCTATGTAGTATATCAATCAGATATGCAGTGGGATCTTGTTTTACAAAGGAAAAAACAATATGTTGGTGAGGATGAAGTTGATGAAGATGCTGATTTATGTGATATCCCTACTTCCATGGAAAGATTAACAGAACATAATGATGAGCATGTCTAAGACATGGTTTGTGTCATAATGAACAATCACGATGAAGGAATTTGGGAAAACAATCCATTTGTACATTCCTAAAATTACAGGTAACATATGTTTATTTCTTGTTTACATTTAATTTTTTCATAAATGCTAGATATTGTAAGTTTTTTATTTATTAAAACATGTTTTAAAACAAAATAAGTATAAGTTTTTGTTTGTTTTATGTTTGTTTAATTTACTTTATCATGTTTACCATTACATGAATTATATATCTATTATTTTTGTTCAGTGACAATTACTTTACCATGTTTACCAGGTTTACCATGTTTACCATCTTGACCATCTTTACCATCTTTACCATTGTTTAACATGTTTACCATATTACCAATGTTTACTATTACATAACTTAGTACACTTTTCTATTTTCTGATTACAGTAGTATTAAAATATTTGAATTTGTATATTTTTGAACTAATGTTTGTTTTTTTGATTTGAAGGATAATGAAAGATCATTCAGTTGATCAACCACATGATTCTAGAGATGAGCATATTGGTCATACCTCTGGGGAGGAACAGTCCCATGGTCCTATTATGACAAAGAGTTCAAAGGTTGGTAAACGTGGGTGCACACGTTTACCAAAATTATCACTTGCCCGTACGTAGGATCAGAGGATAATCGTTGATTTTGATGATGATGATATTCCTAGAGGTCCAAATGCAAAAGATTTTAAGAGTTTTGTAGCAACTCAGGCTAAGAGAAAAGTAAGCATTCTGTATGATGACTGGAGAAGTGTGGATAAAGCGATAATCTCTCAGTTTTGGGAGGCGATTTTGGTAAGATCTTTTTCTATTGTTTGACTATTCTTTAAATGTTTCTTGTATAAATAATATGTTTAACCTCTTCTTTATCAGATGAAATTTGATATTCCTGACATTGGAGGATTCAGGAAGAAATGCTTATTGTTGGCTTCCAGGAGATGGAGGGATTTCAAATCAACCCTCTCATCTGATTTCATTTATGGTCATAAGAGTCATGACAATCCATGTAGTATATATCCTTTTATAGATGAAGAAACATGGAGACAGGTTTATGAAAGTAGAAGAAAAGAGTCATTTTTGGTAAGGTCAGTGTAAACTTTTATAATTTTTCTTATATAAATGATCTTATTAACATTTTGTTAATTATTTCTTATTCTTAATTTACAGAAAACAGGGAAAGCTCGTCAAGAGATCCAATCTAAAAATGTATACCCTCATAGTTTATCTCGGGGAGGGTATGAATTTTTGGAAGAACAAATGATGGTGGAAAAATTTCAACAACTAAGAGTTGAGTCTTCAAGCTCTGGAGAGGTGGCCCCTCCATCCCCTCCATCTAGACATGAAAAATGGAAGAGAGCTCAGAAGGGAAAAAAAGGGAAATATCTTTCGGAAGAATCGAGAATCGTAGCTGAGAGGATTGTAAGATATCTAGTTTATTTATTTAAGTTAACCATTTTCTTCATATAATTTCAATCATTACAAAAATGTTCAATTAATTAATACAGGACTCTCTTGAGGAGCAGAGTTCACAAGGGACATTTACAGCTACTGGGAGGGAAGATATTTTATCTTTAGCATTGGGAAGGCCTGAACATCCTAGTCGTGTAAGAGTATATCTGGTAGGTGTATCAGTAAGAAAAGTGTTGCCATGTTCTTCAAATTCTAACGTTGAGGGGGTTTATAAAAAAAAATAGAATCCTTGGAGGCTGAAGTTCATAATAATAATACGACGATGGAGGAAAATATTAGAGCGTCGGTACAGTCTATGTTTGCAGACATGCAAAGACAATTTCAGAATGCAGCTCTCACTCCTCCACCTCCCCCTGCAGACCCCATTATTTATCCTCCACCTCCGCCAGTAGCTCCCACTCCCCCACCTCATCCTGCGGACCCCATTTTTTATCCTACTCCTCCGCTGCAGCTTCCTACTTATTGCGAGTTGTATGTTGATGATTATCAACATCATATAGTAGCATATGGGTTGGTATATTTTGTAGGAGATACAGTTCATCATCAACAATTAGAGGTAGAGAATCATAGGGTCACTGTACAGGATATTATAGATAGATCAGCTCGGGTACCATTACCTACAGATAAGGTGGCGACAGTTGGACATAGTATCGGCCATTTTTTAATTTGGCCATCCAGACTTCTTCGACTCATTACCATAGAGGTATGAATGTTATATCTTTTATTTTATTTTATTTTATTAAAGTTGTTTTATCATTTGAAAACTAATATATTTTTCAATTTATTTTTACAGGAATACTTAAAAGGTAAAGAAATATTGTATAGACAACAACAAAGACAAATGGCTATGACATCAGATACAGATTCTAGTAGTCTTGACAGATTGTCAAGATATTCAATTTTTTTGGTGGGTCATTATGAGTTTCCAATGGAAGCTCATGTTTGTGGAAGTGAAATAAATGTGGGTATTATAAAAACAGATATTATGGAGCTTGTTACTGGAGATAAGTTGGGCATCAACATGGTGAAAATTTTTTCCATGTAAGTCTTAACACCTTTTCCCTACATTATATTTATTAAAAATGTATACTTATGTCTATTTTGTATTAGGTATCTTTATAAAATTTGTGAGAGGAATGAGCTGACATATGTATATGGATTCATGGACTCGCAATTGATTTCCCCTGAAACATGTTCATTGGATGAGGAACAAAGAATGCTTTATATTGCTGAATGACTTGAAAAGAATATAGTCACACAATGTTGGATGATGCCTTTTTGTGAGAGGTATGAAACACATCTCTCTCAATGATTTAATTATCTTTTAACATAAAAACACACTAACGTTAAATTTCCTTTTATCAGTGATCATTGGATGTTAGGGGTTTTTTTCTCAAGAGAGAAAGCACTTTATTGGATATTCTTTGTCCATGGTGATGTGCGGGAAAGTATTAAGAATATATTGGAAAAGTAAGTTTCAATTTCTCAATAGTTTTATATATTATAATGAATTTTAAATTTACCCCATTCGTATTATTTTCTAATAGGGCAGGGGCCTACTTTCGAAAAAACACAAAGAAAAGGAATGCAAAGATCAAATATGTAAATGCGAAGGTAAATATCCATTTATAATTTGTACTTTTTGATTTATTACATAAAAATAATATATTGAATTTACACTCATTCAAACAGAATTTTCATGAACAACAAGGCATCATCGAATGTGGATATTATATGTTAAGATTTATGTATGAAATAATAACAACTGGGATAGCTGTGAATTTTGACCTGGTAAGATTTCCTCTTAAACTTTGCCATAATATTTCAATTTGATATATTCATTATACACGTTAACTACTATCCTTTTCATTTGTATCTTTTTTATGACCCTCAACCCTATACTGATGAAGACATCAAACACTTAAAAGTGGAGTGGTCAAATTATTTTATAGGTTTGATTAAATTTTATTTGTTTGTAATGTAAAATGTAATTTTGAATATTGTTGTTGTAATTGTGTATTTGGTAGTCATTTAGGTTGGATTTAGTTTTTTTTTTGAGGTTGACAGTGTATGTTTTTAATGTTATATATGTGAAGGTTTAATTTTTCTCTACTTCTTGTTTTGTTCTACTTATGATGGTTTTTCTGGTATGGATTCTGGTCTGGGGGGGAGGGGTTCCAAGGGTGTGGGAGGTGTTCAGTGGGGTTGGGGGTGTCCAGGGGTCTGGGAGGGCTGTCAGGTGGGGTGGGGGCAGTCTAGGGGGTGGGAGGGATGTCCAGGGGTGTGGGAGGACTTTCCCGGGGGTGGGAGGGCTGTCCAGGGGGTGGGGTATACATGAGGGTGGGGGGTTGTTGAGGGGTGTTTGGGGCTGTCCAGGGGGTCGGGGGCAGTCCAGGGGTGTGGTGGGGGCTCCAATGGGGTTGGGGCTGTCAAGTGGGGTGAGGGGGTGAGGGGGTGCTATTCAGGAGGGTGGGAGTGGGCAGTCCAGGGGTTTGGGGGGGCTTCAATGGGGTGGGGGAGGGTTGTCCAGGGTGTGGGGGGGGGGTATACATGAGGGTGGGGGTTGTCCCGGGGGGTTTGGAGCTGTCCAGGGGGTCGGGGCAGTCCAGGGGTGTGGTGGGGGCTGTCAAGTGGGGTTAGGGGGTGAGGGGGTGCTTTTCAGGAGGGTGGGGGTTGTCAAGGGGTGTTTGGGGCTGTCCAGGGGGTCGGGGACAGTCTAGGGGTGTGGTGGGGGCTCCAATGGGGTGGGGGAGGGCTGTCCAGGGGTTATACATGAGGGTGGGGGCTATCAAGTGGGGTAAGTTTTATATTTTATCAATGTAAATGATTAAATTTTCTTTAGTTTATGTTTTGATCTTCTTCTGTTTTTGTGGTACGAATTATTGATTTGGTTTCTGGTTGATTCTGGAGGAGAGCAGAGGACTGCAGTCAATTTTTAAAAAAAAATTGTCTTCCACGTCGGTTATTTTATAACTGACGTGATAAAGAAATCGAGAAGGGTTTATCACATCGGTTATTTTCATAAACGACATGATAAACACCTGTTCCATGGTTTATCACGTCGGTTATTTAATAATCGACATGATAAAGGACCTGGTAAATGATTTATCACGTTAGTTAATCAATAACCGACGTGATAACCCCACCCCCCTGGACTGGTTTAGCACATCGGTTATTATATAACCGACGTGATAAACCATCACCTAGGAGTTTATCACATCGGTTGTTTAATAACTGACGTGATAAACTCCCCCGCACATGTTTATAACGTCGGTTATTATATAACCGTCGTGATAACCCCCCCCCCCTGGGGTTTTTTCACATCGGTTATTAATTAACCAACATGATAAACACCGCGATGTTATGTTTGTTACGTCGGTTTTTAAATAACTGATGTAAAAAATGTTATTTATAACGTCGTCCATATTAACGTCGGCTAAAAACCGACATAAAAAAATGAAAAATAACCGACGTAAGTAACGTTTTCTTCACTAGTGAGGGTTTCATCCCTGATTCCCCCTCCCTCATTCCTTGTTCTTAGGGTTTCATCCCCCTTTGTAACAGCCCGAGATTTTATGAAAAATATTCTTTCTTATTTTACTAATGTCTTGTGTTATACGCTACACCAAAAGGAGCTTGCACAACACGCATCCTTGACTTGCCTTGCATTACACGCAATCGCAACCTTCCTCGATAGCGTGTGTGGTACGTAATCCTGAGTTTCACGAAACAATGATATGCTATTAAAATATTATTAAAACTAGCCGTTATGAATAGTAATAACCACTTTTTAAATTTTAGAAATTTTAACTCTCAAAATGGACTTCATTTTTGGATTCGGAGTATCGAATTTAGCCTAAGGTGAAATTTTGGTACTTTTCGGATAACTTTCATATTCTGATGAATAGTGAAAATTACTAAATTATAATTAAAAACAACTTTTTTAATCAAAATAATTAATAGTGATAAATCATTAATTTGAGTGGTTTTAAAGTATATTTAGAATATATTTTTACAATTTAATACAATGTTGGTCATTGGATGTAATTTCACATTTAAACTAGACATAAACAAGTGTCAATCTTTTGATAGATATTGTTTCTTAAAAACACGCTATTTGTTTTAACAGCGGGATTTAATTATAAAATTAATTAATGCAACTTTTATGTTATGAATTTGGTAAAATAGATTTCATTTTTGAATTCAGAATATGAAATATAGCTTAGGATGAAATTTTGGCATTGTTCTGAAAAACATCAATTTTTGATGAATAGTGAAACTACTAAGTGGTAGTTAAAAAAACTGAATTTTTCATAAAACTTAATTTTGCCGCTTCTGTGAATGGAATTTATAAAATCCGAGAGACACGGTTAATATCAAGGACTAAAATGTGGTTCAATGAGATGAAAATAATTTTTTGGTGAATAGTAACTTTTTACTTTTTTTACCGCGGTTAATAGTAAATAGGGTAACTAAGGGTAAATATGATATTACTATTACCCTAACACATGTCCTAATTCCATTGGACAAGTGTAATTCGACCAGAAACAAACTTAGGAATAAAATATGACCATTTAGGCCCACTTGGATTAGATTAGGACATTTATTATTAATTTATTTAAAGAAGGGTTAAAATAGTTAAAATCAAAGTTTAATAAGTAAATCATTTTTAATATGGAGTTATACATAAGATAAATTCGATTGTAAATATTCATTAGAAAGCTAAAAAGATTTCCTACATGATGGTATTTTATTTGTAATTTTTAGACATCAAATAATATAATTTATTTATGACACAAAGATGATGCAGTAATTATCTTATTAATGAAATATTGACATAATTGATAATATAAATACCAAAATAAATGTAATTTAAGACTTTTTATGAATTCCACTAATTTTCTAGGTTACTATGATATATTAATGTTGATTTAAGCAACTTGGTTCGAACATTTAATTCTGTTATGACTTTCACAAAAATCATATATCAAATAGTGTCAAAATTGACACAAAATAGTTTTTAAATCAAATATTATATTATTAATTGTTATTTTATTCCTAAAAATATAAGGTTCGGCCAAATGACTTAGATAAGGATATATATATTAATAATAAACAATTTGGGGTTCGTTTGGCATGTTATAGTAAGTTTATTAACCATATAGTGAAAGAAAACAAAAAGACACGGTAAAAGTTAAATTATTTAACTTAGAGTTAAATCTAATTGATAAGGTTAAAATAAGAACCTAAACTTGTCTAAATCCTATTGGTTGATAGGATTTCGACCCATACCCACTTTAGCTTCGAAATAAGACCCTTTGGAACCATTATAAACCGAATTTGACTTTAATATAAAATAATATTTTGAGGTATTCCTAAGGTGCCCCTCTCCTCCCTTATAAAAGGACACCTCCTCCCCCTCCTCCTCACACCAATTTGAGCTCTCAAGCTCGGCCAACCCCTGCCAAAATCTCTTCTCCACTTCCCTAGAAACATCCTAGAGGTTCTGGTATTCCTCAAAGACCAATTCTAGTGCCCTAAGAGGAGGTCTCAAAGAGGCGCTTCAAAGAAGAGGTAATTACCGTTACCAATTCTTTTATCTTTATTTCTTCTTCCACTTCTTCTTCTTAGGTTGTTTCATTATGAAGTAATAACATCAGTATCACTCATATACTGATATGTTATTATAAGTATGAAACAACCCTATTTCACCATCTATCCATCCTACGGAAAAAGAAATCACCGCGCGTGCGTACGTACGGAATACCGTCTCCACGTCGTGGTGTAATCTATTTTCCACCACCACCTTACATGGATGGGTATAATGGTGTAAAGAATAACTATACATAGTTATTACAACATCATATTGATTCTGATATATTGTATAATCCACTCCAATTCAATTCAATATTTATAGAAATGATATCATCGCTCGTGCGTACGTACGGACTACCGTCTCCACGACGCGATGAGATTCATTCTCCATGTTAACCATTTAAGAATGATTATAATGTATATATAAGAAATAATAATGAAATATATGACATTATAAAGCTAATGTATTTATGTATATATATACATATGTATGTCATCTACTTACTTCCATTTCAAGACAATAAGGAAAGGAAAACAGCGTTCATGCGTACGTACGGACTACCGTCTCCATGAACGGTGTTTTTCATTTTATTTATCTACCTATTATATATATATATATACTGAATATATATGATATATAAATCATATTTTATATTCTGGAAGTAAGTAAATCATGATATAAGTAATAATGATGTCAAGAACAACAAGTCAAAACACCTACGATAAATGAAACGATTTTACCCAAAACGCTTCTTTAACATGGAATTTACAAAAGAACGGGTAATATAATGTCATAAGTGAACCATATATGATATCATAACAATGAATATGATTCTTTAATAAGTCAATAACATGATTTAAATCATTATACAGGAGGTTCGGACACTTAAAAAGCAAGTCGGACCTAAGGTAAGGGAAATATCACAATATCATTTTTATCCGAGATTGTTTTTACTTTGGTATTTACTGGGGTGTATTTTATCATCCACATCCATGTTCCTTCAATATGTAATATTGTTTCCATCCACTTAAAATAGTTTAAATCCAATTTTACTCTTTGGTGAGTTTTTAGTAAAGAATATGAAAGGAATCTTTTGTCGCTTTTTCATACGAGGTACTTTTTGACTTTTCCGACAAAAGTACGAAGAATGTTTTTTTAACTTATACGGCACGAACGGATTTATACTGTTTTATAAAGCCTTATTTTCATGAAGCTTCCTCTAAAAGATTTCATGACTATTTTCAATAAAATCTCTTTCTTTTAAAATTGCATGATGTTTTGTGAAAAGAAATTGATTTTGAAGAAGAAAGGATATTTTCCTCAAGAATTCAATTCAAGTGTTTTATCAAAATTATTTTCCATATAAGATAATAAAGGGTTCTGTTGCTATCCATATTTTTACATTGATTTGACTATGTTGTGATGAAATTATGTTTATGAATTCCTTTATCTTATATGAATGGTTTTATGATGTCATGTTGTTTAAGAATCCCATTTTTATTACATGGGTTATGCAACGATGTATGATTTATGATTTTGTGGCACACATAAGAAAGGATTCATTAAGAGGTGGGTGGGACCTATATCTCCCTCCAATGCATTGGGTAAAGATTTTATATCTCATGAGATAGACATGGCTGGAATGGTAGGTTATACCGGTTCAGTGAAACAGGACTGAAACGAGGATTACTCGATTCAGAAAGGGACTTTGTCCACTAAGATAGTCTTGGCAATGAGTCATGACTAACAAGAAATGATTTTCTATGATTATGTGTGCATGCCACAAAGTTTCAAGTTTCAAGTTATGATTATGGGGATCTCATTTTTACTTCTATGATTTATCCCATGTTATGATATTATGAGCTCTTTTGCAGGTTAAGATTTCCAAAAGCTATGTTCTTATGTATATGATGTGATTGATATTTATTTTGTTTACCCTTACTGAGCATTTGAGCTCACCCTTTTTATGTTTTCTTTTCCCCAGGATATAAAGAAAGGTTTTAGGTAAAAAAAAAGGAAGATCTTTATGGGAGATGTTGAAGATCTTTCACCAGGATTAGAAGATTATATTCCGAGTTTCCAAAGACACTAAACTATTACGATCCTTGTGTGTGTGTTTTTGTTATGTACTAAGTATTCCTCAAAAGTAATGTAATGTCCATGTACGATAAGCTTCGGGTCTCTACAGTTGGTATCAAAGGGAGGTTTAGTCAACCTTTGGAAACTAGGATGCGAAAACGTTAGTGAGATCCCTAGAGGTATTTCTAAGGTATGTCTAGGGATGTCCCTAAGGTTAAGTATACGTATAGGTTATAGTACTAGAACTACGCTAACGATCATTGAATTAAACCTAAGATGTTAGATGTTCAAGGTACTACCCCTTTATTATGTTGTTTTCCCTAGCATGATTTTGCCTCTCACGTTATTCTTTTTGGGTTTTAGAAAATGGCTGGAAACAAGGTGATTCACGATAATGGAGGAAATGATGGACAATGGAATGATATTCTTTATGAGCAACCAAATGAAATGGGATTTGGAAGTCCAAACATCATTATTATGCCGAATCAGCAATCTCATAATATGATCAATAAAGTAAAATTTGGTAAGTTTCCTGACTCGGCTAATAAGAGAAAGATGGAGTTTCATGATGATCATAGAGGAAAGAAAGTTCCATTTCCCCTATGTAAATCATGTGGGAAAAGGCATCAAGGAGAATGTTTCAAGGGAACTGGAAGATGCTTTGGGTGTGGAAAAGAAGGACACAAAGCAAGTAAGTGCAAAGGAAAAGGGTCGGTTAACACCATGGATGAGGATAATGGTATTGCTACGACATCAAAAATGGTTATGTGTTTTAAATGTGGAATGTATGGGCATTATGCAAACAAATGCCCTAAGGGAAAGACTCATGAAGAGAATCAGTATGGTCATATGGGTAGTATTTATGTGGATGATGATGAAGAGACTACAAATGATATGTGAGATGAAAGAATTGTTGAAGCTCGGTCAATGGTTTAAGAAGGTAGTGGAATGATTATATTTTTATCAAGTGTAATGTTGTACTATAAGATAAAAAGACATCTAAGGATTGTTACACTATTGTCTTTCCTTAAGTTTTGAAAGTTTATGATGAATGGTATGAGTAACAATGAAAGGTTATTCAGATATCTTTTTTTTTGGAAAGTGGATGATATGCACATAATGAAGTGATAAAGAGAAAATGAAATGTTTGACAGTATTCATGAGCTCATGATTGATATAAGAACTAAGTGATATCATGGTTTGAGTATATAGAATTTTGAGGATTTTGGTATGTGGAAAGAGTTAACTTTTAATAGAATTCATGTTTTCAATAAGGTTCAATGGGTATTCAAGAGAGTACAAGATTAAGGCCTTTGAATGTTTGGAATGTGACCAACAAGACATATCTTATGATATATGGGGATCAACGACAGTATTAAATCTATGGTAATCGTTTTCACTATGTTATGAGAGTGGACTAAAGTATTATGGATAAGCCTAAAGATTGAAATGGATTATGTTGGACATAAATTAGTATTGTTTAAGGATAGAAGATTTTCGATATTATTGATGGGATGTTATAGTAACGTAGTTTTAGAAAAAGGGACAACCTGCAGGACGGGCGACAGCCCATCGCTTCGGACAAGGCTGTAGGAATCGAACCCACAACCGAAGTGCGACTGGCCTTTATCGCCTACCACTGACCTACAGGAAGTCCCTGTTTAGTAGAAACTAGTTTTATTATATTAAGCAGTATGATATATGAAGTATAAGTCCATTTTAGAAACCATATGTGATTAATCTCACTATAGATCGACTTATGTATATAATTTTGCTAACCTTTTGTTTGAAACAGATGGAATGAACCGTCATTCTATCACATGATCTGCTAACACTTCACGAATAAAAAAAATTCAACATCATTTATTTAAGAGATGAAGTGGAAATTGTTAAAGGCACGAACAACAGTGAGATTGTACCAAAATAAAGTAAGTATTTATTCTAATTCAAATTCTTTAACTTTAGGGAAATGATCTTGAAAACCAAAAATGTTGTCCTAGTTCTCTTATACCTGATGAATCAGATAGTACCTTAGATCGTCACAAATTTATGGATTTGTTATTACTGGCTTTTCCATAGCCATGTTCTCTACCACTCTCCATCAGAACATGATGGTTAGATTTCTCTTCCATATCCATATTTTCACCTATGTGGAAACCCAGTGATTAGTTTATTTGGGTAATCGTTACATTTCATACTTTAGTTTTTCAAGCCAAGTTTTGGTATTCCCTTTTACGATGTGGGTTTCTATTAAAGAAACTTTCGAATAGTAAACCATTTATAACCCCGACGAATTTCGAGGGCGAAATTCATTTTAAGGGGGGTAGAATGTAACAGCCCGAGATTTTATGAAAAATATTCTTTCTTATTTTACTAATGTCTTGTGTTATACGCTACACCAAAAGGAGCTTGCACAACACGCATCCTTCACTTGCCTTGCATTACACGCAATCGCAACCTTCCTCGATAGCGTGTGTGGTACGTAATCCTGAGTTTCACGAAACAATGATATGCTATTAAAATATTATTAAAACTAGCCGTTATGAATAGTAATAACCACTTTTTAAATTTTAGAAATTTTAACTCTCAAAATGGACTTCATTTTTGGATTCGGAGTATCGAATTTAGCCTAAGGTGAAATTTTGGTACTTTTCGGATAACTTTCATATTCTGATGAATAGTGAAAATTACTAAATTATAATTAAAAACAACTTTTTTAATCAAAATAATTAATAGTGATAAATCATTAATTTGAGTGGTTTTAAAGTATATTTAGAATATATTTTTACAATTTAATACAATGTTGGTCATTGGATGTAATTTCACATTTAAACTAGACATAAACAAGTGTCAATCTTTTGATAGATATTGTTTCTTAAAAACACGCTATTTGTTTTAACAGCGGGATTTAATTATAAAATTAATTAATGCAACTTTTATGTTATGAATTTGGTAAAATAGATTTCATTTTTGAATTCAGAATATGAAATATATCTTAGGATGAAATTTTGGCATTGTTCTGAAAAACATCAATTTTTGATGAATAGTGAAACTACTAAGTGGTAGTTAAAAAAACTGAATTTTTCATAAAACTTAATTTTGCCGCTTCTGTGAATGGAATTTAGAAAATCCGAGAGACACGGTTAATATCAAGGACTAAAATGTGGTTCAATGAGATGAAAATAATTTTTTGGTGAATAGTAACTTTTTACTTTTTTTACCGCGGTTAATAGTAAATAGGGTAACTAAGGGTAAATATGATATTACTATTACCCTAACACATGTCCTAATTCCATTGGACAAGTGTAATTCGACCAGAAACAAACTTAGGAATAAAATATGACCATTTAGGCCCACTTGGATTAGATTAGGACATTTATTATTAATTTATTTAAAGAAGGGTTAAAATAGTTAAAATCAAAGTTTAATAAGTAAATCATTTTTAATATGGGGTTATACATAAGATAAATTCGATTGTAAATATTCATTAGAAAGCTAAAAAGATTTCCTACATGATGGTATTTTATTTGTAATTTTTAGACATCAAATAATATAATTTATTTATGACACAAAGATGATGCAGTAATTATCTTATTAATGAAATATTGACATAATTGATAATATAAATACCAAAATAAATGTAATTTAAGACTTTTTATGAATTCCACTAATTTTCTAGGTTACTATGATATATTAATGTTGATTTAAGCAACTTGGTTCGAACATTTAATTCTGTTATGACTTTCACAAAAATCATATATCAAATAGTGTCAAAATTGACACAAAATAGTTTTTAAATCAAATATTATATTATTAATTGTTATTTTATTCCTAAAAATCTAAGGTTCGGCCAAATGACTTAGATAAGGATATATATATTAATAATAAACAATTTGGGGTTCGTTTGGCATGTTATAGTAAGTTTATTAACCATATAGTGAAAGAAAACAAAAAGACACGGTAAAAGTTAAATTATTTAACTTAGAGTTAAATCTAATTGATAAGGTTAAAATAAGAACCTAAACTTGTCTAAATCCTATTGGTTGATAGGATTTCGACCCATACCCACTTTAGCTTCGAAATAAGACCCTTTGGAACCATTATAAACCGAATTTGACTTTAATATAAAATAATATTTTGAGGTATTCCTAAGGTGCCCCTCTCCTCCCTTATAAAAGGACACCTCCTCCCCCTCCTCCTCACACCAATTTGAGCTCTCAAGCTCGGCCAACCCCTGCCAAAATCTATTCTCCACTTCCCTAGCAACATCCTAGAGGTTCTGGTATTCCTCAAAGACCAATTCTAGTGCCCTAAGAGGAGGTCTCAAAGAGGCGCTTCAAAGAAGAGGTAATTACCGTTACCAATTCTTTTATCTTTATTTCTTCTTCCACTTCTTCTTCTTAGGTTGTTTCATTATGAAGTAATAACATCAGTATCACTCATATACTGATATGTTATTATAAGTATGAAACAACCCTATTTCACCATCTATCCATCCTACGGAAAAAGAAATCACCGCGCGTGCGTACGTACGGAATACCGTCTCCACGCCGTGGTGTAATCTATTTTCCACCACCACCTTACATGGATGGGTATAATGGTGTAAAGAATAACTATACATAGTTATTACAACATCATATTGATTCTGATATATTGTATAATCCACTCCAATTCAATTCAATATTTATAGAAATGATATCATCGCTCGTGCGTACGTACGGACTACCGTCTCCACGACGCGATGAGATTCATTCTCCATGTTAACCATTTAAGAATGATTATAATGTATATATAAGAAATAATAATGAAATATATGACATTATAAAGCTAATGTATTTATGTATATATATACATATGTATGTCATCTACTTACTTCCATTTCAAGACAATAAGGAAAGGAAAACAGCGTTCATGCGTACGTACGGACTACCGTCTCCATGAACGGTGTTTTTCATTTTATTTATCTACCTATTATATATATATATATACTGAATATATATGATATATAAATCATATTTTATATTCTGGAAGTAAGTAAATCATGATATAAGTAATAATGATGTCAAGAACAACAAGTCAAAACACCTACGATAAATGAAACGATTTTACCCAAAACGCTTCTTTAACATGGAATTTACAAAAGAACGGGTAATATAATGTCATAAGTGAACCATATATGATATCATAACAATGAATATGATTCTTTAATAAGTCAATAACATGATTTAAATCATTATACAGGAGGTTCAGACACTTAAAAAGCAAGTCGGACCTAAGGTAAGGGAAATATCACAATCTCATTTTTATCCGAGATTGTTTTTACTTTGGTATTTACTGGGGTGTATTTTATCATCCACATCCATGTTCCTTCAATATGTAATATTGTTTCCATCCACTTACAATAGTTTAAATCCAATTTTACTCTTCGGTGAGTTTTTAGTAAAGAATATGAAAGGAATCTTTTGTCGCTTTTTCATACGAGGTACTTTTTGACTTTTCCGACAAAAGTACGAAGAATGTTTTTTTAACTTATACGGCACGAACGGATTTATACTGTTTTATAAAGCCTTATTTTCATGAAGCTTCCTCTAAAAGATTTCATGACTATTTTCAATAAAATCTCTTTCTTTTAAAATTGCATGATGTTTTGTGAAAAGAAATTGATTTTGAAGAAGAAAGGATATTTTCCTCAAGAATTCAATTCAAGTGTTTTATCAAAATTATTTTCCATATAAGATAATAAAGGGTTCTGTTGCTATCCATATTTTTACATTGATTTGACTATGTTGTGATGAAATTATGTTTATGAATTCCTTTATCTTATATGAATGGTTTTATGATGTCATGTTGTTTAAGAATCCCATTTTTATTACATGGGTTATGCAACGATGTATGATTTATGATTTTGTGGCACACATAAGAAAGGATTCATTAAGAGATGGGTGGGACCTATATCTCCCTCCAATGCATTGGGTAAAGATTTTATATCTCATGAGATAGACATGGCTGGAATGGTAGGTTATACCGGTTCAGTGAAACAGGACTGAAACGAGGATTACTCGATTCAGAAAGGGACTTTGTCCACTAAGATAGTCTTGGCAATGAGTCATGACTAACAAGAAATGATTTTCTATGATTATGTGTGCATGCCACAAAGTTTCAAGTTTCAAGTTATGATTATGGGGATCTCATTTTTACTTCTATGATTTATCCCATGTTATGATATTATGAGCTCTTTTGCAGGTTAAGATTTCCAAAAGCTATGTTCTTATGTATATGATGTGATTGATATTTATTTTGTTTACCCTTACTGAGCATTTGAGCTCACCCTTTTTATGTTTTCTTTTCCCCAGGATATAAAGAAAGGTTTTAGGTAAAAAAAAAAGGAAGATCTTTATGGGAGATGTTGAAGATCTTTCACCAGGATTAGAAGATTATATTCCGAGTTTCCAAAGACACTAAACTATTACGATCCTTGTGTGTGTGTTTTTGTTATGTACTAAGTATTCCGCAAAAGTAATGTAATGTCCATGTACGATAAGCTTCGGGTCTCTACACCCTTGTTCTTTGATGGTTGTTCCATGATGGTTATTTCATCAGAGGCTCCTAGTTAATGTCCCTGTTTTCTTTCTCTCTACTCTTGTCACTTGATCCTTTGCTTCTGGACCCCATCTTGGTTTTGTGAAAAGGCTCTCAAGGTGGCTTAGGATATATTGATCAAGAATCGAAGGTTTTTTTAGGAGACTCAACTTTTTTGTATTTTTGTTTTTTCATCTTTGAGGAGATTGTGATATGATAAAAATGACACTGATGTGTTAAAGGAATCATTGCATCTGGTGGTTCATGGAAGATCTTCCTCCATGGAGCGGGTTTTGAGCAGTAGTAATGGCTTTATGCGTGGTGATGAAAATGGTGTTCCAGCGGTTTAGAATGTGTTGGTCATGGTGTTTGGTGATGTTTTTATCAATGTTTTTTTTCTTTTGACTATTTTGTGCGGCTGCTATTGGATCTATCTTGCTTCAAGGTTCATCGACGATGGTGTTTCTGGTTTCTTTCTATTGTTATTCCTGATGGGGTCGTGTTCAAGGTGATGATGATGCGAGGATGGTGCTGAGGCGATGAGTTGGTCGACCCGAGGTTTCGTAGAACCTAAGTATTTGACAGTGTGTTCTGGACTCTATTGGATATTTTATTCTTCAATTTGAAATTTTAATTTGAATTGTTGGGGTGGTTTTTGCAACTTTATATGATTCAAGTTTTGTTTTCATAAATGGATCTATTGTAGGGTTTCCATTTTCCCCTTAAAATGGATTATTTGAAAATCAAAAAAATAGACTTGGAGGAATAATGATCACATGAATATTCAAGTTACCAATTATCCTATTTAGTTCACAAAAAAATCCCTCACTGTGTGATGCTTAGGCAAAGGATCATGTGAACATAAATTCAAATATATTTCAACCAAGAAGTAGAATATGAATCTGTATATAAAAAAATATGAAAAAATAGATCCCTGAAACAAATATAATAAAATTCCAAAATAATGTAATAATAACCATTTTATTACTACTCAAATATATCAGTTAAAAATAGCTTAAATGGAAGGAGGAGAACATACCATAACATTATAAAACACTATTTCAGCATTACTAAATCACTAACCTACTAGATAAAATGATAGTAGTGAAGTTTTATGTAAAATTCTAAGGATAATGGAAAATCATTTAAATTTGGATTGTACGTGTAAAACATATAATATGTATTATTACCTAAATATTCTCCATGTTCCAAAAGATGTGTATTTTTTATGTCATCAACAATTTTTTCAAGTAGAAATAATTTTTTGGTAAAGAAATTATTATTACTAAACTTTATTTCCTGATGTAAATGAGTTATATAAAATTTTTATACCTAAATACTAAGAGACCTGATATATATAAGTTACAAAAAAATATTTAAACTGGAATATTTATAGACATGTACATTAGAAGAAAGTAATATTGAAAAATAAAATAAATATTGTTAACATATATGAACCGATATATTTTAGTTCATGATAAATATATGTTACAAAAAATATTCAAACCTAAATATTTAAAAACTTGTACATTATAAGAAATTACAATTAAAAATTGACCAAATATTGTTAAAAAATATTAATTGATATATTCCAATTAACATATAAGAATAGATATGAACAAATAAGTATAATATGAATTGGAATGTAAAAAAAAAGAACAAATATATCCTAAATCTACATCCATAAGATTCTAGAAATATGTAACAAAAACCATTTAATTAATAATCAAATAGTTCGATTAAAAACTACTTAAATGCAATGAGGACAACATAACATAATGAAAATGAGCACCATTTTAGTATCTCTGAATCACGAACCTACTGGATAAAATGTTTGTAGTTAAGTTTGACTATTGTTAACAAATTTGTACTGATATATTTCAATTCCTGATACATATAAGTTAAAAAAATATTAAATCATGAATATTTACTGACCTGAAAAATATAATTTGAAAAAAAATATTTAAACCTACATATCTAGACACCTGATACTTATAAGATACCTAAAAAAATTCAAACCTTCATATTTACATACATGTACATTGAAATAAATTAATGTTAAAAATAAGAAAAAAATATTATTAACAAATATAAAACAATATATTTAAGTTCCTTACATATATAAGTTAAAGAAAATATTCAATCCTGTATATTTAAAAACCTAAAAATTAATAGAAATTACTATTAAAAAATTAACAGATATTGTTAATAAATATGAATCGATATATTCCTGTCAGCAAATGCAAATAGATATGAAAAAAATTATAATATGAATATCTATAAAAAAATGTGAACAAATAGATCCCTGAAACATATTCAATAAAATTCTATAATTATGTAACAAAAACCATTTCATTAACTCTAAAAATAGATCAGTTTAAAACTGCTTAAATAGCATGATGAGAACATATCATAATGAGAATGAACACATTTTAAGCTCCACCGAATCACCAAAATGCTGGATAAATTGACAGTAGTGGTGTTTGATATAAGAGTGTAAGTAGGTAGGACAAATATTTAAATTTATCTTGTATATATAACACATATAATATGAATTATTACGTGAGTATTCTTTATATTACAAAATATGTGCATTTTCGGTGTCATCAATATTTTTTGAAAGTATAAATTAGTATTAGGTTAAGAAATTATTGTTATTAAACTTTACTTCCTAATATATATATGTGTGTGTGTGTGTGTGTTGAAAAAACTATTTAGACCAAAATATTAAGATACCTAATACATATAAGCTATAGAAAAATATTCAAAACTACTATTTAACATCATCCAGCACCGTGATATCACCTTCCCCGACCACAAATAGATCAATGCACCACTCCATATATATTTTAAAGTATGAAATATATTTTTTGTTTCCTATGCACCTACATATTTACAATATGGTGGAAATCTCCATCCGCATCATACCTAGAATCTCCTCTATGCCCTTTATTAGCATTTCAACCATAAAATATGTCAGGGATGAGTGGGCTTACTTCATTGAAAAAGATCTGGATCACATTAATGTATTATTCAGAGAAGTAGGAATAAAATTTATAGAACTCATTCTGGCTACATGAATAGAATATTCAATACAATTCATGATTCAAATTACTGGCAGTGGGATGACCCCAAAGATTATAGAGTGGAAAAAGCATGAACAAAAATAAACTGCATACCTAAAGTTTGGATCACTAAAATAAATTGAGACTTCATCCCCTAGTTCAAAATCCTGTTCGGGGACCAAGATTTAAGATTTCGGGTTCCCATTTTGGTTATTAATCTCATGAGGAAGAAAATGTAACACCTTCATGATTGATGTGGGATGGAGGCCAAGAGACCGAGCCTACTGCGAGGGATACATAGATACTAAAAAGTGGTAGGGCGGGAAGTAGGTTCTGGTGGAGCAAAGATGCATTGAGAAGAGGTGGGAGATGGGGAGAGATGTGAATTTGGAGTGTATGAGAGGGTGAGAAAGAGAGGAACGACATAGGGTATGGTTTTGTGGTATTAGTTTAATGGAATGGGAGACGAGTTTCATAGGAGTGGAAAAATGCAAGGGAGCATGATAGTAGGGAGTTTGACAAGTGTAAGAGGATCCATGATAATTTGTATGATTAATAGATTTTTGTTCATCAAATATCTACCCACACCCCTTATATACATCCCTTAACAAGTCCTAGATTCTTTTTTTATAGAAAACTCTTCTATGAAGGATTCTAGTAAAAACCTAAAGTGTTTGTCTGAAGAACATGTATCGTTCTTAATCGAGAATTTTTGTTGTATTTATTCTTCCACCTCCTTCAAATATTCTTCAACTATTCTAAAATAATAACATCAATATATTAAATATACTGATATTTAATTATTTTAGTGGAATAACCAATATCCATATCCTCTTCTGTCAAATGGGAAATGAAATCGTCGATCGTGTGTACAGTGGACTATAGCCTCATGAACTGATGTAACTTGTTTTCATCACTACCTCTCATGGATGGATATAATGATGGAATAAATTGATATAAATTATATTTATGAAAAATTTACACTTCTGAAATAATAATATCATATATATCATCTTACCTTCCAATCCATTGAAAATGATAATGTCACTCGTGTATACGTGTGGACTATTACCTCTATGATGCGATGTAATTCTTTTTTCATTTACCATTTACATGGATGGTAAAAAAGATGTATTTTTTGAATATATATTATATATATGATATGGTATATATTATTTAAATTTTAATTATTATTTACCTTTATTTCATTCCATCCATTAAAAAATTAAAATAGTGTTCATGTGTACGTTTTGCCTTCTGTCTCCATGAACGTTGTAATTCATTTTTTTATCTCTAACATAAATAGATTACTATAGATATGTATATAATGAATATATATGATATATATATATATATCATGATTAAAATTCTATACATGATGGAATCATGATCAAATTACATGGAAAGAAGCTACTGAATCAAAACGTACATGAAAAACGAAGTAGTTATCACCCAGAACAATGATTTTTATAAAGAAATATTAATAATAAGATGATAAGAGGTTATAAGTAAATAATATATGGTATTATATAGAAAATTTTGTTTCTATAGTAGATTTATAATAAAAATATATTTATTATAAAATATTTTCGAACATGTATGAAGGAATTCAGACCTGAGGTGAGGGTTTATTTCACAATCTCATCATTATTATGGATTTTTTATATTTAAGTCTCTATTGAGTGAGTTATTTGATATTTCAATATTAAACCCAATATATTTTATTCTCCTATATTCATTTACTTAAATTTAAATATTTATTTTCATTTTCATCTCTTTAAGTACTCAATATACTGAAATAATGTTTTAAAGGAAAACTGACTTTTTTCTACTTAGTCGGAAATATTTTTCTTTAATGTCTATATTTTCCTTGAAATGTACAAAATAATATTTTTCAAAATTATGCAATTATTTATTAAATACATTTTTACCATGTTTTAATTTTAAAAAAAACTGTTTACAAATAATATTCTTATCATTTTCTAAAAGAGTTACTTTTTGACCTTTTTTAAAAAAAAGTGTGAAATGAATGTTTTTTAACATATACGGCAACACTACTACAAAAATGATCTTTATCAGTGCTCAAAATGGGCTTTAATAGCACTAAAAAAGCGTTGTAAATATCAGTGTTGATAAAGGGGGGGTCTCCTTTATCAGTGCTTTTTTAGATCTGTTAAAGATAGACTTTATCAGCACTAAAAAAGTGGTGATAAACAGTTTCTTTATCGGCACCTCTTTAGCACTGATAAAGGATCCCTTTATTAGTGCTAAAAAAGTGTGGATAAATTCCCTGCCTGCTGTAATATAAAAATCTACATCAGCACACCCAAACAAGACCTGAAAAAAATCAGCATATCAACAAGTATACCCATAAAAAATTAACACATAATTCATAAGGTAATTTCATAATGTATACCCATACAAAAAGTATAACCATACACCATTAAAACATAATTTATAAATTATTTAAATACTTAAAGAATTAAATTTAGAATTCAAGGGGATGGGGGGTTGTTCAAGGGTTTGGGTGGCTGTCCAAGGGGGGTGGGGGTGTACAGGGGGGTGGGGGTGTCCGAGGGGGGATGGGGGTGTCCAGGGGGGATGGGGGTGTTCGGGGGTGTCTGGGGGGATAGAGTTATCCAAGGGGGTGGGTGGTGTCCATGGGGTGGTGGGGACTGTCCATGGGGGTGGGGTTGTCTAAGGGGTGGGGGTCCAGGTGGTGGGGTGGTGTCGAGGAGGGGTGGGGCGTCTAGGGGTGGGGGCCGTCTAGGGGGATGGTGGGGTGTCCAGGGGGTGGGGTGGGGGTTTTCCATGGGGGTGAGGTGGTGTCCAAGGGGTGGGGGTAGCTGTCTAATGGGGTGGGGTGTCTAGGGGGTGGGTGTGTCCAGGTGGTGAGGTGGTGTATAAGAGGGGTGGGGGTGTCGTCCAGGGGGGTTGGTGGGTGTCCAGGGGGTGGGGGTGGGGGTGTCCAGGGGGTGGGGGCTATCCAAGGTGGGGGGAGGATGTCCATGGGGGTGTCCAGGGGGGTGGGGTGGTGTCCAGGGGGTGGGAGTGTCCAGAGGGGTGGGGGTGTCCAGGGGTGGGGTGGTGTCCAGGGGGTGGGGTGGGGCTGTCCAAGGGGGGTGGGGGTGTCCAGGGGGTGGGGATGGCTATCCAAGGGGGTGGGGTGTCTAGGGGGTGGGGGTGTCTAGGTGGTGGGGTGGGGGTGTCGTCTAGGGGGTTGGTGGGTGTCTAGGTGTGGGGTGTCCAGGGGATGGGGGGCTGTCCATGAGGGTGTCCAGGGGGTGGGGTGGTGTTCAGGGGGTTGGGGGGCTTTCCAGGGGGTGGGGTGTCTAGAGGGGTGGGGGTGTCCAGGGGTGGGGTGGTGTCCAGGGGTGGGGGTGGTCCAGAGGGTTGGTGAGGATTTCCAAGGGGGTGGGTGGTGTTCAGGGGGTGGGGGTGCCTGTCCAAGGGGGTGGGGGTGTCCAGGTGGTGGGTGGTGTCTAGGAGGGGTGGGGGTGCTTTCCAGGGAGTTGGTGGGTGTCCAGGGGGTGGAGGGTGTCCATGGGGGTGGTATGGTGTTCAGAGGGTTGGGAGGGCTTTCCAGGGGGTGGGGGTGTCTAGAGGGGTGGGGGTGTCCAGAAGGTGGGGTGGTGTCCAGGGGGTGGGGGACGGTCCAGGGGGTTGTTGGGGCTATCCAAGGGGGTGGGGTGGTGTCCAGGGGGTTTGGGGTGGTTGTCCATATGGGTGGGGGTATCTAGGGGTGGGGGTGTCTAGGTGGTGGGGTGGAGTCTAGGAGGGGTTGGGGCGTCTAGGGGGTGGGGGTTTCCAGAGGGTTGGGGGCATCCAGGGGGTTGGGGTGTCTATTTTAAACAAAAGAGGGATAGTTTGAGTGATACCAGCCACACCGTGCCTCATATTGAGGTTTCTTTTACTCTCAAACATCTTAAATGACCCATGGATTGTTCCCCTAAAGTATCAACACAATCCGAATGAGTTTCGTCAAATTTTCGTACGTCAGTTGTTGTTTTCACATAAAATTCTGTCTATTTTAAACAAAAGAGAGACTTTGAGTTGTATCAACAACACCGTGCCTCGTATTGAGGTGAGGTTGACTCATACATGTCTAAAATGACCCATGTATTGTTCCCTTTAAGTATCAACACAATCTGAATTCATTTGGTTGGATTTCCGTACGTCAGTTGTTGTTTTCACTTAAACTTTTTTTATCCATTTTAAACAAAAGAGAGACTCTTTGAGTTATTTTAGCCACACCATGCCTTATATTATTGAAGGGTTTACTCTTACATGTCAAAAAAGACCCATGGATCATTCCCATAAAGTATAAATATAATACGAATGCATTTGGTTGGATTTTCGTACGTCAGTTGTTGTTTTCACTTAAAATTTTGTCCATTTTAAACAAAAGGGAGACACTTTGAGGGATACTGACCACACTGTGCCTCATATTGAGGCTAGGTTGACTCATACATGTCAAAAATGACCAATGTATTGTTCCCCTAAATTATCAACACAATCCTAATGCATTTGGTTAGATTTCTATAGGTCAGTTGTTGTTTTCACTTAAATTCTGTCCATTTTAAACAAAAGAGAGACTTTGAGTGATATCGGCCACATCATACCTCATATTGAGGAACGGTTGACTTATAAACGTTAAACATTACCCATGTATCATTCCCCTAAAGTATCAACACATTCCGAATGTGTTTGGTCCGATTATTGTATGATAGTTATTGTTTTCACTTAAAATTTTTTCCATTTTAAACAAAAGAGACACACTTTGAGTGATACCGGCCACACTGTGCCTCTTATTGAGGATATGTTGACTCTTACACATAAAAAATGACCCATATATTGTTCCCCTAAATTATAAACACAATACAAATATGTTTGGTTTGATTTCTGTACGTCAGTTGTTGTTTTCACTTAAAATTCTGTCCATTTTAAACAAAAGAGAGACTTTGAGTGATACCGGCCACACCGTGCCTCAGATTGAGATGTGGTTGCCACATACACGTCAAAAATTACCCATGGATCATTCCCCAATAGTATCAACACAATCCGAATGCGTTTGGTCAGATTTCCGTACGTCAGTTGTTGTTTTCACTTAAAATTATGTCCATTTTAAACAAAAGAAAGACACTTTGAGTGATATCGGCCACACCATACCTCATATTGAGGTGGGGTTGACTCTTACACGTCAATAATGAGTCATGGATCGTTCCCCTAAATTATAAATACAATCCAAATGCATTTGGTCATATTTACCTATGTCAATTGTTGTTTTCACTTAAAATTCTGTCCATTTTAAACAAAAGAGAGAAACTTTGAGTGATACCGGACACACCATGCCTTGGATTGAGATGGAGTGGACTCGTACATGTAAAAAATGACCAATGGATCATTACCCTAAATTATCAACACAATTATAATGCGTTTTTTTGGATTTTCATACGTTAGTTGTTGCTTTCACTTAAAATTCTGTCCATTTTAAACAAAAGAGAGACACTTTGAATGATACCGGCCACACCGTACCTTGGATTATGGTGGGTTTAATTATTACACATCAAAAATTACCCATGGATCGTTCCTATAAATTATAAACACAATCATAATGCATTTGGTTGGATTTTCGTACGTCACTTGTTATTTTCACTTAAAATTCTATCCATTTTAAACAAAAGAGAGACACTTTGAGTTATACCGGCCACATCATGCCTCGGATTGAGGCGAGTTTGACTCTTACATGTTAAAAATGACCCATGGATCATTACCATAAAGTATCAACACAATCTTAATGTGTTTGGTCAGATTTCCATGTGTCAATTGTTATTTTGACTTAAAATGTTGTCCATTTTAAACAAAAGAGAGACTTTGAGTGATACTGGTCACACTGTTCCTCAGATTGAGGTGGGTTGACTCTTACATGTCAAAAATGACCCATGTATTGTTTTCCTAAAGTATCAACACAATATTAATTTGTTGGTCATATTTCTGTATGTCAAATGTTGTTTTCACTTAAAATTATGTCCATTTTAATCAAAAGAGAGACACTTTGAGGGATACCAGCCACACCATGCCTCGGATTGAGTCATGGTTGACTATTAAATGTCTAAAATAACCCATGTATCATTACCCTAAATTATAAACCCAATCCTAATAATTTTGGTGGAATTTTCATACGTCAGTTGTTGTTTTCACTTAAAATTCTGTCCATTTTAAACAATAGAGAGACACTTTGAGTGATATTGGCCACAACGTGCCTCAGATTGAGGCGGGGTTGACTTGAACATTTCAAAAATGACCCATGTATCATTCCCCTAAAGTATAAACAAAATTGGAATGCGTTTGGTCATATTTCTGTACATCAGTTGTTGTTTTCACTTAAAATTCTGTCCATTTTATACAAAAGAGAGACACTTTGAGTGATACCGGATACACCATGCCTCAGATTGAGGTGGGGTTGACTTTTACACGTCAGAAATGACCCATGGATCATTACCCTAAAGTATCAAAACAATCCTAATTTTTTTGGTCGGATTTTTGTATGTTAGTTGTTGTTTTCACTTAAAATTTTGTCCATTTTAAACAAAAGAGAGACACTTTGAGTGATACCAGCCACACTATACCTTGAATTGTGGTGGGGTTGACTCGTACACATCAAAAATGACCCATTTATTATTACCCTAAAGTATCAACCCAACCGTAATGCTTTTGGTTGGATTTTCGTACATCAGTTGTTGTTTTCACTTAAAATTTTGTCCATTTTAAACAAAAGAGAGACACTTTGAGTGATACCGGCCACACTGTTCCTTGTATTGAGGTGGGTTTTACATTTAAACAATTACTCATGGATCATTCCCCTAAATCATCAATACAATCTTATTGTGTTTGTTCAAATTTTCGTATGTCAGTTGTTGTTTTCACTTAAAATTTTGTCCATTTTAAACAAAAGAGAGACACTTTGAGTGATACTGGCCACACCATGCCTCTGATGGAATCTGTTTTGACTCATAAACATCAAAAATGACACATGTATCATTACCCTAAATTATAAACACAATATGAATACATTTCGTCAGATTTCCGTATGCCAGTTGTTGTTTTCACATAAAATTCTGTCCATTTTAAACAAAAGAGAGACACTTTGAGTGACACTGGCCACATCGTGCCTTGGATTGAGGCAAGGTTGACTAATAAAAATCACAAATGACCCATGTATCATTCCCCTAAAGTATCAACACAATCCTAATGTGTTTGGTCATATATCCATACATCTGTTGTTGTTTTCACTTAAAATTTTGTCCATTTTACACAAAAGAGAGACACTTTGAGTGATACTGGCCACACCATGCCTTAGATTGAGGATGGGTTGACACATACACGTCACATATGACCCATGGATCATTAACCTAAAGTATCAACATAATCCTAATGATTTTGGTCAGATTTCTGTATATCAGTTGTTGTTTTCACTTAAAATTCAGTCCATTTTAATCAAAAGAGAGACACTTTGAGTGATACCGACCACACCATCCCTCATATTAAAGAGGGTTTACTCATACACATCAAAAATTACCCATGTATCATTCCCCTAAATTATTAACATAATCCGAATGCATTTTTTCAGATATGAAGGTATTTTAGAGATTTTACTATTTTTTCTTATCCAAAGCCCAAAGAAAAGTGGTTTATCATTCTTGCATGTTGCTCATGCATTTCATCTGTTAAAATGGGAAAATGAATCATTAGAGAAAGGATATTTTATTTAATAACAATTACATTTTTCCTACAAACATTCACATACAATAATGTTTCATCTTTTGATCCCCTTAACCCCTCTCAAAAATCACCGCTAATTGTACATGTCCCCAAGTCAGATCTTCATGCTATTTGTGTACAATATTCCATCAGGTATGTGGCCCACTCATTTCTGAACAAATCTATATCTTCTTGTGAGTATGTGGATTTTTTACAGTCATAGTAGTACTACAAAATATATAAATAAAAAACTAATAAAAAATTTAAATGAAATAGTAGTTGTTTTTTAAAATACCTCTTTAAAGATGATAGTTTGTTGAAGAAAAACGATTTCTTTCATAAATTTAAAAACATAATAACCAAAATCATTATCGTTTGTTTGTTTTGGAAACTGAAAAAAATTTGATCATTAGGAGAATAAGTAACTTTTGTTGATATGTGATTGGATAGTGAAATTTTATTATATATACCATGATATTTTTCTAGACGTAGTACTTGCTCACCTCCTTATGCTTAGCCCCTGTCCATATTCCTTTTTTAAACAATAATGATACACTTCCCTATCATAAAATAATCCTCGGTAAAAATAATATAAATTATATTACTTGATTTTTAGACCTAAAACATAGGATGTAGCATCTTATAGATTCACAAACTTCATCATGTGTGGTCGGTTTGTTGGATATCCTTGCATTGAATCTAGAAAATAAATATTTGGAGTATCCAAGTTCACTAAAATTAGCATCCAATGTTGTCTAAAAACAAAAAAAAAAGAAATAAGTAATAAAAGAAGTGAAAATATAATTGATATGCTTTAATCGTAGATTTTTACCCCTGTATGGTTGGTATTAGGAAGAGTCTGTCATCCGTAATCTTGATTTCAAATGTTTTCAGCAAGACATTCACTATTTCATCCTTTTTTTATGGTTCTAATTTCGTTAGTTGTGTTGATGTGGTATAAGGAATAACGAGTCTGAATTTTGGCTCATGGGAAAATTCCTTCAACTATTTTTCATATATACGTCTGTCAATAATATAAAATGCATTTAGTCATAATTTTCACATTATGTCATCTTTTAGAAAATCAATTCTCGAAAACATACCTCATATAAAAATTTACAACTGTGATTCCTAGCCAACCGTATTCAAGGATCTCATTTACATTTTCAACAGCAATGAAATATTGAATTTCCTCTCTGTATATATTCTTTTCAAAAACCACTATATGACTACTACCACCTCTTAGCTTCGTATCCACATGAGCCTTCAATGCTAGTATATGTGGATAGAGAATAGGTGGTGTTATTGTGCTTTCAGTAGATCTTTGGGATTAGTTGGTCGATCCTTTATATTCTTTTGAGCCGACGTTTCTTTTCACCCCCTTCCCTTTCTCTATCTATAATTACATTCATTGGTTTAGAACCCTTTTTCATTAATTGTTAAAGGTTTAGATTGAAAAAAATGGAAATAAATACCTTGTTGTTCACATGTACTCTTACGATTTGTGACGGCCATGCAATGAATGTCCCAATAACCTTTTCAACCGTATGAATATCATCTTCATCAAGTGGAATAGGTAGCTCTGCATTTGTCTCATGAGCTACAGTAATCGTCACTTTTAGGTGATCTTTTGGAATTGGTCTATTATTCAGCTTTTCCTCTGGGAGGTTGAACATCGTAGCCCTCGCTAAAAGGTCATATGTGGGTGTTGATAGATATAAATCACAGTCATTATCACCCTGTAGAAGATCAGTATAGAAAAAGTATCAGTGTTTTTCTAATTCACATTTCATGGGAACAATTATTAGAATATTGATTACCACGGATAAGACAGTTCTTTGAGTGGAATGGCTCACCTCAAAGCTGGTGGGGGTGGGGCGGGATCTTCACGCGTTGGTTGTTCTTGAGTGGTGTCTTCTCCTTGCTTCCCACCCATAAAAGTTTCTAGCAACTCTTCCTGCCATTGAAATAGTTCTTCAATAGTTGCTAGTCTTTCACTCATTTGTTTCATTTTTTCATCTCTATCATCCGTTTGTTTTTTTCCTCATAATATGCTCGGGGTGTCACCCCAAACCCCGCACCTCTGACATGGCCGTATTGTTCTGGTTGCTTCAAAGCCGTTGATAATAGGTCTGCTTCCGCTATAGGAGTATCTAATTCTTGTGACTATTGAATATAGAAAAATAACTAATTATTTTTATGTAATAGCAATTTAAAACAAATATTTTTATCATGTCATATATACACATATTTCCCACACTTTTTGTGTGTTTTAATCTACTAGCTTCCCTTCTTTATTCACACATGACTCCTTTCATAGAAAATAACATGGGATGGAAGTGTCTTTGGTTTTAGACTCATCAATCTACATATAAATATAGAAAGATAATTATGATGTTGTTTCTTGGCACCTAACAATATTTCTGTAAATTTAAAATATGTACCATTTTCTTTTCTAGTGAAGCATACCCCATCCTTGCTTTACGATAGGGGTATGTTGGTTTTGATGCAAGTTCCTTATTTTTAGTACTGATTTTTTGTTTCATAAATGAAATATTGATAGTCAAAGTGATGAATACATGTATCCTCAAACAAAGTATTATCTGCCATAATGTACGTGAAACTTCTCATCCCCACAACGACCAATAAATGCATCCCATGCTTCTTGGGATATCTGGTAAGAGTAGACAAGGGGTGGGTGCGGGTTTATTTTACCTTTGGAATATTTCAAGTGACATTTTGTTAAAATAGTGTAAAAACCTCGATGACACCTTCATACAAGCCTTAGTACAAAATTATTGTGTGAATCATCTACTATAAATGTACTCTATAAGAGATTGAGAAGAGTAAGACATTGTTTCATTATTTTATTTTCTAGTAAATTAAAGAAATAATATCATAATGTTACCATAATTTCTTCCCAGATCACAGCCCTCAGCCTGGATACAACATGGTGCCATGAATATATGTCAATCGACATGTGTTGTCAAGTGAAAATTCCAATGTAACTACTAAACATAGCCTGTTGGGATTCACATGTTGGCCTCGTGCATTCCATCCGACATCAAATTTGATGCCATTGCTCTTCTCCTTAAGAAATTTGGATAACACCGTCAAAATAAGATGCACCTATGTTTTCTACGACGTCGGTCCTTCATCCCTTACTATTTCATAAATATCAAAATCATCTATATGTTCATCTAAAATGATAGCAACGCCATGTTCTGATGGTTGTTGGACCTCAACACTAGGATTAGTAATAGGTTCAGAAACTTGTTTTTTCTCTGCACTATGACTATCCGTAGTAGCAGCAGATGAAACAACAGCTTGAGAGACTTGTTCAGCCTTGAGGTTAGGAGAACTAGAACGTGTAGAAGTCATTATCTGCAAAAGTGGTTGAACATTTAATTTAGATTACATAAATTTAGTAATGATAAGATAATAACATGAGATAACAAGATCTATATTAAAAACAAAATAAAACATGTTTATTGAACTCACTTTATTTTTTTCAAAGGCTGAAGGGATTTGAAACCTCTATCGATTATCAAAATCCCTTCATTTTGGTCTCCTCTAACATATAAAGAATCATCTACATTAGGACCGCTGCGAAATGATTTTGACATACCACTAAAAGCATCATTCTAATCTGAATTTTCATTAGACCCTTCATTAGTTTTGGATGATAACATAAAAATTGACCACTTTTAGTTTGCGGGATCTGGAACATAAAATACTTGTACCGCTTGTGATTCCATTATAAATTGTTCGTCTTTGTACCCTTCTTTACTAAAATAAACTTTCACAAATCCCAATTCATCTATTTTAACACCACTATTGTTATCAACCCATTTGCATTGAAAAATTGGAAATTGGAAAATTGTATAATCCAACTCTCATATTTGTTTGATAATTCCAAAGTATGACATATTTTCATAAATTGGACTTTTTTCCTTACTACCAGAAACATGCATTGCTTCAGCCATAAGTGTAACTCCACTATTTTTCATGGTACTATCTTCATCATGTTTATATGTATAGAATGTATAACCATTAATTACATAACCATTGTAAGATAATACATACACACTTGGTCTAACGACTATCCATTGAATTCATTCTGAAATTGAATTCGGATTTTCATCTAACTCTTTAAAAATATGGTCCTAAAACCATCCTATAAACTGGTGATAATGTGTATTTGATATCCATTTTTCATACTTTTATGGATTCAACTACCAAAGAATTTCTTTGTGGGTTTCAATATATGGATCAACCTCCCAACTGTTATGAAAAACATAAATGTGGGCCTGCTCCCGATCAATAATATTGATTGTCACAACATTTCTTCCAGAAATTCTCTCACCCTTAATACATCCAATGTGACAAGATATCTGGAGACCAATGCTTTCTACATCAGATAGGTATTCGGTACATAATTAAATGGTTTCCTCAACAATATATTATTCCACTATAAAACCCTCTGGCTGGCTTTAATTTTTGACATACCCTTTAAAAATCTTCATATACCGTTCAATGGGGTACATCCATCTATAGTACACAGGACCACAAAGTTGAATCTCTCTAACTAAGTGAAGCATCAAATGAACCATCATATCAAAGAATTTTGTCAGGAATAACATTTCTAATTCACATAATATGATGACAATTTCTCTTTCCATAGCTGGAAATTTCACCGGGTCTAAAACTTTTCTACATATAGCTTTGAAAAAGAAACAATGTTTAGTTAACATATGAAAAACATTCTTGGAAAAAATACAATATAAAGCTATAGGAATTAAATCTTCCATCAAAACATGGCAGTCATGTGATTTCAAACCTTTTAACTTCAAATCATTCATTGACACAATTTTCTTGATATTTGATGAATACCCCTCTTGAACCTTTACATCATTGAAGAAGTTGCAAAACTGATATCTCCCCTCTCTGGAAAGAGTGTAAGCAACTAGAGGAAGAAACATTCGATTTTCACCCTTCACAAGAGCCAACTCTACTCATATTCCCATGTCAACCATGTCCAACCTTGCCTTAATTCCATCATATGTTTTTTAGGGGCATTTATCAACCTTCTGATAACACTGTCACATACATTTTCTTCCACATGTATCACTTCAAGAAAATGTCTGACGCACAAATAATTCTAATATGGTAATTCAAAAAAAACTTATCTCTTTTTCCAACCGATTTTTATAAGGTTTTTCGAAAATGGTTTACCAAAAATAGTGTTCACATATTTTACTTTATCAAACTGCTGATCACCTATTAGTGGAGATAGTGTTGTGCATTATTCAGAACTTCCATTGAATGATTTCATCCAAGATCATTACTTATGTCTATGAGGTAGAAACCTATGATGTCCTAGAAACATGGTTTTCGATGAATGTCTCAACCTAATTGATTTTGGGTCTTCTTCACACATGGTACACCCTTGAGTTCCTTTAAATCTATAGCCTGACAAATTTCCATAAGCAGAGAAATCATTTATTGTACCATACAACTTCTCTCTAAATGTGAAGTATTCACTTTTATAAGCATCATACAACATAACACCTGAATCCCACAATAACTTCAAATCCTTGATCAAATGAGACAAATAAACATCAATATCATTACCTAGATATTTTGGTTCTGATATAAGAATAGATAACATGATAAATTTCCGCTTCATGCATAACCAGGGTGGAAAGTTATAATTTACCAACATAACAGGACATGTACTGTGAGTTCTAGTTTGAAAACCAAAAGGATTCACTCCATATGTAGATAATGCAAGATGAAGGTTTCTTGGCTCTTTTCCAAATTCAGGATACTCATGATCAATTATCTTCAATTGAGGAGATTCTTCTGGGTGACATAATTTTTTATCTTTATTTCATTTATCCTCATGCCATGACAATTGTCTTGTAGTTTCCTCACTTCCATATAGATGTCTAAACCTTGGAATGATTGGAAAGTACCATACAACTTTTGTAGGACTGGATTCATTTTTCTTATATCGATAAGCACCACACTTTGGGAATTCTTTAAGTGATTTTTTCTCCTTGTGAAATAGTATACAGTCTTTTGAGCAGGCATGTATTCTTTCAGAAATCATACCCATCAAGTGTAGCATTCGCTTAGCTTCATATGTCCGGTTTGTGAGCTCATTATCTTCTGGGAGCATGTCATTCAAGAGAAAAAGTAGTTTCGTATAACTAACATCACTCCATCCATTGCCTACTTTCAATTTATACAAATTCAATATAGCTGACAATGTTGTATATTTAGTGCAACCAGCATACAATGGCATCTTTGCACTACTCTTTAATATCTCAAACAATTTTGGGCAATCAAGGAGTTAATCTTCAACTTTCCTTGTCATTTCCTCAATACGATCTTCATCATCATTGACATCTATAATCACATCCTTCATACGGTATTATTCATTATCCATATTTGTATTCATATATGAAGATCCATAAAATGCAGTTTTATCCCATCCAGTAGCTACATTCTCTTTTTCTCCATGTTTATTCCAACATTTATAACTCCGATCTATTTTGTGACATATCAAATGTTCTTCTAACTCCCCTGGAGGAATTAGTCTAGAGTAACAACAATGTAAACACAAATAAAGGATTTGAGAAGAATCCTTTGCATGATCCTTTGAAAACTTGATGAACTCTTTCACTCTATTCTAATACTCTATTGTCAAACGATTAGCATCCATCCAATCTTTATTCATCTCCATCCTATTTGAATCTCAAATATTAGTATTTATGATTCAAATAAACAAAACAAGACTTCCAAATATGGTAGAATAGAACCACTTCCTTATAAAAATATAGATTAACAGAGCCTACCATATACCAAGAAAATAATTGAAAAAATTAGGAAAATTACTTTCTTGTACTTATTTCTAATAGTACTACAAGGAAAGTATAAAGAACATAGATCGTACCTCCAAACACTCATGGATCCTCCTGGTAAAAAGACTCTAGTGACTACAACTATCAAATATTATAACCACTAACTTCCCAATATATGAGTGGTCTACTTAGGGGTAGTATTAGTAGAATCAAACCAAAGTTCCATCCACCTCATGTTGCTCCCTGATCTCCTCCATCACTTTAGTGCTGTACAGACCTCATTTCTCCAGTTCCTTCCTCTGCCTAGGTTATTCGTCGACTGCCTCTCTGACTGTAGCATGAATGTTAAGAAAATACAATGTGATATGTCTATACCCATCACAATAATATTAAATTCCTTTGATTAATGGGTTATCCTTGAGGTACCTATGAATTACAGTGCCTCCTGAGATGGGAATTGCATCACACACCTGCTATGGGTGGGTGTTGCTAACCCTACATCCCATAAGATCACTACCTTAAAAGATTATGATATCAACTCAAACCATAGGCATAATCATAGAACACTAATATAGCCATCCAAATCATAGTATTACATGTTGAATTCCCCCAAACCACTATTGGTTGGTCTATGAATTGATCAACATAAATTAATGGATTTAATAAAAATATCTAAAATACAATCCAACCAAGTTAAATACATTTACAATCTTCTGATAATAAATTCATCCCCTATCACGTAATCGGGTTCTCCATAATTTAGGTGTACTTAACCAAAATCACTTGGCCTGACACACCAAGGGTAGTTCTTTACTAGAGTATTCTCCATTCAAAATAACAATCTTGATACCCATAATAGGTATCAGGGAAGAATCACTATCTAACCAATGAAGTGCATGGTGTCTCCCCATTTTCAAGAAAAAACCTTCTTGACTAGCACCAATGAACAACTGGTCAGAGAGGTTCACTAAGTTGACACCTCCCTTAAATTATCCTTCGCATAAAAGAAAGATGTGTGGAATTTACCATAGATCTAAGTCAAGAAACATCCCACAATCCTAAAAAATAATTAACCACCTAAATATAACTTCACACATGTTCATACCACAATCTAAACCCAAAGTAGACGCTTAAATTCCATAAGAAAATGATATAAAAATGTACCAGATTATCACCTTTACAACAACCAAGATGAAAAAACATATAAAAACCGTTTATTATAATTTATAATCACTTTAAAAAATTATAAATATGTTTTGTCAAGATGAACCCCAAGTGCAGTTGTTGGTGCCAAAATATTGGACGAAAAGAACGAAGAAAAGAAAGCCTTGCGGCCTGCCTCGCGAAGCTACAGCGCGGAGTCCCCCCAAGAAACTCGACCACCGTGAAGCAAGAGAGGCGGGACGCCCTGTGAACGCCCCTGAAGTTCGTGAAACCTCCATGAAGAAAGAGAGGCGGGATTCCCCGTGAACGCCCCTGACGTTCGCGAACCCGCCACGAAGCAACAAAGGCGGTACCCCTCTGCGAACTCGGTTGACATTCGCGACCCTCTGCGAAGCGACCGAAGCCCCCTTCGCATTGTGTAAGATCTTCTTCATGGTGCCCCTTGCCTATAAATATCGATCTCCCCCTAATCCCATGATAGGGACAATATGACATTTCGCCTTCCTAGCTCCCAAATCACGAAGCACCCTTTGCTCTGCGAATCATGAGCTACGCGAGGTATTTTTTCTTCGTGAGGTGCCTCTGCATTGTCTCGTTTTGATCCTCTCTTCCGAGAGGGATGACTTTCATGAAGGAATGGGATCCCCAAGGGGACCCGGGTTGTCGCGGAGAATTTTTGCTTCTCGAAACGCCCCTCCTGTACAAGTGATCCACATGACAAGGTAGGGTCACTGTACTTCACAAAGCACACTGCTTCGCAGCACTTTGCTTCGCGAGGCACTTATGCTCCGTGAGGAAGTGCTCCGCGAACACCCTTCCACTTTTCAAAGCACCTTTCACTTGCACATACACCCCATTCTAAGACTAAGGCACCACACTTCGTGAAGCACACCCCTTCGTAAGTTCCCTTCACCACACATAGCAACCGAGCTCCACAAGGCCTCTGCCTATGGACCCCTATGCTTGGAAATTCCTTTTTTTGTGCGACCCTCCAGGTTTTCACGATGTGATTTCAAATTCCCCTGGACAATACCGCCCGTGGCATTGCTTCGCCTAATGCTTCTTCCCATAGGCACGCTAACAGCTATTTCTTCTTCGCATAGCCATGCTAACGTAGACCCCTTGAGGGTTCGCTCTTCGACCCCCCTTCCGCACGGCATTACCGGTACCTTCCCTCCCATAAGTAGTAGAGGGTACCAGTCATGTAAGTCACAGGGGTGAGGAGTAAACCCACCTCATCCGAGCGGTAGGACATTAAACTTCCAAACACCCTCGTCCTCAACACATGACATTAAACTGTGACATCTCCCCATGCCTCTCACGTTGGGTGCCCTCACCTTGGACATTCTGCACTCCCCCTCCCCCTGGTCTCCCCAGGGGATGATATCCTCCTTTTGGGAGTGGCGTTTGTCCATGGGGGAAGGGATCCAATCTTGGTGTAAGCCCCTAGTCCTTCTTATAGATGGTAGCACCCATGCACCTCTGTACTTCCCCACCGCCAGGGCCAACGGAGGGCATGATAGGGGACGAGGATCCTCCTTTCTTCGGTCCCAAATCCCTCTCCCATTGTGATTTGTCTCCCTAAGGCCTCCATCCTGGAGTAAGTCCCAGCACCATGGGCCGCCTAACGTGTAAACCCCTCTTTGCATCCCATGGATGCACCCTTCGTGGCGTGATCATCAGGTCCATGCAACCTCTTGTTTCCCACACCAAGAATGACTCCCATGGGCTTAGAGTGAGCACTAACCATGACACACCCTAGGCCACCTCAGAGTGTAAGCCCCAAAATGCCTCGTCTCTCATGACGTTAAACTGTACACCCGAACTACGAGTACATTGATCCATGTCAAGGCATGGTACGTAGGAAGCCTCCACGAGGTTCAAGCCCACCACCAGTGGACCCCCGGGTTCACCTTCACGTCGGTTCACTGATGAAACCCTACCAAAACTATGAGGACTTTGATCCATGTCAAGGCATGGTATGTATGAAGCCTCCCTGAGGTTCAAGCCCGTCACCCATCGGACCAAGGTCCTTCTTCACGTCGGTTCACTGACACCCACATCCCTTATGAACTATGGGGTCTTTGATCCATGTCAAGGCACGGTACGTAGGAATCCTCCATGAGGTTCAATCCCAACACCTAATGAACTAATTTCCCCCTTCACGTTGGTTATCTGACACGCCCTCATCCAGCATGACGTTAAACTGCATCCCAATCCAATGGTAAGCCATTGTGACCCTGCCACACAGTTGTTATGACATCCCTTCATGTCAGTTCAACAACCCCTTTTCAACCGGAACTACGAGGACTTTGATCCATGTCAAGGCATGGTATGTAGGAAACCTCACGAGGTTCAAGCCTAATTCCCATTGGACCAAGGTCCTTCTTCACGTCGATTCACCAACATCCATTATCAACTATGGGGTCTTTGATCCATATCAAGGCATGGTACATAGGAAGCCTCGATGAGGTTCAAGCCCAACACCCAATGGACCGAGTTCCCCCTTCACGTCGGTCCACTGGTGCCCCATTCTGAACTACGTGGACTTTGATCCATGTCAAGGCATGGTACGTAGGAAGCCTCACGAGGTTCAAGCCCACCACCCGGTTGTTCCAATCATCGGTTCACCAAAACTTGGTCAGCCTAGAGTGTAATTTCCACATGTCCTTCCCAAACTATGAGGTCTTTGATCCATGTCAAGGCATGGTATGTAGGAAACCTCACGAGGTTCAAGCCCACCACCCATTGGTCGCTTCGACCCCCCTTCATGTCGGTTCTCACCAACCGAACTACGCTGACTTTGATTCCCTACCACGGGGATACGTAGGAGGTCTCTTCGAGGCTCAATCCCATCTCTACTATCATCTCTATGATTGTCCCATCTCATTCCTACTCCACTCCATTCAATTTCCCATAACCCATCCTGATTCTTACCCGGGCCGCCACATCCTAATGAGATCATGCCACCTCATTCCCCCCCCCCCCACAGTATTGGGGAAGCCTCCCATGTGTTGGACCCAATATCGGTGATCCCTCAAGGGGGTTCCTCAATATGATCCACTCTAGCTAGTGTTCTGATCAGCCTGATCCATCTCTGTTGGACGTTAAACTTGTGACATACCCCGAGTTAAACACAGGAAGCTGAGGAAAAAAATCAGATACATGCCAATGTCATATGATTCCCCGCATTCAATGTGGGATTCCCTGGGATTCCGATCCCTTGATAAGCCCTATAATAAGGGAAAAAATATAGACATTCCAATTCCCCAGTGTCCAGACACGCCAATGATGTCTCAACGTGACTAATCCCCCAACTGAAGGTTGATGCCTTGACAAGACCCCTTGGAATGTCCTGATAGAAGCAGTGTAATTAACCGGCGTCCATGGAAACATGGCACTGGGAAGAGTTTCACAAACAACGTATTAAATCTATGAGGGAGACCCGGACTAGGTGATGAGTTCTGAGGAGAAATCTACGGAAGGAAGAACTGACATCCCATCATCCCAGTTTCTATCAAGGAGCAGACGTCCCTGAATAAGTAGTGAATGTCGCCCGCATTTGGAAAGCGGGAATTCAGGGTAACAAAAAGTCGTGCATGTCATGCCCAAGAAGACAGATGTGTGCGCCCCAGAAAAAGGGCTGAAAATAGAAATGGTGAACCCGACGTGAAATTATTCTCCTAAATATGGAGATTAGTATCCCTCGATACATTAGTAGATTGACGTGTCACCGGATCCATCTATCCGGCATTGGGTCCCGCCAAGAAAATAGTGGGCCTAGCATAAAACTTACCAGAAGTTGGGGTAGTATAACGTTGGGAATTCCGTTTTTCAATGTTGTCAGCGTGGATCCCTCTTACCGGCCATGGAAGATGGGATGGCGTTGGGGAACTAGTTGTCGATTTCTTTTCTTCGCAGTGCTGAGGAGTTAATCTCCCTGCTTCCCAAGAATCAGGTAGCTGCTACAGGGACACGATCACCGCCCACCCTCCTATGAAGGGGCAGGGGAAACACCAACACATCCACTCTACATGGCTCCACCACTGCCACAACAGCGTCTGTATCCACGAACGTGGGGTTCCCATTCCCCATCTCCCTGTCAGAAGTCATCCAACAAAGTGTGATTAATGACCTCGTACGCCGTTACGAGGAGGAGGTCATAATCCCAACCCGGGATATGGCCCACCTGGACTTGGAGGCGTCCAGGTCTCACCATCAACGCCGCCCTCGAGGGCTACGTAGGGATCCCCTGCTCCCCACCCCAACATTCAATCATTTCAGGAGCATGTCCCCGTAACGCCTTGACGACTCCCTGCCTTACGCTGATGAGGTGGGTGATGTCCGGCTTAACTCGGTCAGAGTCCCAATTCAAGGGCTCCAAGTAAGGGCCCCCAACCAACCACATCATCACTGCCGCCCGGCCTTGGCAGAGGAGCAGGTAGGTTATGTGTCTGCACCACCCGCACCGGCTCGCCTGAACCGACGCTAGTGTTGGGTCCAAGCTGAGGACGCCCGCCAAGGGGCGTTAACGCCGATAGCTACTGTGGCCCGAGCCACTGCTGACACATATCATAAAGTACCTACCCACACTGAGCAGGGGCGCTCCTATTCCCAACTAGGATCGAGGCCCCAACTGCCCCACAGGCAGGCTGGGTCGACTCCCCGGGTCACAGGCATGAGTGGTGATCATCACGAACTAACCCACGGTGATGTCACCCCTACGAAGGTCCTCCCCGTACCACTATTCCACAAAGTGTGGGCCTTCCCCACTCCGAATATCGCATTGTAGGTATGCCTCGTGCTACCCCCAACCCGAATGGAGGCATGCCCCGTGACAATGACACTCGGTGCAGAAGCCTCTCACGTGCCCACCACTCCAGGTATGGAATTATGCCTCCTGCCCCTGACCATCGATGTGGAGGCATTTCCCATCTTATCCCTCTACAATGTGGGGATCCTCCCTACATTCTCTCTACAACTAGCGAAGTTCCCCCTTGCCCTGACAACCAAAGGGGTGAAGGTCCGCCTCGCTCCACCAGCACCAAGCATGGAGGTCCTCCCTATGCTCCCGCCGGAGGTTTCGCCCGCTCAGGTGATGTTCATGGAGTTCCTCCCTATGTCCCCTTAAACATTTATCCCTGTTCTCCTTACACCCCGACTGTCTCAAGTGGAAGTCCTCTCCACCCTGACACCAGCGCGTCCCCAAGACTACATGTCAGGAATCAGCCTTGTCCCGAGGATCCACCGATGGGCAGGAAGGCAGGTCATCACCACCACAAGAAGAATCCTAGGAAGGCCCGGATGGAGATCAAACCGGCCCACTTCTCAGATTCTGAAGTAGAATACAACTCGGTAGTGGAACCCTCCCATCGGTCCTTCATGTCAAGGACCGGGGCAGGAACAAGTCATGTTAGCCTCATCCTTACAGAATGTGAAGTCCATTGGATTCCCACCTCTCTTCGTAGGTACATCCAGGAGGAGGTAATTTTGGGAGTATCGTAGGTTCCAATCATGCAGTCAACACTGTCATCACCAGAGGCGCCCTCTACCTCGACCATAGATCACGAAAAGCTATTTTGGGTACCGATGTCGGTTGAGAAACAGTGTGACCCATCACCAGTAACCGCGATCCCTGCACCAGAAGTTATGCCTGTCAGCCCGTCGTATCGTGATGTTGTGGTCAGGTCACCGCACTCTTCGGAGGATGTCCCGGAATTCGGCGGCTAGTCGGCTCGTTCTCCGTATTCCCTATCGTCCGGTTTATTGTCCCAGTGGTCCACCTCAGTACCGCTACCGGTTCCTCAGCCTCCTCCGGTTGATGAGTGGGGAAATACGGGGCCAGACCCTGAATCCGAGCCCAAGAGATTCTGGAACATTCTCGCTGAGGATCACTTCCCGGAGAATTTATGGCCGACGGCATCATCGAACTTTCATGCACCGGAATCCCTCACCCTAGAGGAAGTCGAGTGCTTCCATAAAACCCAATGGTTGACGCATTTCCGTCTTCGTTATTATTGGGTGGTCTACCCCAGGAGCCAAGTGCACTTCGAGGAAATCGGCGAGCAATGTCATCTGGTCGATTTGGCCACACTCCCTGTGGCCTAGCGCCCTGAGTCACCAGGTCTTCAGACGACCCTCCAACAAAAATGCGTTCATAATTTCAAGGTACTCTGCAAAATCATCAGGGAGGCTACCCACCACGTGAAAGTATGTGGCTGGGGGAAGTACACTACCCTCCTCTTAGCCCTATTCGGTGGCAGCAAGATTTTCTATGCGATATTGAGGACATTCCCTCGAGAAGGGTCACGGTCCACATGGATGACATAGTGGATAAGGAGGACAACCTGGAATTTCTTGATAAAGACTTACCCCCTGAGGATGTGCCACCATTGTTGGACCCATCAGGGAGGATTACCCATCAGCAGAGGAACCTCCTAGGTCTCCCTGCACCCACCAAGTTGTTGGTGCTCAGCCAGAATGTCGACAAGGGTAAAGAGCATGTCGGAGCTGTCAAGAACTACGACCTGTCCACCTTAGTGCAGAAGACAGAGGAAGATCCCGAGAAGACCGCATTGCGCCAAAAACTTGCTGAGCAGAAGAGGCTGGTCGATGAACTCCTAACCGATCACGATATAGAGCGGCGACCTAACTATGGTGATCCTAGGCTGGGGCAGCAGGGGCAGGAACAACTCCCCCCGGTGAGATGCCTTTGGTAAACCCTGATCATACCGCTCCTACGGACAGGGGTGAAGCTGGAATGCACAGCAAGAGGGCATGATACGTCTCACCAAACCATCCTGAACGGCATGACAATCCGAGGAATATGGCCTGGGTTCCTTCGGCCGCCCTGCAAGCTACTCTGTCAGTCGCTCCACGAGCTGTTGAAGCCATCTACCATGTCGAAGATCCCAGAAATGCACTCATGGTTAGGGATCCCTTCCAAAAAAGGGACACCCACCCAGATGATCCTATAGCGGTACTCATCTCCCACCTTGAGGTGTTGGAAACGCGGAAGGTGGTAGTCCCACAAGATGGAAAGCCATATCCTTCATGGGTGGATGATATGACTTCACCTCTGGGTTTTGTAAATCCCACTTTCTCTCCATTTAACGGGACAGGGGACCCGCCACAGCACCTATCCCGTTTTTCCTCCAGGTGTGGCCCCATGTTGGGGACCCCAACACAATATAAAGCCGCCAAGCTCTGATGTTTTGTGGAAACATTGGAGGGCCCTGCGTTCGTCTGGTACAGCCAGCTCCCTATTGGATCGGTGACCGGTTGGGAGAATCTTCATCAGAAATTCCTATTCCAGTTCAGCTCCACCACGCAAAAGACCAGTATCGTAGACCTCTTCAAGTGCGAACAAAGACTTTGTGAGAGAGTCTCGGACTTCATCGCCCGGTGGAAGGGGCTCACATACTCCCTTGATATGCCACTGACTCAGGAGAAAATACTAATGATGTGCTTAGGGAATGTTAAAATAGAACTGTTTCCTTCCCTGATCACTCAGAATTACCCTAGAAGGTTCCAAGATTTCTCAGATAAGGCTCAGCGCCTCGAGGAAGCTCTGCAACATGTTAGTCAGGCGCGTCCACTACCCCCTGTGATCCCAACAAGGAGGGCCGCCAGAGCCGAGCCCACCGCAGTGGCCCAAATAGAGGCCCCCAGGTAGCTAGAATTGCTGGCAGTGGCACGGGCCCCGCAACCTCGCAGAGGCCTTCCACCTCAAGCACAACCTCCTGCCCAGTAGCGACCACCTTAGAATCGGCAGGTTCCCCCATGCAACACTCCACCACCGCCTAGGCGGGACAATCAGGCTCCGCCTCCTTGGCAAGCCCCTCCGGACCTTCATCAGGGTCAGGATCCCAGAGCCCCCTATCCGGAAAGAAGGCACCAGACTTACTCTTTCAACAATAATCAGGTCCCCGGTTACTTCCGTAGTACCCTAGAGCAGGGGATTGTGCGCTTACCTGGGTGAAGAAGGCCGGCAGAGGCGAATCTCACCAATCGCCCAAACTATTTTCCCTATCATCGGATCCTGGGGCACACCCTCAATCAGTGCTATGTGTTTAAAGACTGGCTCCAAGACCAGGTCGATAACAACATAGTCAGGTTGGGATCGACCCCGACACAAGTGGTGGGTGTATTTGTGAGGTCAGAAAGCAGTAGCGATGACGAAGGCGGGTGGAAGAAGGCTCCAAGCTGCGGATCCCAGAAGTACAATGACTGGATGGCTCGTAAAATAGTCACCCGTGCCCATGGTATTATTTGGGAACGCCTAAATCAGTCAAAGCATTAAAAATATGCGACCAGTACCTCTGCATCATCATCTCAGTCGGCCTCTTCCCAGAAGGGCAAGAAGCGACGGCGCAAGAATAAGCAATGTGCTCCACCACTGTCATCGTCATCCCGCACTCTCAGTGAATTCATGTCCCCTGAGATGGGGATCCCTCCCAGAATCCACCCAGTGGTGGATGATTCGTCAAGCGACAGTCAGGGGTACACTTCGATTAATACTGTGGAGTTGGTAAATCCCTATATAACTCCAGACGAGGGTGAACGCCAGGCGAACCTCCCCAATGTCCTCATTCGACATCAAAGTTGGCGGATCTGTGACTACATGGGTCGTTGGGGTGCATCAGTTGGCACCTCCATCCAGGCCATGCACACTACTGAAACTAGACAACAAGCCCAGCGTAGAGCTCAGCACGCGCAACCTCCTCATTTGGTGCCCTCAGATCTACCTCCACCACTGTTTGTGCTACTAAATCAGGCAGAGCTGCCTCGTCCATACCACGACCAGTCTCGCCCTACTACAGGAAAATCTTAGTTGTCCAACCCACATTCGACATCCACTCTTCAGCCCTCGACTAGTGAGCAATGGGGCGTACCTAGCACTAGCCAGCCACCAGTCCAGCCAGTAGGGCCCGGCATGCCTCCAATTGCAGAGTGGACTTCTGTAAGCAGAGGCTCGCGTCTAGCCCAGAAGTATGATGTTCTGAAGCACCTTTTTGGAATTCCAGCAAGGCTTTCTATCTTTGAGTCTCTTCACCTATCGTCTGAAATGCGTGATGCACTTAACGAGTCCCTAAGGATCCCCCTCCAGTTTGAGATGGAGGTAGCAGCTGCAGAAGCCTTCCACGCCGAGGCAATTGATAACACCAAATTCCAGACAGTTATCTCATTCTCTGGTGAAGACGAAGACCCTCCTATATAGGGGCACATTCATCCACTATACATCACTGGCTAGTTCAATGGTGTGGAAGTTTGCTGCTGTCTTGTTGACATGAGTTCTGGGATCAACCTAATCCCGACCCGGACATTGCAAAAGATGGGGTTTTCTGAGGATGATATAACTCCCTCCGACCTCAGAATCAAGGGATATGACATGACCGATCAGACCCCAGTCAGCAAGATCCATTTAAAGACCTAGTTCACTGGCCTAATTGCCAGTACCGAATTCATGGTTTTCTCCCAGGACACCGGGTACAACACATTGATGGGCATGCCATGGCTCCACCTACATGCAACGGTCCCTTCGTCGTATCACCAATGCCTCAAATACTCCCTCAATGGTCAACTAGGCATACTCCAAGGAGATGGATCTCCTTTCACTTCTTTTGAAGCCCGTTATCTGGACGCTGACTACTACAAGAGCAAGGATAACCAGATTCTGGCAAGTGAGTTTGAACTCGCCCCGGTCACAGGTGATCCCTGGGCAGGTCTGGATGATGCCTATTTCTTCCCAATCCATCTACTAGAGGCCACAACCACCGAAATGGGGCAATTCTTTGTTGTTTTGGGTACAATAGGAAGGCATATTCCCAGGTCCAAGCGACGGCAGAAAATCACCTCATACTCCTACACCAATCAGGCTTGGGTGATCCCGGAACCTCCTACCCCTGTACGGTATCGGGATGTCAGGCTCATGGAAACAGCGGTATGTCATATGTGTCTATTTCGTCGGGCTAGAATTAACCGGATCAAGCCGACGTGCCACTACTGCTTTGATGTTATCAAGCGCGGACCCATGGGCTGAAGGCCAGATGGGATTGGATCAACTGCCTTCATCGCTATGGTCTCACTGGTACATGAATCTCCTGATATGATGACCACTGCCTCTCAAGTCGGCACCAGCCTCCCATGAGAGTCTAATGGCTTGGAAGTTACTTCCCCCGTAGAAGATCCCTCCACAAGTGGAGAAGATGACCTAGAGGATGCTCCCCCCGCCTTCGAAGAAGGTGTCTCTACCACGGTCGATGAACTGGTACAGGTGAACCTTGGTAGCGAGGTAGATCTGAGACCCACATTGATCAGTGCTGCCATATCCCTCAAAGAGCAACAGTGGTATGTGAACTTCCTTAAGCAGCACCAAGATGAGTTCGCCTGGAGTTATGGTGAGATGCCAGGACAAGATCCTCAGGTAGTCGTACACCGCTTTGGTCTCCTGAAAACCATCGCGGATTCAAGGAACCTCCTAGAAAGATGCACCCTTCTCATGGTTCCATGGTTGAGGCTGAAGTTTACAATCTTATCAAATCCAACTTCATCAAGGAAGTCCAGTACCCCAAGTGGCTAGCCAATGTTTTTCTAGTCAGGAAGAAGAACGGGCATATCAAAGTCTGTATCAACTTTCGCGATCTCAACCACCACTATCTGAAGGATGATTTTCCCCTCCCAGTGACAGAGTTGTTGATTGATGCCACGGCCAGGTTCCAAGCCCTATCCTTCCTGTATGGGTACTCTGGATACAATCAGATCTGAATGGACCCCGAAAATGGGGATTCCACCACTTTCAAGGACCCTGAAGGTACTTTCTGTTACCAGGTTATGCCCTTCGGCCTGAAAAATGTAGGTGCCACCTATCAGCGGGCCATGCATCACATTTTCAAGCCAATTCTAGGAACATTGGTGGAATTCTATGTGGACGATCTAGTGGTAAAATCCCTCCAGCTTCAGAACCATCTCAAGGACCTTGAGAAAGTGTTTGGTTTCTCTATTCCCACCACATAAAGATGAACCTGTTGAAGTGTGCCTTTGGGGTCACCTCCGGGAAGTTTCTTAGCTTTGTTGTTAGATACTGAGGCATCAAGATCGACCTAGATAAGATCAAAGCCATCATCCAGATGCCTCCCCCGAGTAATATTTGGGAGCTTCGAGGCCTTCAAGGCCACTTAGACTACAAACGCTGATTCATTTCAAATCTGGCTGGCAAGTGTAAGCCCTTTTCCCAGCTCATGAAGAAAGGCTCCACCTATGAATGGGATGAAGAGTGTCAAGCTGCCTTCAAGGAAATCAAGCAGTATCTGCTCCAGCCTCCAGTCCTGATTCCACCCGTCGCCGGAAATCCGTTGGTCCTTTATGTGATTGCTCTGGAATGGTCTATTGGCACCCTGCTCGCCCAGAAGAACAATGAGGGGATAGAGAACAACCACTATTACCTCAGCCGCATGCTCCTCGATACAGAGACCAGATACTCCCCCATCGAAAAGTGCTACCTTGAGCTTGTGTTTGCTGTACAGAAATTGAGACATTATCCGCAGCACCATGAGGTACAGTTGGTCTCTTGGGTAGACCCACTGAAGTACATTCTTAACCACCCCATGTTGACTAGCCGACTAGGACGATGGGAGGTGATCCTCCAGTAGTTAGATATCAGGTTTGTGCCCCAGAAGGTTATCAAGGGGTAGGCGTTGGCAGACTTCCTAGCTGCCCATCCAACCTCCGCGGATCAATCCCTGGACCTAGATTTTCTTGAGGAGGCAATCCTCTCAGTCAATCATGTCATCTCATGTTGGTAAATGAACTTTGATGGTGCCTCCCGGAGCCCCAACGGTAGGAGTCTCAATGATCTTAAGCTCAACAAAGTGGGTCTGGGTGACGTCTTCATCACTCCGGCACAAGCTGTTCTGCCATACTCATTCCTGTTGTCAGAAGGCTACACCAACAGCGAGGCAAAGTATCAGGCTCTCATCACTGGCCTTGAGCTGGTCCTTGAGATCGATGTACCCCATTTTCACCTGAAAGGGGATTTTGAACTATTCATCAAGTAGGTCAATGGAGACTATGTTGTCAGAAAGCCAGAGCTCGTGGCATTGATGGAGTGCACCATTCTTCTAATGGCCTTGTTCCCTTCTCGACCAACGGTTACCCATATCCCTCAGTCACAGAATGGTCGAGCGGATGCTTTGGATGGCCTAGCTGCGTCACCTGCAGAACCCAAGCAGGATGATCTGATTATACATGTGGCACACCAGAGATTCATCGCCCCCGTCACCCCAGAGGATGACGACGGCCTACGGGTAAGCTATATTACAGCTGGATCCTCCATGCTAGGAGCCCCAGGTTCTTCAGATGCAGTGGTTGAGGCCACTCCTGACTAGAGGGCACTTTTTTTCAAGTATCTCCAAAATGGTTGCCTCCCGAATGATCGGGCCGAGCACGAGCGAATCCGACACCGCGCACTGCAGTTTGCCCTCTAGAGTGGTCCTAGTATTGAGATGATCCTCTATAATAGGGGCTTCGATGGTGTTATCCTCCATTGAATTCAAGGATTTGATATTTATAAGGTCATGCAAGAGGTTCATGTTGGTTCATGCGGTGCCCACCAGGATGGGCCAAAGCTGTCCCATCAGATCCAGAGACGGGGGTACTTATGGCCCTTTATGATCCATGATTGTATTGAGTTTTCCAAGAGATTCCACGTGTTCCAAGTTCATGATAACTTCTTGCATCGGCCGCCAGAGCCTCTCCACTCCACCAAGTACTCTTGGGCATTTGCGGTGTGGGGACTCGATGTCGTGGGACCATATCCACCAGCGATAGCTCGCCAGTGTAGGTTCATCCTAACCGCTACATATTTCTTCTCCAAGTGGGCAGAGGCAGTTCCACTCAAAGAGGTCAAGGCCCATTCCATCGTTGACTTCGTGAGCTCCAATATCATCCACCAGTTTGGAGTCCCTCACGCTGTCCTCACCGATAACAGCACCAACTTCCGAGCAGTCGAGCTGAAGAAATTGTATGCCAAGTACAATATCCATTCGAACCATACCTCTCGCTATCACGCGCAAGAAAATGGACATATCAAGGCATTCAAAAAAACCCTTACTAACATTTTGTAGAAAATGGTTGGTCAGAACAAGAAAATTTGGCCGGAAAATCTCCCCAATTCCCTCTGGGAATATCGGACGATGACTCGCAATTCCACCCAGGTGACTCCATATTCTCTGGTGTATGGGGCTGAGGTCATCCTGCCCATCGAGATCCAGTAGCCATCGTTACTCACTGCAGTCTATGACCAGCAGGCGCCAGATAAGGTGACCAAAATCCATCTAGATGAATTGGAATCACTCGACGAGAACATGCTTCATGCCCTGCACAATCTAGAAAGGAATCAGAATAAGATAGCCAGATCCTTCAACAAGAAGGTTCGCCTTCGCTCTTTTCTGCAAGGTGACTTGGTATTGGCCCTCCGAGCACCAATGATCCTCAGTAGGAAACCACCCAACCTGGAGCCCAAATGGGAAGGACCTTACATCATTCATAAGGTCTACCCCAATGGAGCATACTCCTTGGTAACTATGTATGGTGATCACATAACTCCTCCCACCAATGCCAAGTTCTCAAGAAATACTTTTCCTGAGCCTCGGGGTCCCGCATGACCCTAAACTGCACCTTGGTCTCGCACGACCTTAAACTGTATGGTCCTACATGACCTTAAATGGGACAGTCCTGCATGAATTTAAACTGCAACATCGTCTTGCATGACTTTAAACTACATCATCATCTGTCACGACGTTAAACTGGTCATTATCATCCTGCATGACAATAAACTGCAAAATGGTCTAAGATCTATGACCCTAAACTAAGATCTCCCTCGTCCTCACTGCAAGACGTTAAAATGTAAGTTGATCAGGCCTTCCTGACTGAGGCCCAGCCTCAGGCCCCATGGCCTTCCCCAATCCAGGATCTCTTGTGGGATTGTATGGTGTGGTATGGGATTATGTCCTCATTCACGTCAGGTTACTCGTCGTAACGTACACATCGCCAGATGAGATGTGTCTCATCGTCCCACATGACATTAAACTTAACTTCTATAACTACATATGGATTGATTCCCATCCTCATGGGATTCGTAGGAATGCTCAGACACTTTGTTTTGAGCCCAGCCCCAAACTCTTCTCTTTGACTATCCCCCCTGGGTATAACTTCCTCAGAGGGTCCTCGCATGATGTAGAGTATGCTTACTTATCCCCACTTATATGAGGATTATAATGGTCGCATCATGTGCCCACTCTCGTTCTTCCATCCTCTCCTATCTTCATCGCATGACGTTAAACTGTATGGCCTTCAAGAACTATGTACGGCTTGATTCCCATCCTCATGGGATACTTAGGAACGTCGGTACATTTTGTCTGTTGGCCTAGCCTAAAATCCAGAATCTTCCCCTTGGGTCAAGAAATATGGAAGGGTGCATAATTTTTTCCCAATTCACGTCGAGCTAGCCTTGATCCAGCTGTACGTCCCCCTCCCTGAAGATGTTTTCCTCTTTCATAGATGGGTAAATCTATGCTTTACCCACTACTTGACTGGGATTCCATCACCTTCCCCATTCGGAAGGTCCCCTGGATGGTATGGATACCAGGCCTAAGGGTCCTCTTACAATTTCAGGCCAACTCCCTTGAGGGTGCCGAGCAACAAGCCGATACAAGTCCCGTGTTTCGAATGTGGTCAGTGGTTGATGCTCATTTGTTGCTCCCATCTCAGGTCACCAAAGGGATGATGTGTTTCGAACATGGTCAACAACCACCCTGGATCTTCAGGTCCACCCCAAGATGTCCCAAACATCGAGTGTAGTGATTCATTATGCCCCATCCCGAAGCGATGAACTCTTTCTGGGTAGGGCTAACTGTCGGGCCCCTGGCCCAGGTTCTATATGATGGGATTATGTGGTGTGGTGTAGGATTACATCCTCATTCATGTCAGGTTACTCGTCGTACCATACACACCCCCAGAAGAGACACCTTATCCATCTCCCATCCTCACTGCATGAAAATAAACTGCAAGGTAGTGAGGCCATCCTAACCGAGGCCCAGCCTCAGGGCCCTTGGCCTTTCCGGGCCCCCGGCCCCCATCCTCACTGCATGACAATAAACTGCAAGTTGGTCAGGCCTTCCTAACCGAGTCCCAGCCTTAGGCCCCTTGTCCTTTCTGGGCCCCCGACCCCCATCCTCACTACATGACGATAAACTACAAGCTGGTCAGCCCTTTCTGACTGAGGCCTAGCCTCAGGCCCCTTGGCCTTCTCGGGCCCCTTAGCCAAAGGTCATACCCAGAGTGTATGGTGTGGTGTAGGATTATGTCTTCATTCACATAGTTTTACTCATCATATCGTACACCTCCCATGTACAGGAAATCATATTCCCCAACCCTTGTCCTCACTGCAAGATGTTAAACTGCGAGTAGGCCAGGCCTTCCTGACCAAATCCCAACTATCAGGCCCTTTGGATTTTTTGGGGCCCTGGCCGAGGTTCTCTCTTATGGGACTGTGTGGCGTTGTGAGGGATTATGTCCTCATTCACGTCGGGTTACTAGCCACACTGTACACATCCTCGTTAGGGTATCCTGCCCCTGGGTATCTTCGCGAACTACATGTGGCTTGATTCCCATCCTTATGGGATACGTAGGACCACCCTAATGTCTAGACTTCGGGTCCATCCCCATCTCCCGGAAATCTACATCCTACCTTGGCCCCTTGTCCTACCTCTCCTGATCCAATTCATTGACCCTTTTTAGCGGTCCACCAATGTGCCTAAGGGTACTCTGGTTTATTACCTGGAGTGTCAGACTCTACTCGGACATGTTCTCACCTGCTTTTCAGGCTTTTTATTCCCCTTCATCAGGGCTTTCATCACCTTTCACACCTTGAGGGACCCCCAAGAATGGCATGGATACTACGGTTAAGGGATATCCTACTATTACAGACCAATTCCTCGAGGGTTTTGGACAAAAAATTGATACAAATCCCGTGTTGTGAATATGGTCAGCGGTCGATGCTCGTTTGTTGTTCCCACTTCAAGCTAATGCAATATGGAGACTGTTTTTCTGTCACGGTTAACAGTTATCCTCCATCGCCATTCCAATCCCATTAATCCCAAAATTTCAGTTACACAATTCATATCCTTTTTCACCTCATCATGTCCCAGTAGAGCTTCGAAACTCTTGATACTATTCCTCAGTGCGCATTTGCGCATTATAAGGACAAAAGCCACGGTAAGGGTGTCCTTCGCGGATCTGCACTGACTTCCCTTTGATGGACGTTCTGGGTATTGCAATAAGGATCCTCCTCCCTTGTTTCCCACACCGAGTTTGACTCACATGGGCTTAGGGATCGAGTCAAGGTCTGCCCTTACTTGGAAAGTTTCTATCCATCCATGGTTCGAGCTCTAAGACCATAAACTAAGATCTCGTCCATGACTATGTGTAGCTTGATTCCCATCCTTATGGGATACGTAGGACCACCCGGATGTCTAGACTTCGGGTCCATCCCCATCTATTAGAGATATCCCTATCTCCCGGTCAACTAGGCCCCTTGTCCTGTCCCTCTCCATGAGGGGGATATATAGGTGTGGTACAGGGCTACGCCCTCCTTCACTTTGGGTTTTTGGCACCATGCCTCCCTTCTCCTGGGAATCTTCCATCTCTTGGCTGCCCTCAAGTTGAGTCTCTCGACCCCTTTCAGTGGTTCTCCCATGTGTTAAGAGTACTCAGGTCTAGGACCAAGAGTGTCACATTCAACTTAGGCAAGTTCCTTCCAGTTGTCAAGCTTCATGTTCCCCTTAATTCGAAACTCCGTTATCTTTCACACCTAGAGGGACCCCAAAGAACGGCATGGATACTACACTTAAGGGCTCTCCTACTATTACGGGCCAACACCCCTGAGGGTTTCGGACAACAAATTGATACAAATCCTGTGTTGCGAACATGGTCAGCAGTGGATTCTCATTTGTTTGTCCCCATTTCAGGCTAACGCGAGAGGATGTTGTATTGCGAACATGGTTAGCAGTAATCCTCAGTAGTCATGCCAGCCCCTTCAGGCCTTGAATGTTGGTTGCATGATTCACATTATGTTCCATACCACCGTGTCCAGGTGGAATCTTGACGCTCTTGGTGCTATCCCCCAGTGCACCTATACGTGTCAGGGGGACAAAGCTACAATACGGTGTCCTTTGGGGCTCCTACGGTCCGAGTTCTAAAACCATAAACTAAGATCCCCCAGAACTACCTATGCCCTGATTCCCATCCTATTGGGATACGTAGGAACGCATAGACCTGGATCCAGCATGAGTTTTTCTAATTTTTCTTTTCTGTCCCACCTTCTGGACTTTGACTACGAAACTACGTGGTGTGGTATTGAATTATGTCCTCATTCACGTTGGGTTTTCAATAGTCACACCATGAACACCTCGTTCTAAAAATTATCCCTCCTATTTCATGTCCCTCTTGTCACACATGATATTAAAAGGCATCCTCTAGAATTACGTATAGCTTGATTCCCACTCTTATGGGATACGTAGGACCACCCGGACATCTTGTTTTCGGGTCTATCTTGTTTTGGAGCTAGTCTCTCATCCTCTTTACCTCTTACCTCTATATGGGCCCCTTGGCCTGAGGTCTCCCTTTAGGAATAGTGTACAGTGTGATGTGGGATCATGTCCCCATTCACGTCCGTTATGTTTCACGACACCGAACACACTCCCCGCCTAGCATCGTCTCTGTTACATTTGCACTGCATGACGTTAAAATGCATTCTTGGTCCTATCACATGACCTTAAACTGTGACATTATCATCCTGGCCGCATGACGAGAAATGGAACTGCATTGTGATGACCTCATCATAGAGGAATTCACGGTGGGTATCGGTCATACGTCATGCCATTTGTCAATGCCTACTACGGATTGATTCTTATGTCGACACCAGGGCTTGCTACCCTGGGTCTGTTTCTTCACAAAACAGAAAATCACTTACCTTAAAGGACAAACAAGATTTTTTAAATACCGCTTCTCTTGGTGCGAGGGCTAGACCTGTGCGCCCCCTTCATCCTTTTCACTGATACCTTACTGTGTCGTGCCACCCTTTCGAGAACTGCATGAAGCTTGATCCCCATCCCCAAGGGGTATATAGGAATGCCTTTTCACTTTGCTTCAGGCCCAGGTCAACTCTTGTTTTTTTTGTCCCTATACCTAAAACCTACCCCCAGGAACATGTGGTTGTCGGAACCCCCGGTTCCCATTCACGTCAGATATTTGAGTTACCCCACCATGTGCTTCCTGTGTTTCTTCCCATCCATGGTCTGAATTCTACGACCCTAAACTAAGATCTCCCTATGGGAAGGGACTATACTACCTCTATCTAGTACGTCTTGTTGTCATATTCAGATGCGTTATGACAAAGAGCCCTAAGTGTGGAATCTTCATGGAGACATTCCTCCCATTCCATGTCCAGGATTTGTGATATCTCTCTTTGGATTGTCATCCTCTTACACATCCAAAAGGACCCTTAGACGACATGGATGCTAGGATTAAGGTCTCTCCATGGATGTTGGGCCTAAGGGATCTCCAATCGTTTCGGGCCAACGTCCCTACGGATCTCTGACAACACTTGCGACATGGTCCCGTGTTTCAAACATGGTCAATGGTCAACCCACATTTGTCTATCCCCATTCCAGGATAATGCGATATAGATGCTGTGTTTCCGCCATGGTCAACAGTTATCCTCCATCGTCACACTTCCATCATTGCGATCCAAATCTTGAGCATCATGATTCACACATTTCCACCTCCTCTTGTTCAAGTGCAATTCTGACATACTCGGCTCTATCGCTCCGCACATCTAGGTGGGCTTCATGGATGAGTTAGCATCATTGGGACGGTATTCACCAAGCATCCCTCTGTCCTAACATGCCCCTTCCTGTGTTGGGAATGTCTCACTATTACTTCTTGTTTCCCACACTGAGCACGACTCACGTGGGCTTAGTAGTTTTGGTAGGATGTATACCAATGCTGACAGGCTTCTCATCGTCCCGAATGACGTTAAACTACACTTACAGAACTACATATGGCTTGATTCCCATCCTCATGGGGTACGTAGGAACACCTGACGACTCTGCTTTGGGCCCAGCCTAATTCTCACTCTTGGTCCCTCGACCTAAATAATTTCCTCAGGGGATACGTGGTGTGATTTGGACTCCAAGTCCTCATTCACATCAGTTTCATAGCTACCGCACCACATGATCCCTGGGATATTCCCTTTCACATCCTATTGTATGACGTTAAACTGCAGGAGGCCATATGTCCTCAACGCATGACACTAAACTGCGGTTCTACCCTGAACAAGTTCAGGATGCCCCATATTGATCATGGGATTCACCAGAGCCTCTGCCAGAGAGGATTTCACCTGTCAGTGTTGGTCTATGACTACACTGCGCTTCCAGAACTACATACGGCTTGATTCCCATCCTCATGAGATATGTAGGGACACCCAAGCATTTCACCTCAGGTCCAGCCTTAGGAATCGTAAGATCATGTTCCTCCCCATTTTTGGCCCATGGCCTGACCTCTTTTGAGGGACCATGTAACTGAAACTGTACCCTGAACAAGTCCGGGATGCCCCAAGATGACATTGGGAAGTGACGGCTCCCTCGCCAGAGAGGTCCTATCTGAAAGAAGGAATTATCCATGATCAAACCGATGCGTCCATCCAGTGTGCTTCCACCACGATGGTGTAACCTCAAGAGTGTTGGATTATATTCGAACAAACCCTCACTCCACATTCCACGCTTTTCATGCCCCCCTTATTCGGGCCCTCATCCCGTTTCATGTCTGGAGGAACCCTTTAACAGTATGGATGATCGGCATGTGGCCCGCCTATTGTCTTGGGCCAACGTTCTGGAAGACTAATGGGTAGCATTGTGAGTTTGGCCCCATGTTTTGAATATGGTCAATGGTCGGCCCTTATTTGTTATCCCCATTTCAAGCTAACACAATAAGGATATTGTGTTTCTGCCACAGTCAACAGTTATCCTTTACTGTCACGCCATTCCCATAGTGTTCCAAATTCTGGGTATCATGATTCACACCTTCCACTTCCCTATGTTCAAACTAATCCTGACACCCCTCGTGTTACCCCGCTCGTGCATTAGAGCACACCAGAAGAACGACACGTCTATTGTTCTAAATCCAACCTCAATAATGAAACTCATGTATTTAAAAAACAAAACATGAAAGTACATTTGAGAGTTTTTGACCCTTACAACACTCGGGGGTTTATTCCCCCCATGGACAGGTTGACCCCATCAAAGTAGAGTCACAGTTCTTCCACCCTCTGACTTGTGGCATCCAAGATTTTTTGCCACTGGATCAGCTCCCACTCCATCTCAACAGCTATGGGGAGCAATTAATTAGCCTCAGCTTGGGCCTACTTTATGTCAGCCTGAATGATTTCCATTTCTTCGGAGGCTCGCCTCATATGCACTTCTGCCTCTGCCAGCTAGGCCTTCAATCATGAGATCAAATCTGATTGTTTGTGAAGAGAGGTTGAGTACTCGTTTGCCTAGATCTGTAGCCACTGGACTTCATTTTCAGCCCCCCGAAGTTTCTTGGTGTTCGTCGCCTTCCTCCGCTTCCAGCCCACGCTGAGGTTGCGATCATACTCTCGGATCTTCTCCGACATGAGATCTCGGATAAGCGGGTGAGGGCGCTGGGCATCCACTCCCCTAGCACATAGATCGTACAGCTACAAGCGAAGTCTATCCATCTCATCTGGCCATAGTTTACGGGGGGTCTTTTCGATAAAGCGCATGATCAGCTTACATGATCGGCGGTGGACGATGTCTTTTCCTCTTCATCAGAGGTTGTTTCGTCCCAATATGCGCAATTGGCAGGCTCGTATGTGGGGTATTCCATCAGGAAATCTTCAGCGAGATCTGCATCTGGCATGGGATCTGGTGCGGCATCTGGTGTTGGATCAGATGCGGCGGGACTCAGGTTGACTGACAGATCCTCATCGTCAGACCCCACCTCAATGACCTTAGTCACAACCTCGCTGGTGGTCCCGCCAATGATGGGGGGAGCTGCAGCTCGGGTGGGCAGGGTAACTATCTCCACGATTACTATCATTCCTCTAGGAGGGGTGCCACCAGAAATCCCGACCAGCCTCACCGCAGTATCCCATGCCAGTCGAAGAACTGTACATGGTAGATAAGGGCATGGACTTCAGTTAGCATGACCAACGTGTGACACTAATAAATTCTGTGGATAGGACTTACAAAGATTGAACTCCTGGTACTACTCCTGAGTTGATGCTGACAGGACCCCGAAGCGTGGCCCTCCATATATTGTTGGGAGGTCTAGATATTCTGTAGGAGCCACCTCGGATTCCCTAGCCCCACCAGACGCAGAAATGGATGTGGCCATAGGTGCGGGTTCCGAGGGTCCTACATCACCACCCACTGAGGGGCGTGAGCGAGGTCTATGTACAAGTTCTTCATACGTGGTGCAGACGTTGATAAGAAGTCCATAATGGTCTGAGAGCAGACCCTGAGGAAAGAAACTTGGAATGTTACCTCAAGAGCCTTCATGAAATCATCGAGACCCGAGTCTTGATCACCGAATTCGCCTTCCTCCAATGGGCTCCCTCCACCGGCCACATCTAACTGAGAGGATTCATCTGAATCTTTTGATAGGGCGAAGCACTCCCTCATATCAGTGGCTGATAGTTGTGGGGGAACCATATGATCTAGCAGTACCCTCACCCAGTCTGTCATTGAACGCGGGGAACCACTAAAATGTACGTAGTCCTCCAGCTCATCCAGATATTTCTCTTCATCCGCCAGAGACACCGTGAAACCGGCCCGGATAGGGCCTATACCTGGTAAATCCTTCCCAAGATGGTTCAGGTGTTGCCACATCTTGGATGGACCGAGGTGTTGCTGGTTGACGTCCCAAATGTCCCAGGCCTCCGGGAAAACAGCATTCTATGGCTTGTCGATATGGCGTAGCTGCTTCCCCAAAGCCTGAGTGGATATCCTACGGAATCCCCTCAGTGGTCTCCCCTCCAGATGGATCTGCTCTTCTGGGACCACCGGGTCCACTACTGCTGTTGGATCTGCCACTACTATCTCATCCTCAACTGGTTCAGGTCTCGCCGCCATGGCATCCCCACCACCACGAGAGTCCCTTGCTGCCCTCCGACCCTGACCTCAGGATAGGGGAGGCCCTCCATCACCATCTCGAACAGTTGGATGCTTCAGAATTTCCCCCAGATAAGTCACCTCCCAGCTTATGGCATACTCCTTCACCCGTCCAAAGGTGTCAGTAGGTGGAGGTAATGCATTTCTCATTTTCTCGTCTTCCCGTATGAACATGTGCCACAATTTCCTCATTACACACAGGTTCTCCTCATGGCGCACCTCCTAGTAGACCTACGGGGTCAATCGTTGCAGGCATCAGAATTGCCTTGCAAACCGATGTGGGGTGTATGGCTCGCAAAGAGGCTCACAGTCCACCCTTTCCACTAAGACTCCACCTCGAAAGGCCAGGAGGTAGGCCCGATGCTCTTTCGTCCCCCGACCGTCATCGGTAAGTACCCTCATTGGCAATGGAAACGGGTGGAAATTAAATTCACCGCCTTCCACACCCGGTTCAGCACCAAGGGAATGGTCAATTTGACTGGAAATCTTCCGGAAGCATTCAGGATGGATGGACGGAAGTTTGACCCCAGAGGCGAGATGGGGTTATGGTATTCATAAACCCCCCTGATGTGCGCCAGGATCCACCCATACAGAAGATGGAAGGGCCCGCATATCCTTAGCGACTTCTTTCCCTCGCTAACATGTTGTAGCATCTTGTACAATTTGGCAAGAATCATAATCCCCAGATTGACCCGCCCCCCCTGTGGCCATCATGGATTCCATGATGAATGAGTTGGGCCACACCCCCATGTTGGTATCCCTCACTGGTAGGATCCAACCACAGATAAGGGATGCAATAAACGCCTCTAGTCTGACTATCAGTCGTTGTTCAATGCTGACACTGAAACCTCAGGTCTTCCATTGACTGTCTTCCAAGAGCCACCAATACGAATGCTCCTTGCCCTGTTGAGCCCCCTTCGGGAAAGTTCGAGGCCTCGAGGGAAACTCTCAGTTCTCCGAGAAGTTCAGGAACTACTTGAACCACTTCTTGAAGTGGACATCCCTCACCGCTTCTTTATCCTCTCCGGAGACCAGTCCCATCAATGCCAGCGCCAGCCACGGCATCTACTCTAGATCCTCCCACACACTAATGACAGGGAGGAACTCATCATTCATATCCCCCAAGATCAGGACCCCCGAAATCTGATGGACATCCCATAGACTGATTCCAACCTCCCCTTGGTGTAGGTAAAAAGTGTTGGTCCTAGACGACCATCTGCTCAACAGCTCCGGCATCATCTATTTCGATTGATAAATGTGGAATTGGGAGGCCCATGTTGCCTCATAAAAGACCACTCTCCTTATCTTGGATCCAAATTCTTCACATGAGGTGCCTACCCAATAGGCCCATGCCCAATCATTGGTGAAGTTACTTCCCTAGAGTAGGTCCCACTCATCGGACCACACTTTATTCGAATCCCTCAAGGCCGCCTTCATTATTGTGCAGTACATGGGAGGGGAGGTCTTCGGTTGAAATGGCTTCCCATCAATGTTGTTCAGATGGTTGTACAGACAGTTGGTGGTGATAGGTGTGAAGTCCTCCTACGGATGACCTTCAGCCGCCCTGAACCATTGACGTTGGCATGGTGTGCTTCTAAACCAGCAAGCTGGTTCATACCTACTCATCTTAGGAATGAAGATGTCATCCCTCAGCCTGAATCCATACAAGGGAAGCTTCTTGCACAATATATAGTTCTTTTGTATCTCTGATAACAGTTCCGTCAAAGAATTATGGTCCGAGTGGCTTCGGACTAGCTCCCCCAGGCCCAGACAGTTGGCCATCTCATCCCTTCGGGCGGCGTCTGCAAGCACCCCCTAGGAAAATTCTTGATGGGCCATTTGTTTTTAAAGGATTTGGAAATTTTATAGCCCGGGTCGCGAAGCCTGTTCGCGAAGCAGAACCGCGGAGCTTGGCCCTGGCCAGCAAGCACACGTTTGCTTGGCACAGTCGTGGAGTCAAAGACTCGCGGTCCGCCGCGAAGCCCGATTCGCGGAGAGCAGACAAGGATTACACAGAGCTTCGCGAATCGAGAGTGAAAAAGGACAATGTTGTGGAGAAATTAAAGGAAAAAAAGAGAGGTCGCCCCCCCCCCCCTATTTATAGGCGGCAGCCCTCTGAGCTTCGCGGCGCGTCCAGTCCGTGTGGAGCTTCAAGGTGCATCCGGCCCACGTGGCCCCTGTCCACCTCGCGCACACTCTTCACGAGTCAGCACCACGAACGGCCGATGATTTTGGAGATTTTCCTCAGACTTCGACCCTTGATCCCTCCACGGCTCCAAGTCTGAGGGGGGGGGAATTTGTTGGAACCAAAATATTGGATGAAAATAATGAAGAAAAGAAAGCCCTGTGGCCTGCCTCGCGAAGCTACAACACGGAGTCCCCCCAAGCAATGCGGCCACCACAAAGAAAGAGAGGCGGGATGCCCCAGGAATGCCCCTGACATTCGCGAAACTACCACGAAGCAAGAGAGGTGGGATTCCCCATGAACACCCCTGATGTTCACGAACCCGTCGCGAAGCAACAGAGGTGGTACCCCTCTGCGAACTCGGTTGATGTTCACGACCCGCCGTGAAGCGACCGAAGCCACCTTCATGTTGTGTAAGCTCTGGTTCGTGGCACCCCTTGCCTATAAATACCAAGATCCCCCTAAGCCCATGATACCGAAAATCCGAACTTTCTCCTTCCTAGTTCTCAAATCGAGAAGCACCCTTTGCTCTGCGAATCATGAGCTACGTGAGGTATTTTTGCTTTGGGAGGTGCCTCTACATTGTCTCGTTTTGATCCCCTCTTCTGAGAGGGATTCCTTTCACAAAGACCAAGGGCTTTCATGAACGAAGGGGATCTCTAAGGGGACCCGGGTTGTCACGGAGCATTTATGCTTCACGAAACACCCCTCATGTACAAGTGATCCACATACCAAGGCAAGGTCATTGTACTTTGCAAAGCACACTGCTTCGCTGTACTTTGCTTCGCGAGGCACATATGCTCTGCGAGGCAGTGCTCTGCGAACACCCTTACACTTCACGAAGCACCTCCCACTTGAACCTCCGCCCTATGTTAAGGCTAAGGCACCCCACTTCGTGACGCACACCCCTTCGCAAGTTCCCTTCACCACACAGAGAAACTGATCTCCACAAGGCCTCTGCCTATGGACCCCTCTGCTTGGCAATTCCTTTTCCCGTGTGACCCTCCAGGTTTGCATGATGTGACTTCAAAGTCCCTTGTATGATACCGCCAATGGAATTTCTTTGCCTTATGCTTCTTCGCATAGGCACGCTAACGGCTATTGCTTCTTTTCATAGCCACGCTAACGTGGACCCCTCGATGGTTCGATCTTCGACCCCCCTTCTGTACGACATTACCGGTACCTTCCCTCCCAAAAGGAGTAGAGGGTACCGGTCATGTAAGTCCTAGGGGTGCAGAGTAAACCCACCTCGTCCAAGCTGCAGGACATTAAACTACCAAACACCCGCATCCTCAACACATGACGTTAAACTGTGACATTTCCTCGTGCCTCTCACATGGGGTTCCCTCACCTTGGATATTCTGCACACCCCCCTCCCCCCTGGTCTCTCCAGGGGATGATATCCTCCTTCTAGGAGTGGCGTTTGTCCGTGGGGGGAGGGAGACCATCTTGGTGTAAGACCCTAGTCCTTCTTATGGAAGGTAGCACCCATGCACCTCCGTAATTCCCCACCGCCAGGGCCAACGGATGGCATGATAGGGGACGAGGCACCTCCTTTCTTCGGTCCCAAATCCCTCTCCCGCTGAACTTTGTCACCCTCAGTCCTCCATCCTAGAGTAAGTCCCAGCACCATGGGCCGCCTAATTCTTAATCCCCTCTTCGCATCCCACGGACGCACGCTTCGCGATGTGATCGTCAGGTCCCTGTAACCTCTTGTTTCTCACACTGAGCATGACTCTCATGGGTTTAGAGTGAGCATCGACCATGACACACCCTGGGCCGCCTCAGAGTGTAAGCCCCAAAATTCCTCGTCTTGCATGATGTTAAACTGTACACCCGAACTACGAGGACTTTGATCCATGTCAAGGCATGGTACGTAGGAAGCCTCTACGAGGTTCAATCCCACCACCAGTAGACCCTCAGGTTCACCTTCACATCGATTTGCTGAAAAAACCCTACCTGGACTATGAGGACTTTGATCCATGTCAAGTCATGGTACGTAGGAAGCCTCCCTGAGGTTTATGCCCGTCACCCATCGGACCAAGGTCCTTCTTCACGTCGGTTCTCCAACACCCACATCCCTTCTGAACTATGGGGTAATTGATCCATGTCAAGGAATGGTACGTAGGAATCCTCCATGAGGTTCAAGACCAACACCCAATGGACCAAGGTCCCCCTTCACGTCGGTTCTCTGACATGCCCTCATCCCGCATGACGTTAAACTGCATCCCAATCCAGCGGTAATCCATTGTGACCCCGCCACCCAGTTGTTCTGACATCCCTTCATGTTATTTCAACAACCCCTTTTCAACCTGAACTACGAGGACTTTGATCCATGTCAAGGCATGGTACATAGGAAACCTCGCGAGGATCAAGCCCAATGCCCATTGGACCAAGGTCCTTCTTCACGTCGGTTCACCAGACTCCATTATGAACCATGGGGTATTTGATCCATGTCAAGGCATGGTACGTAAGAAGCCTCCATGAGGTTCAAGACCAACACCCAATGGACCAAGGTCCCCCTTCATGTCAGTCCATCGGCGCCCCATTCCGAACTACATGGACTTTGATCCATGTCAAGGCATTGTACATAGAAAGCCTCACAAGGTTCAAGCCCACCACCCAGTTGTTCCGATCATCGGTTCACCAACACCTGGGAAGCCTAGAGTGTAATCCCCACACGTCCATCTTGAACTACGAGGTCTTTGATCCATGTTAAGGCATGGTACGTAGGAAACCTTATGAGGTTCAAGACCACCACCCATTGGTCGCTCTGACACCCCTTCACATCGGTTCTCACCAACAAAACTACACAGACTTTGATTACCTACCACAGGGATACGTAGGAGGTCTCTTTGAGGCTCAAGACCGTCTCTACCGTCATCTCTATGATGATCCCATCTCATTCCTACTCCACTCCATTCAATTTCCCATCACCCATCTTGATTCTTACCCGGGCCGCCACATCCTGGTGAGATCATGCCACCTCATTCCCCCCCCCCCCCACAGTATTCGGGAAGCCGCCCATGTGTTGGACCCAATATCGGTGATCCCACAAGGGGGTTCTTCAATCTGATCCACTCCAACTAGTGTTCTGATCAGCCCGATCCGTCTCCGTTGGACGTTAAACTTGCGTCATACCTTGTGTTAAACACATGAAGCTGAGGAAAACCTTAGATACATGACAATGGAATATGATTCCTCATGCTCGATATGGGATGCCTCGAGCTTATGCACCCTCAAGAATACCTATTATAAGAGACAAAAGACAGACACGCTAATTCCCCAGCATCCAGACAGGCCAGTGATGTCTCAACATGACTACTCTTCCAACTGAAGGTTGCTGCCCTGACCGGACCCCTTGAAATGTCCTAACATAAGCAGTGTAATTAATCAGTGTCCATGGAAACATGGCACTGGGAAGAGTTTCACGAACAATGTATTAAATCTAAGAGGGAGACCCGGACTAGGTGATGAGTTCTGAGGAGGAATCCATGGAAGGAAGAACCGACATCCCATCATCCCAGTTTCAATCAAGGAGCAGACATCCCTGAATAAGGAGTGAATGCTGCCCACCTTGGGAAAGTGGGAATGAGGGGTAACAAAAAGTCGCGCCTATCGTGCCCAAGAGTACGGATGCGCGCGCCCCAGTGAAAGTGTTGGAAATAGCAGTCAAACATAGCCTTATACACAATTAATTGTGATCAGTTGTGAGAACTTTTCAATAAGTGATGTCAAATATAAACTATGTAACCTATATAAACACTTATACAAAATAATTTTTCATAAATGGTGTCACACACTTTTTTGTAACTATCAAAAACAACCTACATAAATGATAGATAACTAATAACAAACACTAAGTATATGGAAAACGACAAGAGAGCTATATCCAAGGAGGAAGAAAACTGAAGAAAACACTACGTGAGAGATCCCACCCAAACCGAAGCCAAGTCCAAGTCTCACATCTGATTACTACTCAATTTTCTCTATATATCCATTACTCTAGCCTCCCTATATAACAACCCCCGTGAGGCCCATCCCAAAGTACAACCTTCCCCATAAACACAATAATAAATAGAACTTTCCCCATAAACACAATCACCAGCACATCATGACACCCACAAAGTGTAACCAATAAATAATGAGGATGGTACTATCAAAACTCTTCTTTTTCATGAAGGGGTTTACAAAAATACCACTTTACCTAGTATAGATACACCCACCATAAGGATTAGGAAAGAACACTCAACATTAATAGAATATTCATGTATAAAAAGGTCTATCTTGAGGTTGCACGAGAATATCAAACCCTCATACATATGACACTTGGTGAAAAATAAATTCTCGTTCCAAACATCATAAGGACCCATGGGGAATCATAAAAAAATCATACTTTAGCTCAAATCATCTGCTAACCAAGTATAAGAATCCACTACGTGTGTGATTTCGTGACATAGATTGTTAGAACTCTATGTTAGTTAGCATCTAATCCAAGGATGGTGATCATGATGAATAATCCAAACATCACCCTAATGAAAACTACTCTCACAAAACCTATCCACCAAAAATAAACCTAAAAGGAGAAGTGGGATACTTTCCTAGAGTAGATCACACCCGCAATGGAGGGAGAGAAGAAGTGTAGAGCGGTCAGGGAGCCTTCTGCGCTATGTCAGGAGGGGAAGGAGTGACCGTGAGGGAGAGGTGCATGGGAGGAGTTGCCACCATTGAGAAATGGATGAGTAGGGTTCGCAGGGAGTCCATTAGAGATAAGTAAGTAGGTTTTGTGGGGATGAAGATCCACAGAAGGGGTTAGAGGGGGAGGAGAAGGAGTAGGGCTAGCGGTGGAGCTCCGGCAAAGAGAAGATCGTGGGGGGGGGGAGTTGTCACAGGGGTACAGCACCATGAGGGATTGAGGGTGTGATAAATAGAGGATAATATGTACCGGATTTTATAAAATATGGGACTATGGTTTTATCAATGCTAAAAAAGTGATGATAAAGGATTCCATTATCAGCGCTAAAATCTTAGTGCTGATAAATGAATTCTTTATCAGCACTTTTTTAGTGCTTTTAAAGTGTACTCTTTATAAGCGCTAATAAAAAAGCACTGATAAAGAATGACTTTATCAGCGCTAAAATTTTAGCGCTCATAAAGGGTTCTTTTATCAGCGCTTTTGTCTTAGTGTTGACAAAAGGTGGTGCTTACCTTGCCAGTTTTTGTAGTAGTGCAAGAATGTGATTTTTTACCATCATAACCACTCATTATTTTTATTCTTATATTTAAATTATAAAAGGTTAATTTTAAAGAAAATATTTTCCTTAATGTTTTGGGAATAAATTTATACTTTAAATAAGTGATTTCAAAGTGAAATGGTATTTTCTTCAAGAAATTTTCTAGTGATCTTTTTATATTATTTTAATATATGAATATTATGTTGAGGATATACAATAATGAGACCATCCACCATATTTATCTAGATGATTTATGAATATTTTTACTGGGGAAAGTATTGATATTTGATATATTAGTTCTTCTAATATGTGAAGTTATTTATTTTTAAAGCATGTTGATTAAGTTTTATAGTTTATTCATATGATGAATATTTTGGAATTATTAAGTGATTAGTGGGGCCTATAATTACATATCCCCTTGATGAATCGGTAGGTATCATGAGACAAACTATATTAGGTATTTGGTCAAGGACTTACCCATTTATGTATGATGTCTTGGCATGAGGCCTTGATGGTAAGTTTCAGATGTATGTAATTATGCATTCCATCTTTATGAAATAATTGTTTGATGTTTATGTGATTGTTTGATTTGTTATTATATCCTTGGATAAGTTTGTAGCTCATGTAATTATTTATATATAATTATTTTGATCATAATTTATTATTTCATTATTATTCATGCCTTATTACCTTTCGTTGTACACATACCCTTACTGAGCATCTGATCTCACCCCTTTCTAATTCTTCATTTCCCCAGGATTCCAAGAAGTATATTATAATTGATATGTAGGGATATACTAAAGATAATAATGGTGTTCTCAAGGAAAATATTATGTTTTTCTTAAGTTTTTAAATGTGATGTGAGATTATACTATGTATATAGCTTTCCAATTATACTAAACAAATCGGTCCTTTGGGATATAATTCCTTGTATTTGGTGTCAATGTAAAAAAGTAACCATTACCCTTAGTCTACTAGGGTCAGGTTATTTATATTTGGTATTAGATTAAATTTAGAAAAAACCATTGGAATTAGATTTAGGAAAATATATATTAGGGAATCTAGCCATATGACTAACTTTGAGGATAAGTCTAAGTATAGGATAACATCCTAAAGTTTGGGTAAGGTAGTGATTATGTGGTTTTCCTAAAAATACATCCCTATCTGGATACTATAAGTGGACACGGTTTTGGAACAGATTCATCTAGGGGTAATAAGCCCTAAAATAATTTGTTTGAGTATATTTCATTCATCATTCTAGTTCAGGGTGAGTGTTCCCTTACTACACACCTAGTTTGACACTCCCAAGTGATATTATTGGGTTAATTAAAAAAATTATAAACTATTATGAAGGATTTGAAAAAAAAATATGATTTGAGAACACTCCAAAAGAAACCAAGTTTATGATTCTAAGATTAAATATGCATAAATTTTTGAATTTATTTTAATTATTACACTAGTTTTGAAATTGTATTTTATAATAAACTATGTTATGATCTAATCTAGTGTACAAAATTATTTATAAATGGAAAATATTTTAAGGAATGTAAATAATATCAATGCATGTGATCCATGTAAGGATTTACCTCTTGGGTAAGATAATGGAGCTGGAGTTGTAGCTACAGCTGGAGCTATAAAAATTATAAATATATTAGAGAAGTTATGTTAGGTTATGACCAATAACCCTTCCAATATAGAGTATCCTACTAATACACAACATGGTGTAAAAATTATAGACTGATTCATGTGTTAGAAACCTTTATCATTTAATGGTACTACAAATCTATTTATATATTAATAATGGAAAATTTTCTTAGAGAATATATTTACCTATTTGGGAATTAATGAAAGAGAGAATGTTTTCATATAATTTTATCATTTCTCAAGGGATGTGGATCAATGGTGCTCATTGATTAAAAACACTAAGGATGAGGAGGAAATAATGAACAGGAAATAGAAGTATTTTAAGGAACTTTTCATGGAAAAATATTTTCTTTGTGAAAAACAAGCGAATATAGAGAGACAATTCTTAAGTTTGAGAAAAAAGGAAGAGGAAAATTTCGCTAAGTATAAAGATAAATTTTCAAGGTTGTTAAAGAATATTGCAAACTACATACATAATACAAAGAGAAAGATTAATCATTTCATTGATGGGTTTAATCCAATCCTTCAAAGGTAACTTGTCTCCCCAAAATGTTATCATATGAGGATATAGTATAATGGGATATCAATAAATATAAATAATTATATAAGTCATATTCCTTTGAAGTAAAGTAAGAGAATAAGATGATGGTAGGATAAAAGTTGGATAAGGGTAAGAAGAGAAAGTTTAATTTTCCAAAATGTGATACTTTTGGAAAAAAACACCTTGGTAAATGATTAAAAGTAAAATTAATTCTCTTCAAGTGTGGAGAAAAAGTCCATCATGCTCATGAATGAAAGGGTAAAGGAGAATTCATCAAAGTACAATGCTTTAACCGTAAGGAGATGGGTCAATATTCCATCCAATGCTCCAAAAAAATGGAACTTACCAAAATATAATCCAAGGGGAGATATCAAGATTATCCAATTTCTAAAAGTAACATTGAATTTTCTAGATTCATGGTTAAAGGTATACTTATAATCCACTCAAGTATTACAAATGTTTTATTTGATTTTGGTTCCACCCACTCTTTTATATATGAATAATTTTATATGGGTATCTCATAACCACCTCAATGATTAGATATTGAGTTGGTGCTGAAAAATCATAATGGTAGGATGGCTACATATCAAGTATAGAAATCCTCTTTGATTAAAGTTTTTGGGATAGTTCTTCCTATGAATCTTTTTTTAATTACTCTATTTGAATTTCACGTAATTTTGGGTATATATTGGATCTATTATATTAAGACCATATAAATTTTCTAGGAAGTAAATTTACATTGGATATTCAAAATCAACCTTAAATCATCTATCAGTGTGAGGATGAACTGGAAGACCCAATGTAAATTACTTCAATCATATGGATTTTACTACCTATTTGTGAAGGATATTTATCTCAAATGGTTTGTGAGAAAATCAATATTAAATTTTTTTATATTTTTTAGGAATATGTTGATATATTTCCTAATGAATTTTATAGTCTTTCCACAAATAATGATGGTGAGTTTTCAATAGAACTCATACAAGGTGTTGTGCCTATTTAAAACACTCCATGTAGAATGGACCTGATCGAGTTGAAAAAATTGAAGAAGAAAATCTATGAGAATAGAGATAATGGATTCATTCATCCTAGTTCTTCACCATGGGGTTCACATGTTATTTTTTATGAAGAAAAATGGGTCAATGCATCTTGTTATTGATTATAGAGAACTTAATAAGATAACTATTAAGAAAAAGTATCATATACCCCATATCAATGATTTGTTTGATCAATTATGAGGATATATATATTTAAACAAGATTTATCTTAAATTTGGGAATCATCAACTAAGGATCAAGAATAAATATATACCCAATATAGTCTTTCATATGAGGTATATGGTAATTATGAATTTATAGTAATTCCATTTGGACTTACCAATTCTCTTGTTGTCTTCTTGGATGTAATAAATAGAGTCTTTATAGATTTATTTGATCAATTTATTATAGTATTTATAGATGATATCCATATATATTCAAAGATAAAGGGATAGCATAAAGAATATTTTATAATCATGTTGAACACCCTTAGGAGGTAAAAGTTGTATACTAAATTTACTAAGTGTGAATTTTAGCTTTAGAGGGTTTCAATATTGGTCCATAAAATCTCTAGTGAGGGTATATGAGTGGATCCTTCAAAGAAAAAATTTATTGAGTAACGGATGAGACTGACGATGGTAACTGAAATCTGTAGTTTTATTGGGTTGGATGGATACTACTGATTATTTCTAACAAATTCCTCATTACTATCTAATACACTCACTAAGTTAACTCAAAAGTGAAATAAGTTATTATGAGATAGATTAATGTGAATAAGATTTCAAATAACTGAAGATAAGGTTTGTTATCACACCTATGCTTACACTACCCTACAGTGGAGAAGGATTCTTGATCTATAATGATGAATCAAAGAAGGAATTTGGATATTTCCTCATGGAGAATGATGTGGTGATAGTATATGCATCACTCCAATTAAATATTCATGAGAAAAATTACCCAACTCATGATTTGGATTTGGATTTGGTAATTATTTTATTGAAGATACGTAGCCATTATCTTTATGGTGAAAGGTGGGATATATATATTGATCATAAAAGATTGAAGTATATATTTACACAGAAGGATTTTAATATGCACCAAAGAATATGTCTCTCACCCATACACATCATTTAATTTTCACATACTAAGACTAGATTATAAATTTATAGTCCCAAACTACACTTATTATAAGGTCATAGTAAAGTGGTAGTTTGGGGTCAAACCCATGAGGACTACTGGCCGGTCAGCAACTAATCAAATAGAACCTTTAGAAGGATTCCTCACGTTCACTCATTATATTTGATGTTCACTAAATCTGGGTAGATTTGAGTTTAACTCAGATGAAAAGTAAGGTATCATGGTCAATTTTAGGGATTTTAACAAAATATAATCCTAGATTTAACTTGAAATAGTACTATAGCTTCGGTTGTGAAGCAGTGAAAAGATCACTAATTGGTTTTGGTCAAACCAATTAGACCAACCTATGCTACAACTATCCCATAGTCAAGGTATAGATGAAATACTAGGTTCATTACACTTGGATTATTTGTATAAATCATAATAGGATAATGTTTATATTCCTTCTCAACTCCAATTAGGTTAGGTTTGTTCCATCACACTTTCCATATTCAAGGTTATGCAAAATAATGTGGATAACAATTATCATTAACCTAATTATTATCCATAAGGTTACCAAGGTTCAATATGTGGATTCATTCAGCTTAGAAACACCCCTAATCCAAAATCTAACCCTCTGTGGATTATCCACTCATGTTGGTGTTGATCAAAAGTACACAAATATTAAACATGATATGCATAATCAAGAAATTGTTGAGAAATAAGAAATATTGGATTAAAATAATTAATAATCAAGATTAAACAATTGAATGAAATATAAATCCAATAAGAATATAAAATTTCATGATGAAATAATGAAGAATGGGAAATCTGGAATCAAAACAAATAAGAAATAATTAATAACTCACTACGAATGAAGATACATTGAAGAACGACACAAGATTTGATGAAGAATGGAATGTGGTGATGAAATAGAAGTCATGATTGTAAATGGTATTTCAACGAATGAATAAAAGGAATAAAAAGATTAAAAACTCACAAGGATTAAATAACACAATGAAATTAATGAATGAAATCTAGTTTAGAATAAAAATGAATAGAAACATGGAAAAATATAAAAGAAAAACGAGAGAAAAATAAATAGATTTCCTGATTTTGTATGTGAAGGGTGTTGAAAATATTAATAGGCCCAATAAGTACATGACTTGTAAGTCATGTACATAATGTAATATCTTAAGTGACTTTAGTCTCGACATCTACGCATCATGAAAGTTGGTTTCACATTGTATATTTGAGATCCACATTTCCCAATGAAGAATCAGTTTTCATATTTGATTGGGTGAGCCTCTGAAACATACACATCCTATAATCTATGCACGTCATGTATGAAATTCATTTTTGTAGGGATTTTCATCTTTAAAATATGCATGTTGTGTAATTATGTTATAGGACATAACATGTCTTCATGTCATGAAAGTGCTTCACGGGTTCATCTATGGTTTTTTAAGTATGTTGTGAATAAGTTATACACATAATGTATGAGATACATGGCGTGTAAAGCCCATTTTTTCCAATTTTCAGCATTTATTAATTTGAATCCAAATTTCCTAATTCCTATGAAAACAAACTGAAACCCAATTCATTATTAAATTAAAAATGAATTGTATCTTAATAAATGTATCCAATATATATATATATATATATATATATATATTAATGTTATCAAATTCCCCCACACTTGAACAATTGATTGTCCTTAAGAAAAAAATAGTCTCAACATAGATTCCAAAAAAAATAATTTTTAAAATATGAAACATTAATTAAAACTTGGAAAATAAAACTAAGTGTATTAAGAAAAAAAAATTCCTCAAAAATCAATCCTACATAGAAATTCAATCATGACTCCGAATTTTGTTCTTTATTTAGATTCTTTATTATTTTAATTATAATTTCATAACTTTTCCTTAAATTCTATACCCATTTTTTCAATTTACCTCACAATAAATTTTCTCCCATCACATAAGGTAAAATGTAACTAGAGTTATGACTCTACCCTAAATACATCTTCTAAACCATAGGCTTGAATTTGTTTTATCATATCCACTTCATAAAGACAAATACAAAATTAATCATGAGGGCTTCAAAAAAAGGGTTTAAATGACTCTAAGGTTGAGGGAAGGTTCGTAGAAATTGAAAATCAAGATTAAAATGAGGGTAAGCTCAAAAGTATCATGCATATTAAACATAAACAGTGCAGTGATGTAATTTCTTATGGATAAAGTGGTGTATATGCTTCAACAGCTCAATGTGGATCCATGAATATATCAAGTATGTTTCAAAAATATACCATGTTCCTTTATTTTTATTTTCTTTTTATTTAGTTTTCAAAATTCATGTGTAGGAAAGATCTCACATCCAACCCCTAACCACATATGATTTATCATAGGATTCATCGGTCTAAAAATTGTGATTTTAACCTTCATAATACACAACCCAAAATATTTTTATTTTATTTTTATTTTTATTTCTCTAAATTTTAAAAGGAACATGTAGGCCTAAAAAGTTTCAAAAGTAATCACGGATCACATCATATCAGTCTGGTGAAAATTCCACAGTACATCTTCTCGAAAACAACATCTCATGTCCATCATAAGTGAAAATTACCCCAAATTTTTTCAAAGTATAATCATGCATAATACCAAGAGAATGGTAGGAAGGGATAATAAACTTGAAATGGTTCCATCCTAATAAGGTTATTCATAGTTACTATGGGAAAAATAAGAAAAAATATAAGGTGGGTATTAGAAAACATTGGCTCAAAAAAGATTTCCTCAGTCATATTAAAATTGTATTTGTTCAATAATAGCCTCAATAAGATTTCAATGCAAGTTATTATAGGTTTACTTACCTCAGGTGTCTCTCAAGAAATATTCCCATAAAATAATATTAAATAAATATTTCAGAATCCTATCAGGAGTGGTAGTATACAAAATAACTGGAAATCACTAAAGGTATAAAGTCTAGTAATAAGTTGTTCAAAAGCAATTTCAAAAAAATTGAATTTTTAATTGAATTACTAAATTGGGAAATCATATAAAAATATAATCAAGTGTAAAACATGTATTTCAACAATATCCACACTAAATTTTCCTTTTATTTAAATGGTTTTAATGAGTTTTCAACTTTAAATCACGATTTTAATGAAAAATGTATCATATATATGTGAAAATAAGAAATAATACAAGTGTATAAATAGTAAAGCTCAAGAAAGACTCCCCCATACTTAAAATGTGATTTTTATATCACTGTCTTGGAAAATATCATGGGAAATATATCACATATAAAGCATATAAAAAAATGAAATGGAAATTTGGAATTTAATTTTATGGAATCGAGAGCTACCTGTGATGAGTGTCATTACATGGAAAAAATTGGTGGATGATGATTTAAAATTAGGCTGCCTACATAATTTTTTTGAATGAAAAAAACTAAACTAGATAAAAAATTATTCCATATGTTCTAAATAGTATTAAATTTGTAAAATATGAAGGAAGAAACAATGAGTAGTAGGGAAAATAATCTCACGTAAATGTAGATAGGTGAGTACAGTGAAGTTTTGGTCTGACCTATGAACAATAATTCTACTAAAAAAATTAAAGAGATGAATAACATGAATGAAAATAATAAAAAAAATAAAATATGGATTTCCTCCTATAAATTTATAACAATGGATTCATCATATAGATGAATTTTTTTAGGTGAATTTGAGAGTCATGAATCATCCTTCATGGAAGGGTTCTTGGTAAATTTTTAACCTTTTACTATTAACCTTTAATGGTGGTTAATTGTCTTTTTGAATCTCAACAGCTCCATAAGGGAACACCATAATAACTAGGTAAGGACCCATCCATTTAGATTTCAACTTTCTAGGGAATAATTTTAATTGATAATTGAATAACATAACTTTATCCCCATGAGTAAAGATTCTATGCGTGATTCAATTTTCATGTCACTTCTCTTTATTTTCTTTAAAAATTATTTCATTCTCATATAAATCCTTCTTGATTTATTCTATCTCATCTAGTGGTATCATTTGAATCTCTTCAAATTTTAGAGCATCCATGTTAAACTTTTTTATTTCCCAAAAAAGACAAGTGCTCTAATTCCACTAGCATATGGTAAGGATTTCTATACACCATTTAGAATGGAGTATTGCTAATGGGAATTATATAGTACATGTGATATTCCCAAATTTAATCATCTAGCTTATAACACTAATCCTTTTTATTAGTTTTCACTATATTCTATAGGATTTATTTAATTTCCCAGTTTGACACTTCAACCTACCTGCTTTTTTTCATGTGGTAGGGAGTACTAGTATTGTATCGAATTCTATGAATTTCAAATAGTTCTTTCATAAAATTATTGGTTAAATGAGTTCCTCAATCACTAATGATTAATCTAAGAAATCCTAATCTATAAAATATACTTTTCTTTAAAAAGTTCTTTACCACGTTTTTGTACCATTATTAGTGGCTTGGTCTTCTACCCATTTTGAGATGTAGTCAACACCAACTAGGATATAAAACTTACCATGAGAATTAGTAAATGGTCCTATAAAATCAATCCCCTATATGTTGAATATTTTAACATCTAAGATGGTATTTTGGGTAATATTTTTTATTTTTCTTATAATCCCTATCCGCTGGAATTGATCATGGGTTTGAAAAATGTTCCTTTAAACTTGATGAAGTGTGAACCAGAATACCCCAATTTGATGGATTTTAACCATGGTATATTTGGTTCCATGATTCCCATATACTGTTGATGTATAACACATGTTAAGAACACTTTTTTTGTCTTCTGGGATGTATTGCCACATTAATCCATCAACACAATGCTTAAAAAGTAGTGGATCATCTCAATGGTAATGTGAGGCTTTAGTTAAAAATATCTTCCTATGTTGAAAGATAAATTCAAGGTATATTGATCCTATGGTGATATAATTTGCAATATATGAAACTGTGGTCTTGGTTTGATATTTATCATGAAAAGGGTTTCATCATGTAAGTCATCCTTGATTTCAATGTTATCGTTATGCTTGATGTTGGGTAGTGTAGGTCTAAATAGATGGTTTGCAATGACATTATCAGTTACTTTTGTCTCTTGGACTATGATGTCAAACTCTTGAAGTAGAATAATCCGTCATATCAAACAAGGTTTATCATTATTTTGTTTAGTATATATTTAAGTGTTTCATGGTTAATGTATACTACAACTTTAGACAGTACAAGGTATGAGATAAATTTTTCAAACACAAAGATGACTTTGATAAGTTCCTTTTAAGTTGTCGTATAATTTACTTGATCATCATTTAGTGTGTGATTGGAATAGTAAATGGGACAAAATATTTTTCCAAATCACTTTCCTAGAATAGTTCCAAAAATGAAGTCTCTTGTGTCACACATTAGCTCAAAGTATTTGTCCCAATCTAGTAAAATTATGACAGGAACGTCCACCATACTATTTTTTAGGGTATGGAATTATCACTGACACTCTTTAGTGAACTCAAAAATATTGACTTCTAAAAACATGTTTGTGAAGGGGAGAGATACTTTAGAAATTTTTTTAACAAAGTTATGATAGAATACTACATGGCCCAAAAATATCCTTACCCATTTCGCTTTTATAAATATAGGTAAGTCTTTTATCACGTTTATTTTACTTGGATTGAATTTCATGCCTTGTTTTGAGATTTTATGTTTGAGTAATACTCCTACATATACCATGAAGTGACATTTTTCCTAGTTTAATACCAGTAATTATTCTTCACAGTGTTGCAAAAATAGATCCAAATTTCTCAGGCACACCTTGAAGGAACTTTCATATATCAAAAATTAATCTGTGAAGATTTCCAGGAATACCTCTTTCATATCATGGAATATATTTTTCATACACTATTGAAAACTTTATGGTGCATTACACATACCAAATTATATATGTCAATAGTTAAAGGTTATAAAGGGAAAAGTGAATGTAGTTTTAGAGTTGTAATCTAGATTGACATCAATTTTATTATATCCTGAATATCCATCCATGAAAAAAATAATTTGTACTCTACTAGTCTTTCTAGAATTTGACCATAAAGGGTAGTAAAAAATGATCTTCTCAATTTTCCGTATTGAGGTTTTTATAATCTATGCATACTCAACATAAAATTATTGTTCGATTAGAGATCAGCACATCATTATCATTTTTCACTAAAATTCGGACACCCTTCTTTGGAACAACTTATAGAGGACTCACCCATTCAATGTCAGATATTGAAAATATAATTCCATCATTTAGATATTTCAACACTTCATTTTTAACCACCTATTTCATTGGTGGTGTGATTCTCTTTTGGGGTTATCATTTGGGTTTATCACCTTATTCCACTGAAATTTTGTGGGTGAATATTGTGGGTTTAATCCCTTTATGGTTAACCACTCCCTAGTCTATTGATTTTTTGTGCATTTTTAGGACTTCAAAAAAACTTTCCTCCTATTTTTGGGTCATAAAAGAGACAACAATTACTGTTAGTGTTTCTACATTCTCAAGGAATGATTACTTGAGTGTTCTCGGAAATGGTTTTAATTCTTTTTATGGTTGATTAATGACAAAGGGTATGAATGGTGGGATAATGTCCCTTATCAATGGTTCAAATAAGTTTGAATTTTTGTGATCATTTTCTCTATATTTATTAAGGGAAGGATCTCTAAGTCACCATCAATGTTCATAAACTCATCTCGTTAATCAGTGTGAAATATATCTTGATAGTCAAAATAATCATTGCCTTTCTTGGAAACCTTTACCAAGTCAAACACAACTTATTCATATCTAACTATGAATATCAGCATACCTTATTTAACATCTAATAAATCCTTTCTAGTGTCTAAAATGGACATCCTAGAATAATTGAAACATCTCCTTCTTCTTCCATGTCTAAAATTAGGAAATCTTTAAGAAAGATAAACTTGCCAACTTTAACTAATATATCCTCGAGAAGTCCTTGAGGATACTTGACTGATTGGTTACCCATTTGATGTTACACTCTTTTTTGTTTTAATTATATGGTCCATATATTATTTAAGACACTCATATTCATGAGATTTATGCACATGACTAGATCGCATAATGCTCTTCTGAAGTTACATTCCTCTATGGTGCAAGGGATTGAGAAACTGTCAAGGTCTCGCATATTTGGTGGAATTGTTTTCTGAACAATGGAAAAGAATTATTAATTTAGGTAGATGACTCCTAGGTCTTCCATATTCCTCTTGTTTGGGAGTAGTTCCTTTAGTAATTTCACATAGACAAGAATTTGGGAAATAGATTCAACAAATGGGATGTTGATATGCAATTTCTTAAACATTACTAGAAAATTTTTCTTTTGTTTTCCAATCCTGCCTTGCCACATTTTTTTGGGAATGGAATAGAGGATTTTTATTCTGGTTTTCCTACATAAACTTCTTTATTTTTTGGATTTCTATTTTGTTCTACTTTTTGTAGTTTCTTCTAATTCTAGACATGTTCCTTTAACCCCTCCCTTTATGTTATCATTTTGATCTTCACTGATGTCATTCACCCATTTCTCATGTTCTTCTAGATTCTATTTCTCATATTTTTAGGTTTTTTGAAATTATAGTATTTTCCTACTCCTAATAACCACTAAATTTTATTATTCTCTTAGGTTAATTACAGTGTTATAGGGAAATTTACCTAGTATTTTATCTAATAAGTTTTTTTTAATTTGACCCATCTAGTGATTGATATTTTTCATGGATGCTCTATGGTTTTACATTTATATATCTTGAGTTTTCATCCTTTTATATTACTTAGGAATGAAGGAAGTGATTATGTTTTCAAGGTTGTTCTGGAGAGGTTGTGATTTTTGAGGTTTCCTTTGTGGATCTTGTTGGAATATTTTTTGCTAAGCGGGTGGAAACTGTTGAGATCTTAGAAAAGGTTGTTATAATTGCTATTGTGGTTAATTATTTGAACCTTGTGGTGGGTACCTAGGTGGTCCCGGATTATTTTATGGTACCTTTCCACTCCTATTTTTAAAGTAACTTTGGTTTTTCTATAGCTTCTTCATAGTTGGTCTCTACAAGTAGTTTTTTTGTTGATACAATTGGGGCTTCTTATACTATTGACCTTGTTGATTGTAATTGAAATAATTACAATCTTAAGATTGGGGTTCTTCCATCCCTTCCCAACATTCTTGGTAAGAATTTGGGCCTCCGTATCTCTAATGGGAATGAATTTCCATTACTAAAGAAGGAGGGGATGGCGGTGTAGTAGGTAACTGAAATGATTTTGGATTCTTAATAAGAGCCTCAACTTGATATGATAGGTGGGTGATCTCTTCCACTTGATAGATTCTATTCTAGGGTGGTCCTCTATCACTTTACCATAGATTGAAATTATGAGAGGCTTTATCTAGAATTACTTTTCTGTATTCTAGGGTCATGACCATTAATCCTCCACCAGCAGTGGTATCTACCACAGTATGTTTAGTCAGTTGATGTCCCTACTAAATGTTTGAATTTTCAGCCACTGATCTAGTTTATGATGTGGGTACTTGCAGGTAAGCTCCTTAAATATATCCAATTCTTCTCACACTAATTATCTATCCACATAGGTAATGTTATAAATTTCATTCTGGAGATCCCAAGTCTAGATTAATGGGATGTATTTGTCTAGAAATTTATTTGTTAATTTGGTCCAAGTCATGATTGACATAATAGGTTGACATTTTTGCTAATACTTGGTTTAGTCACACAAGGAGAACAAGAAAAATCTTAATCAAATAATGTATGATTATACATATTGGTTGAGAAAGGTATCATAAACTTCAATAAATTTTAAAATGTTCTCATGGGATTCTTCTCTTTGAAGCCCACTAAAATTACCCATATTATAGATCATGTGAATGAGTACATATTTGATTTCAAAAGTATGTGCCTAAATTGTTGGGTGCATCACCACTAATGTATGGAAAAATATAGTTTGTAATGGTGAACTCCTATAGTGTTGTTTTCTCACCATGATTGAAAGGTGGCCCATATTTGGGGTCTTCAAGGTGTGGGGTCACAATATTTTTATACTCATCTATTGTAAAGTGGAAGCATGTAGTGATTGTTCTTTCTATTTCAATATTGAATATAATTTGTTCTCATGTGTCTAGGATTCTTTAAAGAGTCAAGGGCCCATGTCACATGCACTATCCATGAAGAAAATATATAAAGATAGAAATATAGAGGAAACAGGTTCACCCAAATTAGAAAAATGTAAAAAGAAAAAAGGGGGAGGAAACAAAGAAATGGGGAGGGGTGAGGTAATATAGGGTTTGATTCTAAGGTCATTGTACCTAAGAAATTGTAATCCCCAGCAACGGAGTGAAAATTTGGATTGCCTACACACATTTTTTAAGTTTTGTGGGATGATGTGTGATTATAAATTTATACCCCCAAACTACACTTACAACAAGGGCATAGTAAAGTGGTGGTTTAGGGTGGAACCAATGAGGGTTATGGGGAGTTCATCAGCAAATCGAATGAAACCCTTAGAGATATTCCTCACATTCACTCTTTAAATTTAATGTTTACTAAATATAGGTATTTTATACTTTAATTTAGATAAAAATAAAGGGATCAAGGTCAATTTTAGGTCTCTTGAAAAAATATAATACAATATTTAACTTGGAATAGTCATGTGGATTAGGCTGCAATGTGTTGCAAAGATCACCAATTGGTTTTGGTCAAACCAATTGGATCTACTTGTGCTAAAACTATCCCATGGTCAAGGTGTAGCTAAAAACCTAGGTGTATTATTATTATATTTTATTTAGAAATAAAGATAGGCTAATGGTCATAGTTATTCTCAACTCCAATTAGGTTAGGTTCATTCAATCACACTTACCATTGTCAATTTTGTGTGATAGAATGTGATGAACAATTATTATTAACCTAATTACTATCCATAGGGTTACCAAGGTTCATTATATGGATTCATTAGGATTAGAAACACCCCTACTCTCAACTCCTAACCCTAGGTGTATTATCTGCTCATGGAATGGTTAATTGAAATCAAGTAAATATTAAACATGTTATGTGTAATCGAGAAATAGTTGATAAATAAGAAATCCAGGATTAAAAAATATAATAATAAAGATTAAATGATTGGAAGAAATATAAATTCAATAAAAATATTATTTTTCATGATGAAATAATAAATAATGAGAAATATGGGATAAAAGAAAATAATAAACAATAAACAACTCACTGTGAATGAAGAAAAGTTGAATAAAGATGAAAGTTTTGATGAAGAATGTCATGTGGTGTGGAAATAGATGTCAAGATTGGAAAAAATATTGAAATGGATGAATAAAAACCATAAAATGATTAAAAACTCCCAAGTATTCAATAAAATAATTAAAGAGATGAAAGGAATATAGTTTATTATTAAAATTAATGGAAATGAGAAGAAACGACTGAAGAAAAACGAGGGAAAATTAAAAGGGCGTCCGAATTTTATATACATAGGGTGCTGAAAATATTAATAATCCTAAGAAGTAAATGATGAGTAATCCACTCACATAGTGTAATGGATTAAGTGAATTCAATACTAATATTTACATGTCATGTAAGTTGGTTTCACGTTGTATATTTTAGATCCACATTTCCCACTGAATAATCAGTTCATATCATTGACCGAGTGATCCTTCAAAACTTAAACGTTGTACAATCTATATACATAGTGTATGAAATTCAATTTTGGTGGGATTACAATCTTTGATATATACACATCATGTAATGATGTTACAATATGTGTCCAATATTCATATTATGAAATTTATTCATGGGTTTTTATGCGTCTTTGTAGGAATGTTTTGAATGAGGTCTACACACCGTATATGAGACACACAACGTATAAAGCCTGTTTTTTCCAATTTTCATAATTTATTCCTTTAAATTCAAATTTCCTTATTACAATGATAAAAAACCCAAACCCAATGCATTATTTAATTAAAAATTAATAATATCTTAATAAATTTATCCTTTATATTTTTATAAATTCATTTTAACAAAATGGTTGGAGTTGATCAAAGATTGTGATTTCTCAATACATTACCATCCTGTGAAGGAAAACAAGGTGGATGATGATCTAAGTTGGAAAGACCATGTTAGATTATCTATGATAAAGATAAAAAAAAGATCCAATATTTTGATATTTGAAAATGATATATCTTTAAATCTTGAATAAATATGATAAATCTTATATTTATCAAATGAGTGTTTAGCCATCTATCCATGTGAGGATTAAAATGAGTAGAATGAATATGTGGATTTGTAGAAGAAGGTGATAAATGTTCCTGAGTTTAATAGTGATTGTGATAGAATAATAAATCTTGGAAACCATGTATATGTTCAGCCTATACCAAATTTAAATATGGAGTTATTATATGAGGCTCATAGTTTAGCATTCTTTATTCATCCTAGAAGTATGGATTTGTATAGATATCTGAAATAGTATTTTTGGTGGGACAACATAAAGAGAGATATTACTAACTATATTTCTTAGTGTCTGGTATGTCAACAAGTTAAGGATGAGAGAATGAAATCTAATGGGATGTTATAACCATTAACCACACCATAATTGAAGTCAGAAAACAACGCCATGTATTTTTCATAAGACTCCCTAAAACATCAAAAGTTCGTAATGTTATATGGGTTGTATTCAATAATTTTACCAATTCCATACAGTTTTTTTCTATCAAATATGATTTCTCTATTGATCATATTTCTATAATCTACAATAAGTGGTAAGTTTTCATAGAGTACCACATTCTATTGTTAATGATTATGATCTGATGTTTACCTTGAAGTTCTATAGAATTATTTAGAAGAATATGGATACATAGTTGAGTTTCAATGATTATTATCATCCTCGTATATATGGTAAGTATGATAGTTCCATTTAAACTCTATAGGTTATGCTAAAATATTATTATATGGATTTCAAAGGTGGTAGGTATCAACACCTTCCTCTGGTTAAGTTCTCTTAAAATAATATCTTTTAATCGAGCATTCAAATGGATCCTTATGAAGAATTCTATGGAAATAAGTGTATAACTCTTACGTTATGGGATTAAGTTTGTGAAATAAATCTATTGGGACCTAAGTTATCTAAGAAAATGGAAAATAAAGTTAGAACCATTCAAAATCACATCAAGACAGCTAAGAGTTGACAAAAAAGTTATGCTAATAATTTTCGATGATATTTTGAGTTTGAAGTTGGAGAGAAGGTTTTTCTGTTAATTTATCCATGGAAGAAGGTTATGAGATTAAAGAATAAATGAAATTTAATACCAATTTATATTATCCCCTTATATATTTTTGATTGAGTGGGGATGGTATCTTATCACTTAAATATTTTACCGAACCTCTCTCAAGTTCATAATGTGTTCCTTGTATCTCTCCTGAGGAAGTACATGCCTAAACCTTCATATGTAATAAACTCAGAATTAATACCACTATATAATGATATTTACTATGAATAAAAACCAATATAAATCTTGGATTTTAGAGATAAAGTGATATGGAACAAGACTACTCACTTGGTTAAAGTTCTCTGGAGGAATAAAAAATTTGAAGAAGCTACGTGGGAACCCGAAAATGTGATGAAGAACTATTATCCTAATTTTTTTATATCAGAGTAACATAATTTTGAGGGAAAATTTATTAAGGGTTGTAGAATGTAATACCATAATATTTTATGATATATTTTTCTTTAAATAAATTTAATCTCTTTGATAGCTTGTGACTCACAAAACCATAAGTCTAAATGAAGCGTAATATAATATACCATTATAACCTAGTTGTTAAATTAAAAGGTATGAGTAGGAATAACTAAATTATGAAAATTATATGGTTTAAACATGTTTAAAATAAATTCATTTGTTATAAATTGGTTATAAATAAAAAAAACATTCTAAAGTAAAAGAAATGATTTTCTAAAAAACTATTTTTATTCACATAGTATGTTTTCTTAATAAATTAAATTAATCACTATTGGTGAATGGTTTTATTGAAATTAATATATTGTACATTAAATCAAATTTTTTATCATTCATATAATATTTTTTAGCCATGGGATAAGTATAAATCCAATTTAATGCTTAAAATTGTATTTTTCTAAAATGCGGGTTAATCGTGTTTTATGAACTTATTTTAAAATTAATTTCCAGATATTATATAAAATTTATTTTAAAATATGAACTTAACTTTTAAAATAAACATGTAAAAATTATCTGAGGGTGAATTTTTTTATTATTTTTTAAAGAGATTAATTTTTCATTAAATAGTGAAAATACTTATTTTTATTAAAAATTATATTATCGTTTAAATCATTTAAAAGTTTAAATTTTATTTTAAATGGTTATAAAATTAAAATTAGTTCAATTATATTTTTATTAATTCAATTTGGTTCATTTAAATCATTTTTAGGTTTAATTTTTGTATAAAAACTTTTTATACTTAAGCAAACTTTTTCTGTGAAAAATAGCTTTTCATCACGTTTATAGGTTTAATTTTAAATTAAATTCTTCCACTTTTGTGCATTTAATTTAACATAATTTATTACATATTTTGAATAATAATAATTAATATTATTCAAGAATTTAAACTTAATTTTTTTTCAAAATTAACAATAAAAACAATTAATTTTCACGGTTAAGGTTAAAATAGGATTTTTCTCATTACATGCGCATGTGTTAAAAGTAATTTTCCAAAAAATGTTTTTTTTTAATTTTATAAACTACATTTAATATTTATAATTAGTGGGTATAAATTATCTAATATTTATCATTTTATTATAATTATTAAATGGAAAATTACCTAGATAAAAAAACTAGCTACCATGGTGGAAACTAAAATAGTAAAAGTGATTAAACTTAGAGGTAAAGGGAATATCATATTTAAAACATATTTATTTTTTAGTTTTTGAGGTTTGTATCAACCTTATATTCCCTATAATCCATTATTTATCAATTTTGGAGGCACTTTGTGTGACACTTTCTAGGTCACTATTATGTCTAATGTTGAGTTTTATTTCACTTTTAATGAATTCCTAGAGTTTCTGAGTGTTGGGGGTAAAAATCGAGAGTTTTTTAGAAGACATAACAAGAATCATGGTTATCGTGTATTTTTTATAACTATGTGAGGTTTTTATATGTTGTATTAATGGTTTTTTTCATGGGTTTTGAAACTTTACATCACCTAGTATAAACCATGAAACCCATTCTTGGGTGGACAGTGGTATCCGCACAATTGGAACATAGTTTTCCTAACTATGTGGTCAAACCTTGTGGCCCTATCTAGCTCACTTAAAAAGTGTATTTTTATCATTTTAACCATATCATGTTTTTAGGTTTTGGGGGATAATTTTCCTCCCCCGTCATGTGAATCCCTTCCCCTATAGTGGTGGATTTTTCTCTCTCCCTTGGTAGTGATTTCTCATTGGAATCTTGGTTTTTTGGATTATGGTAAGTCCAAATATTCTTGGTTTCTTCCTATTTCCCATTATTCATTCTTTTTCTTCCATTTTTTGGATTTTTGTAATGATAGTTTGGGGTTTTGGAATAATCTAGTGTATTTAGTGGGGTAAATGGTTGATTTTTTTGTGTCTTATGTGTGTGAGGCCTTGGTCTTCCTTTTATGGGTGGTAATCGATGAATCCAACAAGGTTGGAACTGAATTTGAGGTAGGTGTATCTATTTAAGGGTGTTTTTCATGGATTACCTATAAATTATAAATCATATTTGGTTTATGTTTGTTTAATTTTTAAATTAATGATTAGTGTTTTATGTTTATCACTTGTTTGATGTGCTCAAGAACTTTTTTGGAAATTAGGTGTTTAAAAGTGGGTTTTCTAAATGGGTGTGGAATTTATACACACCAAGTGTTGTTAAAATGGATCAAAGGGTTATTATGGGTTTAAAAGGATTTATAATGTGGTTTTATAAATTATTTTACCTTGGAAAATATGTTTTTATAAAATGGGTATGATTTTTTGTAAAGTGGCTTGTGATGTGCATCGATTGATATGATAAATTGATTGTGATTTTTTCAGCATAGAGTAACACATGCATTACCAAGGGTTTGAGAAAGGGGATTTTTCATGGGAACATGTGATACTTCATAGGGGAGACCATTTGAGCTCCCAATTTGTTCTATCTGAGAGATCATATGATCTATTAGAGGGAGGATCATGTGAACCTTCACTTTGGTTTCCAAGGGACTAAGAGAGCCTTTGAATAAGAATATCATGTGAGATTCTATGTTTGGTTACCTAGAAACCCTAAAAGATATCAAAGTTAGGACCAGAGAAGATCATAAGAACTTACATTTTTCTTAGCTAGCAAGCATACTTTTTTACTCACTCATAATAGGCCTAATGGTTATATCCCTGGGTGCACATTACTCATGTCGAAATGGTTTCTATGCTTGATACATTTTATTAGTTCTATTTTAATGTGATAAGATGAATTATTCCCATTTTCAATTAAAGTTCTTGCATGTTGTTGGTGTTAGGATCACCCTTAGTTATTCTTTGTGTGTTATATTGATAATGTTATGACTTGTTTCTATGTTTACATTTTTTATTCATGTGTAAATTATTTTGGAAAATAAAATTTGTTTGAAATGGAAAACCAATAGGATTTTAAACATATATTTGAAAGTGGTATGTGTTCAAAGTGGATTAGTTTTTAAAAAAATCAAACTATTTAATTGGTTTTCATGGGTAAAATACTTAAATAGATTCATGATTTTATCCTACTGGGCTTCATTCCTCACACCATGCTTAGTCTTTAGGGTGTTTGCATATTTGTTTTATAGAATATAGGTAAAGAAAATGGCACCATGTTATAGGGTGGATATTCTTGATTACTGACATCTTTTTTTTGTGGAAGAGATGTGATATTACATGGATTGGATTATGTGGTATCGTTTTAAGGTTTTTTATCCATTTGTATGTATGTTTAGTCCATGTTCAGTCTTGTAATCATATTTAGAGTTTGGATTTTTTTTGATACCATGTATATATCTAGTTATGGAATGTTTTTTTATGATGCATGTCATTTTTTATGGTATCTACTTATCTTTTATTATTTAATCTGATGTTATTATTGTGGGTGTGACATTTTATGGATGGGTCATACCTGTTTACTAGTAGTGAAACCGTTCCCAAGTGATAGTTGGTTATACCTGGTCCTTTTCACCAACCCATGGAAATTGGGAACGTTTTTCAGTCCATTTGGTAGGATATATTGGGTGACAGGTTGGGTTGAACTAGGATGGTTCATTACAAAATGGTATTAGATATATTTTTATTTAGTATTCAGTGGTTTATTGGATCTAGGATCATCATGATTTGAGAGGTAAGAATAAGGGAGTGCATGGCCAAATCTTCTTTAGGTAAAACCTCGTGTTTCTCTAAGTGGTTTCCTTGGTTTTCATGATTAGTTTACTTATATTCATGTATAAATAAACATGTAGAATGAGAATGGTTTTCCATAATAGAATTTGTATGTTATTAGTGAAACATAGGCCCAAATCAGAAATCTAAGGGCACCATTGAGTTCTAAATGTGGATTTCAACCTCGACATGATATAATCTTGGAACATATCAGGTTTTCATATTATATTTCTTCTATTGGAGATCTTCCCTTAGTTGTTAGGTACTTATCTAATGTCTTTTTTATGGTTTAATCCTAGTTATGGGTTTTTTGAATTATATTTTAAGTATTTCCCATTTGGTGACAAGTCCTGGGGTGGGCTAGGGGTTGTTTTGATCTTTGGGGTGAAATAGGGTGCTCTGGAGGAGGCACATAGTTAGAGCACATGGTTAGTAGTAACTGTGCATAGACCATGTGTCCTTGCTTCCAAATCCAGTGACACCAACATGGTTCACATACAGTTTTCCAAAACATTCTTCCAAACTATTCACATTGGAAAATACTTGGTATTTTTTAAGTTTTAATCCATTTTCATTTGGAGTTTCTTATAATGCTAGGGTTTCTTTTTTATACCCATTATGGGGATTTATTTTGGTTATTTTATTGTGGTTTGAGGTTGAATTTTTTTTATAAACATTATTTTTTTTCTTGTATACTATTCCTTCCAAAAGGACCTCATCTAGACATAGAGAGGGTGTAGTGTAGATTACCCACAAGTGCACCCTCCTCTTGATTTGGATTTTCTATAGTCGGTGATTCATGTGATCCAAACCTTGGTTCAAGTTGGTAGCATTGAGAATAAATTGATGGTAGACCATGCTTAGGAGTTTTAGAGGGAAAACCCACTAGTGTTCCATGGTGAAAAGATATCTAATGAGCCCGAGGAGTGGTTGGATCATATTCAGAAAATACTTGAGTTCTTGAATATCCCTAAGACCTATAAAGTGGTATTTCCCATGTATGTGTTGGAAGGACCAATCAGGAAGTGGTGGGACTCTATGTTTCTCTCTAGGAGGCACAAGGATCTCACATGGACCACTTTTAAGGTATACTTTAATCAGTAGTTCTACCATAAGACCTTGACAGAAATGAAGGACCACGAGTTCTTAAAGTTGGATCAGGTTGATTGTTTTGTGATGGAGTACACTGAAAAATTTACCGAGTTGGTTCTTACCTCTTTGGATCTCCTCACAAATGATTATCTCAAGGATTAGTGTTTTTAGATGGGTTTGAGGCTATATATCATATATATACTCATTCATATGTTTTTATTAAACTATTAAACGGTGGTTGAAAAGGAAAATATGGAAAGGAAATTTTAACTGGAAAGATAGGTCTCAGTTATATTAGTTCATTGGGTGGACCAAAGTTATTTGTTATAGTAGAATAAGAAGTAGGATGAGTCTCATAGGGGTAGTGGAAAGATCATCCAGTAGTCTTTAGGTTCTATTCATGTGGATTATTCAGGTTGTACACCTATTTCTTTCTATCAATATGGGGAGGAAGGGCATTCTAGTCAAAATTGCTCAGAGACTCTAAGGATGTGCCACTAGTGTGGGAAGTCTGAGCAAATCCATCACTTCTATCAGTTTTGTTCACATGGGAGAAATGTGGGATTCACTTTTTCAAATGGGTCTTAAGTTCTGTTAGAGGCTTCCCAGGGTGACGGATATCACCTTTATGGTAATGTAGATTCTCACTTGGGGAAGATGACTTAGGGTGTGTCTGAGCTAGAGCATATCTGTACAACATAATTTATGCTAGAATACTCAAACTCCAGGATTGTCACTATTAGAGGTATGGTTCTTGTTGCATCTTTCATAGAATTGGTTTTATCTAACATTGACTCATCTCATTATTTCATTTCACTTAGGATTATTTATGCTTTGAGTATGTGGGATGAGTTGATTCCATATGTTATGAATTTTCTAACCCTATTGGGTGGGAAGAAAAAGTAAGGTTTCAAGTTCCATAAGTGTTGTTTTGTGAAAGTTGGCGTAGAGGTTATTTGGGGTATCTTTGTTTTGGATATGGACATTTTTGACCTTATCATCAACATGGATTGGTTTATCATCTTCAAGGTGATGGTTTACTATTATCACCACAATTTATAATTCCCTATGCCTAACAGGATCACTCATGTCTTTTAGGGTGAGTGGGATCCATGATCAGGGAGGGAAGTATTGCTTTCTTTATAGTTAGGGTTGATCTCTTGTTAGTTTTATAGGTTTTTTATTGAGGTTGTTGAGTAGGGTTTATTGGTTGAACTTAAAATGGTTGTGGTCAGGTACCCAAATATGTTTATAAAGGATTTCTAGGGATTAACACCCTGGTGATAGGTTGAGTTTACTATCAATCAACTCCTCAGGATGATTCCATATCCTTTTCATCTTATTTGATGGATTTTCTGAGCTGAAGGAGTTGAAATTTTAGGTAGAGGATCCCAAGGGAAAGGGATTTATCCATCCCAACATGTCACCATGGGCTTTTCAAGTACTATTTTCAAAGAATGTGGTGAGTAGCCTCCAACTTATAATAGACTACCATAAGTTGGATTAGGTGACTATGAAGAATAAATAGTCATTTCCTAGAATTAATGACCTATTTTAATCATCTCATGGGAGCCCATTGGTTTTCTGAGATTGATCTGAGATCAAGGTACCACCAATTAGGGTTCTTGTAGGATAATGTTCTAAAGACCACATTTCTAAGTCATTATAGACACTTTGAGTATTTGTTTATGCTATTTGGGATTACCAATACTCCTGTAGTTTTTATGGAGTTATTGAACTAGATATTCCATCGCTTTTTGGACTCCTTTATGGTCATGTTTTTGGATGACATGTTCATGTATTCCAAGATAAAGTAGGACCATGTTGTCCATATGGAGTTTGTTTTGGATTTTTTGAGTAAGAATTTTCTATATTATAAGTTGTCCAAGTGACAGTTTTGGATCCATGAGGTAATGTTTTCAAGGAAACATGATTTATTAAGAAGTATTTTCAATGTATCCATATAAAGATTGAGTTGTCATGTCTTGAGATCAGCCTAAAAATATGTTTGAGATCCATAATTTTAAGGGATTATTTGGAAATTATAGATGATTTGTTTAGTACTTATCTATTCTAGCTTCTCTATTCAAGACTTTGACTAGGAAATGGGTAAATTTTGAGTGGGATAAGAAGTTTAATAGTGATTTTGAGTATTTTTAGACTCATCTGAAAACCATGCCATTTTTTTCTTCTTGGACCATGGAGGTCTCATGTGGTGTATTGTGATGATTTTGGTGTGGGTTTGGGATCTATGCTAATGAGGGATGACTATGAGGTGGAATATGGATCATGGAATATATTCCCACATGAGTTTAATTATCCCACCCATGACCTAGAATTGACAGTTGTTATGAATGCATTGAAAATGTGGTGATACTATCTCTTTGGGAAGAATTTTATAGTGTATCCAGGTCATAAGAGTCTGAAGTACATTTTCACCCATAGGGACATGAATTTAGGTATAGATGTCAGGTGGAGTACCTTTAGACTTTTGATTTCAAGATTGAATATATTCCCAATAAGTGAAATGTTTTCATCGATGTATTGAGTAGGAATTTTCCAGTGCAGGCGGTTTGGGAATCAGCATAGGAGTATGGTCTGATGAGCCTTTTTTTCTGATTTTATGTTGGATGTACAGGATAATATAGGGTAGGTGTTCTTGGATAGTGTGCAAGTTATACCCTCTCTTATTTATCAAGAGGGTATTTAGAAGGTATTTTACCCCAAGTTTCAATGGATTATTAGTGCTTTAAATGGTGGGGAGACCTTGGGTGATTGGTCTTAGTCTCTCGATGATTCCCTTATCTTTAGAAAGTGGTTGGTTGTTTCTTTTAGACTAAGGTAGGAGGTGACACTTATGTCACATAATTCTAATAGGTTTATTCACATTGATGATACCAAGATGTTTTATACCTTGACAGACTCATATTGGTGTCCTAGAATGAGACTTTCAATGGAAGACTTTGTTTCCATATGCTTGACCTATCAGATGATCAAAGTTAAGCATTGGAGACTAGCTATATTTTTACAGCCACTTTCCATTATAGTGTGAAAGTGGGTTGAGATATCTATTTATTTCATAATAATACTACCTAATACTCTAAGTGGGATAGATTCCACATGGGTGATTATCGATCATATGAATAAATCAACCCACTTTCTTCCCATTAGGGAGTCAATGAAGGTAGAGGAACTCAGACGACTATATTTTTTATAGGTTATTCAGTTTCATAGACTGCCCAAAAAGATAGTGTCAGATTGAGATTCCCATATCACTTATTTATTTTGTAAGGTATTCAAAGATTATTTGGGAACCCAACTAAGGTTGATTATGTATCATTCATAGATAGATGACTAGTCTGAGCAGACCATCTAGACTCTTAAGGATATATTGCGGGCATGTGTGCATGATTTTGGAAGTTCAAGAGAAATAAATATATCATTTTATGAGTTTTCTTATAACAATAGTTTTCAATCCTCAATCAGGATGGCCCCATTTGAGGTATTTTACATATAGTAGTTCCAATCCCCATTGTGTTGTCCTGAGGTGGGTGAGTTTTCCATGGCGGGACAGAGCCTCTTCAAGGAGACAACCAAGAGATTTGGGTTGATTCCAAAATGGTAATCGAAGGATTAGATTCACTAGAATTTATATACCAATTTTCTTCACTATCCATTAGAGTTTCAGGTTGGTGATTAAGTGTTTCTTTGAGTATCTTTTTGGTTAGGGATCATCATTTGGTAAATTAGGGGAAATTGGCACCATGTTATGTTAGGTTATTTCATGTTGTGGGGCGTCTTGGGTAGGTATCCTATCAGTTGGAGCTTCCACCATGGATTACCTTTATCTATGAATTATTTCATATTTCTTAGATGAAGAGATACTATCCAAATCCATCTCATGTGTTGGAGTGGGAAGAGTTGGAGTTAGATACTAGTTTCTCCATTGTGGAGAAGCCTATTCGTATCATGGATATTCGGAACAAGGTGCTCCATGGAATGTTGATCTCATTAGGCTGTGTGAACTAGTAGTGAGGTAGTGATATCTAGGAGACATGGGATTGGGAGTTTTGGGTGAGGGAGCAGTGGTCTCACTTGTTTTCTCTCGAGGTTTCCTGAGGAATGTTTTAGGGAAGAAAGTGGTATAGTAGGGAGTTTGTGACCCCCTACAGGTCATTAGTATTTCTAATGTTTATTTTTATTTATATTTTTATGTATTATATGAGTTCCTAGGTGTTGGGGGTAGAAACCTAGAGTTTTTGGGAAGACATACCAGGACACATAGTTAGCGCACGGTTTTCCTAACCATACAGCTAACTGTGTGAGTGGTGTTATAGGTTGAGACTATGAGATTTTCCAATATTTGATCATGTTTTTTCAATCCATGAGACACATATAAGAAACCATGTGAACCATTTTATGTGGATAGTGTTTCCTTCAAGGTTTGTGTATGGTTTTCCTAATTGTGTGGCCAAACCATGCGACCATATCCAAATCACTTAAAAAGTGTATTTTTATCATTTTACTCCTATAAAGTTTTTAGTTTTGAGGTTAATTTTCCTTCCCCATCTTGTAAATACCCTCACCTTTGGTGGTGGATATTTCCTTCTCCCTTAGTGGTGATTTTCCCTTATAATCTTGGTGTTTTGTCTTATGTTTAGTCTAATCCTTCTTGGTTTCTTTCCCTTTTCACCTTATTCTTTATTATTATTCTATTTTTTGTAGGTGTGTAACCCTAGTAGGGGTTTTAGATGAATCTAGGGTACATAATGGGGGAAATGGTTGATTTTATTGTGGATTAGGTGTGTGATTCCTTTCACTTCCCCTTTCTGGTGGTCATCATCGTGATTAGTTTTGGACCGAAAATGAGTTAGGTGTCTCTATTTAAGGGTGTTTTCCATGTATTCCCTATAAATTATGAATTTCCTTTTTTTAATTACTAAATTGATTATTTACGGTTGAAATTTATCATGTGTTTAATGTTCTTGAGTACGTTTTTGGAAATTTGGTGTTTAAAAAGGGTTTTACAAATGGGTGTGTCTTGTATGCACACCAAGTGTTTGCTAAAATGGATTAAAGGGTTTTTATAGGTTTAAAAGGATTTATAAAGTGGTTTTATAATTGGTTTTACCTTGTAAAAGGGTGTTTTGATAAAATGGGAATGTTTTTTTTAAAATTGGCATGTGATGTGGCTTGATTGATATGGTCACCTGATTATGATTTTGTTGTCTTGGAGTAGCATGTGGGTTAACTGGGGTCTGAGGGAGGTGTTAATTTGAGGGATCATGTGAGACTTTGGAGGGAATAACATGTGAGCTTCCACTTTTTTCTATCCAAGATTTCATGTGGGTCATTAGAGGGAGGATCATGAAATATTCCACTTTGGTTTCCAAGGGATTGAAAGATCCTTTGTGTTGGAAGATCATGTGAGCTTCCATGTTTGGTTGTTGATAGATCATGAGAGATCTTGGATTTGGTCCCAAGGAGGACCATGAGAGCTTATATTTTTCTTATCTAGAAAGTATACTTGTTTAATCACTCATTATAGGCATGATGGTTAGATCCCTAGGCTCACATTACTCATGTAGGATTGGTTTCTATGCTTTATGCATTTGATTAGTACCATTTTGATGTAATGATATTCATTATGCCCATTTTACATTGAATTTTTAACATGATGTTGATGTTATGCACACACTTGGTTATTATTTGTGTATTATATTGATAATGTTATTACATTTTGATATGTTTACATATTTTATCCATGTATAAATCATTTTGGAAAACTAAATTTTTTTTAAATGGAAAACCAATTGGATTTTAAATGTATATTTTAAAATGGTATGTTTCCTAAGTGGTTTAGTTTTGAAAATGTTTTTAAACTAATTTGTTTTTTTTCATGGAAAAATTTGTAAATATATTCATGGTGGTATCCTACTGGGTTTCATGCCTCACACACTTCTTGGTCCTTTAAGAATTTATAGATTTTGTTTTATAGGACACAGATAAAGGAAAGGGTTCCATGTTTCAGGGTGGATCTTCTTGATTATCTTCATTTGTGTTTTTTAGAGGAGACGTGATCTTATAGGGATTGTCTCAAGTGGATTTTTTTGAGGTTTTTATCTATTGGGATATATGGTTAGGCCATGTTTGGTCTTATACCCATATTTTGAGTTTGGGTTTATTTTGAGATACCATATATATATCTATTTATGGTATGTTTTGTTTTATTATTTATTTCATTATTTATGGTATATACTTATCTTGTGTTTATGACTCTAATTTTATTGGTGTGGTCATCCAGATTTATGGATGGTTCATGTCGGTTTACTAGTGGAGAAACTATTCCCCAAGTGATGGTTGGTTATACCCAATGCTTGTCGCAAGCCCGTGGCAATCAAGAATATGATTTAGTTTGTGTAGTGGTCCAACTCGGGTGATGGGTTGGGTCGAACTAGGATAGTTTGTTACACTTTGTTTGAGAGTGAAGTTCCATTATTGAATAGTTTTGGGTATTTACAAAAATTTCACTCCTTCACACTTATAAAAGGGAACATCATCTCCTATTTTATTCACACTTTAAAATAATTTTTTTTGGGCCAATACCTACCTAAATATCTTCCTTAATTCCCTTCCCATTTATTATAGTCCTTATTTTTATTATAAAACCTTCTTATCAAAGCTTTTGGTTCAAACATAAAGAGGTTGTCTGAAAAAGATGTATTGTTCTTAATCAATCATTTTTGTTTTATTTCTTCTTCCACTTCCTTCAAATCTTATTCCACTATGTTGAAATAATAACACCAATATATTCAATATACATATATTTTATTATGTTAAATTCAAAACATATATCCACCTACTCTTCCATCAAATGGGAAATGAAATCATCGACCATGTATATGGAGGACTACCGCCTCGCAAACTGATGTAATTCGTTTTCCATATTTACCTCTGTCAGATGGATATAATGATTTATTTCATTTATATATATGATATTTATGAAATAATTATACTTCTAGAATTATAATATCATATCTATCATCTTACCTTCCAATCTTTTGGAAAATGATAACTTTGCTTGTGCGTACATATAAACACCACCTCCATGAAGTGATGTGATTCCTTTTAATTTCACTTTAAAAAGAGGGAAATAAGGAGATATTTATTGAATATATATAATATATATGATATGATATAAAGGTAAATTATTATTTACCTTTATTTCATTTCATCTGTCAAAAAATGAAAACATTGTTTAGGTAAACGTATGGTCTACCATCTCCATGAACTGTATAATTCATTTTTCTATCTATAAATTTTATAGATAACTATAAATATGAATATAATGAATATATATGATATTTATATAATTATTAAAATTATATATATGATGTAACCATGAACAAATTATAAGAACCAAAACTACTGAACCAAAACTTACATGAAAAATGAAGCAGTTATCACCTGAAATAATGATTTTAATAATAAATTATTAATAAACTAGTAATAAAAGGTTATAAGTAAATCACATATGGTATGATATATATGATTATGGTTATTTAATATATTTATAATAAATATATATTTATTATAAATAATTTTGGAACATGTATGAATGACGTTGTGCTGGAGGTAAGGGTTAATTTTGCAATCTCATCATTATTCAAGATTGTGTATGCTTAAGTATCCATTGTGAGAGTTATTTGATATTTCTATATTAAAACCAATATATTATCTATATTTATTTCTATAAATTTTAATTTTTCCTTTCATTTTTCTCTCATTAAGTACTCAAGATACCAAAATAATGTTTTAAAAGAAAACTAGATTTTTTTTCTACTCGGTTGGGAATCTATATCTTTCATGCACATATTTTTATTAGAATGTCTAGAAGAATTTTTTTAACATTATAAAATGATTTATTAAAGAAATTTTTACCCATGTTTTAATTTAAAAAAAAAATTAAATGGAATATTTTTATCATTTTCCAAAAGAGGTACTTTTTGACCTTTTTTTAAAAGTGTGAAAGGAATGTTTTTTTAACTTATACGACATGAAGAAAATTTTCTAAAATCATTAAAATTCATTATTGTAAATATTAATTTGAAATTTTACAATGTTACTTTCAAAGAAAATTCTTTCCTTAATATTTGGGGAAATATTTTTGACTTTAAATAACTGATTTCAAAGTGAAAAAGGTATTTTACTTAAGAAATTTTCTAGTGATATTTTTATAGTATTTTAAATTATGAATATTATTATAAAGATATACTATAATGATATTATCCACAATATTTCTAAAGATATTTTATGATCAGTTTGACTAGAGAAAGTATTGATATTTCGTATGTTAATTCTTCCAATACGGATAGTTATTGATTTTTAATGCATATTGATTAAGTTGTATTGTTTATTCATGTGATTAATGAATTGTACTTATTAAGTGATGTGTGGGGCTTGGAATTACATAGCCTCTTGATGATTTGGTAGGTCTAATGAGACAAACTATATTGGGTATTTCGTCAAGCCCTTACACATTTATATAAAATATCTTGGCACAAGGCCTCAATAGTAAGTTTCAAATGTCTGAAATTATGCATTCCATAATTATGATATTATTTATTTATGTCCATCTAATTATTTGATTTTTTATGATATCCATGTATAATTATCTAGCCCGTTTGATTATTTATATGAAATTATTTTGATCATTATTTACTATTCCCATATTATTCATGCTTTATTAGCTTCTGGTGTATGCATACCCAAATTGAGAATTTGATATCACCCCTTTCTTATGTTTCCTTTCCCCAGGACACCAAGAAGTATTTTATGGTTAATATTAAAGTATATGATAAAGGGGAAAATGGTATTCTCAAATAAAATACTATGTTTTGTTTTAATTTTTTAAATGTAATATGGGATTCTAGTATGTATCTAGTTTTTCAAGATTGTTAAACTTTTTGGTTCTTTGGGATGTGATTAATTATATCTAGTTCCAATGCAATAAAGTATCCAATAGATATAGGCTACTAAGGTCAAGGTATTTACACTAAACCTAATCCATTTATTAAAAAATATTATTATTATTATTTTATGGTGTGTGCTAACTCGTGTAGTGATAAATATTATTTTACCAACTTGAAAATTAATATTTATCACTTGAATCAATATTAACTTTCTAGTCCTCCTTGAGATTTATAGAATACCTAAATGAATTAAATATTTATTTATTAATTAAATAAATAAATATTATATATGTATATGTAATTTAATAATTACATTGTGAATAAACAGTTATTTTATTTATTCAATCACTAATCCTGAATAAAATTATTTCTTGGCCTTGAAAATAATATTTATTCCAATAATTAAATAAAAAAATTAATTGAGATAAAAAAACACTTTGTGTGTGGCCCTATAGGGTTCGTTCTCATTGACATTAGGAGAACTTACCTAAAGTACAAGATTACTATCTAGAAATGGGTCAAGTCACCCAAGAGAAAGAAGTTAATATCGCAACGTCGACAACTAAATATGAGCACTAACTATGTGATAAAATTAATTTATCACATATCTCATCAAGAAAGTTTCACACTCATATTATGAACCTATGTGATTGATATGTCTTTATTTGACTATATAAAATAAACTTGTCATTAAACCATGGTCATGGAATTTAATGTGAAAGTTCTATTTCAATCAAATGGTAGGGATATCAACTTCTATTAATATGGAAGGGATAAATCCCTAATTAAATAATTAATTAATGAAAAATCATTCATGACACACCCATCATACCCAAATTTACTATGATCTGTTATCATCATGGTTTACAACAATACATCTAAGTTCTTGAGTCATTATATACATTAATAATAATCTTAAATTCTAAGAAATATTATACATTCTCATAGACAAGAATATCCAATGACACATAAACATGTTCAATTCCTAATAGTGGGTACGTCCTCATAATCACCCATATTGGAGATTACTAAGTGAGAACTTCATATGAATAAGTCTCGTCTTTTTTTAATTACTCACACCCAACAATCAACATGTTATGTTCCCTATCATTGAATGTTATCTAACCATGGAACTATATTTAATAATATCTTTATGGGATTTCAGGGTTCTCATCATAGAGGGCAACTATTATGCCCTTTTAATGTGGTGTACACTTTAGGACATTATTAAATTAAAGACACATGGATCTATTAATGATATGTAATAATATATTTAAATTAATATTCACTTCTTTGATTATACATGTAATCAAAAGTAAAAACAGTTGGTTATAGGACACCAACTTCAACAGACTCCCACTTGGACTAGTGCCAACTACCTATGACTTTTAGTCTTGTAGACCTCACATAATGATCATGTTTCTACTAAGTTAAGAATTTAATCAGGGAGTCTACCACACTTTCTTCCATGGATACTCATCTCACTTTTATTTCAACTCTCTAAGAAAAATTCCTCAAGAGATTATATTTTCAAAGTTTTTGCTTCATTCATTGATGCGATATTGGATCCTTTACAAGTTTCACCACTATATAATTATTATAATAGAGAATGATATGATCTTTACTACTAGGAATCAAATGAATCTCTGGGATGAAGTTCCATAAACAAAATAAATATTTATCTACCTTAAAATCCGCAATATACTTGGAATATACAATAAAATCTATGAACATGGCTTTCTCTAATTTCTTCCATCTCGTAGAACCTCTATTGGGAGTGAAGATGTAATTTGTATATGATTTCAACTTTTCTTGGTCTATTTGGAAACAAGAATCAGCATATCATATGATGAATATCTATTCATATCCTCTATAAATTAGGAACATATCCTTAGTTTACCGCAAATAATTAAGGATAATATTGATTATTATCCAATGGCGATCACCTTGGTCAGCTTAATATCTTCCAACCAAACTTAAGTTTTAGGAAACATCTAGCCTAGTATATATCATATCATACATGACTGGTCCAATAACTGACATGTATGAAATACTTGCGATCTTTTTTCTTTCCTCATGTGTTTGAGGATAAATTTTATTAGATAGATAAATTCTATGTGACACTGGAAACAATCCCCTATTGGATTATTCAATACTAAATCTTTTCAGTATCTTTTCAATGCATGTACTTTGACTTAGACTAATTTGCCTATTGGATCTATTATGATGGATCTTGATCCCAAGAATATAAATTTCTTAACCTATGTCCTTCATAGAGAAGAATGTGATCAACCAGACTTTAACATTGTGTAATACTAGTATCTCATTTACAATAAGTAATATTTAATTGACATAAACTATTAAGAAAATTATTTCACTCACATTAAACAATTTATAGACATAAGTATTGAATTCATTCTTTATGAAACCAAATTATGCTATAGATTTATCAAAATGAATGTACTATGATTAGGATTCTTTCTTTAATACATAAATGGATCTATGCAACTTGAATGCCTTTTAGACATCCTTTAGAGTCACAAACCCTTAGGGTTTTGTTATATATACATCTTCCCGATGGTTCCTATTGAGGAAGGATATTTTGAAATCCATTTTATAAATTTAATAGTCATTGAAAGATGGTATGGAAAGTAGAATTTTGATGGATTTCAGCAAAGAAACTTGTGAAAATATTTCATCATAGTCAATGAAATGATACTGTTTGAACCCTTTTTCAACCAATAATGTCTTAAAATTATTAAATTTTTGATCCATGTCCATATTCTTATTAAATACCCATTTACAACCAATATTAATTACATCAACTGGAGGATCTACTAAAATCCATACTTAGTTTTGGTATGTGGAATCCATTTCAAAATTCAAAGCTTATTTCCATTTAGAAATATCTATTCCACTTACTAATTCCTTATAGGTTAAAGGATAATTATTATAAACTAATAATGATTCAGCATTCTAGGTTACTAGAAAACTATATTTTTTGGTTCTCTAACCTCTCTTATACTCCTACATAGAACTTATGTCTCTATAATATTATTTTCCATGGGGATTTATGGAATCTGTTATTATGTCAAATCTTGTGTATCTTGATCCTAGGCTTCATTGGTGTCTATCTCACTCCCACTATCTATTTTAGATATATGATATTTATGAAGAAATTTTGGATTTCTATCAACCAAAACTTTTTATCTACAAGTTTATCTAGGTAGTATCTTCTTATTTCTGTGGGATATCCTATAAAGATACACTTACTGCCTCAGGGTAAATTTTTTTTTCCATAAATAGCCTTAAAATTATTCACATCCCCACAAACATAAATGTGACAACATGGGTTTATTTTCATACCAAATTTCATATATAATATTGTTTTTACATTAGTTGGAACTCAATTTAGAATGTGGGTTGTTGTATGTAATGTGTATCCCCCAAAGGATAATGAAAGAGTAACATGACTCTTCATTGATCTCACTATGTATAATAGGTAATGGTTCCTCTGTTCACTTAAATCATTCTTTTTTTGTGTATAAGGAATAGTGATTTGGAATATTATCACAAAATCCAGTGAATAATCAATGAAGACTTGATTAAGATGTTCTTCACCATGGTATAAGTGGGGTTTCTTAATATTCTTACCAAGCTGGTTCTTAAATTAATTATTATATTCCTTTAATTTATTAAATGAATCTAACTTATACCTTGTTAAGTAGACATATTTATATCTACTAAAATAATCGGTAAATTTTTTGAAGTATAAATACCCACCACTTTCTCCAACTGAAAATATTTTGTACACATCATAATAAACCAACTCAAGAAGCTTAGTATCCCTTTCAACTTTTCCAATAAATTGAGATTTATTAATTTATCCTTATAAATACACATTAAATGCACCAAGTGGTTTTGGTTCAAAGGAATCTAAATATATATCTTGGTGTAATATGGTCAAACATTTTTCATTTACATGACCTATTTAGTGATGTCATAGTTGGGTGTGGTATGAATCATGTGAACTATTCTTGTTATCAATTTTCATTAGTTGGATTTTGTAATCCTGTATAAATAGAGCATTATTTAAATATTCCTTACCATAAAAAAATATTTATTTATAAAAGACACAACACTTATTCCAAAATATAAAAATAAATCCATATGTAACAATTCCAAATAAAAATATAATGTTTTTGTTAACTGATGGAACATAATAAAAATATTTAAAAAACAAGATTATTATCATCTACAAATTGAAGTGGTAGTCCCCAATATCCATAGAAGAATGTATTTATCTATTGGATGATCTGAGATCTACCTCCCCTAAGGAAATTTTATGTAATCTACTTGGTTCCTCTATTTGAATACATATGTGAGCACCACATGCTATATCTAAAACCTAATTAGTTGAAATGGAAAATTTTCACTTAATAATGAATTCACCTAAATCTTCCCCTTGATTATTTATTTGGGTACATTTTTTATTCCAGTGGCCCTTCTTTTCACATGAAAAATAGATAACATCAGGTCCCTTGTTTGACCCATGATCTTTCTCTTCTTGGAAGGGTATTGAAAACATATATTTACACTTAGAGATCTTCACATAGCCTTTCCTTTTATTCACCATAATGATGGATAGATTTTCATGCTTAATATCTTTTTTAACTTGGAAAAGTAGAGTGAGATGATCTAGGAGAGACTTATCTATATTATTTATATTTAAATTAACAAAAAAGTTAGATAATATTTGAGATAGTAATGAAATAATGAGATTGGTGTGTGGTTCATCAAATATTTTAAACCCTAAAACCACTAGGTTCTTAATGTAGCTAATGAGTTTAACTATGTGAGACCTAGATGGTGTACCTTCAACACGTTTTCTCTAAAATAGCACCTTGTATATATCAAATTGTCCCTATCTATATCTCTCCAAATATAGACCATGTAGATGTTTGAGCATGTTATAAAAATTCAAGTCTTCATGTGACTTAATGAATTCATTAGACATGGATGAAAGAATTAAATACTGAACATCAACCACATCACTTGGGTATTTATCAAGACAACAAACTCCTCATCACTCACCTCCTTAGAAGATGTATCGGGTAGTGAGGATTCTAGTATTTAGTATTTATATTCATGTAACAACATTGCCTATAAGTATCTGAACCATTCTTAAAAGTTACTACTAGTAAGGAGATAGTCTTTCTCAAAAAATGATCATAGGGATAATGTGGTTGAAAAACATTCCATTATACTATAATTATAAAATACAATATTATTATTATTTCACTTGATTAAAATTTATGTAAGACTCATAATTTTAATTTTATTAAGTCTCACACTACTTTATCAAGTATCAACGGCCCTCAGCATTGAACTCAGAATGCACCATCATTGTAGACATTCTATTGGAAATGATCCATATTTCCCTTCTTATAATCTAGACAGAGGCCATGAAAATTATAATAAAGTAATTATGTTTGTTTTCTTGACAACTATAAATTGGAATCTCCTTGAACCATTGAGTAGACTCCTCAATCTAGAAATCCTAACTCTAATTTCCTCAACACTTTCCTCCAAAATTTTACTAGATAGAAAGTGGACATTAAACCAAATACATATTCAGTTAATTTGGCCCACTATTTTAATTAAGACTTATAAATAATTAAAAGTTCTCCCAACATAGGATGAACCAACCCTTTAACTATAGGTTCATCTTAATTTAAATTATGGAAGGCTTAATGAATTAATATTAACTTGAGGGATTTAGTTAATTATGAATAAATTTTCTTATTTTATTTTTAGTATGTATTGTTAATATAAAGAGGATTTTTTATTTAGGGATTAACCATGTTTTGATAAAAAATTTATGCATGACCCATTTATTTTAATTATATATTTGTATATCATTATATTTATTTATTTGATCATGGTATTTAATCTATAAAATAAATCATGAATAAGACATCAATAAAATAAATTAATAAATTAAATGATCATGATATTTATCTAATGGTTTATTTATTGAACAGACAATAGATCCACCTACGACCATAGGGATGAAATCCTTATGTCAGTATTATGATAAGTTGAAGCATCCCACATGTACACCTATGTATCTCCCATGTTTTTCCCGTCTTGGTTTCAACTCAAACTACTTGTTCCTTGACTCTGTCATGACCCGACTTGATGGGGACTAGGCCACAACTCCCAAATACCACCTCTAATAGGCCAGGGGATGATGACTAGTGTCGAGTGGGAATATTACTAACATAGGAGTCATTGCCAATGCACTTTTACACACGCACACATCTCAAAGCTCACAAAATCATGAAATGTAAAAACCAGAAGAAACCACTTAATGCATACATCTATATGCTACAACCAGACTAAAACAGAAGTACCGAAAGTGAAAGAACGGAAAAAACACCCACCAAAGATAACTATAAAAGCTTCAAACCTGATCATAAGGAGGGGATCATTGTCAACTGCAACTATCAGAAAGCTCATCTTCCAATCTCTGATAAACACCTCATTATGTCTATCTCACTAAGATTTTCCCACCTCGGGTCCTCCGTGGACTCCATTGAATGGTAGGTAGTCTTCAAAAGACACAAAACATGTGTGGGAAAATCACGGGAATGGGTGAGTATAAAATTACTCACTAGGCACCCCAAAATAAAAAGGGAGCAACTAAAATGAAATAGTCCACTCGACCGAGCCATAGGGAAACCCAATCAAGATAGAAACTCCATCTAGAACCATCCTCAACTGTACATGAAAATTCATCTCAATATACCTAGGGTGTCAACCCTAACATGTGACTACACTACAAGGACTCCCATAAATCACGTAGATATATTCATCTCTAACACTAAGTCTCATGAGGTTCCAACCCCATAGCCATCAATATGATTCTCTTCATAGTCCATAACCATAACTTAAAACCAATAGAACACACTCCATGAGCTCATCTATCCTAGATGGAACCCATACGAGATATGCACTCCATTTATAACAACCTTACCATTCCTAATAGTACATCCAATCGAACATGCTCCATCAGGAACATATTACTAGGTCCAACTCTAGTGCCCGACACTAGAGGTCCTTCCATACTTACCTTGTGCCCAACGCAAGCTAATAAAACCCAAGTAAAAAGTCCTACCCTTCACCACTACACATAGTTGAGGGATCACTACTCTAGATTTTTCACTATGTGAATCCTCTCTAACAAGAGATAACGGAGGGACCCGCACCTTGCCACTGCCCCGCAGTCAAGGGAGTACTGCTCCTAACTAACCTGAAAAATCTATTCCACTCCTGTATGAAGTTTCCCACACCTCATTCCATCGAGGGAGAACAAAATTATATATAGGAATCAATAATATCAAGTGGAGGGGCCTGATCCTCATAACTATATCTCACAGCCAAGGGAGCTCCAACTCTAATGGAGGACCCACTCCCTACTGTTACTCAGAGATCAGGGAGTAATACTCTGTAAGTGAGGACTCATTTCCTAATCCAATAGGGGAATAATACTCATGAAGGACCCACACCCTGATATGACAAGGTAGTACCACTTCACAAATCAAGGACCTACACCCTAACATGGTAGGGGAGTACCACTCAATGACTAGAGGACCTACACCCTGGTAAGACAGGGGAGTACCAACTCTACCAATTCATTCACTATGGGGAACTCACATCCTGACATGGCAAGGGAGTACTAACCCCAGACTTGAGGACCCACTCCCTGACATGGAAGAGGAGTACTGACTCTGTCGGAATAACGTGTATGGAGGACCCATGCCCTAGAACGACAGGGGAGTACCTACTCCTAGAATAAAGGACTCATACCCTACCCCGATAAGGGAGTAACCAGTCTATCTATATGTCATATATGGAGGACCCTCACCCTGGTCCAACATGGGAGTACTAACTCCACTGATAGAGGACCCACTCCCTTGTCTAATAGGGGAGTATCTACTCTACCTTCCCGAACATCATGGGGAAACCCACACCCTAGTCTATCAAGGGAGTAACACGCTCAGAGGAAGCTACAAAAAGGTAACAAACACACACCCATGAAATATGGAATCCCATATCTACCTAAGTAGATAGTTAAGAAAAACATGCACCCTAGTCCACCAAGGGAGTAACAGTCCTAGATTATCTCTATATGAACCACACTGACCTCAAACATTGGATCAGTACCACTCCACAAGAATCTTGATCGATTCATTCCACCTCATATCTCATAATTAATAATGGATTCCACCATCATGTTCTACATGGAAAATCACTCAAGATGGACTACTCACAAGACCAACTCCAAGTCCTAGAGAAGAAGATACAAAAGGTGGAAGATCCCCGTAGGATCTCCTAGTAGTAAACAGCATGCACCAAGGCACACACAGCATGTGAGCCCACCCAAGCACATGCCTGTGTATCTAATACACACAGGTTCTAACCCATGTAGGGGTACATGGTGTTCGTAGAAGTTACACATCATGTCCCTCATCTCTTAGCCCCTGGATGTGTTCCTCTTCTACATGGATTGGTTGACCAAGTCCCTCACACATTGGGCATCTCATACTACATAGTGTGTTTAGGATAGAAGGCTACCAGTCCATGTAGTTTTCTCATGTTCATGTACTAGAACATGTGTCCATGTATCTTGACCATGTGTTAGTACACATCCATGTGTTTTCACATGGATATCCCAATCCATGTCTCATGGTCACACGGTTTAGGGCACTACATGGTATGTAACCCCTATACACAGTGTGTAGTTCTAAATGTTCATCTTCCCCAAACATGAATAGCTACACAACATGTTTCACTAAACTACAAACCATTTAGACGGTGATTCTAGCTGGGAATAACCTACAAAACCCTCTGATTCACCCCGTTTTACCCCAAAACCTGTAGATCTACCTAGATGGGATCACTAGCAATTGTAATTAGGCTCTAGAACAATACATTAAAAAAGGGATCGGGACCAAAACTTAAATCCACCAAAATCATTTGAGAAACATGAAATATTTGGATCAATAATGGTGCCTAGATTGTTTGGGTCCTCAATCTGATGATGATATACTTCAGAAAAAAAAATATGAACAACACCTCATTGCGTGGATTCAACTCTGTTTCCATATGTCACCAAAGGGAGGATAGGAGGAGGTGGTTTTTATGCTTTGTGTTTTTTTTTCACACCAATGTGAGGGGTGGGATGGTTTTAGGTTAGATTTTAATTAATTATTTAAATTAATTAATTTACTCAACCTCATAACACCCCATAACCAAAATTCCTCTAATCGAAACTCCCGGTGCGGATGACCTTAGGTTGTGCCTAGGGTAAACATGACGTTCTAAACTCAACCACAGTATTAGAATCCCGATATGCAACTCAAAACAGGAGTTATTTATGTTTCAAGAGAAACTGCACACATGTGACAAAAATATATTTAATGTTTTTAATGTCGCCACACTGAGGCTCCCTGGGCCCCGGCCTCCCATGTTGACTCAGCACCTGGTTCTAGAAATATTTTCCAAAATATTTTGAAGTCTTTTGAGTCAAAACCTAAGTCACTACATTCTCTCTAACTTAGGTATTTTCTTCCCTAAAAAGAAAAATCCTAAGTAAAAGGGTAGAAACTAAGCTCCCCACTATACTCCCATGTTGGAGAGGTCGCCAAGGGTTCTTGTGCTTCTTACAAGCATGCACACAGAGGAACCACCAAGATCAAACCACTCTTATGTATTGCTTATACTATGCCAACATTGTGAAAAAAATGGGCACATGTATCCTTAGATATGATAGGTGGGAAAGAACAAAGCACCACAGTCCATCTGTAGTCATGGGGTCTAGTGGTACACCACCTCGCTAATCTGACGCAGATACTAACAGAACCCTACAGCCCTCATCCAACCCTAGATGGACTATACAATAGTCTCCTCAAGAATTTTTTGTTCATGGTTGATTCTGAATACATGATGGTATTTACTAACAAAATAGTGTTTCCCAAGAGACACTGGGTATTACCAGGCCCTTCATCTAAAAACCTTCGACTGTAACACCGATCACTAAAATAGTAACACTACCACACCAACTAGTGGAATCCTAGCTGAGTATAGATGGTAGGAAACCAATACACACTATAGAAACATCATAGGGTCTAACTCTAACACTGCTAAATGATTCTAAGTAGGTTTATCCCTCTTCCAGGGCCACCAAGATAAAAGGGTTTGAGTAGGAAAACTCCACTGGAATGGCCAGGACCTACTCTAACACTTCATCACATAACCTCACCCTAAACACACAAGTATAATGAAATCTTACACCACACCTTGATACTATCTTCTTTGGGAAGAACTGACTCACCTACATGGTTCTGATCATGTCACAAAAATTATTCTTGGTTGGGAAGGCTTCCCCCATCACTTGTTAGTTCAAAGCTACATCAAACTGAACCACATCCTCCTTGAACGTATTGCGTACATGACACCAAACACACAAGGGTACTCTTGAAAAAAAAAGGTTTTCCCAAACATGCACTTGGACTTACCAGGACCTCTATAATAACTACCAACATGGGGTTCTATTAACATCCCGCGTCACCCTTGTTAAACCACAATCATGAGAGGAAAGTAATGAGTAACCACAATAGTGTCTAACAATTAATAATATATAAAGTAGAAAAGACATAAGGCGTACCTTTATTCATCCTTGGATCTTTCGGATCAAAGGCCTCCACAGCCTACTTTTACCCTTGCCCTCGTCCTCTATCCCCCTAAGTCTGGCATAGACCACCTGGGGGTGGTGGTGGGAACACCCTAAATTTCATTCCACCTCCATCTCCTCTTCTTGCTCCTCTACCTCATATGCCAACTTGTGAAACTCCTTGATCCAAGTGATGCCTCTTCTAAGGAATATCATTAGTCATCTCCCTCTCAGAAGCATGGTGGGTCAAAAAATCTTTAGAGATATTCCCCTGGATTTCACAAGAATAACACCACCTCTCCTGCATCTAATCTAATCTTCAACATTGATCCTTCACTATAGACCCATGTGTTTGTTTCTGGGCATGGGTATGCCTCCTACACCACAACCCTGTTACCTATTGTCTTCCAACTTCTACAGATGCCTCAACCTTGTGACCACTGTTGTAGTTCACAATCACCTATTCCTCAACCATGAAACTTTCCACCACCATAACGCGCTCCAACACTCTAACATTGGTGGGAATTTATGGTGGAATCACATACGCCATGATCTCTCGATGAAAGCCCTACTCGAAGGTCTGTTCTCTAAAGAAAGAATCTTGAACCAAATCCAATGAGTATCATATAAAGTTTGTTAACCACTCCAAAAACTCTTCCATTGTAATGATACACTAATAAAGCTGAAGAAGCTCTTGTATATGCACTGATCTCAATGTGGTTGGGAAAAATGATTCTATGAAGAGTCACTCAAAATCCTCCCAAGTAAGAATATCCTCATCATGAGACCGTATCACCAAACTCTACCATCTTCTAGTTGAACCCTGCAGAAGGATCGTTGTTAGGACAACCATCTGATCAGTAGGTATCCTCACTAAGTGGAAAACTCATGTGGATGCCTCGGGCCAGTCATCTGCTTCTTGGAGGTCTGGATCACCTTGGTACCTCAAAGTTTTATACCTATGGAACTCGTGTAGCACACTCAGCCTATGTGAATCCTTGTCCTGAACTACTAGTAAACCCTACTTCTCAACAGGTGGTGGCACTACCAGCAGACCACCTGAAGGTAACACCTTATAATTAGTTCCCTACACTAAAGCCTCATCATGGGGTGTATTTTCATCACAATCACACTATAAAATCATGTCTGGTTATATTCACAAAGGCATCCTAAAATAGAATCAAGAATTACCATGATCAAAGAGTATATCTGGGTATATGACTCAAGAAGGATAGGAAAAACCAAAAATCATTCATATATGATGCATGTAGCATTTATTTCCTAATGACCAGTGTCCTAATGTACCGAGTTGGAAATTGGATTATTATACACTTAGTGAATGGATACTTCAGTCGTCACACCAACACTAGAACCTCTGGTCTAAGATCCAAACTCAAAACATCACAAAACTGTCACTACAAAACCCAAACCAAGATCATGACACTAAGGTCCCAATTTGGAATATACCAGCTCTGATACCACTCTATCACAACCCGACCTGGCGAGACTCAGGCCGAAACTCCCCATACCTGCCTCTAATAGGCCAAGGGCTGGAGACTAGCATCAAGTAGGAATATCACTAACATGGGAGGCATTGCCTATGTACCTATACGCATGCACACATATCCAATCTCACAAAATGCTAAAATGTAAAAACCAAAAGTAACCAATGAATGTATATATCTATATACCACAACCATAGTACAACAGAAGTATTGAAAGAGAAATAATGGAATAAAAGTTCCCATCAGAGAAAACTATAAAAGTATCCAACATACTTAGAAGGAGGAGATCGCTATCAACTACAGCTTTCATAAATATCGTCATCTAAGCTCTAGTAAACACCTTGGCCTTTCTATCCCACTAAGCTCTACCTGCCTCAGGTCCTCCATGGACTCTGTCAAAAGTCCTTTATTCTACTCAAGACACAAAACATGTGAGGGAAAATCCCATATGGGGTGAGTATAAAAATACTTAGTAGGAATCCCAAAACCCCCAAAATAAAAAGGGATCAACTGAAAGGCAACAATCCATTCGACCTAGCCAATGGGAAACCCAATCGAGAGAGAAACTCCATATAGAAACCATCCTCGATTGTACATGAAAAGTTAGATCATTATACCCAGGGTGTCAACCTCGACATGTGACAACACCACAAGGACTCCTAGAAATCACCCAGATATATTTGTCTCTGACACTAAGTCTCATGAGGTTCCAACCTCATAGCCAGCAATCAGATTCTCTTCATAGGATCTAACCATAACATAAAACTATGAGAACACACTCCATGAGCATATTCATCCTAGATGGAACCCATCTAAGAGATACACTCTATCGGGAACAACTCTACAATTCTTAATGGTATGTTCAATAGAACATGCTCCATCGGGAACATCTTACTAGGTCTATCTCTAGTGCCCAACACCAGAGGTCCTGCCATCATTACCTTGTTCCTAGAGCAAGCTAAGTAAACCCAAGTGAAGAGACCCACCCCTCAAAACTGCACAAAATTGAGGGATCATTGCTCTAGACTATGCACTGTGTGAATCCTCTCTAACAAGATAGAATGGCCCACACCTCTCCACTGCCCCGTGGTCAAGGGAGTACTACTCCTAACTAACCTGTGAAACCTCTTCATCTCCTTTATGGAGTGTCCCACACCTCATTCTATTTAGGGAGAACTAACTCCTATCTAGGCATCATTCATATCAAGTGGAGGGGCATGCTCCACGTAATTGTATCCCACAGTCAGGGGAGCTCCAAGTCCAATGGAGGACCCTCTCCCCACTGCTACTTAGAGAAAGGGGAGTATTACACCATAAGTGAGGACCCAAACCCTAATCCAATAAGAGAGTATTACTCATGAAGGATTTTTGTCCTGATACAACAATGTAGTACCACTTCGTAAATCAAGGACCCACACCCTAACCCGGTATGGGAGTACCACTTAGTGACTAAAGGACCCGCACCTTGGAAGGACAAGGAAGTACCAACTCTTCCAGATCGTTAACTGTGGGGGACCCACACCATGACATGATAGGGGAGTATCAACCCCAAGCTTTAGGACCCACTCCCTAACAAGGAAGGGGAGTACCGACTTTTTCGGAATAACATGCATGGAGGACCCGTGCCCTGGAACGATGGCGTAGTACCGACTCCTAGAATAGAGACCCACACACTACCCCAATAAAGGAGTAACCAATCTTTATATAAATCATATATGGAGGACCTATGCCCTATTCCAATAGGGGAGTACTAACTCCACGGAAAGAGGACCCACTCTCTGGTCTAATATGGGAGTACCTACTCTACCTTCACAAACATCACAGGGAAACTCATACCCTAGTCCATCAGGGGAGTAACACCCCTAGAGGAAGCTACCCAAAGGTAAGAAAACCACTCCCACGATGTGGGGAGTACCGTCTCTACCTAATAAGAGTGTTAAAGAAAACCCATTCCTTAGTCCACTAGGAGAGTAACAGTCCTAGAATCTCTCTATATGAACCACACTGATCACCAACATCGACTCTGTACCGCTTCAAAAGTGTCTTGATCGATTTTCACCACATTATATCTTGTAATCCATAATATATGCCACCATCACATTCTACATCTAAAACCACTAATGATGGACTACTCAGAAGCCCGAATTTGATTCCTAGGGATGAAGATATGGAAGGTGGAAGATCCCTGGAGGATCTCCTAGTAGTACACGGTGTGCACTGGGGCACACACGACATGTGAGACCACCCGACCACCTGCCTATGTATCTGGTCCACATGGGTTATAACCCATGTAGGGGTATAAGGCCTATGGATGAGGTACACACCATGTCCCTCATCTCTCATCCCATGTCCACATTTCTCTTCAACACGGACCGGTCAACCATTTCCCCCACACGTCGTGCATCCTATACTATACAGCATAGTTAGGCTAGACGGTCACCTACCCATGTAGTTTCCCCGTGTCTATGTACTGGAACACTTGTCCATATATCTTTTCCATTTGTTAGTACACAGCTATGTGTTTTCTCCCAGATATCTGAAGCCATGTCCCATGGTCACACAGTTTTGGGAACTACACAGCATGTAACCCCTATACATGATATGTAGTCCCAAATGTTCATCTTCCCTGAACAGGAAGAGCTACATGGTGTGTTTCACTAAAATACACACCGTCTAGATGGTGATTCCATTAAAGAATCACCTACAAAACCCTCTTATGTTTATCCCGAAACCTATAGATCTACCTAGAAGGGATATCTAGAAATTGTAATTGGGCTTTAAAACCTTAAATCAATGCATAACAAAATGGATTGAGATCAAAACTCAAATATTCCTACCTCATTCATGAAACACCAAAGCTTTGGATTAATAAAGATGCTCAGATCATTATGTTTCTTGATCTGGTGATGATCTACTTCATAAACAGAGATCAACGGCACCTCGTTGCATAGATTTATCTCTATTTCAGTTCGTCACCAAAGAGATAATAGGAAGAGTATTTTTTTCCTCCTTTGTGATTCATGTGAACCAACGTGAGGGGTGTGATAGTTTTAGTTTATATTTTAATTAATTTTTAAAATTAATTAATTTAATCCTCCTCATAACACCCAATCACCAAAACACCTCTGATTAAAACTCACAGTACAAACGAAATTAGGTCATGCATAGGGTAAACACAACATTTAGAACTCAACCACACTCTTAGAATCCTGATCTGAGACTCCAAATGGGAGTTATTTATGTTTCAATAGAAATGGTGTGTAGACAACAAAAATATATTTAATATTTTTAATGTCACCGTACCAAGTTTCCCCAATCCCCGACATCCTGCACTGACTCAACGCCCGGCTCCAAAAATATTTTTCAAAATATTCTGAAGTCCTTCGGGTCAAAACCTGAGTCACTATAGACTCCATCTTGAAATAACTCCATGTGTTTTCAAAAAAAAATTATTATATATGTTTTATAACTCACACATAGGTGAGGGAAACCAAATAATTTTTTAATGGTAATTATATAAAACAACCTTAGACGCATAGGTCCTATATAATAAAATATGTAGGGATAACTCACAAACCATCATATTTAATTTAATAATAATTAATTACAAAACAATGTAATAAAATTAAATTAAATTAAACCAAAACATACATAGGTCTAGTTATAAATCTCATGATCAGTCGTAAACAAACTATGATTGTGCATTTAAAAAACCTAGATAACATTAATTAATATTCATTATTTAATAAGATAAAACATACATGAAATAATCTGATTAATTATATTATTAATAAATTAATTCATTTTATCTTATTTCATCCAGTTTTCCTAAAATTACCATCCTCTATTGTTTAAAATAAAATTAATTATTTTATTTTATTTAAAATTCAATAAAATTTTACACATCTTTTTACTTAGAAGAGTCTTATTGATTACTTATCCAAACTAATTAGTATGGTCTTAATTGTAATCAATTCACTCATATGACATATCATGTATATGGAATGTGTCATAATTTCATAGTGTGTAATTCTTATTTAATGTCACAAGAAACAAATGAGAATTAAATATCCTATATAAATTAATGAGTTTATTTTTTATTTTATAATAACCATATATGATTCATAGTTTTGAATATTATATAGAATTAATAAATTGTTTAATATAATATAAAACCTAATGAACAATGTGTATTGTAAACTTAATGACCCATTTAAATCAAGTCGATGAGGTTTAATTGAGTAATTGATTAAATTTAATATTTTCACATGAATAGATAAAATACATGACGTGTGAAATCCATCCACGTGGTGTGTACTTATCTTCACCAGATATCCACAGTACAGGCTAAGGGACTCGATGTGTACTTCAAGTTGCATGACTACCAGTCTATATGCATCATGTATTAAATACACAAGATGTGGTTTGATCCCATATTTTTTACCTTGAAAACACATTGACTACATTGTGTGTAGTCAATCTACATGACGTGTACTATGAAAAATCCATGTTCCACCCTGGATGGTCAATACATAATGTATTTATTAAATTCTTTATTTACAAATTACATGATGAGATGGAATCCACAAGGGAATCCCTGTGTAATGAAAAATGATACATGCAATGTAATGAAGGAGTAAATTCCATTTAGTATTATATTATCCATTCATAATTCTTGGTCCCTATGGATGGGTTCTTTAGGTGTGATCTTTATTGATTATTAACTGATCTTGAAAATATGAAAAATAAACGAAGAATTGGAAGGATATATTTTGATTACGAATCAATAATGAATTAAAACATGAAAAGAATTTTAAATTTTAAATATATAATGATAAAAAAATCAAATAAATAATTATAAATTTGATCATGACTACTCTGATACCACTTCTTGGTTCTAGGTGTAGCATAAACACTTATCAGTGTCGATCCTAAATCATCTAATTTTGGATTTAATTAACCATTCACATATTGTAAAAGACATAAAATTAATAACAAATAAATTTTTTCCATCGAATATAGACCAGAAATGACACTGAAACCAAGAGAATATCTTCTTCACATAAAATTTATAATTAATTTAATTTAATCATAAGAAACATTACCTCATTCATCATATCATTCTTCATATTATATTTCTATCATCCAAAAACCGTTTTCATTAATCTACCATTGTGCTTATATAATCCAAGTATAGCATCTCTCTAGCAGTGATCCACATGTGATCCTATGATCTTTGAATGATATCAATGGATCATTGGGTGATATCATGATCAATTGATCATATATAATTGTTCTTATTTGTAACAAAACTTTTTTCATTATAATAATTTAAAATATTTTAAGGATTGTTTTTGGATCTAAACCCTAAGTCAGCACAAGATTATGGGGTCCATAGGGGCTCAATATTGATATATTGGATATATTAAATATATTATATTAAATGCATGCATCTTTTCAAAATAAATGGTTTTACCATTTTTTGGGACCTAGGATGGTAAATTTGATACCACTACTGATTCTAGAACATGGGTTTTACCCTATGCATGACATAATGTTGTTCGGTGCTAGGTGTTCAGTTGAGGTGGTCTTTGGTGGTTTCATTAAGTAAATTAATGTATTTATTTAATATCTTTAAACCTAATAATCCTATATAAATACATCGTTATGATTTTTTTATAGGGTTATTTTCATTAACCTGGGAGAATAATAGGAGGATATAGTGTTTCATGTTGTTGTTGGCGGATCGAGGTGAACCATGGGATATATGGAGAATACAGTATATCTTCTTCTCCATCTCCATCGGGTGTGTTCTTCACCAATGATCAATCCATAATTGAGATAAGGATCATTATTTTATGTATTTTAGCCCAAATTTATTTGATAATAATGGATTTATATATCTTATTTATTCTCTCTATGATTTATATCCTTTATATGTTCCCCACCATAATTTGGTATTATTTATCCAATAAATCCTTGATGCACCTTGTTTTCACCAATGGATATTACAATTATGGGATTTTTGGTAGATATCACATCATCAAATGATGGATTCACTCTATTCTTGGGAATTTTACCCACCATTCCTTACATTCTTCATCATTTTCCCATGAGTTCAAGATTCAACATTTCCATGTTGGGTTCAAGTGCAATTGAAGCCTCAAATTCATGATGCATGCATAAACATATAGATCATTGTTTTGTGGATGGATCATGGTGTGATGTGTATGTTTGGTGATGGATACATGGATAAAATTTCGGTTCTATGTCCCCCATACATGGAAGATTAATTTTGTGATAGGATGACAAGCACAGGGTTTAGGTGGTCGGAATCTGGCCATCAAGGATAGATTAATCACAGTCGGCCCTAGATCCACACTCCCTGGAGTAATTTGAGGTGGGTCGGTGGCAGTGGTGGCTTGGGCCAAATGTATAAATATTTCTTCAATTTATAGAAAATTTTGACTTACACAACCTATATTCTAGGAACACATGTCTTTTAGTCCCCTAGATATGGCAGTTAGGGTTTTAGGTGGAGTTAAATATCACAAACAATATATAACATCATACACATCGTGTGACCCAATGTTGTAATCTCAAAGTGTACTTTGGGAGTACATGGGAATGGTCATGGTCAGGAACATCTTCATGACCAAAGTACACAAGCACAACCATGTACTTGGACATGTCTAGGATACCCAAACATAACCAGTGTACACAAACACAGGCTGAATCACATGAGCATGGGTCAGAAGGACATAAGCAAGATCCATGTGTCCAAGACATGTCGTGTACCACCAATACAGACCATATAGTCATAAATTTCTAGTGAATCCATGTGAAAGTGAAGACACATCCAGGTGTCCAGTTGAGGTCACATGCCTTGTGACCCTAGGTACACATTGTATAACTCCTTCAGAATCTTCGACCTTGTGTATCTCCTTCTTCAGGGCTCATATTTTGGCCCACGGGTATCCTATATTGAGAATTTTTCCATGTATAATGTGATGGTAGAATTTTTTTTGGAATTAGAGATATGATTTTATTTTTTATGAGCATGATTATTCTTCTAGGAATTCTCAGTTGATGGTAGTGATCAGGTTGGTTTATCATAGATAAGTAAAGGATGGAAACCATCCTAGCACACCAGGGCATATGTCACCCATTCTATTTACACATTTAGGGTTGGAAACCAACCTTTATATATAGGGTGTGGGGCCTCTATCTATGGGGTGTCACCCCCCCCCCCCCTCATCTTTGAACTCCAGAGAGGAGTGGGTCCTTCACTGGATATTATGCCCCTCTCAACTTTGGAGCAAAGTGATGAGGTGTGGGTCCTCCACACTAATTCTTGTATAGTTTTTCAGGATGTTGGTCATCAAAGATAGACCTTTAGAGCTATAGGAAAACTTGGAATTATTAGCTGGGTTTTAGAGATTTATATCCCCTTTATCTCTCACTTGGGTTTCTTTATAAGAATATGTGTGTATTAGGTTTTAATTTCCCTCTTTCTTTTGGGTAGATCTGACTGTGTATATTTCTATTACTCCATTTTTTTGAGGTATCCTACTTGGTATGTTTATACTCACCCCTACATGGTATTTTCCTACATGTGTCATGTCTTATGCAGAAGAAAAGCAGATCATAGGTGACATTAGTGGATCATAGTAGTAATTAGGTGCATTTATCATGTTTTATGGTTCGACTTGGAGATCAGGAACTAGAATATCATCAGTTTTCTTGTTTTCTAGTTGTTTTCAATTTGGGACCTCCTTTTCGGTAGGTCATTTATTTTTTCCATTTATTATTTTGATTTATAATTTCTCAATCTAATTTATTCCCTAGAGATTATTTCATGCATGGTTATACTCTATATATTGTATTCTTTTATTATTCCTCTGTACTTTTTCATGGATGTAGTTATGTGTATGCATAAAGTTACATTAGGCTAAGGCCTACCATTTTAGTTTATTCCTTTTTGGCGCTTGTCTTCAGCCCCTAGTCTATTGGAGTTAGGATTGGGGTGTCACACTCAAATTTACATTATCCAAGTGAGCCTTGGTGGTTTGGGTCATAAAAGAGTGATATTAGAGGTGGTTCATCCTCAATTAAATGTTGGATTTGGTACCATGGTGAGGATTGGTTTGGAACTTATGGTAATAGTATCAGAGTGTTTCAGGTGAGGCTTTCTAGCTAGGAAACCCAGTGTTATGTGGTGTATGATATATCCATTCACCGGAACTCTGATTACCTACATGATGACTCAATATATAGATACATAGATTGTAGGGTAAAATGGTACATGCATCATATAGAATTTATTCCTTTGACTATCCTTCTTGAGTCATATCCCCATATATGATTGTCTAACCATGGTACATCTTGATAAATTTTAGGATGACTCCACAAAGATAGCCATCAAGGATGTTGATATGGGATCTTGATAATGATCATTTGAGTGGTTAATCCTTAGTTTAAGGACCTTATCATGAGGTGTTTCATATAGGAGACCATAGAGAATTTCCACTACCTTTCAAGCATCTAATAGTCCTAGAAGGTCAGAACAATGAAGTGAATAGGCTCAGTGCGCTATGCAAGTTTGAACAAAAGTGACTACTAAGGTTCCATGGAGAGGCAGAACCTTAAGCTACGAAGGATTAGGTTGATTTAGTGGAACTATTTTTTATTAATTTTCATACCCTAACTTATCGTATGGTTTTTCTTGTGGTTAGACTTCTTCATGTAGTAGGAAGTCACTTGTGGAGTCTGATCACCTAGACACATAATGAGACGATGGTCACATGGTCAAACTTCCAACAGCTATTTCATGATGATTACTACCCTTCATTATTGCACTCTATATAGATTCAGGAGATCCTTGAGCTACAGTAGGGTGATATGACAGTTGATGAGTATGTCATGAGGTTCACCTAACTCACATGTTAATCCCTTAACATGGTGCATGATAGTTTCTTACAGGCACAGAAGTTTGAATAGGGCCTTCATAGAGAAATATGCTCCAGTGTAGTTTCCTTGTGGATTCTTACTTATTTTAGAGTTCTATATTGGGATTTGGTTACATAGAGATTCCTATCAGAGGTATTCTAGGTATATAGAGACAATAGTGGGCATTATGTGGTTGGGACATCTATAGCATCTAGCATATGTCAACCATCTGGGACTCATCATAGGATACCTCCCCATTACCATAATCAAAAATGTGAGTCTATGGATCAAGGATCGTACAGGGGATCTGGTCATCCTAAATATGGAAAATGTTATGCTTGTGATGAGTTCAGACACATGGCTCGCGGTTTCCCAACCTGACATACTGAGGAGGGCAGGTAGATGGTGGATGGACTTCCATGATAGAGACAACTTCACGATCAAGAGTCTTCCATGTGTGGTCAGGGTGGACCCTAGGGAGGCAGTTCTAAAATAGGAGTGGGTGGAACTATAGATGTAGGATCTTTTGGTGGAGGAAAATTCTATGAGCTACTCCCACCACCACCACTATGTGTCCCATGCTAGGCTTAGGGAGTCAGCAGTCAGGGTTGAGAGCAGTTGAAATTTATGGAAGGATATGACCAGACAATACACATTATTATTTAATTCATGATCTATATCTTTTCTAATTTTTATATAGTACTTTTAGACATGGCCATGAGTCACTATTTCATATCTATATCCCTCATGTAAGAAATAGATCTTTCATTTGAGTCCTTATCCCAACATCTATGGGTAGATATTCCTACAGGGATAAATTATGTGATATCACATATATATCGGTAGTGCAAGATGAGGCTCTATGGATAGAGTTTATTATAATACCTCTTGGTAATAGTGGTGAAACCTTATGACATCATCTTGGGTATAGACTATTTGTCCATGGTGTGTTCCTAGATAGAACATCAGCATAGGAAAGTTAGATGCTTATGGATAGATGGGATGAGATTCTCCTTCTTGGGAGAGAGAGATCTTATAGCTAAGTGAGTGGACCTTATGACTAGGAAACTGTAACCCATCTCCCATCAGTTGGAAAAATCATCCCTTGGTGTAGCATGCCCTTTAGTTATCTAGATTCCATTAGTAGTAAAGTGCTATATAGACATATTCCCCCATAGAATTTTTGGGACTACCTCTGAGGAGGGAGATGGAATTATGAATCGAATTTCACCCTGTGACTGCACTGATATCTTCTATAGAATATTGTATGGGTCCTATCGATCTCTAAAATCTAAGGTTGTAGATAGAAAACCTCTGATAGAAAGGTTATATCAGACCAATTATGTCCCCTATGAAGCTCCAATTTTATTTATGAAAAGGTTGGATAGGAGATTTTGGATATGTATTGATTAATATCTCTTGAATCAGGTGATGATAAGGAATAAGTACCCCTTTCTGAGGATTTATGACCACTTCAACTAGTTGTTAGGTTTGAGTTGGTTATTAAAGATCAATCTCAGGTTCGACTATCGCTAGTTGAGGGTTCACAATGATTATATTACAAAGATAAAATTTTGATGTCACTATAGAAACTATGAGTTCTTGGTGATTTCTTTTTCTGTGAAAAATTCCCATGTTGTGATCATGTCTCTTTTGAACCGAATTTTCCAAATATACTTGGAATAATTCACAATTGTATTCATCGATGAAATGCTCATTTACGATGCTTCATAGGAGGATAATAAAGAGTATTTAATGTTGGTCCTAAAATTACACTAATAGAATTAGAATTAAGGTAATCTCTCTAAGTGTCAGTTTTGTATTTTTAAGTGCACTTTCTAGGGAATTTCATCTCTGGTCATGGTTTGGTTGTGGAACCAATAAGGATTTATGTGGTGATTTCTTGGGATCCACCCAAGATCATGAATGAGGTGTGGAGTTTCTTTGGTTTTTTAGGTTACTATAGGAGGTTCATGTAAAAAATCCCGGGTAGCATTCCATTTAACATCCTTTATTGGAAAGGTAAGTAGGAGTAAAGGAGGCCTTTTTATAGTGGAGGAGGAGTGCCACTCTTGTAAATTTTGGGAAAAGGAATTCCACCCATGTTTCTTCCATGTCAATTAGATCTAATAATGGACCAAATTTAATACAAGGGAGTTTAGGGTCGAAATATTTCCATCTAATAGCTCTTGGACAATTTTCTTGGATTTTTGGGCCCTAAAGATTAATATTTAGTCCCTCATTAAGCTTAATTTTACCTTAATCGTTGTAATTAATTTTAATTACTTTCACTAATATTTTTGGTCAAAAACTAAGTTGAACTTATTAGAAATTATAAATTATGATTATTAAAAATATTTAATCCTTTTTTTAAAATTAAAATCTCATAATTGGTAGAAATTAATTTAATTTTAATCCTACAGTCGGGTCAACAATACGGGTTTTAAAAATAAAAAATGTTCAAAAGTTTGTTATAATTTTATGTTAAATTTCTAATTGAAATTGATTCAAATGAAGAAAATTGGGTTTATGGATAAAAATATGATCTAATTAAACATTTAATTCAAATTAAAATATAATTTAACCTTATAAATAAATTATATGAAAAATCAATTTTGAATTAAAATTCAGTATTTTTCATTGTTCATCCAAAAATGAAGTTTCTTAAAAAAATCCCATAAATTCACCCAAATCAAATTTCAACATTATAAATTAAAATTTTAAGTTTATTTTATAAAATTCAATTTATAAATATGTGTAAAATTAATTTTATTATTTTTCACAGAAGGACATTAAAAGCAGATCATTTGAGAAAATAGTATTTTTAAACATATAAGGATTTTACCAAAAATTATATATTTAATTATCAATAGATTTTATTTATATAAAACCATTATAAAAAATATTTTAAAAGTATTTATTAAATTTTATTTTACTAAGTTTAATGGATGGGTTATAATTATCTCTTTTAAATAATTAAAACAATAAAATGATGTTTTTTAGAAACTCAGTGTTGTATGTAACGTACTTCAAGTCAGTAAAACGAAGGTTAAGGTAATGTAATTTCATCTCAATTTACATTATATTAATACTTATTTGTTATTATGCACCAATTCTCTTTTTTTAGTTTATATACTGCCTTTTGACATGTTATATCATGAGTATTATTACTCTCATGATATTATAAGTTTTATTTAATATTATTCCTCCATAGGGGTTATGATTTAAATTTTTCAAAGTGGTATGAAAAACTTTAGAATTTTTAAAGATTATTCTCCTAAATAATGTTCTTCATGATTATCTTCGCAATCTCACTTACTTTTTTGATTGTTAACATTATCTTAAAAAATCACTTTATTTTAATAATTTTTAATTGTAAATTTACTTAAATATCCATATTATCTTATAATGTATATTAGTATTGCCTAAACCATATATCATTTTTAAATATGGTGCTCACTTTGAAAGTTATTTGATTAACTAGAGAATTATTGATAAATCCATATTCTTTATTTAATATGGATATTAGATAAGGTGTGTTATTTATTTTGATTAATTTATATGAGTAATTCATAGTAATGATAATTAAGGGTGGGGCCCTAACTTTATATAGCCCCTTAATGCATCGATAGGTTCTCATGAGATGATTAAGTTGGCCAAATTTAAAGGGTTTCTATCTATTGTTTTAACCATCTTGTGAAAGGTCTTGGTGGTATAGATTTTTATGTGGCTCAGACATGAATTCTAATAATTAAGCATTTCCTACATAGATATTTCAGTTATTATTCATCCATGAGATTTTTCATCGACATATCTGAGGATACATTTAATTTTTTGTTCATTGATTAAATGTATTGTGTTTTAGTTTCATACTTTTCCATGTTGATTTATTCTCACTGATTCATTATTGCTTCTGCTTTACATACCCTTACTGATAATTTGAGCTCACCGTTATTATTTTTCCTTTACAATAAGTTTTTTGTCGATATATATATATGGATACATTTAATTTTCAGTTCATTGATTAAATGGATTTTCTTTTAGTTTCATACCTTTCTATGTTGATTTATTCTCACTGATTCATTATTAATTCCACTTTTCTTACCCTTAATGAGAATTTAAGCTCACCATTATTATGTTTCATTTACCCATATTGTGAATAATAAATATTTTAATAATAATTCAAGGATTTATTTTAATTCATTATATTTTGTATCATGTTTTTATTTCCCAATGTATTATGGGTATCATGTTTTTAATCTGGCTTTCCAAGACTACTAAATTGAATAGTACTTTGGGATTTGATTCCTTGTAATCATGACAATGTAATAAAATAATGAAGTGTCTCTAGGATTCTGGGGTCAGGGTGTTTTATTTATTATTACTTTATATTACCCACTTGTTAAAAATTTTATATTAAGCTTTCGCTTCAGGTAATATTTTCTTTGTTCTTTGTAAGTGTCTTAATTTGTTATATCTTTGGTCCTTATACTTATATCATGATTTACAGAATGTAAAATATGATATAAATATCAAGTATATTAATTATATGCATATTATAATAATATATATAATATATAAGTATGAAAATTAATACACCATTCATGGATATGGTAGGTCGTACGTACACATGAACGTTGTTTCCGTTTAATAGTCATATTGAAAGAAAGTAAGTAAATAACATATATGTATATATATATATATATATATATATCATTATTCCAGTAGTATTATTATATTATATATATTATATAAGTTCACTAAACTCATCCTTAGTACATTCCATGTAGTTTTTTAATGAATTGCATCGCTTTGAGGGGGTTGTAGTCTACACTTTCTTAAACAAAATTATCGTATTTACAAAAAATGGAAAGTATAAAGATATGTATTGTAAAATAATTAAATAATATTAAATAAATAATAAATATAATATATATCATATATAAATATAGTGTTCATCATAATTCCCACCATGAGATATGGTAAATTAAGAATGAACAATCATCGTTTTGTGAGGTGGTAGTTTGTCATACAAATAAATACTATTTTGTTACCCATTAGAGGAAGTGTGTGTAAGTTCAGGTAAAACTATTATAATAAAAAAATAATAGTATATTTATAATACTTACATTTTTATACAATAATGTAATAATAATACTTGAGGGATGGATAATTTAAATAATATAAAATAACTCAAGGAAGAATGTTACTTTTTTTTTGGGTAACTCCTTTTGGTTTGCACCAAAGAGATTACTTAGATTTATTGCTCAAAAATGGAGGCTTATAGGATTAGGGGAGAAATTTATAGGATCTTTTTGGGTATATAGTGGTCAATAAAAATTTTCTTTAGAGGTTTGAGGGAGCAATAGGAGAAGATATTTTTTATAGTGAAGGAGGAGTGGCACTCTTGTAAATTTTGGGAAAACTAATTCCACCCACATTTTTCCCATGTCAATTGGATCCAATAATGGAAAAAATTATATCCAAGGGATTATAAGGTAGAAATATGGCCATAAAATAGATATTTTACAAGTTTCTAGGTCGTTAGATCCCTTAATATTAATGTTTAGTCCCTTATTAATCTTAATTTTACCTTAATCATTGTAATTAATTTTAATTGATTAACTAATAATTTTGGTAAAAAACTAAGTTAACATTATTATAAATTATAAGTTACGATTATTAAAAATATGGAATCCATTTTTTCAAATTAAAATCATATTAGTGGTATATGTTAATTTAAATTTAATCCTACATTCCAATCGATAATGCGAGTTTCTAAAGTAAAAACGTTCAAAATCTTGTTATGCTTTTTATATTCAATTTCAAAGTTAAATTGATTAAAATGAACCAAATTGTGTTTATTGATAAAAATATGATATAATTAAACTTTTAAACCAAATTAAAATATGATTTAACTTTATAAATAAACTATATGAAAAGGCAGTTTTGAATTAAAATTCAGTATTTTTCACTATTCATCCAAAAACGAAGTTTCTCATAAAAATCACTTAAATTCACCCTAAGATAATTTTGACATTATAAATTAAAAAATTAATTTTGTTTTATCAAATTAAATTTCTAAATTTGTCTAAAATTAATTTTATTATTTTTCACATAATGACATTAAAAGCAGTTCATTTGAGAAAATAGTATTTTTAAACATATAAGGACGTTACCAAAAATTATATCTTTCTTTATCAATGTGTTTTATTTATATAAAACCATTATAAACAAAATTTTAATAGTATTTATTACTATTCATATTATTAAGTTTAATAGGTCGGTTATAATTATCCCGTTTAAATAATTATAATAATAAAATGATGTTTTGTAGAAACTCAGTGTTGCATGCAACATACTCCAAGTTGGTGTTGTGTGTAACGTATTCCAAGTTGATTTTATATGTAAAACAAGATAAAATTTAGGTTGTGTATAGTTCATGATTAACTTGTTGTTGTGTATAACTCATTCCAAACATAGTTCTTTTCTAAAATAAACTATTTTCAGTGTTGAGTAAAATGAAAAATATCAAAAAGATTAAATTAATTAAAAAAATATATTTCACAAAATCTCAAGGTGTTACATGAGAGATCCTTAGAGCATGAGATATAGGTGTGGGCTTAGTACCCATACCTTTTTGTTTAGATTTCAATTTTTTAGGTGAAAAGCCTGAAAGGAGGGGATAATGTGATGGATCTATTTTTTTCTTATAAAACTTTGGGATATTTTAAGAAATATTTTTGGGGCCAATCATTGATTCCATGTGAGATTATGGGGCCCATAGGGGCTAAGTATAGATGTATTAAAAATATTAAATATATTATATCATGCATGCACATCTTCTCAGAATAAATGGTTTTCTTTTTGTTTGGGGCCTCAGATGGGAAATATGATACCATAGTTGATTTCCGAATATGGAATTTTCCCTAGACACACTATAAAGTTGGTCGGCGTCGGGTGTTCAGTTGAAGTGGTTGTTGGTAGCTATATTAAGTGAATTAATTAGTTTTTTTAATTTATGTATTTAATATCCCTAAACCTAATAATACTCTATAAATACATCATTATGATATTTTTCATGGTTATCCACATGACCTTTGGAGAATTAGAGGATAGAGTGTTCCTCATTGTCATTGGAAAATTGAGGTGAACAGTGAGACAGACGGCGAACACAACAGATCTTCTTCTCCATCACTAGCAGTCATATTCTTCACCAATGATTGGTCCATAATCAAGATAGGGATCATTATTTAATGTATTTACACCCAAATTGATTTGATAATCATGGATTCACATATATTCTTTATTATATCTGTGATTTATATCCTTCTCATGATCCTTATCGTAATTTGGTATTCTTGATATGATAAATTCTTGTTACACCTTGTTTTCACCCATGGATACCGCAATTATGTGATCATTTGATGATATTGTATCAGAAAATGATGGATTTACTCCATTCTTGTGTATTTAACCCACTATTATTTGTGTTATTTTTCATTGGCCCATGGAGCCACAGTTTGATATTACCGGTTTGGGTTCAAGAAAAACCAAACCCCTAGATTCATAGAGGATGCATGCACGATGTGTGGATCATTGATTTCTAGATGGATCATGGTGTGATGCAGGTCGCGGGTGAAGGAAACAAATATTTAATGATGGTTCTTGATTTATAATCCATGGGAGATGCACTGTGTGATGAGACGATACACACAAGGTTCAAGTGGCCATAATCTAGCCACTTATAATGAATTGGGTACGATCATCCCTAGATCCGCACTCCCGTGTGTGATTTGAGGCAGGAAGGTGGTGGTGGTGGCATGGGAGAGACATGTGAATCATTCTTTAGTTTCTATAAAATCCTAATTTATACAGTGTGTAGTTCAGGAACACACATTGTGTAGTCCTCTGGATGTGGAAGCTAGGGTTTTGGGTGGAGATAAATATTGCACATCGTGTATGACCCCATACTCATCATGTGGCCTAGTGTTGGTGGATCATCATGTACTTCAGGAGTACAGAGGAAAATTCAATCATATGGGCATGACTGCCTACTTAGACACATCCAGGATACCCAGACACAACCTATGTATATGGTCATAGGCCGAAGTACATTGGCATAGCTCAAAAGGACGCATACAGGCCCTGGGTGGCCAAGACATGTTGTGTAACATCTGTACAGGCCATGTAGTCCCACATGGATGGCCAATCCATGTGAATGTGAGGACACTAACAGGTTTCTAGGTAAGGTCACATGCCATATGACCCTAGGTATGTTCCATGTACCTACTTTAGTATCTTATATCATGTGTATATCCTTCGTCGAGACTCAGATTCAGTCTCATGAGTAGCATATCCTAAATAGTTTTCCACATGGAATGTGATAGAGGCCTTCATTATGGAATCATAGATATGACATGAGTTTTTATGTGCATGAAGAGTCTTCTAGTAACACTTAATTGATGGTAGATATTGGGATAGTTTATCAGAAAGACACTAGGGGTGGAAACTTGCTTATCACACTAGGGCATGGGTCCCTCATTCTTTTTACATAACTAGTGTTGGAAACCCCCTTTTTACATAGGGCATGGGTCATCTATCTACAGGGTGGAACCCCCCAATCTTCAGGCTTCGGTGGGGAGTAGGCTCTCCACTTGAGATTGTTCCCCCTCGACTGTAGAATGTAGTGGCAGGGTGTGGGTCCTCCACACGGCTTCTTGTATGGTTGTGCATGATATTGGGCATCAAAGATAGACCTTGTTAGATTTTTTGACCTAGGACCGACTATTTATATTTTTATTACATGTATATTCGATGTATTTAATATTAATAAAATTATTATTACATATTGTTCATTATTCTTCATGACTCTAATATAATAATGTCCTAGAGTATACATCACATTGATAAGGTCATAGAAATTCCCCGCTATGATGAGAACCTTTAAGTGCTATGATGGAATTCTTAAATAATGTTTTGTGGTTGGATAAAGTACTATTATGGGACACATAGTACATAGAATTTTAAGTTCAAGTAATCATAAGTATATGAGGCTTCCTCTCATGAATTTAACCGTCCAACCTGGCACATTATTTTTGGATTACATGGTGTGTATCGAAGTACACATCATGTAGTCTACATGGGTTTATGATGTAAATCATGAAATCTGTGTGGTCATTATAAATGGTCCAAACCATGTGAGACTAACAACCTAGAGTATTTATGATATAAAGAACATGTATTCAGTGAACACGATGTGTAGTACATCAATTCTTATATCTAAAACACATGATAAAGATCTAGACGTGCATCTCAGACACATGAAAAGTAGAATACATGGTGTGTAGATGATCTGTACGCATTGTGTAGTCCAGATGAGGTACACTCCACAGACCCAGGCATGTACCCTAGATACATGGAAACCAAGATACATGGTTTTTAGTTTTTAACACCCCAAGATTCCATAGTGTGCTTCTTTTTAAATAATTCAATAGCATGTGTTGCACGCAACACTAAGTTCGAGCTCACCATGAAATATCAAACTAGTTGTTGGAAAAGCGATTATGAATAGTATTAACCACATTATGAAATTTATAAATTTTATTTTTAAAAATATTATTATTTTTTAAATTTTTAATATCAAAATTATCTTATCAAGAATTTTTTGTATTTTTCTGAAAAGTTTCAATTTTTGATGAATAGTGAAAAATACGTCAATGTTATTAAAAAACTGACTTTTTCATTTAAAAATTTATTTTATATTAAATTGATTTTAAAGTCACAATATATAAATAATACATTTATTAACCCAATATAGGTCATTGGAATCATTTTTATAATAGAATTATATATAAAAATTTATTGAACTTTTGAACGTCACTTTTACCCGCCTTCTAACCACATTTGGGCATTAGCATTAAACATAATTTTACTACTTCTATGAATTGAATTTCAAAAAAATAAACATACATGGCTGTAATAAATATGAAAATTTTGGTCTAATAGGATCAAAATAATTTTTGTTCAATAGTAAATTTTGGATTTTATTTACCACAGCTAAAGGTAAATAGGGTAATTAAAGGTAAAAATAATATTATAATAATATAAAATTACCCTTACACTTTTCCTAATTTCATTGGAAAAGTTTTTTTGAAAAAAATAAACCTTAGGTAGAAAATATTATCCTTTTTAAGCCACATGTGTTATATTAGAACATTTATTATATTTTATTTAAATCAAAGTTAAAAATGTCATATTCAAATTTTAATAACTGTATCATTTTTAATATGAGGTTATATAAGTGATATGGTCAAATATAAATTGTATTTAGAAATATAAAATGGTTTTATACAATCTGGTAATTTATTTATAATTATAAAAAATAAATAATTAAATTAAATGGTTACACAATTATGAGGCAGTAATTGATTTATTAATGGAAGAATCAATTAAAAGATATTAATAATATTAAAATAAAAATAATTTAAAAAATTACATGCCATAAATGAATGTTTAGGAATAAATTTACATTTTTTTGATGATTTAATGTATTTTTTTTTGAAGGAATCAAGTTTCTATGACTTTAAAAAATCATGTATTAAATAGTGTCAAAATAGACATAAATGAGATTTTAAAATAAATACTATTTTATTAAATGATATAAAAGTCATAAAAATATAATTTTCATCCAAATAAATTTTATACTACTAAATATTTCATAAATAATTCAATTTTGGTTCTTTTGGCATTTTATAGTAACTATCTTAACCCTATAGTGTAAAAATTACAAGTAGACACGGTAAGAGTTAAACTGTTTAACTAAGAGTTAAATCCAAAAGATAAGGTTACATTCATGACCTAAACTTGTGTAAAAAAAATTATGAGATTATTTAGAACCATACTCATCTTATCATTTAAATAAATCACTTTTTAGCTACTATAAATTGAATATAAATTTATATTAAATTAATAGTTTTGGAGTTTCCAAAAGTGCCCCTCCCATCTCTTATAAAAGGGAACCTCTCATTCTCTTTTATTCACACCTATAAATCCATTTTTATTGAACAAACCCTGCACAATTATCCTTCATACTTCTATAACTTCATCCTATAGACTATATTTTTGGAAGAAATCCAACCTAATGATTCCTTTTGTGCAAATTAAAAGGAGACACTCAAATAAGAAGTGATTGTTTTTCCAATTCAATTCAATTTATTTTCTTCTTATACTTATTCTTCCTATGTTGTTTCCATACTAATATAATAACTCCAATATCATATACATTATGATATGTTATTATGATTATGGTATAACCATATTCCTCCTTTTATCCATCCTATGAATAACAATATCACCATGTGTTCGAACGTACGGCTTATCGTCTCCACGTCGTGGTGTAATTTTTTATTCAACACTACTTTATTTATATGGGTATAATGATGAATATAATGAATATAAATAATTAATATTAAATGATAATAATTGTTTATAATTAATATATCATCCAATTTCAAACCATTTAACCATTAAGAAAATGATATTGTTGCTCATGTGTACGTACGGCTTACCATCTTTACGATGCAGTGAGATTCATTATCCACATTAACCATTCAAGAATGAGAATAAAATTCATAATATGATTAAATATAATATTTATAAACTAAATATTGTTTTTTATATTAATAAAATATATCCTATTCATAAGAAACATGACTTACAAAACAAAACATGCATAGGAAAACGAAGCAGTAAACACCCAAAACAATGTTAATATTGAGATATTATTAACAAAATGATATAAGAGGATCATATATGATATCATAAATAAGGATATTATTCTATTATAATTTAATAAGATGATTTAACCATTATACAGGAGGTTAATTCACCCTCTACTAAAGAAACATACAAGGTAAGGTTTAATTTCACAACCTCATTATTATTCGTGGTTGTTTATATGTAAGTTTCAACTAGGAAATCTTTATCATCCATGTCCATGTTTCTTTAAATGTATTTAAAAATATTATAAACAATTTTTTTAAAATCAATTTTACCCATATTTTCATTTTTATAAAAAAAATTGAAAGGAATATTTCCATCATTTTACAAAAGAGGTAGTTTATGACCTTTTTGAAAAATTAAGGAAAGAATTTTTTTTTAACTTATACAGCATGAGTGGCTATTTTACTCCATTATAAGGCCTTAAAATTTTGAATATTACATTATAATCTTACATGTTTATTTTAAAAAGAAATTTTTTATTTTATAATTGTGTGTATTTTAAATAATTTCAAAGTAAAGAAAGGATATTTCTCTCAAATAGTTTTAATGATTTTGTTAGATTATTTTCATCTATGTCAACATCCTTTTTTGGATCTTATACTTAAATGAGGTTGATTTATTATGATAGAATATTTTGTATTTTATTGATGGTTTTATGATATGTTTGACTGTGGATGTGCTACTTTGATACCATTCATGGTTTATGGTTAAACTATTATCATTTCATATGCTATTTTTATACGAATGTTTATGTTATGTTTCACCCCTTTCATATGAGGAAAGAATTAGACTTAGTAAGTGATGGGAAGGGCCCTCTATATCCCCTATATGCATCTATAGGTCTCATGAAACAAAATAGTTTGGGTTTTTACCCATTTATCTATGGTCTTAGCATGACACCTTGGTGGTATATTTATGATGTTCGGAATTATGCATTCCTTCATTATGAGATTATTTATTGATATTATATGTGATTATTTGAATAGTATAATATCCATGTGAATGTTTAAATGGAATTATTTTATTTATTCTTTATATATTGTTCTGAAAATTATGTTTAAAATGATTTTGTTTCAGTTTTATAGCTTGACTTAAAATTTTGTGCTTATTTATGATAACTTTCTCTATATTTTAATCCTTACTAAGCATATGAGCTCACCCTTTTATTATGTTTCATTTTTTTCCAAGATGTAAAAAAAGTATATTATGACTGACTGGTAGGTATGGTCTAAGGGATGTTAGTATTTTAAAATAATATACTATGTTTTTTTTCATTTCATAATGTAATGTAAAACTTATGTTTTTATCTAGTTTTTCCAAGGCTATTAAACTGGACGATCCTTTGGGATTTGATTTATTTTGATCATGATAATGTAATAAAATAATGCACTAACTCTGGGAAACTAAGTTCAGAGTGTTTTAGTTGCCATTAGAGGAATTTTAGTACAAACCTTGGAAACTATATTTAGAAAAACAAACTTTTATTAGGGAACATTACCATAAGATAGAATTTGAGGATAAGTATATAATAACATCCAAAAATTTTGGTAATGTAGAGATTATATGGGTATTCTAAGCAATACATCCCTATTTGGATACTATATGTGGGCGTGGTTCTGGAAGAAATATACATAGGAGTAACAACTCTGACAAGGTGTTCCAAGCCTGACTTGGGGTAACCTGGTACAAAACAACGGGCCTTACTACACACCTGGTTGGACACTCCTAAGGGATATGCTTAAGATAATTCACATTTTATTTACAAATAATTATGAATAATATATGATTAAATATTTCCCCAAAGAAAACATTTTTATGATTATGTATTAGATATACATAAATTTGTCAATTTATGTTAATTATTTTACTAGTTTGGAATTATACATTATGATTCATAACCTAATCTATTGTATGCCACTGTTTAGAAATGGAACCTAGTGGAAGGAATGGAAACCATATCCGTGCATGTAATCCATGTAGGTATTTCCCTCCTATGCAAGATAGTGATAGTGAAGCTGGTGATACAACTAGTTCTGGATAGATTATAACTATACTAGGACAGTTGAATCGTGTTATGAATAATAACCTTACTCATATAGAGTATCCTGATATATAATTTGGAGGATAAATGATGGACCACTTCATGAGACAACAACCTCCAATATTCAATGGGACTAAAAATCATTTTTGGATGAACAGTGGATAAGTTCCTTAGAGAAAATATTTCTTTCTTTGTGGGGTAACGAAAGGAAAAAAAATTCATGGAAGTTTATCATCTCTTAGGATATGTGTATCATTGTTGGTCATTAATTCAAAACATGAAGGAAGATAAATAATTAGAAAATATTTAATGGAGGTAGTTTAAAGAAATTTTCTTAGAAAAATACTTTCCTCGTGAATAGTGAGCTAATATTGAAAGAAAATTTCTAAGTCTGAGGTAAAAGGAGGATGAGAATGTTTAAAAGTATGAGGCTAAATTCACAAGGTTATCAAGGCATGGTACAGACTACATACATAACTCAAAAAGTAATATTGATTGATTACTTTATAGGTTAAAACCATTCCTCTAATGGAAAATAGTCTCACAATCTTTCTCATCATATGAAGATATAGTCTCATGTGCTATCAATATAGAAAATGAATTCTCTAATACTTATGAATTTAAAGTAAATAAATAGAATAAGGGGTTAGTTGAACACTTTGGAAAAGGAAATAAGGGGATAAAGGTAAAAGTTGGCTTTCCACCCTGTGGTAATTGTGGGAAGAAACACCCTAGTACTTGCCTAAAGGGAATGATAATTTTTTACAAGTGTGTAGAAAAATTCCACCTGACATGTGATTGCAAGGGGAATAAATAAGATATCAATTTTCAATTCTACAATTGTAAAGAAATGGGACATTAATCAAATGGTTGTCCTAAGCATCAAGGAAATTTTACCCAGAAAAGGCCCAGGGGAGTAAGGCCAAGCTTATGCTATCACAACTACTGAGGTTGAAGTTCCCAATGATGTGGGGAAGGTACTTTAATTATCTCCTCAAATTTAGATAAATATTTATTTGATTCTAGATCATCGCATTAATTTATATCCTCTTATTTTTCTTTAAAAATTAGATATTTCCATTTCACATTAAAAATGGAGTTGTCATTAAAATCCCTAAGGGAAGTCTCATTGTAATAAAGATGTGTCAGGAAGCTCCCATTATGGAATATAAACATGATTTATCTACTAACTTTGTCATCATACCTATGGTAAACTTTGATATAATCCTTGGTATGGATTGGATATCAAAATATGATGTGAAATTTTATTACAAGAAGAAGGAAGTTATCATTTGTGAGGAAGATGTGGAATCCATTATCTTTAGAGTAGAAATGTCATCATCTGATTCTTATCTAGATCCACTTCCAGTACCTCTTCTGAATGAAATTATTAGGTAGGAAGAGAAAACATCATCCATAAGTGAATAAAGAAATATTAAAATTGAGGATGTAACTATTATACAAGAATGCATTGATGTATTTCTAGAGGATTTACCTGGACATCCTCTAGAGTAGAAGGTTGAGTTTTATATTGATTTAATCCCTGATGTAAGACCAATATCAAAGATTCCCTATAGAATGGCTATAGTGGAATTAGTAGAGGTGAAGAAACAACTAGAGGAGTTTAGTTATAAGGGATTTATTCATCCTAGTTTTTCTCTATGGGGAGCCCAAATTCTTTTTTAAGAAGAAATATGTATCAATGAGGTTGTTCATTGACTATAGATAAATCAATGTTATTGCAATAATGAACAAGTATCCACTACCTCACATTGATGATTTTTTTGATCAACTTCATGGAGCTCAATATTTTTCAAATATTGAACTTTATTATGGATATCATAAATTATGTGTAATGAAGGAAGATATTCCAATGACAATATTTTGAACCAGGTATGTACATTATGTGTTTATAGTAATGTAGTTTGGACTCACTAATGTACCATCTATTTTCATGGATCTAATGAACAGAGTGTTCAAGGAATATCTTGATGATTTTTTCATAGTATTTATTGATTATATTTTGGTATACTAAAAAATATAAGAAGATCATGAGAACCACTTGAGGATTTTTTTTGAAGACTCTTAAAATAAATGAGCTATATGGGAAGTTTATCAAGTGTGAATTTTTGATTCAGGAAGTTTCTTTTCTTGGCCATATTATCTCAAAGAATATAATCTATGTTGATCCTTAAAATACAAAGGCAATCCAATAATGTCCATCATTGATGAGAATAATTAAGGTACATATTTTTATTGGTTTAGAAGGTTATTATCAGTGTTTCATTCAAAAAAAATTCTAGTTGGATAACCCATTAACCAAGCTCACACGTAAAGGGGTTAAATTCATTTGTACAAAAGAGTGTGAAGAATGTTTTGAATAATTGAAGAGAATATTAGTGAATTCTCTTATCTTGACTTTACCATCTAGGAATTATGGGTTTGTGATTTATAGTTATGAATTAAGGAAAGGAATTGGTTGTGTCCTTAAGAATAATGATAGAGTTATTGATTATGCATCAAGGTAATTAAAAATTCATGAACAAAACTACCCAACTCATGATCTTGAGTCAGCTGTAGTAATATTTGCTCTGAAGATATGGATACATTATCAATATGGTGAAATATGTGAGATATATACTATTCATAAGAGTTTGAAATATATTTTCTCAAAGAAATAAATAAACATGATACAAAGAAGATGGCTTGATCTACTCAAGGATTATGATTTCACAATACACTGCCACCCATGGAAGGAAAATAAGGTGGAAGATTCTTTGAGTAGAAAGGACCATGGATTTATAAAAAATGAGAGTTAAAAAGGACCATATGTTTATGGATATAATAAATATGGATATGGGAATTATCATGGAAGGTGAAACATCACTACTTTTTCAAATGGTTTCCAAACCATATTTAGTGGAAAAGATAAAAATTTCTCAGTCTGATGATGAATATTTTCAAAATAAAATTAAATCTTTGAATGATGGGAGATTGATAGACTTCATATATGAAGATGGAGTTTTGAAATTTGGAATGAGGTTGTGTGTTCCCTATATATCTGAGCTAAAAATGGAATTATTGGATGATGTTCATAGCTAAAATTTCTCAAATTTCTCTATACACCCTGGTGGAACTAAGATGTATAGAGACTTGAAGGAACATTTTTGTTGGGACAACATGAAGAGGGAGATTGTTGATTATGTGTCAAGATGTTTGGTTTGTCAATAGCTGAAGGCTGGAAGACAACATCCTAGAGGAATCATGAAAACTCTTCTTATACCTGTGTGGAAATGGGATGATATTATGATGTAATTTTATATGGGGCTACCAAAGACTCCCATATGTAATGATGCGATATGGGTTATTATTGATCATCTTACCAAATCAAAAAAAATTCTTGCTATAAGATAAGATTTACCACTTGAACATTTGTCAACAATTTACATTAATGAAGTTTTAAGACTTCATGGTGTACCCCTATTGATTGTTTTTGACCTTGATCCCCATTTTGCATTAAGATTTTGGAAATGTCTTCAGAAATCCCTAGATACAGAGATTTGTTTGAGCACGGAATACCACCCTCAAACTGATGGACAATCATAAAGGACTATTCAAACATTAGAATACATGTTGAGACCATACTCACTTGACTTTCAATGTATGTGGGGTCAGTATTTACCTCTAGTATAATTTTCCTATAATAATAGCTTTTATTCAAGTATTCATATGGCACTATATGAAGAGTTATATGGAAAGAGATGTCGCACCCCTACTTGTTGGGATGATGTTGGTGAAAGAAAACTCATAGACCTAGAAATTGTTGAGGAAATAATGAAAAAGGTGAAAAATATCCAAACCCGCATCAAAGTATCTCAAAGTAGGAAAAAGATCTATGCTGATAATCGTAGGAAGGATTTGGAATTTCAAGTAGAAGATCATGTTTTCATGAAGGTATCTTCATAGATGGGTGTAATATGATTCAAAAAGAAAGGAAAACTGAGCCTGAGATACATTAAACCGTATGAAATTCAATAACGAATTGGATCTATAGCTTATTATTTATAAATGCCTCCAAGTCTCTCCAAAGTTCATGATATTTTCCATGTATCACTGTTAAGGAAATACATTCCGGACCCAATACATGTACTCACCTATGAAGAAGTAGAATTGGAACCTGATATGTCTTATTGTGAAGAGCCTATTGATATTCTTGACACTAGAGAACAAGTGTTGAGGAATCGGAAAACTCATCTGGTAAAAGTTCTTTGGAGAAACCATAAAATGGAAGAGGCGATATGGAAACATAAGGAACTTATGATGAATAACCACCCGAATATTTTTATGAAGTGATATTCTAGAAATTTTGTGGATGAAATTATTTGAAGGAGGGAAGAATGTAACACTCCAAGCTTCCAAAGTATGCTTCTTTTTAAATAATTCAATAGCTTGTGATGCACGCAACACTGAGTTTGAGCACACCATGACCTATCAAACAAGTAATTTGAAAAGTGGTTATGAATAGTATTAACCACATTAAAATTTTAATAAAATTTATTTTTCAAAATAGACTTCATTTTTTAATTCAGAATATCAAAATTAGCTTCAGGTAAATTTTTGGTCTTTTCCTAAAAAAAATCAATTTTCGATGAATAGTGAAAAATACTACATGGTTGTTAAAAAATCGCATTTTTCATTTAAATAATTATTTTACATTAAATTGATTTTAAATCCATGATAGATAAAGAATACATTTACTAACCTAATGTAGGTCAATGGAATAATTTTTATAATAGAAATAGATATAAAAATGTATTGAACATTTGAACGTCACTTTTACCCGCCTTCTAACCACATCTGTAGATTAGAATTAAATATAATTTTACCTATTTTATGAATTGAATTTCTAAAAATAGACATTCATGGTTGTAATCAGTATGAAATATTTGTTCTGATAGAATAAAAATATTTTTGGTGAATAGTAACTTTTGGATTTTATTTACCACGGTTAAAGGTAAATAGGGTAATTATAGGTAAAAATAATATCATAATAATATAAAATTACCCTAACACTTGTCCTAATTTCATTGGATAAGTGTTTTTAGACCAAAATCAACCTTAGGTTGAAAATATGATCCTTTTTAAGCCACTTGTGTTAGATTAGGACATTTATTATATTTTATTTAAAGAAGAGTTAAAAATGTCATATTCAAATTTTAATAACTATATCATTTTTAATATGAGTTTATATAAGTGATATGGTCAACTATAAATAGTATTTATAAATATAAAATATTTATCTATGTAATGGTAGTTTATTTATAGTTTTAGGAAATAAATAATTAAATTAAATGGTAACATAATGATGATGCAATAATTGATTTATTAAAGGAAGAATCAATTAAATTATATTAGTAATATTAAAATAAATATAATTTGAAGTATTTGATGCCATAAATGAGTTTTTTGGATTAAATTGACATGTTAGGGATGATTTAATATAGTTTTTTTGAAGTAATCAAGTTGGTATGACTTTAACAAAAATCATGTATTAAATAGTGTCAAAATTGATATAAATGAGATTTTAAAATAAACACTATTTTATTAAATGATATAAAAGCCATAAAAATCTAAGGTTCAGACAAATAACTTTTATGGTGTTAAATATGTCATAAATTATGAAATTTGGGTTCTATTGACATTTTATAGTAACTATATTGTGTAAAAAGATAAGTAGACATTGTAGGAGTTAAATTGTTTAATTAAGAGTTAAATCCAAAAGATAAGGTTTATTTTATGATCTAAACTTGTCTAAAAATCATTGGTTGAGAGGATTTTTACCCCTAATCATCTTATCCTATATATAACTCACTTTTTAGATATTATAAATCTAAAATCAATTTATATTAAATTAATAGTTTTCGAGTTTCCAAAAGTGCCCCTCCCCTCTCTTATAAAAGGGAACCTCTAATTATCTTTTATTCACACCTATAAATCCCTTTTTCTTGTCCAAACCCTACTCAATTATCCTCCAAACTTCCATCAATTAATCCTAGAGACCATAATTTTGGTATAAATTTAACCTATGGAGTCCTTTTGTGCAAATCAAAAGGAAACACTTGAAGAAGAGGTAATTGTTTTACCAATTCAATTCAATTTATTTTCTTATTCTACTTTCTATTATTATGTTGTTTCCATAATATATTAATAAATAAAATATAATATACATACTGGTATGTTATTATGATTATGGGAAAACCATATTCATCCTTTTATCCATCCTACGAATAACAATATCACCATGTATGCGTGCGTACGGCTTACCGTCTCTACACCGTGGTGTAATTTGTTATTCAACGCTACTTTATTTAAATGGATATAATGATGAATATAATGGATATAAATAATGAATATGACATTATAATTATTATTTATAATTAATATAACATCCAATTCCAACCTATTTAACCATTGAGGAAATGATATCATCGCTCGTGCGTATATACGGTCTACTGTCTCCACAATGCGGTGAGATTCATTCTCCACATTAACCATTCAATAATGATCATAAAATATATAATAATAGTAAATATAATATTTATGAACTTAATATCATTATGGATATGAATAAAATATATCCTATTCATAAAAAACATGACTTACATAACAAAACATGCATAGGAAAATGAAGCAGTTAACACTCAAAACAACGGTAATATTGAGATATTATTAACAAAACGATATAAGAAGGTCATATATGATATCATAAATATGGATATGGTCCTGGTATAATTTAGTAACATGATTTAACCATTATAACTGAGTTTAACTCACCCTTTACTAAAGAAAAGTACAAGGTAAAGGTTAATTTCACAACCCCATTATTATGTGAGGTTGTTTATATGTAAGTATCTACTGGGACAGCCTTATCATCGATTTCCATGTTTCTTAAAATGTATTTCAAAAAATTATCGAAAATTTTTTTCAGTTAATTTTTAACCATATTTTACTTTTTATAAAATGTTTTTAAAGGAATATTTATTTCGTTTTCCAAACAAGGTACTTTATGACATTTTTCAACAAATTAAGGAAATAATTTTTTTTTAACTTATATGATGTGAGAAGATATTTTCTACCATTATGACGCCTTAAAATTTTGAAGCTTACCTTATAATATTAAAAGGTTATTTTCAAAAGATATTTTTTATTTTATAATTTCGTGTATTTTAAATTATTTCAAAGTAAAAATTTATATTTCTATCAAATATTTTTAATGATTTATTATATTATTTTCATCTATGTCAACATAATTTATAGGATTTTATACTTAATTGAGGTTGATTTATTATGATACAATCTTCTATATTGTATTGAAGGTTTTATGATATTTTTGATTATGTATGTGATACTTTTATACCATTCTTGTTTTATGGTTAAAGTATTAGCATTTCATATGCTAGTTTTTATATGAATATTTTTGTTATGTTTCACCCTTTTCATATGCGGAATGAATTGGACTTAGTAAGTGATGAGTGGGGTCCTCTATAGCCGCCTCGGTGTATCAGTAGGTCTCATGAGACAAAATAGTTTGGGTTTTTACCCATTTATGTATGGTCTTGGCACAAATCCTTGACGTTATGGTTATGATATCCATCATTATGTATTCCCTCATTATGAGATTAGTTACTGATATTACATGTGATTATTAGACTAGTAGATTATCCTTGTGAATGTTTAAATGGAAATATTTGATTTATTCTTACCATATTATTATGAATATTATGTTTAAAAGGCATGTGTTTTAGTTTTATACCTTGTCTTAAACATTTATGCTTATTTTTTATAGTTATCTTCTATATTGTTTATCCTTACTGAGCATCTAAGATCACCCATTTATTATGTTTCTTTTTTTTCCAGGATATGAAGAATTATATTATGACTGACCTATAGGGATAGTTTACGGTATATGAGAGTTTTCAAAGAAGGTACTATTTTGTTTTTCATTTCATGATGTAATTTAAAACTTATGTTTGTATCTAGTTTTTCTAAGGTCACTAAACGGATCGGTCCTTCGGGATTTGATTTCTTTTGATCATACTAATGTAATAAAATAATTCACAGACTCTATGAAACTAGGGTCAGAGTATTACATAATTGGTCTCTACCTACCTTATAGTCTCCCATTAAAGGTTATAATTAAAATTACATTAAATTGAAAATTTACATCATTAAAAAATTTATTTTATTGATTAGAACATCATTGTGTGTTTAAAAAGTTAATAGCAGTTTTAAATAATTTTAAATTCTTAATTAATTTATTTTATCAAATATGAAATTATTGGTTTTTTCGTTTATTTTCCATGAATTCCATAAATAATGGGTATCTCCAATTAAGTTTGGATGATCATTAATATGAAAGGGAATTAATTAATTCATCAATTAATTCATGCAAGTGTGATCATCTTAATAATAAATAATAAATAAAGAAATAAATGATATCTAGTTAATTTTTCATATTCATTTCATGTATGACTGATCGTGAGCATAACCAAGACCTATGTATGTTTTGGAATTTATTTAATTTAATTTATTGAATGGGTTTGAAGTTATTTAATATTAAATTAAATGATAATCTATGAGTCATCCTTACCTCCATTATTATATAGGACCTACATCTCCAAAGATATTTATGTAATCCCCTTTAACCAATCCTTTGGTTACCCCCACTTGCGTGTGAGTAATAAATACTTGTAATTAATGGAGAATCTCAAGTCGCTAAAGGCAGTTCAAGATGGAACCATGATTATTCCAGCACGATGATGCACATATGTACAGTTGGAATGTTGCAACTCATTCCAAGACTAGAAAATGGATTTATTTACCTAGTTTATAGGTTGATTTAATTTCTAATAATTAAATTAACTATTAGATATTCTCATGATTGGGTCAATTAATTTATTTATTTATTTCTATATATTCATTATTTATTTTATGTATGCAAGACCTCAGTCATATAAATAAATGAATTAATATGAAAATATGGAAATTAAATAAATTAATTATGCCTAAATTTTTTATCCAACATGGTTAATTAATTAAGTAACATCCACTTAATATTAAAAAGACATATAAAGAACAAAACAATAAAAAAATTTGCATAACTAATTAAAATAACTCAACCTAATATTAACTTAAATTAAGCCTTTCATTACTTGATTAGAAATAAAACCATAGAACTAAGTGTAGTATATGGCCAAAGTTTGGAAAATAACTTCTATCGGGGAGTTTTCATGAGAGTTGTGGGTTGACTTAACCAAACTTGTATTGATTCTAATAATCAATGTATGATCAATACAAATTTGGAGGAAATTATTGAGGAAATACAAATTAGGATTCAAGGATAGGGGAATCCACTCAATGGATCAAGGAGTTGTAAGCCCACAATTGGGAAGAGCACATACCTAGTTACTTTCTAATGGTTTTCATGGATAAATCATGGATCATTAAGAAAATTAATGGGGATAATTGCCATAATAATTTCATAGAAACTATAAATTATGATTTCAATGATGAGGGATATTGGAACTTGATAAAATAGTGGTAGATTTAATAAAAATAAATTAATTAATTATCACAAAATTTGTAATCAATAGATGTATTAATAATATGCTCTTTTAATTGTAGAATAAAAAAAAATCTCGTCATCAATATTATACCTAAAATAAATATTGGAGAAAGACAACCTTCTAATTGGCAGTAACTTCTAGGAGTGGTTTAAATTCCTTCAAGTTGTGATATATCATGGACGAAAATCTTATGTGCTAGAATACTCAAAGCCAGATCTTCCTGCTAAAGGGTTGAGTAATTAAGATTTCATAGTATACAAAAAACATTTGATCAACATGGTTGACTTTAAATGTTTGATTCTCTCATCTATGTCTATTGAACTCATTAATTCTCACAAAAACATGTATGTGTATAGCATGCTTGAGAATATCTTTGGTCTTTACCATGATAGAGCTAGACAAGAATGGTTTGAGATATCCAAGGTTCTCTTTCAAAGAAATCTTGGAGAGGGTTCCTCATATGGGCCTCACATAGTCAATCTCATTGGATACATTGAGTGCCTAGAGGTTATAAGGTTTAAACTTCTCAAATAATTGGGCACCAATATCATTATGGAATCACTCCCTCATATCATCTCCATCTTTGTCATAAATTTTAATATAAACAACATTGATATGTCTCTAAAAGATCTTCTTAATCTTCTTTTACAATTCGATAAGAATACGAAGCATGAAAATCCTTCTGTAGTTATAGTGAATAAAAGGATTGGTCAAGCGAAGATATTTAATCCCAAATATTATTCACACCCTTCCAAGAAGAGGAAGAAAAAGGGGTAAGAAAGGGAAATGGATGTTGTTTGTTTCACATGTGGAAAGAAGGTCCACTGGAAGAAAATCTGCACCCAACCAAAGAAGCAAGTGGAAGCTTTATCTGATTTTATTATTGTGTAAAATTAATCTATTTCTATAAATTAGTTATTAGATATATCTTATGGTTCTCAAATATGAATTAAAATACATAAACTAAATAGATTTAGAAATATTGACCAAGGGTAGTTATATCTATGAGAATTTGACTAAGGTAAACTTATTGTTGTATCTATCAAGGACTACCACCTCAAGTTGCCGACTAGAATGATATTGGTTTTCAAGTGTTGTTATTATGTTCCTTAAGTTACAAAAAACATTATTTCTATATCCAGACTAGATACTGATGGATTTATTTTTAAATTTGGGAATAAATTATTATTCTTTTATAAATTTATAATTTTTTATGGTAAGGCACATTTAAATAATGATTTTTATGTTTTGGATTACATGAACCAAGTAATGGAAATCTATAACAAAGTTAATTCACATGAGTTTCTTTAATAAATGGTCAGAGTCTTGCCTATGACTGATCTTCTCTAGTAATTCACATGAGTCATACCACATCCAACTTTTACAGCACTATATAAGTCATGTAAATGAAAAAGTATTGAATAAATTACATCAAGATGGATATTTCAATTATTTTTAACTAAAACCATTTGGTGTATTTCATGCATTTTTACTATCAAAAATGATTGATTCTCCATTTAGTGGGAAATGTGAAAGGGATAAAGATATTCTTGAATTCATTCATACTTATGTGTGTAGACCATTTCTAGTTGAGGTAAGGGGTGGGTACTCATGATTCATAATTTTTACTAATGATTTTAGTAGATATGTATATGTCTACTTAATGAGGTATAAGTCGGATTATTTTGATAAATTCAAGGAATATAATAATGAATTTTAGAACCATCTTGGTAAGAAGATTAAGAAACTTTGATCAGACCATGATATAGAATATCATAATCAAGAATTCATTGATTATTTATGGTAGTTCAGGATAATCTCACTCCTTAAATACTTCAATGGAATGGTGTAAGAGAAAGGAGTAACTACACCTTATTGGACGTCATGAGATAAGTGATGAGTCATGAGATTCTTCCATTATCCTTTGGGGGATACGCATTACAAATAGCAACATATGTACTAAAATGAGTGTCAACTAAAGTGACAGAAGGTATACCATAGTAATTATGGAATGGAAGGAAAACCATGTTGTCTTACTTACATGTTTGGGGTTATGAAGGATTTTTTATGTCCTATTCAGGTAACAAGATTTCACCCTAAGGCATAGAGTATCTTTCTAGGATAACCTAAAGAAAAAATGGGATATTATCTATACAATCCTTCAAACAAAAATTTTGTGGTTGGAAAACATCCCAAATTTCTTGAGGAGGATCTTATCTCTAAAATATATGGTGGGATCAAGATAGACATTGATGAAGTCTAGGCTCAAGATACATAAGATTTTAAACATGAACAAATTTTAAAAATCCCTATGGAAGAATAAATTTTTTTAGATACATAATTACTATGTAGGATTACTAGAGAGGTTAGAGAACCAGAATAGTATGGTTTTATAGTCACCGTAGATGGTGAATCGTTATTAATTGATGATAATGATCCTCTAACCTACAAAAAAGTATTAAGTGAGATAGATTTTTCCAAGTGTAAAGAATCCATGAATTTTGAAATGGATTTCATGTACCAAAAAAAGTTCAGATTTTGGTAAACCCTCCAATAGATGTAAATCTCATTGGTTGAAAATGGTTATTGAAGAATAAATTGGATATGGAAGGACAAGTCAGTAATTTTAAGGTGTGATTGGTTGTAAATGGGTTTAAACAGAATAAATGCATTGAATATGATGAAACCTTTTCACTAGTTTCAATGATGAAATATACCAAATTTCTACCTTCCATTGTGGCCTTCCATGATTATGATATTTGGAAAATGGATGTCAAAAAATTCTTCCTTAACAAGAACCTTTAGGAATATTTATATATGATACAACCAAAACTTTTTGTGGCTCTAAAGTATTTAAACAAGGTATAAAAGTTTCAAAGATTAATTTATGGATTAAAGTAAGCATCTAGGTCATGTAACATTAATTTTGATGATTCCATAACCGAATTTGGTTTCATAAAGAAAAAATGTGAGTTGTGTGTCTATAAAAATTTTAGTGTGAGTGTGGTAATTTTCTTAATCATATATGTCAATGAAATATTACTTATTGGAAAATAAATACTAGTCTTACAGTCTAGTAAGGCATGGTTGAATAAATTCTTCTTTATAAAGGATTTGGGTGAGGTGGGATATATTATTGGGATCAAGATCCATCATGATAGATCCAAGAGGTTTATTATCCTAATTTAATATATATATATATATATATATATATATATATATTGACAAGATACTAAATAGATTTAGTATGGAACAATCTGAGAGGGGAAAATGTGTCCCCATATACATGATGAAAGAAATAGAATAGCAAAGATTCCATATGTATCAGTGATTGGGTTAGTCATGTATGTTATGATATATATTAGGATAGATGTTTCCTACAAATTGAGTGTGATAGGAAGATATCAATATGTCCTAAGTTCCCACCATTGGATGGTAGTCAAGATTATCCTTAAGTATCTAAGGCATATTAAGGATATGTTCCTAATTTATGGAGGAGATGAGGAACTAGTCATCATAGGATATATTGATTCTAGTTTTCAAACTGATCAAGATGACATGAATATAAAAACGGAATACATATTAACTTTGAATGGAGGTGTTGGGAGCTATAAGGTCTTAAAGAAGGCTATGGTCATAATTCTATAGCAAAGTTTGAGTATATTGCAATTTTTGAGGTAGATAAAGAAGCAGTATGGATGCACATCTTTTTCCAAGAGATTTATGTGGTACCTAGTAGTAAATATCCTATCACAGTTTACTATGATAACACTAAAATGTTGGTTCTCATAAAAGATCCAAGGTCACATCAAAAGATGATTCACGTACTTTGGAAGTATCATCTCTTAAGGGATTTTTCTCAGAGAGGTGAGGTTTCAGTGATCAGTATTCCCGTGGAAGACAGCGTGTTATACCCCTTGACTAATGCCTTGACTCAACAAAAGCATGATTATAATGTAAGGTCTAATATAATGAAATTATTAGGCATTTTGCTCTAGTATAAGTGGGATTTTTTTGGAGTTGGTGTCCTGGGACCAACTGTTTGTATTTTTATTACATGTATATTTGATGTATTGAATATTAATAAAATTATTATTACATATTGTTCATTGTTCTATATGACTCTAATGTAATAATTTCCTAGGGTATACATCACATAGATAAGATCATAACAATTCCCCACTATGATGAGAACCTTTATGTTATATGATGATATTCTTAAACAATGTTCTATAGTTGGATAACATACTATAATGGGACACATAGTACATATATTTTCACGTGAGATTACTCATAAGTAGATGAGGATTATTCTCATGAAGTTTACACTTGGTAACCTCCAATATGGAAGATTATGAGAACAAACCCACTGGTAGGAATTCCACATATTTTGGTGTCATCATATATTCCTATCTATCATCATTTTTAATAGTCTATAGACTTTAAGATTATTATTAATGCATGTTACGACTCATGTACTTATATGTATTTTTTAAACCATGATGATAATATTTCATGGTTAATTTGGATATGTTGGGTGCTTTATGAGTGAAATGTCATTAATGGATAAGTTGAGAAATGATTTTTCCCTTCCATATTTATGGAAGCTGATATGTTATTCCTTTTTCTAGAATATAACCATCGCATTAAATTCCATGGCCATGGTTTAAAGACATGTTTGTTTCAGATAGTCAAAGAAAGACATATCAAGCATATAGGTTGGTGACACAAATGTGAAAAAATCTTGATGAGATACTGTGAAAAAAGGATTATATTTCATAATGATCATTCGTATGTTGTTGTTGATGTTGTGACATTAAGTACTTTCTCTTGGGTGCCTTGACTAATTACTAGATAGTAATCTTGGACTTTAGGAAATCCCACCTAAAGTCAGCAAGAAAGAATCCTCGAGGGTTATATAATAAGTGTTTCTATTGATCTTATTTAAATTCTATTTGAATTTAATTAATCAAATAAATATTATTATCAAGAACAAGGAATTATTTTATTTAAGTTTTATTGATCAAATAAATTAAATAAATATTTATTAATTGGAATGTGAATAAAAATATTTTTTTTATTTTATTTAATATTTAATAAATATTTATTCACTGGTATGTGAATGAAATATTTATTTATAAAAAAAATATATTTACTCAGGTATTCAATAAATACCATTGAGTTCAAACAGACTAATATGGCATTCATTGATAAATAATTATTTATAAGCTAGTAAATTTTACTTATTGTTTGCGTAAGATAGAGAATGCAACCAAATAATTATTATTATTATGTTTCATGGGGTTTATTAAATGTTATAATATTATTTAATGGTAAACATTCAATTAAAAAATTATTTTAACATAAACCATAGCTCTATAAATAGATGTTTATGTCTATTGTGTATAGTGTTCAATCAAAAAAGAGAGAATTGTTGTGCACAATGAATTCTCTTTTGACTCCTCCATCTCTCTCCCTCTCAAAAACAAGAACCCAAAAGAGATTTATTCAAGACCAAATAACAAGATATCAAGGAAGAATAATGAAATTAATTTGAATCATCATGCTAGAACTTGGAGATCGATTGGAATTTCTTGGAGATCATTGGAGCATGTGTGGATCACCAGTAGAGGGATTATACCCTTAGATCCTCACAAGCGTAATGAAGTCAATATGAAAGGGTCTTTTTAGAAGATCAATAATAACTATGAAGAAATAAACTTAATACAAGGTAATTACTTTCTTCCAATCTAAATAAATTAATTATAAACTTAATGTGTGTGATCCTTTATTTGGGTTTCGAGAAATTGAAATTAAGATAAATTTTAATTAACCTATCACCCATCGTACGCTTCTGTTATGCCCAAAACCTTCATACCTTTAGAACTGCAGGTTGAATCATCATTCTTAGCTAGTTTGTGGAGATATAGATCCCTTTTCTATCCCTATTGAGTTTATTTATGAGCATATATGTGTATTGGGTTTTCATTTCCCTATTTCTTATATTTTAAGAAAGTTGTTTATCATTTTATTGCTCCCTTTTGGGTTTTAGGGGAATCTTACAAGCTATGTATATACTCACATTTACATGGTCTCTTCTCACATGTGTTGGGTCTTGTGATGACAATATGAAGATCGATAGTGGAATCAGTGGAACATAGTGGTACTTGTTTTCATTGATCACATTCAGTGGTCAAACATGGAGATCATGAATCAAGATCTCTTCAGTTTTCCCTTTTTCTAGTTTTTGTCATGTTGGGACATAATTATTGGATCAAAAGAGTTTACAATGGATATAAGATAGGGGTGAATTTTAGTTTTAAAATTAAAACTAAAATAAAACATAATTCCTCTTAATCAAAAAATGATTGGACTCAGACTTTGTCCAATGATCAGAGTGTTACAATTAGATATAGATATTATCAAATTAAATTAGTTTTGTTTATCAATATAACATTTACACTAATAAAATAGTTTTTAAAAAAGATAATAATGAAAACTAAATTTATAATACACATGCACAGTGAAAAATAAATCATCCAAACAAGAAATAAAAATCTTATAATAGTAATATTGAATTATAGGCTTATAAAATAATTTACTCTTTAACCTTAAGAATTAATGTAGTGAGAAACCCTAGATAAAAGTATCCATAGTTTTATACCTACTTTAAGGTATGTCATTCCTTACCAGTAAATCCCTCAATCTAACAGATTGAAATATCTATGTCTTCCAAAACCCTGGAATCCCTTAATATGATGACCAATATTTGTCTTCCTATCCCTAAAATCCATCGATCTGATGGATCGAATTCACCTTTATCTTCCTATCCCTAGAATTCCTTGATTAGTACCATGATCGGACACATGATTACAAAAGAAAATAGTTCTTAATGAATTTCAATCTTTACAAGGTTTCCTTATAACTTCAACTCTCTAAATAATTACAAAGACTAGGAATAATGTGTTCATGTATAGAAATATTTAGATGAATTGAGTTTCAAATGAATCTTCTCATAACTCTTCAAATTAAATCCTATTTATATGTGATTATCCAATTTTCATATTTTAGAGTTAGTTGTAATGGACTCAGATAGCTTTCACTTTGACCACTCATAATTATCTAGATATTCAATTTGATAGCTAAGCATTTTATTATCTAATTTCATTTTGTTTAACACTATTACAATTAGATTTTTGTATTCATTTAGATAAAAATAAGTCTATAATTTTATTATAAACTTTGTATAGTCTGATGAAATTCTTTATAGATTTTCAATTGGATAAATTGAATAATGGTCATTATGATGGATTATTACCAATGTCAGTCTGATGGTCGTGACTTTTTTAGTCTTATATACAAGACATAAGTCTAACCACTGGTCAGAACAAAGTTCAGCCTAATTAATCATACAACCCTTTAGTCTGATGGATAATAAAATTTTATATTCATTATATATTATAACTCTTTCTATGTTCGGTATAAAATAATTTTTTCAACAAAAAAATACTAAAAAACTTAGGAAATATAAATGTAGTGAAATAATGTTTTAAGAAGGTGTTTGTGATTTTAAAAACTAGAGGAATAGAAAATTATAAAGTAATACTTTCAGCTCAACAATATCCCCCATTTGGAAATCAAAAAACACAAAAATTAAAACAAAAAACTAATAACTTTGAAAAACTTATATCCCTTTTTTATTTTAGTAACTTCAAAGATATACTTTACTTATTAACTCCCTTGAGTTTATTACTTCTTTATGATCTGATATAAGGAATTGAATATTTGGATTCTCCCCCTTAGTAAAATCTTTTATTTTAGATTTCTTCCCTATTTAAAACTATTCCCTTTAAACATATCTCTTAAAATATCTCCAAAACTTTCTCCTATTAAAAATATACCTTTATTAATTTTTCCCAATTTTAAAAAAATCTCCCCCTTTTGATTTAAAAAAAGAACAGTGAAATTATTTACCCTAAAATGTTATAAAGAGATAAATTATGAAACAATTTTGTGTGAGAAAATTAATTTTCCAAGATATAAAAGATATAACATACATCCAAAAGTATTTGAAGACATTAATAAATAAGTATTTGGATTAAAAGATCATTCACATTTAGAAATTCATTCCAAAAATTTCAAAATTACATTAATATTTAAAATAAAAAGTTCATTCTTCCTTCAACAACTTTTTCACAATCATTTTAATTTTCTTGAATTCATCATGATCTTTCTGAGCTTCTTGGAACGATTACTAAAGCTTCATGATCCAATCCTCCATCACTGTCTACTTTTGAACTTATGACTTTAGAATTTCAACTTCCACACAAGTATTATTATTCTCTTTCTTCAAAAGAAATAATTCATCTTCAAAAGTACTGAGCCTTTTTTTATCTAACTCCAAATGTGTAATTTTTATTTCAAAACTTTTACTTTCTCATTATGGTCATCAGTCACATCTCTAAACTCTTCCACAAACTTGAATCAATCCAAAACATTGGTAAATAAATTTTCAAAGGATTCATCCATTTCTAGATGAAGTTTATTATCTTCTACAAATTGATCATCATTATCCATGTGTTCACTATAAACTTGGTTATACCACTTTACTATCAAGTTTTAGGATCTTTTCTATGGATTGATCTTTTATTTGAAACTTTTAAAATCTTACTCAATGTGAACAACTAATTATTTCAAGACTTTAAAAGAATTTTATTTTTCATTAAGACTGTCCTAAATTATTTTACACCTTGAATCTATGTTTTTAAGGTATTCAATCGAATTACATAACCTTTTTAAGGTTTTGTAGATGTAATTAAATCCTTTTTAAGAAATAGTCGATTCTGAATCTGATGATTCTGATAAAACTTTAAGATAATTTTGTCAGGAATATATAGCATCTAGTTTTTCTTTATTTTCAACTTAGTTTTTACCAATATAATAAACATTATCATCTTCTAAAACTTTATTAAAATACACTTATTTATCTGATTCAACTTTTTCAAATAATTTAGTTTGTGATTGTTGATCTTCTTTCTCTTCCTTTAAAGATGACTTTCCTTTCTCTTTTATTGATGATTTTTCTTCTTCTTATCCTTCTAAGTCTGTATCCTTATTTGATTGAGTAGGTAAAATAGTTTATGAGGATGATAAATCTGATTTTTTCTTCTCCTTTGTCACTTCATCTATTTCTATTCTCTCTTCATCATCATCTTCTTCTTATTACTTCTCTTCTACTTCTTCCTCTTATTCTTCTTCTTCTTCTTCTTTCTCTTCTTCTTCCTATTCTTATTCATTAATTTCTTTTTCTAACTACATCACAATTATAAGAACACCATTACCTTTATCCTTATCATTGACTGATATAACTATTAGTGGAATAGTTGAGGTTTTAACAAATGTTGGACTAGAATCTGGAATAATATGATCGGTATGAGGAACTTTTTCATTCTAAATAGTTAGATTCACCAAAAATAATGGAGAAACTGATATAATCAGAATATCTAAATCTGTTTCTACACCCTTCAATAAACTCTTTACAAATATTTCCTCTATTGACCTCTTTTTTTGTTTATTCCACTTATAATTTCCTTTAACTCATTGACTATTCTAATTTTCAAGGCTAAGGCCCTATCCTTATCAAGCCCAAATTCTAGATCCCTAGGTTTCTTCTTGGCCTTATGGGATATAAGATTATCTAAATCATCATCTGGCATTTTATTTGGCTTATTTTGTTTCTTTGGAGGGGAATAAATGGACTTTATTATTCCTTTATCTACTTCATTTTCCTTAATAGGTCCTACTTCAGATGCGGTTCTTTCAACTTTTTCAAAAAACTTATTCAGTTTTGAATCAAAAAAATCCCATCATTGTAATTGTTTCATCACTAATTTGGGATATCTTTCCCCTCATGGGATAATTCTTATTCTCAATCTTGAGAATTTCCATGAAATTAAAAAGTAATTTATTTCTTAAATAAGGAAACATTAATATATTCGACTTCATTGATGATTTCTTAATTGATTCCACCATAATGAAAACAAACTTCACAAGGTTAATTTTCCACAAGTTCATCAAATAATCCAAAAAATATATATCTGAAACTTTTAGGGTACCCCTATCACCCTTTCTCGGTATGAGATAAACTTGCATCCATAATGTAAAGACTCGTGCATTCAGTGAGAGGTGAAAACCCTTCCTTAATCTCTCATAAGATGATAACAAAGATGTTTTATCCTTGTATTTCATGAAACTTTAAAGTTTATCAGATAATTTATGTTAAGGAAGATATGCTCCACCTTGATAAGAAACAACCACTAAATTTTCAACTTTTTCATATGAAATTTTTTACTTTTTAGGAAAAAAAAGTAAATTACACTTATTCCTTATCAACATTTGATAGAAAGTGAACAGAGGCATAAAATTATCTTACAATTTCTGGGTAATGTAAGTAAAAATCCTGATCTAGTTTCTCCATGAAAAATTTATCTCATCCTTGAAAACTAATGATATTTTTAAGAATATAATTGTACATTTTATACAAAGCTCACTCAATAAGTCTTTCTATAAAAACTTCCCTCTTCATGAAATCTTCCACAGTTGTCATCTTACTGAGACTTGTTCAATCGATTGGATGAATGCTAAAACTTTGGAGTGAGTAATAAAATAGGTCATGATATTTGGTGCAGAAATATATAAAATCTGATGTGTGACATGGGGTGTCCCACCTTTATATAGGTTTTATAAGAAATGGTTCATATTCTAGAAAATTTTCAATGGATCGTATTGAAACAATTTTTAATCTTGTGATCAAGATTTATTCGAATAAAGTTTTTAAATATAACTTTAAACTCTTAATGGTTTTTTTAAAAAACCTTTTTCCAGAGTAAGACTCATTTCAATAAAAAACTTTAAGTTTGAAAACTAAAAAAAGTATTAAATATTATAATAATATGTAAAAAAATTATAAACTAATGTAATAAATGAGTGAAAACTAAAATAATAGAAGAGTACCCTTTGGAGTAGAAAATTTTTCATAAGTATGAGTAACTTTTTCTTCTTGATTTTTTAATTGAAACTAATTATTATATTATTTATAAAAAAGGTACTTTCCAAAAAAAATTGTAACTTTGAAAAATTTTAAGTTCAGAAATTATTTTTATAACAAAATAATTTTCTGGAAAATTTTCAATAAAATTGAGTTCAGAAACTTTTATAATATATTTTGATTCTAAACCAAAATTTATAAAAAAAATTGAGTCCATAAAATGTTTTAGAAAACATAAATTTTGTAGAAAATAAAAAAATTTAGAAAACAAAAACATATGTACCCCCAATGAAAAGGTGTTAATTAATGTAAGGATATTGGTAAACAAGAAGTATATATGAATAATCACTTAATATTCATCATTCCTACCTTCTTTGTAATGTATTCAAATTATTAGAACTAAGGAGTTTTGTAAAAATATCAGCAATTTTTTCTTTCATTGTGATGAATTGTAAAATTATATCTCCTTTAAGTGTGTGATCCTGAAGGAAGTGGTGTCTTATATCTATGTTCTTATAATTTGATTTATGTTCTGGGTTTTTACTTTGGGTAATTGCACTTGTATTTTCACAAAAAAATTGATTTTTAGTAAAACTCATGTCATAGTATGAGATTGTGTTTTGTATTCACAAAACTTGAGCCCAACAAATCCTAGCTGCTGCATATTTTTATTTGGTAGTGGAAAGTGCTAATAAGTTTTGTTTATTACATGACCCATAAAATAAAGCTTCTCATAATAAATGACATGTTCTAAAATTACTTTTTTTATCCATTCTACATCCACCAAATTCAGCATGTGAAAAACTTTTTAGTTCAAAATAATTTCCCAAAGAATAAAATAAGCCTAGAACCATAGTTCCCTTAAGGTAATGAAAATTTAATTCAACAGCTTTAAGATGAGACACTTTTGTGTTGTCTTTATATCTATCACATAAGCATACTAAAAACATTTAATATGGGTGAATAACAAGTCTGTGATTTATTACAGGTTAATTCATGATTTATTACATAGATTACACTTAATAAAACTCAGAATATTGATAATTTTAGTGCCTTTGGTAATTAGGTACATTATATAAAAATATTAAATAGGAAAATATTATATTTATTGAAAACTTCCTTAATGTGCTAATACTTAAAACTACATGAGATAACCTAGGGACATTCATAAGGAATGGGTGAGATATAAAACCCAGTTAGGGAATAAACATGGCATAAAATGAAGAGGATAATACATGTTAGAAAATATTCATATCAATGGGGCATAAAAATAATAGTAATCATAAACATTAATAATTAGACATGATATAGCATGATAATCATAAAGGCAACATGGGAAATGTGGCAACAACTTAAAACACTACATCATAAACTTAGGTCAGGGATAATGGACAATTCATCATGATATAAAAAGTCCCATAAATGAATAATTTTCACTCTCTATCCCAACGTGATTTCTCATGAGACTAAACATTACCCAATTCATTGGAGTGATATATAATTCTGGGTGCACCCATCACTTTCATTTCATTCTCATGCTTAAGTTTTCCACATAGATCATACAACTTGAATTCATACATCATAATTTTTTATTACATGATAAAAAAGTTTGGAATACATAAATGTAACTCCAAATTAAAATATTTATAGGTTTATAAAGGTGAACACCCATGATAGTAAATGGGTATGGTAATCACTACACAATGGTTTGGTATGGAAAATCGCAGTGAAATTTCGATAGCATAACAATGTCACTTAAAAAATTATAAAATGGGATGGTGAGAGAGAAGGGGATATCTCATAATTTTTACATAAAATTTGAGGTAATAGGGACATGTAAATACATATACCAACAATAGTAATTGTAAAGAGAATTCATAAGATAATAAAGAAACTTGAATAAATAAGAGAAGGTAAGGATCCCTTACATGAGTTTGTGACTCCAAATGCTTGGGAGGAGCTTCATGAGAGCTTGGGGCACCTTTGGAGGACTCTATAGAGGGTAAGTTAGAGTATTAAAGTGATCCAAGGATCTTTAGTGAATTGAAATGGGATCCTGGGTGGGTTTATATAGGAAAAGAGTGGGAATTTCTTTATTATTTCTCAAACATAGGTTTTGGACTCTATATAATAAAATAATAAAAAACAAAAACATTCCCATGGTTTTTTTCCATGGTTTCTATCAAATGGGAGTGGTTTTAAATATTTTTTAATTCCAAGGGAATAAATTAATAAAAAAATTCCTTGAATATGTGGAGGTGAGTCGTACTCTTAAAGAAAAGATTTTAAAACCTTAAAATATAATAATGGTTTTGGAGGATTCATAATGGCTTTATAAAATTGATAAAATAAATTTAAAATCACATTATTTTAAAGTTAAAACATATATTTTTCCTAGTATACCTTTTATAATATTTATTACACCATTTTTGGGTCATTATGATGTCATAATACACAAAGTATATTTATACAGTATTTTATTTTTACCTAAAAATTTGAATATCTCAAAAAATTATGAAAAATTTACTATTGGGTAGTTTTGGAATTATGATTCCAAAAATAATATTAATTTTATCTAAATAATTTTTTAAATATGTGAATTTTTACTTTTAAAAGGAAACTGACATTTATTGAAAATGCTGGGTTTTTTAACAATAATAGTTTTTGAACCCTTATAAAAATAACATTTGACTTTATAAAAATTGTATGATCATTCATAATTAATAAAAAATATTTAATAATAATATTTTATTAAATTATTATTTATTATAAAAATTCATTAATTCATCAAAATAAATTCCTTAAATTAATTTGAATATCACCCAAAAATACTATTTGTGTTTTATGATATCGAAATAAAAATCATCTATAAAGTAACAATAATAGGATGAAAATATATTCATTATTCTATAAAAAATAATGTACATAATCATATTTCTAGTTACTTGATACATATCCCTTTATTACACTATCAACCACCTTAAGAGTAAGGTGTGGGATAGTGAGACTTTCATGGGGTGGTTTGGCGTACATGGTTTGGGTCATGATCTCAATGAGATTGAACTTATCATGAAAACTCTTTTACTCATGATTAAGTTATTGGATCTCATCTTAGTCTTGGTCAAGGTCAAATACCAGTGATTTTATCTCCCGAGAAAGATCTGATAAATGGGATTCATAGGATACGATCCTACTAGTTGAGTTCACCACCTCCTTTTTCTATGTCAACTGGGTTTGTTAAAACCTTATATTTATACTATCCATGTGATCACTATTACCTTTAAAAAATTTCACCCTAGAAATTTTCATTTAACAAACTAAAACATATGAGGGTAAATCTTTTTCATCACCTCCTATGGTTCCCATTTCACTTATTCAAACATGTGGTTTCTTCATAGCACTTTGACATGCTTCATTGTCTTATTTCATATAAATTTGTCTTTATGATCTAAAATTTTCACTGACTGCTCTTCATAGGAAAGATCATTATCCAATGGTACCACCTCTATATTGAGAAAATGTTAGGGGTCTATTATGTACTTCCTCAAGATGGATACATGGAATACATCATGTACTTGAGATAGGTTAGGTAGGAGTGCTAATCAATAGGCCACTACTCTGATGAAATCAAGGATCTCAAAGGGGTTGATGTATCTTGGACAAATCTTTCCCTTCTTCCCAAATCTCATCACTTTATTTCATAAAGATATGTAGAGTAATACCATGTCTCCAATATAAAACTCTAGGTCTCATAAACAATTGTCAGCATAGCCCTTCTGTTGACTCTGAGCAGCCTTGATGTGATGCTTAATGGTCTTAACCTTTTTCACCATCTCCTCGACCATTTTAGGACCTAATAGTTTTTGTTCCCCAACATCATCCCAGCATGCAGGTGTTATGCACCTCTTCCCATAAAGGGCTTCATAGGGAACCATTTTGATGCTATAGTGGAAACTGTTATTGTATAAAAACTCTACCAGAGGTAGATGATGATCTCATACTCCTTTGAAGTCCATAGAACATTCTTTCAACATGTCTTCTAGATTTTGAATAGTCCGCTTAGATTGGCCATTATTTTGAGGATGATAGGTCGTACTGAAGTTCATATCAGTGTTTAGAGCATGTTAGATACTTTTTTATAACTTGGAGGTAAATCTCATATCTCAATCTAATATAATTGATAGTGTTACTCCATGAACCCTCACCAATTTTTTGATGTATATCCACGAAATTTGATCCAATGAGAAATCATCTTAAATTGTAATGAATTGTCAAGTATTTGTAAGAAAATATACCATAACCCATATAGAATTTTTTACTTTATATGTATTTGGGATTATGGTGAAAAAATCCATAGTGATGTTTTCCCATTTCCATGTAGGTATGGGTAATGGTTGCATCGTCCCGTTATACTTTTTTCTTTCATCCTTCACTTGATGAAATACTAGAAAATTTGATGTATATTCAGAAATTAACTTATTCATATTGTACCACCAATAGTTCTATCAAATATCTTTAAACATATTTGTGTTACCTAGGTTGATTGTAATGACCTGAACTTTTGAATAATATTTTTTTCCCAATTTTGTGTGTTATTTTATTTTGTACTCAACAAAACTATATCCTTTAATTAATGAAGTTAGTATAATTAAAATGATACCGGTGGGTTTTGACTGTTATATGATTGTTGTTCAATATGATCATTTGAAACTATACTCTTAACATTATGATTATTATTTATAAATACAAATGATCATGGTTACTTAATATAGAAAAAAGAGTCAATGGCCAAATCCAGTAGATTCGGGCCATACAAAGCCCATCTGTCGGAGCTTGGGAAGGAGGTTGTGCCACTAGGCTTTGATCTATATCAAGCCCAAGATGAGCTTCAACATGTGAAGCTTGAATAGAATTTCCTAAGGGATAAGTTCATGCTAATTGAAATCACCACTCGGGCAATGCTTTCTGAGATGCCCCAATATTCTATCACCATAGCACACCTTACACTTAGGTCCTATGCAGGTGTTATAAGGGGCTATGTAACAAGACCTTAGTTACTTTTTGTAATCCTTTTGTATAAATAAAACTATTATTTATTATTATGGAAAAATTTGTGAATTTCAAATTTCTGAATAAATATAGGATGGATTTATAGAAGTTCCATATTACTGATGAATTTTGGAAAAAAGTTATTTTAAAATATTTTTATACACTTTAAATAATTAATAATGTGAAATGATTTTCAAAAAATGGTCTTCTATAGTCATGATCAGTAAGAAATTTAGAGTATAATAGGATCAACTTGTTTTTTAGTGAATAGTAAAGTATAAATAGTAATATTACCCTTATGAATAGTAATGTGACCAATGGAATAGTAACCTCACTTAAGAAAGTATAAATATAATTTAGGCATCTTGAATGGTGAAGTGATATAATATCATAAGTAAATAACTATTTTAGAAATTGTTAGTTAAGTATTGGTATTTTTTTAGGTAAATAGTGTTTTTACTTAAAAATTAAATATCTAATAACTAAAAAATTATTTTCATAAAATGAAGTCCATTTTTGAATTGAGAGCATCGATAATAGGTTAGGATGAATTTATGATATTTTTATAAAATGTTTTTTTTGTGAATAGTAAAAATACAGTTTTGAGTTTCAGTGTGATTAATGAAATCATTACTGATGTAATAATTCTGGTCGACTTATGAACAGTAATATATGTTATGAGGTGTCCCATGTGGACAATACCATGGGAAAATACCATGTTCAAGCCCGTGGTTTTGCAAATACCACTGATGAGTTGTCCCTTGGAAATTAATTAAATATTCTCTCACTTTTGCTATAAATACATTCCTTCATTAATTTCATTCAAAAATCTTCCTAAATAAAGATCTGGTCTTTTTACCTCCCAAATAGTCCTCCCAAGGTTCCCTCAAGCCCCCTAAGGTACCAACCTTCGATCATTCAAAGTTACTCTTCAAGGTAAGGTAACCTTTCACCTTCCTCTTTTCAGTCATGACTTCCTTTATCTTATATCTTCTAGTTTCCATATTATTATGTTGGGGTATGTTCTTATATGTCCTTATTTATGTCCATTTTATGTCCAAATGATGATATACCCTTTACACTCTCATCAACTTATTTTTCTGAATTTTAAGCGATGCCATTAGGCTGTCGAATTTTTTGTAAAATAAATCGCATCTTCTCTTTTCTTTCAAGTTTCCTTTTCATGTGGAATATCATTAAAATATCCATACCATGATCTTATTTATTTTTATTATTTACCCATACTATATTATGATTTACTTATGATTGGGTGACCCTTGTCCCCTCTCTTTTCAAAATTTTCTAAAACCATGTTGTATAGCTGTTATGCTGCAGAATTTTCGTCTCAAAATCTCTCTCTTTTTCTCAAGAAATTATCTTATTTTATTTATGTGAATACAAAAACATATTTAATTTCTAGGTGTATTAATAAAGACATAAAATTGATATATTTTATTTTGGATTTTACATACATATAACCCTCACTCCCTTTCCATTGGCTATAAATGACATAATGATCTTATTTTTAAGCACTTTTTAAACGTCACGGTTTTGACATGAAACCCATTTATTTTATTCTCTTTGGGTTATTTATGAAATGTTTGATTATGATATATATGGATCACATAAAAATAAATACATATTAAGTGTTTTCCCTGATGACGCTCTGATGCATTGGGTAAAGAATTTAATCTCTATAGATGACAAGTTTCACGATACCTTGGTGAGTAACCTTGGAAATTTTTATGACACCTTGGGGATGGACCTTGGTGATATGTTCATGAATGTCTAAATTAAATGTTTTAGCCACATTTTCAAGTTATTATTCATGTTATTATTTCTATTATATGCCTCTTTATCATTCATTTAGGATATCCCTCGTGTTCTTATTGATATCTCTCAAGATCACATGTAAACTGTTTCACTTGTTTTTTTACTGGGCCTTCTGCTCACCCTTTTCTTTGATGTATGTCTCCAGGTTATGAGATTCGGTAATTTTACTTATGATGAACTTATTATTAAGCCTTAAAAGTGGATTAGAATAATGTTTTATGTTGTTTTCATGTATATTGTTCCTGATTTCCAAGACACTAGACTTTAAATATCCTCTGTTTGTGAAATGTAATGAAAAGTTATGTAATAAAAATGTGGGATGCCATAGTTGGTATCAAAGGATAGTTTATTTATTTATTGAAATTAGTATATGATAATTTTAGTAAGAACCCTATAGAAAAGTTTAAATATAGGAAAAATTCCTCATATTTTGGTGAAATATTAAGTAAGTGGTTTCCGAACAAATAAATCTATATCTGGATATGAACAAGTGTATATGTATCTGGCTCAGATGTACCTAGGAGTGAAAAATATGGCAAGGAGTTTTGGGCTTGACCTAGGGTATCCCAATACACAACAAAGGCCCTTGCTTCACTCTTTTTTTGACACTCTTGGGGGATATGTATGGTTAATCATAAGCTTTTTATGAAGGATTGTGAAGTATTTATAAAGAAATGTAATTGTTTAAGCATGAAGTTTTAAGAAATCAAATCCTTCATAGTTAAAAGATTCATAAATGAAATAATCTTCTCACTAAGGTTTTGTTATTTCATAAAATGGTGGGGAATAGAAGGAACCATGCAAATGGTGACCGCAATGGACCATGTACTAACGACCCTCTGAGGGAAGCTCAAATAGAAACTTTCATGAGAATGATGAACCAACTGACTCAAGTTATGAGAAATAACTTCAATCAAGATGAGAGACTAATCTCACCGTGAAGAAAAAAAACATTATGTTGTGTCCTTTATGCATCAAAGACCACCAGCCTTTAGTGGATCTACTGACCCATTGATTGCTGAATAGTGGATCAGCATTATCAAGAAGATATTTTCTATGCTCTTCTATTTGGAATAAGAGAAGGTCACCTTGGTTGTTTACTGTTTAGAATGAGAAGCTGATCAGTGGTGGTAACTGATTAAAAACACGAGTCCAATAGTAGAGGTTGAAGATATGTAGTGGTAAGAGTTCAGAGGTATTTTCTTCAGTAAGTATTTTCCTCGTTCCATGAGAACAAGAATGAAGAAGGCGTTTCTTGAGCTGAAGTAGAAGGAGAATGAATCTATGGGAAGCTATGAGATGAACTTTACAAGGCTTTCACATTACACCTCTATAATTATCATGGATCAAAATGGTAATTTTGATAGATTCTTTGGTGGACTGAGACCTCATCTGCGGAAGAATCTAGCAAACCAAGACTATGATAGCTATAAAAAGATCGTGTGAAGTGCAATGAAAGTTGAACTGGAGTTTGTTGAGACACAATGGTCTCATAAATACAATGATAAGAAAAGATCTATGGAGACAATATTAGGGAGGAACATTGATCATGAAGGAGGAGGTAAGAAATTTTAGTGTCCCACATGTAATAAGTGTGGGAAGAAGAATTCAGGGAACTGCCTGCTTGGGAGCAGGAAGTGCTACATGTGTGGAAAAGATGACCATATTGCATGGAATTGTCATAGTGAGGTGAAGCCTCAACTTCCAAACACTAAAGACAAAGAGAATATGGTGTAGGTCCTACCTTATTTCCAATTCTATAATTGTGGAAAACTTTGGAACATTTTTAATCATTGTCCAAATCTGAGGGTAGTGGAGGGGAATCACCATTAGCCTCAAAAATGGAAAAGGGAACAAGGTCATAATTTTGTAATCACTATGACTCAAGTTGAAGCACCCAATGATGTGGTGGAAGGTACTCTTGTTGTTATCTCAAGGGTAGAAAGTACTTTTTTTTATTCTGGTTCTACGCATTCCTTTATTTCCTCTAAGTTTTCAAAGAATTTAGAATCAACCCCCAATTTGCTAAAAGTAGAGTTATCAGTCAAGACTCCTAGTGGGATTATCCAAGAATCATTAGTGTTTAGAAACTCAAGTTTTACTTTATTTATAATAATCTTAATGCAAATATATTAGTCATTCCCATCCTATAATTCGACATTATACTAGGGATAGACTAGCTCTCAATGTATAATTCTAAGATCAAATGCAGAATCAAGGAAATCTAAGTAGTCTTGAATGGAAAACCAATAGTTATCCTCCAAGTAGAGATATCTTAACCTGATATTTGTCTATAATAACCTCCTATATCCTTATTTATAGAGTTGATCAGTGAATAAAAAGAATTAAATGAGATTATAAGGATAGAAAATGTCCCCATCATCCAAGAATACATTGACGTGTTTCCTGAGGAGTTACCCAGACCTCCCCCAGAAAGAGAGGTAGAGTTCTCCATTAAACTGATACCTGGATCTCATCTAATATCAAAGACCCAATATAGGATGGAAAATTTGGAGTTATAGGAATTAAAGAAACAACTCCAAGATCTTTTGGAGAAGGGGTTTATCCGATCGAGTGTGTCTCCTTGGGGAGTACATGTTCTCTTTGTGAAGAAGAAGGATGAATCAATGCAGCTATGAATTGATTATATATAACTGAATGGGGTCATAATGAAGAAAAAATACCCTCTTCCAAGAATTGATGACTTATTTGACCAACTTCGTGGGGCTCAATTCTTCTCTAATATTGATCTTTGATCTGGTTATCGTCCATTGAGGGTGAAGAAGAGAATATTCCAAAAACTTCCTTTTAATCAAGATATGGGCATTATGAGTTTTTTGTTATTTCCTTTGTACTAACTAATTCACCTTCTATTTTTAGGTATTTTATGAATATAGTCTTTAAGGACTACCTTGATAAATTTTTGGTAGTTTTTATTGATGATATTCTAATATATTTTAAAAGTCGCGAGGAGCATGAGGATCATCTAAGGGTTATTTTTAAAACTCTACAGAAGGAGAGGCGTTTTGGAAAGTTTAGAAAATTTGAATTTTGGTTACAACAAGTTTATTTCTTGGGGCACATTGTAACCAATAAAGGAATCGTAGTTGAACCTGCAAAGATAATGGTTGTAGAGGAGTGGCCTCAGCCTATAAAAATAACTGAGATTCGTAGTTTCCTTGGATTAACAGGATATTATAGGAGGTTTTTGAAAAACTTTTCATGAATTTCTAATCCATTAACCAAGTTAACTTGAAAAAGAGTCAAGTTCATCTGGACAAAGGAGTGTGAAGAAATTTCCCAAGATCTGAAGAAGAGATTGGTTACCATACCCATGCTAACACTGCCCTCAAGTGGAGAAGGATTCATTATTTTTAGTGATACATTTATGAATGTTCTTGGGTGCATCCTCATGAAAAATGAAAAGTTCATTTATTATGCATCTAGACAGTTGAAGACTCGTGATCAGAACTATCCTACGCATGATCTGGAGCTAGTTGTGGTCGTTTTTTCTCTGAAGATATGGAGTCACTATTTTTATGGGGAGAAATGTGATATATACATAGACCATCAAAGCTTGAAGTATATTTCCAAACAAAATGAATTGAACATGAGACAAAGGATATGTTTGGAACTTCTTAAAGACTATGATTGTTCAATTCATTATCATCCCGGAAGATCAAACAATGTCACTGATTCATTTATCTAGAAAGACCCAGTTGATCTTTCCATGATGAGGATTCAAAGAGATCCTTTGTTCAATGAACTAGTAAATGTGGACATGGGAATTATAAGGGAAGGGAAATCATCAACCCTAACCCAAATGATTTCTCAACCATAATTACTAGAGAAGATAAAGAAATCTCAAAAAGATGATCCTTTGTTACAGAAGAAGTTTGAGGCTATGAAGGATGGAAAGTTTCCTGAGTTCAATATTGATCAATAAGGTGTGCTGAAATTTTTTACAAGACTATGTGTTCCATATATTCTGGAAATAAAGAGGGATTTGATGGATGAATCTCATATCTCTACTTTCTTTATACATCCTGGAAGCAATAAAATGTATAGGGACCTTAGTGATCATTATTGTTGGGATAATATGAAAATAGAGATTGATTACTACAATTCAAGGTGCATGGTATGTTAGTAAGTGAAGGAAGAGTGAAAACTTCATAAAGGGGTATTGCAACCACTACCTATACCAGCATGGAAGTGGGAAAATATCACTATGGACTTCATCACTAGTCTCCTGAGAACTTCCAAAGGAAACAATGTGATATGGGTTATTATGGATCGTCTCACAAAGACTACCTATTTTATCTCTATTCAGGAAGATTTATATCTTGATCAAATTTCCATGATTTACATGAAGGAAGTGGTAAGGATACATAGAGTTCTACTTTCTATCATATTTGATCATGATACAAGGTTCACATCAAAATTTTGGAGAAGTATTCAACATGCTCTGAGTACTGAATTGAATTTCAATATAGCCTATCACCCCCAAACTGATATCAAATCTAAAAGGACTATTCAAACACTCGATTACATGCTGAAAACATGCTCAATGAAATTTAACGGTGGATGGGATCAACGTCTCCCTTTAGTTGAGTTCTCTTACAACAACGGTTTTCACTCGAGCATTCCAATGGCACCCTATGAAGCTCTCTATGGGAAGTGATGTAGAACTCCTACTTGTTGGGATGAAGCTGGTGAGAGAAAGCTTCTTGGGCCTGATCTTGGGCAACAAATAACAGAAAAATTCCATGCCATCCAGCAATACATTAAGGCTTCTCAGAGTCGGAAAAAGAGCTATGCTGACAACCGTCGAAGGGAATTAGAGTTTGATGTTGGTGAAAAAGTCTTTCTTTTAATTTCACCTTGGAATAGAGTCGTGAGGTTTGGAAAGAAAGGGAAGCTTTGCCCTAGGTACATTGGCCCCTATGAAATCCTTGATCATGTAAGAACAGTGGCCTACCAACTTGAACTTCCTCCAAATCTAGAACAATTTCATGATGCCTTCCATGTATCCCTCTTGAGGAAGTACATACCTGACCCTTCACATGTACTAAATCCAGAGTTGGTACAATTGGAACATGACATCTCTTATGAGGAGAATCTGATGGAGATCTTGGATCATAGAGACAAGGTTCTACCCAACAAAACTAACCACCTTGTTAAGGTGTTATAGAGGAACCACAAATATGAAGAAGTTGCATGGTAACCAGAGGACTCTATAAGGCAGAAGTACCCACACCTTTTCTCTTCTAAGGGTACGAGTTGAAAATTCTGGGGAAAAACTTATTAAGGGGGGAGAATTTAATGACCCAAACTTTTGAATAATATTTGTTTCTTAATTTTTTGTGTTATTTTATTTTGTACTCAACAAAACTATATCCTTTAATTAATGAAGTGATTATAAGTAAAATGATACCGATGGGTTTCAACTGTTATATGATTGTTGGTCAATATGACTATTGGAAATTATACTCTTAATGTTATGATTATTGTTTATAAATACAAATGATCATGGTTACTTAATATAGAAATAATATTCAATGGCCTCATCCAGTAGACTTGGGTCATACAAAGCCCATCTATCAGAGCTTGGGAAGAAGGTTGTGTCACTAGGCTTTGCTTTGGACCAAGCCCGAGCTAAGCTTCAACATGTGAATCTTGAACAGAATTTCCTAAGGGACAAGTTCAAGATGATATAAATAACCACTCAGGTAAAATTGTCTGAGCCACCCCAAAATTCTATCCCCATAGCACACCTTACACTTAGGTCCTATACAGGTGTTATAAGGGGCTATGTAACGAGGCCTTAGTTACCATGTGTAATCCTTTTATATAAATAAAATTATTATTTCCTATTATAGTAAAATTTGTGAATTTAAAATGTCCAAATAAATATAGGATGAATTTAAAGAAGTTCCATATTATTAATGAATTTTGGGGAAAAGGGTATTTTAAAATATTTTTGTATACTTTAAAAAATTAATAATGTTAAATGATTTTCAAAAAATGGTCTTCTATAGTTATGATCAGCAATAAATTTAGAGTCTAATAAGATCAACTTATTTTTTTAGTGAATAGTAAAGCATGAATAGTAATATTACTCTTATGAATAGTAATGTGACCAATGTAATAGTAACCTCACTTAATAAAGTATAAATATAATTTAGGCATCTTTAATGCTGAAGTGAAATAATAGCATAAGTAAATAACTGTTTTGGAAATTATTAGTTAAGTATTAGTATTTTTTGGGTAAACAGTGTTTTTAATTAAAAAATATATATCTCATAATTAGAAAACTATTTTCATAAAATTGAGTTTGTTTTTGAATTCAAAGCATTGATATTAGGTTATGATGAATTTATGAGATTTTTATAAAATGTTTTGTTTTTTGGTGAATAGTAAAAATACAATTTTGAGTTTCGGTGTGATTAATGACATCATTAATGATGTAATAATGATGTAATAATTCTGGTATACATTTTAATATTAATATATGTTAGTAGGTGTCCCAAGTGGCCAATACTATGGTAAAATACCATGTGCAAGCCCATGGTTTTGCAAATACCACTAATGAGATGTCCCTTGGAAATTAATTAAATATTCCCTCACTTTTGCTATAAATACCAACCCATTACTTCATTAATTTCATTCCAAAATCCTCCTCAACAAAGCTCTAGTCTTTTTACCTCCCAAGGAATCCTCCCAAGGTGCCCTCAAGCCCCCCAAGGTCCCAAACTTTGAGATTTCAAAGTTACTCTTCAAGATAAGGGAACCTTTCACCCTCCTCTTTTTAGTCATGACTTCTTTTATGTTATGTCTTCTAGTTTCCATATTATTATGTTGGGGTATGTTATTAAATGTCCTTATTTCTTTCCATTTTATGTCCAAATGATGAGATACCCTTTACAATCTCATCAACTTATTTTTCTGAATTTTAAGCAACGCCGTTAGGTTCCTGAAATTTTTGCAAAAGAAATCGCATCTTCTATTTTCTTTCAAGTTTCCTTTTCATGTGGTATGTCATTCAAATATTCATACCATGGTCTTATTTATTTTTATTATTTACCCATATTGTATTATGAGTTATTTATTAGAGGGTGACCCTTTTCCCATCTCTTTTCAATATTTTCTAAAACTGCATTGTATAGCTGTTATGCTGTAGAATTTTCATCTCAAAATCTCTCTCTTTTTCTCAAGAAATTATTTTATTTTATTTATGTGAATACCCAAACCTATTTCATTTATAAGGGTATTCATAAAGACATAAAATTGATATATTTTATTCTTTATTTTACATACACATAATCCTCACTCCCTTTCCATGTGTTATAAATGACATAATGATATTATTTTTAAGCACTTTTTAAACGTCATGGTTTTGAAATGAAACCCATTTATTTTATTCTCTTTGGGTTATTTATGAAATGTTTGATTATGATATATGCATATCACATGAAAATAAAGTCATATTAAGGGTGTTCCCTGATAGCACTCCAATTCATTGGGTAAATAATTTAATCTCTAGAGATGAAAGTTTTACGATGCCTTGGTGAATAACCTTAGTAATTTTTATGACACATTGGGGATGGAACTTGGTGATATGTTCATGAATGTATAAATTAAATGTTTTATCCACATTTTCAAGTTATTAATTCATGTTATTATTTCTATGATATGCCTATTTTTCATTCATTTATGATATCCCTCATGTTCTTATTGATATCGCTCAAGATCACATGTAAATTGTTTCACTTGTTTCCCTTACCGGGCCTTCTTCTCACCCTTTACTTTGATGTATGCCTTCAGGTTATGAGATGCAGAAATTGTTCTTAGGATAAACTTGTGATGAATCCTTACAAGTGTATTAGAATAATTTTTTATATTGTTTTCATTTATATTGTTCCTCAGTTCCAAGACACTAGACTTTAAAGATCCTCTATTTTTAAAATGTAATGAAAAGTTATGTAATAAAAAGGAGGGATGACATATTGATAGATAAGGTTGAGCTATGTGAATCATCCAATAACTCATTCTTTAACTCAGTATTTTATGGTACACATAGTCTTGATCCAAATCTCACAAATCCTTATTTATTAACATTGAACTCTAAGGATTTAACTTTTCTTATAGTTTATACTTTCTTCTGAATTCCCACATCATTTATATGATCATACTTTATCTTCTCAAGAAGAGATAGTTGAGAAATCATTTTTGGAGGGATTGATTATGTTCCTTCCTTTATTATTCTCATTTTTATCCTATTTAACTCTAAGTAGATCGGATCCCTTTCAATTCTCATCAATGATAGTATTGTTGGATCCTTTTTACTTAGAGAATATTACACTTTATTTTCTTTACCAGGATGGTAGTGAATTAAGAATTCATAGTCCTTGATCAACTCTAACCATCCTCTTTGGGACATATTCTTCTCTTTCTATGTGAATATATACTTGAGGATTTTGTGATTTTTATATATTTCACACTTTTCCCCAAATAGATCATTCCACCATATTTTTTAAGATAATATAACTATATCCAACTCCATATCATGAATTGGGTAGTTTTGTTCATGAAATTTAAACTGACTTTAAACATAGGCTATCAGTTTTCCATTTTTCATTAACACACAACCTAATCCCTTCTTCAAAGTATCATTTAATACTATGAAAATTTATCCACTTGTGGGTAGTGTAAGCATAAGGGTAGTAATAATACTCCTTTTCAACTACTTAAATCTCTCTTTACATTCATCATTATATGAAAACTTTACTCCCTTCAGAGTTAGCTTGGTTATAGGGTTTCAAAATTGAGAGAAATTTCTCACTAATTGATGATAATACCCAGCTAATATAAGGAAACTATGGATATTTTTCATAGATATTGTCCTTGATCATCCTTCAATTGATTCTATCTTTTAAGGGTCTATATATATCCCATTGTTTATGATGATATGTCCCAATAATGATACTTCATTCAACCAAAACTCACATTTTTTTTACTTTTCATAAATATTCTCCTTTTGAAATTTCTTTAGCACAATGATCAGATACTCCCCATGTCCCTCCTTGGTTTTGGAGTATATTAGAATATCATATATAAATACTAACACAAATTTTTCAAGGTAATATTCAAAGACTATATTCATTAATTCCATGAATATTGATGGAGCAGTAGTAAGTTTGAATGTAATTACTATGAACTCATAGTGCATGTACCTTGTATGAAAAGTAGTCTTGGGGATATCCTACATCTTCACTCTAACTTGGTAATATCCTAACTGCAGATCCACCTTGAAGAAGTATTTCTCTCCACATATCTGATCAAACAAGTCAACAATACATGGAAGAGGATACTTGTTATTTTACATGATCTTTTTGAGCTCATGATAATTGATGCAAAGGCACATTGTCCCATCCTTATTCCTAATGAAGAGGATTGGTGCACCCCATGGTGAATCACATGGGAATATGAAACCTTTATCTAGATTCTCTTATAGTTGTTTCTTAAGCTCATAAACTTCCAAAATATCCATTATATACATAGTCTTGGATAAGGGTAATGCCCAAAGTATATGCTCAATTTAAAATTCAACCTCTCAGCTAGAAGTAAGACAAGGTAATTCATCAGAAAAACATCAGTGTATTATCTCACAATAGGCATGTCTTCAAGGATGATTATTTCACTAAAATTAATCATTTGAGCTAGATATACTTTATCATAGGGTAATAATATCCATGATTATGATTCTAGTACTAAATAAGATTCATCCTCTTCCTTTAACTTATATATAATCAGAGGTTTATTTTTTGATATGAAGAGTGATTTCCTTCTCACCGAAATTTATGTGGGATTTATACAGGGAAATCCAATACAAACCTAGAATTGCATAAAATCACACCAAATGTATTATCACATGGTTTTCTGTGAAGTTCATCCCACAAATTTTGATAGGGGAGTAGTTATATACCAAGTATTTAATAATTTCTCCATTTTCCATTTTTACCAACAACTCTACTTACATGCTTTGTGGTGGTGTTTGAATAGTTATACTAAACTTTCATGATATGAATGAATGTGTAGAACCATTATCAAAAAGTTTGTTTGTTATTATAGAATTAATAACTAGTATACCTATCACCACTTCATTTTTAGGATCCACTTTGGTGGTTGTGATGGAAAAAGATCTCTCTTTCTACCTTGGAGGTTATTGGTTTTCTCCAAAAACCCTTGGATTAGTGAATTGATTTAAAAAATGCCATGGTTCTTTATAGTTGTAGTAATGAACAATTCAGTGAGGGTTGACTAGAGAATTTCTTTCCTCCATCACATTTTTGGGTTTCTTCTATTGGAAATCACTAGCAAGTTTCTTTTCCATTATGCACCAAAAGTATTTCCTCACCCCCTTAAGAAATTTTTTTGGTGCTTCTTTCTACACCTTTGATAAGTGGAATGTTGAAATTTCTTAGCACTGTTATATTTCTCCATCAGACCACCATAATTAAACTCCACTTTATACTTCTTATCCCCATGATACCATTGAGATTTTTTTATCTACATTTCAAATTTTAGTGCACATCGGACAATTTACTCATATCTATCAAAGTCTCGAATCACTAGGGATTTTCGTAGACTATGTTTTATCCCACAAAATAAGTGGTCAACCTTGTAGGGGTAATGAAAAAGATGAAGGTGTATCATGAAAGTATTTTATATTTTTCCTCTTACACCTTGAGTGGTTCATCATCTTTTTTCTTGATGGAAATGAAATCCATTTACATTTTAATACAGAGAGTGCGAGGAAAATATTTATCAAAAAACATTTTCTAGAATTACTTCCACCCCATCGCTTTGATACCTTCCTTAGGATATGTATTATTGATCAATGACCACTAATTATTAGATTCTCCCTCCATATAATAGGCATATAGTAGAACCTTCTCCTGTTCAAAACATTGAATTATGGAGAAGATCCTCTTAATGGAGTTGATCCATTGTTTTGTGATTAAGGGATCATATGATCCATTGAAAGTCAGAGTCCTTTGTCACATAAAGGAATCAATCATAATTTTTTCTCTATTAGGGGGATTTGGGAACTCATCTTGATCCAATTTTATATTCATAACCTCAGTTATCTAAGATTTTATCATCAAAAATTTTGTAATTCTTGCTCCCATCAGGTTGGGCATCTCATTGGGGTAGTCATCACATTGTTCGTCGCATTGATTTTTTACCCGATTCCTTCTATTTCTAGACATTGGATAAAATAAAGGGAAAATTAGGGATTATTGTTTTTAAACTATTAAACACATAAATAAATAACTTATAAATTATATGTATTTCCTTAACTTATGAATTTCTAGGCTTCAATCTATGTTATCTATGATCTATTTCCTAACACATATTATTATGGGTATTTTCTATTCTCTTAATAATGGTTTGTAATGAGATTATAAATTTACCAAATCATATCCTTTAGGATTTTCAAATTAGGTGTGAAATAAGGCATGTTGTTGTGTACTAGGTTATACCGATTTAGGCACGATGCACCTTGTTGGAGTTGTTACCCCTAGCTATATTTGTTCCAGAACCATATTCACTTGTCGTATCTAAATCGGGATGTGTTTTCTTGATAAAAACGTACTTTATACATACCAAAATTAAGGTATTTTTTCTTATAATTATTCTTATTCCTAAGGCTTTTTCAAGAGTTTTCTAATCCTAATCCCAAAAATAACAAAACTCTTCCATTGATACCAACTATAACAACCCTAGTATTTATTACACATTAATTCATGATTTATGACATAAGATTACACTTAATTCAACCCATAAGATCAATAATTTTAGTGTATTTAGTAATTAGGTACATTACATAACAATTTAAAATAGGAAAACATCATCTTTATTGAAAACTTTCTTAGCATGCTTTCCCTTAAAACTACATAGGATAACCTGGGGATATAAATAAGAAATGGGTGAGCTATAAATCCCAATAAGGGAATAAAAATCAGATAACATGAATAGAATAATACATGTTAGAGAATAGTAATATCAATGTGGAGTGAAAAGAGTAGGATTCATAAACATGAACAATGATACATGATATAGCATGATAATCATAAAGGAAGCATGGGAAATGTGGCAAGAACTTAAAACAATGCATCATAAACATAGGTCAAGGATAACAGCCAAGACATCATGATAGAGAAAGACCCATAAAGGAATCAGGTTCACTCTTTATCCCAACATGACATATCATGAGACTAAACATTACCCAATACATCTGATATCTATATAATTTCAGGCACACACATCACATTCATTTCATTCTCATGCTTAAGTGTGCCACATAAATCATACAACATGGATTCAGTCATCATCATATTTTATTCCATGATAAATGAGTGTGTAATAAAAGAGTGTAATTTATAATTCAAATAGTTGTAAATTTATAAAGGTGAAAACCCTTGATAGTAAATGGGTATGGTATTCATTACACAAATGTTTTGGTATGGAAAATCACAGTGAAATTTCGGCAGCATAACGACGTCACTTAAAAATTCATAAATATGGGTTGATGAGAGAGAAAGGGGTATATAATGATTTTGAAATAAAATGGGAAGTAATAGGTACATGGAAATACATATCATAACATCATAAATTTTAAATATAAGGCATAAGATAATAAATAAATTTGAATAAAGAAGAGAAGGCAAGGATCCCTTACTTGAGTGTGTGACTCCAAATGCTTGGTATGAGCTTCTTGAGAGTATGGGGGCACCTTGGGAAGACTCTAGAGACGGTATTATAGATTAATTAAGTGCTATGAGGATCTTTAGTGAATAAAAATGGGATATTGGGTGGGTTTCTATAGGAAAATAGTGGGTATTTGTTTATTATTTCTCAAACTTAGATTTTGGACTCTATATAATAAAATAACCAAAAACACAACCCTTCCCATGGTTTTTTCCCATTGTTTTTACCAAATAGGAGTGGTTTTAATTATTTTATAAGTTCAAGGTCGTAAAATAATAAAATAATTACCTTGATTATGTGGAGGTGAGTCATAATCTTAAATAAATGATTTTAAAACCTAAAAATATATTAATGGTTTTGGAGGATTCATAATTTCTTTATAAAATTAATCAAATAAACATAAAATAAAAAATTTTAATGGAAAAAATATATTTGGTCGTGGATACATTTTATAGTATTTATTAAATCATTTTTGGGTCATTATGATGTCATAATACACAAAGTATATTTATATGATATTTAATTTTTACCCAAAAATTCAACTGCCTCAAAAAATTATGAAAAATTACCCATTGGATAATTTCAAAATTATTATTCCAAAAATAATATTAATTTTATCTAAATAATTTTCTAAATATTTGAATTTTTACTTTTAAAATAAAACTAATATTTATTTAAAATGTTGGGTTTTAATACAATAACAGTTTTTCAACTCTTATAAAAGTTATATTTGACTTTGTAAAAATTGTATGATAATTTATATTTAATAAAAATTATATAATAATAATATTTTATTAAATTACTATTTATTTCAAAATTTCATTAATTCTTCAAAATAAATTTCTTAATTTAATTTGAATATTACCCAAAAATACTATTTGTGTTTTATTATATTGAAATAAAAAACATTTATAAAGTAATAATAATATGATGAAAATATATTAATTATTCTATAAAAAATAATGTACATAATCATATTTATAGGGACTTGATACATATCCCTTTAATAAACTAGAAAACTCCCTAAGAGTAAGGTGCGTGATGATGAGACTTTCATGGGGCGGTTCGGTGTATATGGTTTGGACTGTGATCTCACTGAGCTTTAAATTATCTCGTAAATGGTTTTTCTCATGCTTAAGTTGTTAGATATTAGCTTGGCATTTGTCAAGGGAAAATCTCAGTGATGTTATCTCCCTCAGAATCTCTAATAGATGGGATTTATAGTGTATGATTCTACTGGTTGAGGCTATCACTTCCTTTTTTTGTATCAATTGGATTTGTTAAAACCCTATATTTATACTAACCATGTTATCACTATTAAATGGCTATATTATCAACAGTAATGATATTTAATGGTCTTTTAAATTTGATATAATATAATAAAATCAATGTATTTTCTAAAACCATATTACATAAAAAGACATTTAATTAAAATAAAAAGTGAAATTTTGTTTATAATATTTCAGGTCATTATAAGATAAATAGTTGTTGAGTAAAGTAAACTTCTAATAATACCACTAAAATTATTTTGATAAACCTAATTCTCAGCTTCATCAAGATATAAATTATTTGAGGTTCTGATAGGAGTATTAATACTTCTAGTGTTTTCATATCAAAAATTATTAATAAGTAATTTTATATGCTTATGTTGAGATATAAATTTTTGTTCTCATTTTTTGTGAAATTTGAAAACCTAGAAAATATTTTAACTCTCCCATCATACTCATTTTAAACTTAGACTTCATAAGATCTGCAAAGGAATCTATTAACTATTTTAGAGTTTAACCAAATAATATTTCATCAACATATATTTATAGAATCGTAATATATTTATAAAATTATTTTATAAAAATATTTGGATCTTAATATAATTGACTTAGCCTTTTACACATATTATTACATGATTTTAAGCATAATTAACCATCAAATACAAATCGAGGATCATAAAGTCTAGTGTATTTGGAATATTAGGTACATAAAACTGAAAACATGGAAATAGAATAAAACATATTTATATTAATCATACATAATGAGATCCTAACTTCCTTTGAACTCTTAAATCTTCATAGGATAACTTGGGGAATACATAGACAAAAGGGATGAGCTAAAAAACCCAGTAAGGGAATAAACATAGAAATAAATCATAGCACATGAGTTAGAAGGTATAACATGGTGAAATAAAAAGGCATGGAACATTAATAAACATATATAAGAATAAAATATTGAAAATGAGATCATGTAATCATGGAAACATATTAATGTGGTATAAACATACAACATCGCATAAACATGAGTCAAGGCTATCTACCAAGAATATATCACATGGTGGACAAAGTCCTATAAAGGAATCATGTTTACTTCATGTACCAACATAACATATCATGAGACTAAAACATTACCCAATTCATTGTAGTTCTATCTTTTCACACCCATAATAAAATTTTCATGCATATTTTTGCCACATGAGTAATCAAACATAAGGAATAAACATAAGGGTTACCCATGGAAAGAAATGTATATCATAATCATGTCATAAGGCATAACCAATGGGTGTATCATAAAGGTGTCCATGAAAGAATGGATTTAAATCATAAATGGACATTCATAAGTGAGAATGGGCATAAATATTGATAAATTAGTTATAAATTAAGTGAAAACATGTAAAAATAGTGTTTAAGAAACTTTTAGAAATGAGCCACTTCAGTGCGGTTTTAAGGAAAATATAAAATTGTATTTGAAGCGGGAAAAGGAATAATTGTTTGCATAAAATCCTAAATGAACTAATATAGTTTTTAATGATAAAAATAGTGATTTTAGAAAAATATTGGTGGATTAAAATATATTATGGAGTTTACTTGAAAATGGGTAAGAAATTGGGAAGTTCCCTTTAATCGAGTTTGCTTATCTGGAGGAATTGAAAAGGGAACCTTAAAAAAATGTATTTTCCTATAAAATAAAGAATAATTGATCTAGTTAAATATTTTTGGAGTATACACACATAATTTAGGAGGTTTAAAGAATAATAATTAATAATTACATTAGGGTAAAGAGAGAGAAAGTGTAACCCAAAGGAAAAATGGAGGTTCGGAAAGAATCCCTTACCTTATGTCTGAAAGTGTTTTGTGCTTGTACTTAATGTCCTAGATAATTAAATTAAATCAATTAAATAATTAATTAAGAACCTCTTATACATGTATTTAATTTATTATAATTTTATTAATTTCATTTATGTCCATTTCTTTGACTTATAGTGTATAATTTCATCGTTTTGGGAGTGTTCGTTTCATGGTTTCATGGTCTGTTCACTTGTGTATAATTAGGAAATTTCATGTCAAATGAAAGAAAAACTCCAAAATTGGAATTATATGTTATTAATTTATCTACATAAATTTAAATTGTCCCATATATAATTTTATTTTTTGACATTATGATGATTCATTAGATAAAATGTTTATGAAAAAAATGATTAGTTTATTTTGGCGGTTTTAATGACCATTATGAATTAGTATTATTTTATTTAATAATATGTTTATATACTGGTTACATAACATTAAATAATTTTTAATACACATATTAAAATATTTTTTAACCATAAAAATTGTTTTTATGACCATCCTAGAAGGTTGTAATGAAAAAAATAAACTCCTCGCCCATGAAAGTGGTGAATCGACACCTCACGGACGATGTTTTCATTTTTAGAACAAAAGAATAGGAGAAGAGATTTGATAATGGATATTAAATTAACACAATAAAATTATATTATATATATAATACTGGATTTAACAAGTTACTTTGGATATGGAAGGTGAGAAAAGTACAATAAAATAAAAGAAATTAAAAGATAAAGAGGGAGGGTTTTACCTCTTGAGTGTCATCTCCTTGAGAACCTTCTTAAGGCACTTGGAAATGGTATTTTGGTGATACCAGAACATGAAGAGGAGGTTTAGAATAGTAATTAGGAATAATATAAGAAATCTACAAGGCTTATAAGGTGTGAGGAGAAGATCTAGTGGGTGGTATTTATAGTGGGAGGAAAGGGGTGTTTTTTATTATTTTATTCATTAGTTCATTATTTTTTCTCAATACATTCAATAGTGTTAATTCTTGTGAATAATTATATTAATTAGGGAATTTTATTTTGATATAATGGCCACTTATTCCATCCATGGCACAAACATGACTCAAAATTCATTTATTTACTTATAATGTTAAATAGTGTAAATTATTGTATTTCACTATTCACCAAAAATTAAACTATTTTAGAAAAATCTAAAAAATTAAACTTGTCCATTTTTTTATGTTTATATTTCAAAAATGGACTCCATTTTATGAAAATAATTTTATGAATATGATAAATTTAATATTTAACTGAAATCATCATTTATTCGGAAAAAAAACCATTTTAAAATTATAACTTATTTTATGACACTTTGAAAATTTAATTAAGGTCTCATAAAATTATCCTATAATCATAGTACAATAATATATTAATTTATAAATCTATTTTATAAAAATAAATTTTCTTTTAAGTTTTTATATTAATTATAAAATTGAAAATAATCATTTACGTTTCAAAAAAATACCAATATTTAATTTAGCATTTTTAAAACATTTATTTACTTATTCCATGATATAGATATATTATATTTTCATTCATAATATACCTAAATTTTATTTATACTTCCATATATTCTTTTACTATTCTATTGTCTAGTTGACTATTCCTAATGGTCACATTACAATTCTAATGGTTAAGTTACTATTCCATTAGTATAGGTTCCTTAATTCTATAAATACCACTTATTTCATTATTAATTTATAAAAATAATTTTTTTATTATATTATCTATGTGATTTATGTGTTTTATACTATATAATGTAATTATAAGATGTTAAATTTGATTGATAAAATTCTCGATTGTTACATTTCCCCCACCTTATGAAATTTCTCCTTCGATATTTTATTTTACATTCTAAGTTTAAAAAAGGTAGGGGTACTTATCCTTAATTTATTCCTATAGTTACCATGTCACCTCTTCACACTTATGGTTCCACCATAGTACTTTGAACTGGTGAGTAGTCTTGTTATATAGAACTTTATCTCTACAATCTAAGATCTTCACCAGTTTTTCTTTATACAAGAGGTCATTCTCCAACTATACCACCTTCAAATTCAGTACATGTGAGGGATTTGGTATGTACTTACTCAAGAGATATATATTGAATATATCATTTACTTGATACATGGTAGGTGGAAGTGCTAGTCGATAGTCCATAGATCTGATACGATCAAGAATATCAATGGGGTTGATGTACCTGGGACTCAGCTTTCCTTTCTTCCCAAATCTCATGATCCTCTTCCATGGAGATATGTAGAGTAATACCATGTATCCAACCTTAAACTCTAGGTCCCATTGATGATTTTATATATAACTCTTCTGTCAAATTTGGAAAACTCGAATATGTTGCTGAATAGTTTTCACCTTTCCTACCATTTCTTGGACCATTTCAGGTCCCAGCTACTTCCATTCACCAGATTTATCCCATAATACTAGTGTTTTACATATTTTCCCATAAAGGGATTTATATGGATCCATTTATATTCTTGAGTGGAAACTATTGTATTATGAGAACTCAACCATAAGAAAATTCTGGTCTCATCCTTCTTTGAAGTCTATAGAACGTGCTCTCAATATGTCTTCCAGTGTCTAAATAGTCTGATCAGATTGGCCATAAATTTGACGATGATAGTTCATACTAAATTTCATCTTAGTGTTTAGGGAACGTTTGAGACTTTTATAGAACTTGGAGGTGAATATCATATCTTGATCGAATATAATCAATAGTGGTACTCCATGAAGCCTCACCACTTCTATGATGTATATCTGTGCAAGTTCATTGAGTGAGAAGTCCTCTCTAATTGTGATAAAGTGAGTTATATTTATAAGGTAATCCATAATGACCCATATAAAATTATTTACTATAGATGTATTTGGAATTCTAGTGATAAATTCCATGGTGATGTTTTTCCATTTACATGTTGGTATGGGTAATGGTTGTATCATTCCCGTATACTTTTTTCTTTTATCCTTCACTTACTAATATACCAGGCACTTTGATATATATTTAGTGATATACTTCTTCATATTGTCCCACTAATAGTGCTCTTAAATATCTCAATACATCTTTGTGATTCCTGGGTGAATAGAGAATGTTGAGCTATGTCTGTCATTTAGAAAATATTTATTTATCTATGGATTGGATGGTACATATAATCATGAACCAAATCTTATAACTTATTCATTATCAATTTTGAACTCTTAGGATTTCTTATTTCTAATATCTTCTATATTTTTCTGAATTTTTTCATCATTTATTTGAGAAACCTTTATTATCTCTATAAGGGATGGTTGAGCAATCATTTGAGAAAGGATTGATGATGATCCTTCCTTAATGATTCCCATTTCCATCATTTTTGGGTCTAAAAAGATTTGATCCTTATCAATTTTCATCATTTATAAAGTTAAAAGATCCTTTATACTTAGATAATATGCCACTTTATTTACTTTAACAGGATGGTAGTGGATTAAGCAGTCATAATACTTGATAAACTCTAACCATCTTCATTATTGAATATTAATCTCATTCTATATTAATATATATTTGAGGTTCTTATAATCATTATATATCTCACACTTCTCCCCCTATAGATAATGCTACCAAATTTTAAATGTGAAAATCACAACCGCCAACCCCAAATAATCCATGGGATAATTTTTCTCGTGAATTTTCAACTCCATTAAGGAGTAGGCTATCACTTTATCATTTTTCATCAGTACACATTCTAATCCCTTCTTTGAAGCATTTTTTATACCAAAAAAAGTTCCCCACTTGTCAATAGTGTGAGTACTGGTGCAGTTATAAGCCTCCTTTTCAACTCTTTACAGAAATATTCACATTCACCAGTCCAGATAAACTTTACTTCCTTCCGAGTTATCTTGGTTAGTGGGTTTGACAATCAGGATAAGTTCTTAAAAAATCATTAGTAATACCCAGCTAGACCAAGGATATAACGACCCAAGCCTTTTACATAAAACATTACATGATTTTAATCATAATTAATAATCAGAGTACAAGCTAAGGATAGGTAGGTCTAGTGTCTTGGAAGACTAGGTACATATAACATAAAACATGGTACTAAAAAGGCTTCTTTATTTAATCTCCATAAAGAGATTCTAACTTCCTTTGAGCTCTTACATCTGCATAGAGTGCCCTGGGGAACACATGAACAAAGGGATGAGCTAAAAATCCCAGTAAAAGAATGAACATAAGGATACATCTCAATCACATGAGTTAGGAGGCATGACATAATTATATTCAAAGCATGAAACTTATAAAATCATTTAATATAGGCATGGGATCTTATAAACATGGAATCATATAAATGTGTTAGAATCATAAATCATATCTTTAGTACAGTTCAAGGCTAACCGCCAATCCTGTTTCCCATTTCAATATGGGTCAAGTCTAACCTCTAATCTCGTTTCCCATTTCAGTACGGGTCAAGGCTAACTGCCAATCCCATTTCACATCGCATCTCATGAGACTTATCCTTACCCAGTGCATTAGAGCGCTATCTGGGAGCACCCATCTCAACATATTCCTGAATATTCTTTCCACATAAATAATCTTTCCACATAAATAATCATACATAATCAACCATACATTAACATAATGTTACCCAAGGAAAGAATTGGGTACCACAATCATGACATAAAACATATCCAATGGGTGTATCACAAAAGTGTCCATGAAAGAAATGTATTAGAACATAAATGGGCATTAATAGGGTATAATATGAATATAACATGGTAAGTGGTGTCAAATATAAGTGACAAAATATAAAAAAAAAATTATTTTAGAAACATTATCATTAAAACATTTTTGTGCGGTTTTAAGGAAAACACTCTAGAACTTTTCAAATTGAAAAGAGGAAATTCTTCTATATAAAACCAGAATTAAACCAATAAGGTTTTAATAATAAAAATACTGATTTTATAAATACAATGGTGTTTTAAAGCATAGGATAGAGTGCACTTGAAATTTGGGTAAAAATTTGGGAAGTCCCCTTAAAACAGGTTGGCTTATCAGAAAGTTCTAAGGAGGGAATCTTTCAAAATCATGTATATCCCCAAAAGAATGTGATGAAAGGGTATTGATATAATAATCTTGAAAAAATAACCAGAATTCAAAAGACACACATAGATAGATAAGATAGCACCACTTTGAAAGAAAGATAAGGCAACCCGAAGAACAAAGAAGGTTCGGGTAGAATTCATTACGATTTTATCGGCATGGTGTCGGGTGTGACCAAGAGGGATTGATGAGAGAGAAATGGGGTTTATCATCACTTATAAATCCAGAAGGAAGTATGGGGGAGTTTATTAAACATACCACATCATTTTCTAGTACACATATAAAGGCGTAGTATAGAGGACAATCTTGATTAAGGGAGAAAAGGAGAGGATCCCTTACCTCAAATATGGTGGTGTTCTACACTTTTTATTAATTACTTGAATAAAAAAATTAGGATTATTAATTCATAAGTCCATAACCTTCTATATATTTATTTGATTTATTATAACCCTTTTTATTTCATTCAATTCCATTTTTATTTGTTATAAGGTTCAATTTCATTGTCCGGGCTCGTTTGTTTACTTGGCTTTAAAATATCGGTTCACTTATATTCAAGTTTGGATTATATGAAAGATGAAAGTGGTTGTCTATAATTGAAGTTAAATTATTTATTTTATATTCATTAGATTAAATGGTTTTAATTTTAATTAGGTTAATTATAGTGATGTTTAATTATTACATATATAACCTTAGTGATAACTGTTTTTGTTATTTGGAGGGTTTGATTACAAAGAATGTTTTTTGATTTATAACTTAATTCCATTTGAACCAAAGGATTATAAATACAAAATAGGACATTATTTTATAGAAACACTCAAGAACTTTTTTGTGCGGTTTTAAGGAAAACACTCTAGAATTTTTCAAATAGAAAAGAGGACATTATTTTATATAAAACCAGAATTTAACCAAGAAGGTTTTCATAATAAAAATAATTATTTTATAAATACAATGGGGTTTTAAAACATAGGATAGAGTGCACTTTAAATTTGGGTAAAAATTTGGGATGTCCCTTTAAAAAAGGTTGGCTTATCGGAAAGTTCTAAGGAGGGAATCTTTCAAAATCATGTATATCCCTGAAAGAATGTGATGAAAGGGTATTGATATAAGAATCTTGTACAAATAAACATAATTAATAAGACACACATATATAGATAAGATTTCACCACTTTGAAATAAAGATAAGGCAACCCGAAGAACAAAGAAGGTTCGGGTAGAGTTCGTTACGATTTTATCAGCATGGGGTCGGGTGTGGCCAATAGGGATTGATGAGAGAGAAATGGGGTTTCTCGTCACTTATAAATCCATAAGGAATTATGGGTGAGGTTCTTAAACATACCCCATCATTTTATAGTACACATATAAAGGCGTAGTATAGAGGACAATCTTGATTAAGAGAGAAAAGGAGAGGATCCCTTACCTCAAATCTGGTGGTGTTCTCCACTTGTTATTAATAACCTGAATAAACAAATTAGGATTATTAATTCATAAGTCAATAACCTCCTATATATGTAATTTATTTATTATAACCCTTTTTATTTCATTCAAATCCTTTTTGATTTTTTATAAGGTTCAATTTCATAATTTGGGCTCGTTTGTTTACTTGGCTTTAGAAGATCGGTTCACTTATATTCAAGTTTGGATTATATGAAAGATGAAAGTGGTTGTCCATAATTGAAGTTAAATTCTTTAGTTTATATCCATATATTACATGGTTTTAATTTAAATTAGGTTACTTAGGGTGATGTTGAATTATTACATATATAACCTTAGTTATAACTGTTTTTGTTATTCGGTGGGTTTGATTACAAAGAATGTGTTTTGATTTATAACTTAATTCCATTTGAACCAAAGGATTACAGAACCAAAAATAGGATATATTACATATATAATAATCTGGTTAAACCATACCACAAATGTTTTCATGACCCGAATTAAAGATAATAATAGAAATTGATAAATCGTTGTCCTGGAATGTGCTAAATTAGCACATCTCAAACAGTGCTTTCATTTCTTTCAAAAAAAATGGTGGGGAAAGGAGAGAAGATAATGAAATTTACCACTATCATGGAGACATTACATTACATGTATGATACTGGATTTATCATACTATTATGTTGAAGTTAGGTGAGGAATGAAATTAAAAAGAAAAGAACTTAAAAGAAAAGAAGAAATTTGGGAAGAGGAATTTACCTCTTGAGACTTCCTCCTTTGAGAACCTCTTAAGGGGAGAGGTTTTGGTATTTTGAGGAGGCTGAGAGATTTTGGATGTGGGGGAGGACCTTGGGGAGAGATTTGGGCAGAATTTAGAGAAGTCTTGGGTCTTGATAGGAGTGGAGAGAAGAGGGAGTGAAGTGGGTTTTATAGTGGAGGAGAGGAGGGATTTCATGATATTATAATAATTAATTTATTATTTCTTCCCAAGACAAGGAATAGTAAGTATTCCATGACCAAGAATAGTAAATGGGTCATGTGAATTCGAAACAAGTGGTCTTACATCATCATAGCATCATTGATGACTCAATTAATCCATTATTTAGCATTTATTGTAAATTATCGGATTCTACTATTCATCAAAAATTCAAGTATTTCAGAAAAATCCCAAAAATTCACCCTAACCATTTTTCGACATGTAGAATCCAAAAATGAATTCCATTTTTCAAAAATAATTTTTCTACATACGATTATTTTAATATTTAATTAAAATAATAATTTATTATCAAAACCAGTTTTAAAACATTCATTAACTCATTCTAAAATATAGGTATATCATACTTCCAACTTGAATATTATTTTTATACCACCATAGGTTAGGTTACTATTCATAGGGTATATCACTATTCATAAGGGTATGTTACTATTCATTAGGTTAGGTTACTATTCACCAAAAATTATTTCTGTTTTATTAGACTCCAAAAAACATCTTGAACACAACCGTGTATGCCAGATTTTTGAAATTCCAAACACATAAGTGAAAAACTTATGTTTAAAGGTCACTTATCACTTAGTAGTTCATTATGTTGTGATTTTATGTGATTTTATGACATAAATATAAGAAGGGAATTTCTATTGAAAAAATTTGGGTCGTTACATTCTTCCCCCCTTATGAAATTTCACCCTCGAAATTTCGTTTTACATACTAAGCCAAAAACAAGTGTGGGTACTCTTTCTTCATTGCTTCCTCCAATTCCCATGTTGCTTCCTCAAACTTATAGTTCCTCCGCAACACTTTGACAATATGGGTTGTCTTGTTGCGCAAAACATTATCCCTCCGATCCAAAATCTTTACTGGTTTCTCCTCATAGGATAGATCATCTTCCAGCTACACCACCTCTGAGTTTAGTACATTTTAGGGATCAGGTATGTACTTCCTCAAGAGTGATACGTGGAAAACATCATGAACTCGAGCCATATTCGGTGTAAGTGCCAGCCGATAGGCCATGGATCCTATGCGTTCAAGGATATCAAAGGGGCCAATATACCTTGGGCTTAGCTTCCCTTTCTTCCCAAATCACATGACTCTCTTACATGGAGATATTATAAGGAAGACTTTATCTCCAACATCAAACTCCAAGTCCCTTCGACGGTTGTCAGCATAGCTCTTTTTCCTACTTTGAGTAGCTTTGATGTGTTTATGGATTACTTGAACCTTCTTTGTCATCTCTTGAACAAGATCGGGTCTAAGTAGCTTTCTTTCTCCAACTTCATCCCAATAGGTTGGAGTTCTACATCGCTTTCCATATAGAGCTTCATATGGAGCCATCTGAATACTCAAGTGGAAGATATTGTTGTATGAGAACTCAACCAATGGGAGATGCTAATCCCATCCACATTTTAATTCTAGAGAGAAGGCTCCAAGCATATCTTCAAGTGTCGGAATAGTTCTTTCAGACTGTCCATCAGTTTGAGGGTGATAGGTCGTACTGAAATTTAATTCAGTACTCAAAGAATGTTGAAGGCTCCTCCAGAATTTAAATGTGAACCTTGGATCATGGTCAGAGACAATTGAGAGTGGAACACCATGTAGTCTCACCACTTTCTTCACATATAACTTTTCAAGTTTTTCAAGAGATATATCTTCCCGAAAAGCGATGAAATGGGATGTCTTGGTGAGTCGGTCAACCACAACCCTTATCGCATTATTTCCCTTCGACGTCTTTGGGAGACCTGTGACAAAGTCCATAGTAACATTTTCTCATTTCCACATGGGTATAGGCAATGTATGCATCATACCTTTGGACTTTTTTCACTCAACTTTAACTTGCTGACATACCAAGCACCTTGATATATATTCCGCAATGTCTTTCTTCATGTTATCCCACCAGAAGTGTTCTCAGAGATCATGGTACATTTTGGTACTCCCAGGATAGATAGAGAAGGTCGAGCTATGTGCATCATTCAATAGATCCTTCTTTATCTCTGGATCATATGGTACACATAATCGTGTCCCAAATCTTACAACTCCTCCTCGTCAATTTTGAAATCGGAGGATTTCTCGTTTTTAACAGCTTCCACCCTTTTCTGAATTTCCACATCCTTTCTTTGAGAAAACTTTATTTTCTCTATGAGGGATGGTTTAGAAATCATTTAAGAAAGGATTGATGATGTTACTCCATTAATTATTCCCATGTCTATTCTTTTCAAATCTAATAAGATCAGATACTTTTCAATTCTCATCATTGATAAAGATGTAGGATCCTTTCTACTTAGAGCATCTGCCACCTTGTTTGCCTTACTGGGATGGTAGTAAATTGAGAAGTCATAATCCTTGATGAGATCTATCCATATTAGTTGGCGCATATTAAGCTCTTTCTGTGTGAATATATATTTGAGACTCTTGTGTTCAGTATATATCTCACATTTTTCCCATAGAGATAATGCCGCCAGATTTTCAACGTGAAGATCATAACCGCCAACTCCAGATCATGCGTGGGATAGTTTTGCTCATGGATTTTCAACTGCCTTGAGGTATAGGCTATCACTTTATTATTTTGCATTAGCACATATCCTAATCCTTTCTTATAAGCATCACTATACACCACAAAGAGTTCTCCACTTGAAGGGAGTGTGAGTACCGGCGCGGTGATAAGCCTCTTTTTCAACTCCTTGAAACAGTCTTTACATTCCTATGTCCAGGCAAACTTTACTCCCTTCCGTGTCAACTTGTTCATTGGGCTTGACAATCATGAAAATTTCTTCACGAATCATCAATAATAACCATCTAGACCTAAAAATCTATGGATCTCCATTACATAAGTTGGCCTCGGCCACTCTTCAATTGCCTTCATCTTGGAAGGGTCCACATATATCCCTTTCCTAGTGATAACATGCCCCAAGAATGATACTTCCTCCATCAATAACTCACATTTATAGTACTTTGCATACAAATTCTCCCTTCACAAAGTCTTTAACACAGTTTACAAATGCTCCTAAAGTTCCTCCTTTCTCTTGGATTATGTCAAAATATCATCAATAAAGACCACCACAAATTTTTCGAGGTAATCTCTAAAGACTCTATTCATTAAATCCATGAAAATTGATGGAGAATTAGTGAGTCTGAAGGGAATCAATATGAACTCATAGTGTCCGTACCTCATTCGAAAGGCAGTCTTGAGAATATCTTCCTTCCTCACCTTTAGTTGGTGATATCCGGACTGAAGGTCCACCTTAGAGAAATAATTGGCCCCACGAAGCTGATCGAACAAGTCATCTATCTATGGAAGGGGATACTTGTTCTTTATAGTGATTTTATTGAGCTCATGATAATCAATGCAGAGGCGCATTGATCCATCCTTCTTCTTGACTAAGAGGACTAGAGCACCCCACGGTGAAGCACTCGGGCATATAAAACCCTTCTCCATATTCTCCTGTAACTGCTTCTTTAGCTCTTCCAGCTCTACGGTGGCCATTCTATAAGGTGTCTTTGAGATTGGCAGAGATCCAGGGATAAGTTAAATTGATAACTCAACCTCTTGGTCAGGGGGAAGACCAGGTAACTCTTTGGGGAATACATCAGTGTAATCCCTCACGATGGGCATGTCTTCAAGCATGATTCTCTCCTTTGTCTGAATCATTTGAGCTAGATATGCATGATCATAAGGAAGAAATATCCACACTTGAGATGATGATTCTAAAGGAAATTCATCTTCCTCCTTGAACTTGAAAAGAATCAGAGGATTCTTCAGGATGTGAAGAGTGATCTCCCTTTCCTGGCAGTTGATGTTGGCCTTGTACAAAGATAGCGAATCCATGCCCAATATAGAGTCAAAATCCACTAAAGGAGGTATGACAAGATTTTCTGGGAGGTTCAGTCCACAAACATTAACTGGGGAGAAGTTATAAACCATGGATACAATAATTTCCCCATTCATTGTTCTCACAGATAACTTTTCCTCCAAATTTTGAGGTGGTGTTTGAATAGTTCTACTAAACTTACAAGATATCAAATAATGCGTAGAACCAGAATCAAATAGTATGTTCTCTATTCTTGAATGAATAACAAGTGTACCTATCACCACATAATTTTCTGGCTCCACCTCAGTAGTAGTGATAGCATAATCCCTTCCTTGTTTCCTTGGAGGTTGTTGTTGATTGCCTCCGACAACCCTCAGCTTAGGGAAATTGTTTGCATAATGCCCAAGCTTCTTGCAGTCAAAACACTACACTGCAGGCTGAGTGTTGATCTGAACCTTCTGTTCTTCTTCAACATTAGTGGGATTTTTCATATCCCTTCGGCAGTTCTTGGCTAGATGACCAAACTTTCCGCATTTGAAGCAATTCTTGGTTCCCTTCACATAGTTACCAGGATGCTTCTTCACACAATTTTTTCAAAGGGGAAATTTGGGATTCTTTCCATCATGGGATTTGTTTGATGGACCACCCATGTTATTTTCCATCTTCTTCTTCTTGTCACTAGGCCCATGAGACCACTGAGAGTCTCCAATCTCCATTTCAACCTTGAGGGAACAACGGACAATCTCCTCATAGCTATCAAAGTCTCGAATTTCCAACACTTTTCATAGACTCATCTTTAGTACACTAAAGAAGTGATCCACCTTGCTTTCGGTGTTCATGAAAAAGCCAGAGGTGTACCTTGAAATCCTTGTAAATTTCACTTCATACACCTTGATGGACTCATCTTTCTTCTGCTTGAGTCCAAGGAACTCTCTTTCCATCTTGAGACGAAGGGTTTGCGGAAAATATTTGTTAAAAACATCCTCTTTAATTCCTCCCAATCTATGGAATCAATTTCCTCTTGGGAATTCGTATTCTTGATCAGTGTCCACCACTGATCATCTTCCCCATCAAAATGATAGACTGGTAGTACAAATTTCTCTTCTTCCAATCACTGGAAAACAGAGAAAATCTTTTCAATGGAGTTAATCCATTGTTCTGCGAAGAGGGGATCAGAAGACCCACTAAACATGGGAGGCCTTTGCCGTATGAAGGATTCCATGTAAACTTTCTCTTTCCTTGGAAGAGGAGGGTGTTCCACCTGATTTGAGTTATTATTCATAACTCGAGCCAGCTGAGCAAGTACTACCTTGAAGTTTTGGGCACCCGCTTCCATCACATCAGGCATGTCATTAGGGCAATTATCACATTACCTATCACATTGGTCGTTGGAACGTGTTCTTCTATTTCCCGCCATTAACTAAGAAAAAGAACATATAATTAGAGGTTTTGAATACTTATCTATTGAGCATAAAAAAGAAACATTGAATATTAATGGATAAACTTATAAAGAAAAAGTACATCCTAACTTGTTATTCTTTAGGTTTATATCTTGGTTATCCTCAATCTATTTATTATCTTATATTCTTATGGGATTTTTTTTGTCCCTTAATAATGGTTTGTACTAAGCTCGTGAATCTACCAAAACATATCCCCCGGGAGTGTAGTAACCAAGAGTGTAGCAAGGCCCGTTGTCGTGCACCAGTTCTCATTCGAGTCTAGCTCAAAGTGGTGTTTTCGGGTTTTACCCCTAGATACATCTGTACCAGATCCACCTCTATCTGGTCGTATCCAGATAGGGATGTATTTGCTTGATAAACCACTTACTCTATACTCACCAAAATTTAGGACTATTTTCTTATGCTTAGTCTCATCCTTAAGGTTCTCACTAAGGTTCTCTATTCCTAATATCCAAAAATAACTAGACCATCCTATAATACCAACTATAACAACCCAAGCCTTTTACATAAAACATTACATGATTTTAAGCATAATTAATCATTAGAGTACGATCCAAGGATCGTTAATTCTAGTGTCTTGGAAGACTATGTACATATAACATAAAACATGGGACTAAAAAAACTTCATTATTTAATCTCCATAAAGAGATTTTAACTTCCTTTGAGCCCTTACATCTAAATAGGGTACCCTGGGGAACACATGAACAAAGGGATGAGCTAAAAATACTAGTAAATGAATGAACATAAGGATACATCTCAAGAACATGAGTTAAGATGCATGACATAATGATATTCAAAGCATGAAACTTGTAAAATCATTTAATATAGGCATGGGATATTATATAAATGGAATCATATAAATGTGGAAGAATCATAAATCATATCTTTAGTACGGTTCAAGACTAACCACCAATCCTGTTTCCCATTTCAGTAGGGGTCAAGGCTAACCGCTAATCCTGTTTCCCATTTCAGTACGGGTCAAGTCTAACCGCAAATCATGTTTCACATCGCATCTCATGATACTTATCCTTACCCAATGCATTGGAGCGCAATCTGGGCACACCCATATCAACATATTCATGAATATTCTTTCCAAATAAATAATCATACATAAACAGCCATACATTAACGTAAGGTTACCCATGGAAAGAATTGGGTACCACAATCATGACATAAAACATATCCAATGGGCGTATCACGAAAGTGTCCATGAAAGGAAGGGATTAGAACATACATGCACATTCATAGGGTAAAATAGGCATATAACATTGTAATTGTTGTCAAATATAAGTGACAACATATAAAAAAATGTATTTTAGAAACATTAGCATTAAAACATTTTTGTGTGGTTTTAAAGAAAACACTCTAGAACTTTTCAAATAGAAAAGATGACATTATTTTATATACAACCAGAATTGAACCAAGAAGATTTTCATCATAAAAATACTGATTTTATAAATACAATTGGGTTTTAAAACATAGGATAGAGTGCACTTGAAATTTGGGTAAAAATTTGGGAAGTCCCTTTAAAACAGGTTGGCTTATCGGAAAGTTCTAAGGAGGGAATCTTTCAAAATCATGTATATCCCCGAAAGAATGTGATGAAAGGGTATTGATATAATAATCTTGTACAAATAAACAGAATTAATAAGACACACATAGATAGATAATATTGCACCACTTGGAAAGAAAGATAAGGAAACCTGAAGAACAAAGAAGGTTCGGGTAGAGTTCGTTACGATTTTATCGGCATGGTGTCGGGTGTGGCCAATAGGGATTGATGAGAGGGAAATGGGGTTTCTCATCACTTATAAATACATAAGGAAGTATGGGGGAGGTTATTAAACATACCCCATCATTTTATAGTACACATATAAAGGCGTAGTATAGAGGACAATCTTGATTAAGAGAGAAAAGGAGAGGATCCCTTACCTCAAATCCGGTGGTGTTCTCCACTTGTTATTAATAACCTGAATAAAAAAATTAGTATTATTAATTAATAAGTCCATAAAATCCTATATATGTAATTTATTTATTATAACCCTTTTTATTTCATTCAAATCCTTTTTTATTTGTTATAAGGTTCAATTTCATAATTCGGGCTCGTTTGTTTACTTGGATTTAAAAGATCGGTTCACTTATATTCAAGTTTGGATTATATGCAAGATGAAAGTGGTTGTCCAGAATTGAAGTTAAATTCTTTAGTTTATATCCATAGATTACATGGTTTTAATTTTAATTAGGTTACTTAGAGTGATTTTGAATTATTACATATATAACCTTAGTGATAACTGTTTTTGTTATTCGGTGGGTTTGATTACAAAGAATGTGTTTTGATTTATAACTTAATTACATTTGAACCAAAGGATTACAGAACCCAAAATAGGATATATTACATATATAATAATCTGGTTCAACCATACCACAAATGGTTTCATGACCCTAATTAAATATAATAATAGAAATTGATAAATTGTTGTCCTTGAATGTGCTAAATTAGCACATCTCAAACGGTGCTTTCATTTCTTTCAAAAAAATGGTGGGGAAAGGAGAGAAGATAATGAAATTTACCACTAGCATGGAGAAATTCTAGTACATGTATGATACTGTATTTATCATACTATTATTTTGAAGGGAGTTGAGGAATGAAATTAAAAAGAAAATAACTTAAAAGAAAAGAAGAAATTTGGGAAGAGGAATTTACCTCTTGAGACTTCCTCCTTTTAGAACCTCTTAAGGGAAGAGGTTTTAGTATTTTGAGGAGTCTGAGAGATTTTGGACGTGGGGGAGGACCTTAGGGAGATATTTGGGATGAATTTAGAGAAGTATTGGATCTTGAGAGGAGTGGAGAGAAGAGGGAGTGAAGGGGGGTTTTATAGTGGAGGAGAGGAGGGGTTCCATGATATTATAATCATTAATTTATTATTTCTTCCCAATACAAGGAATAGTAAATATTACATGACCAATAATAGTAAATGGGTAACGTGAATTCGAACCAAGTGGGCTTAAAACATCAGAGCATCATCTATGACTCAATTAATCCATTATTTATCATTTATTGTAAATTATCATATTCTACTATTCATCAAAAATTCAAGTATTTCAGAAAAATCCCAAAAATTCACCCTAACCATTTTTCAACATGTAGAATCCAAAAATGAATTCCATTTTTCAAAAATTATTTTTCTAAATATGATTATCTTAATATTTAATTAAAATAATAGTTTATTATCAAAACCAGTTCTAAAACATTCATTAACTCATTCTAAAATATAGGTATATCGTACTTCCAACTTGAATATTATTTTTATACCACCATAGGTGAGTTTACTATTCATTAGGGTATATCACTATTCATAAGGGTATGTTACTATTCATTAGGTTAGGTTACTATTCACCAAAAATTATTTTTGTTTTATTAGACTCCAAAAAACATCTTGAACACAACTGTGTATGCCGGATTTTCGAAATTCCAAACACAGAAGTGACAAACTTATGTTTAAAGGTCACTTATCACTTAGTAGTTCATTATGTTGTGCTTTTATGTGATTTTATGACATAAATATAAGAAGGTAATTTCCATTGAAAAACTTTGGGTCATTGAGGAAACTATGAATCTCCATTACAGATGTTGTTGTGGGCCGCTCTTTGATTACCTTTGTCTTGGAAGGGTCCACATATATTCCTTTTCTAGTGATAACATTCCCCAATAATGATACTTCCTCCATCCAAAACTTGCATTTACTATAATTTTTATATATTTTCTTTCTTCTCAAGTTCTTTATCACTGTATTCAAATTCTCCTAATGTTCCTCCTTGATCTTGAAGTATATCAAAAATCAACAATAAATACTAACCCAAATTTTTTGAGGTAATATTTAAATACTCTATTCATAAATTCCATGAAAATTGTTGGAGAATTAGTGTGTCTTAAGGGTGTCACTATGAAATCATAGTGTTCATACCTTGTTCTAAAGGTATTCTTGGGAATATCTTCCTTCTTCGCCATAAATTGGAGATATCCTGACCAATGGTCCACCATAGAGAAATACTTGGCCCCATATAGTTGATCGAACAAGTCATCTATCCATGGAAGTGGATGCTTGTTCTTTATCATGATTTTATTAAGCTCATGATAATCAATGTAGAGGCACATCAATCTATCCTTATTCTTGATTAAGAGGTCTGACACACCCCATGGTAAAGCACTCCGGCATATAAAACCCTTGTCCATATTCTCTTATAACTTCTTCTTTAGTCCCTCTAAATAAATGGTGGTCCTTCTATAAGGTGTATTTGATATAGGTAGATATCCAAGAATAATTCTTATTGATAACTCAACTTCTTAGTTAGGAGGAAGACCAGGCAATAATTCATCGAACACGTTAGTTTAGTCCCTCATAATGGGAATGTCTTCGATCATGATTCTCTACTTTGTCTCAATAATTTAAGCTAGATATGTTTTTTCATAAGGAAATAATATCCACAAATGATATGATGATTCTGAAGGAGATCCATCCTCCTCCTTATACTTATATAGAATTGGAAGATTCCTTGAGATGTGAATATTGATCTCCCTTTCCCGAAATTTGATTATGGATTTGAATAAATATATCTAATACATTCTCAAAAATAGCATAAAACTCCACCAAAGTAAGTAATACAATATTTTTTGGAAGTTTCAATCCATAAACATTAACTGTGGAGGAGTTATATACTTTGGATTCAATAATTTCCCCATTTATTATTCTTAAAGATAACTTAACCTCTATATTTTGAGGTGGTTTTTGAATAGTTCTACTAAACTTGCCAGATATAAAAGAATGCATAAAAATATAATCAAATAGTATGTTTACTATTCTTTCATGAATAACCAGTGTACCTGTCACCACATAATTATTGGGATCCACCTCAACAATAGTAATAGAATATGACATTATTTTCTTCCTTGTAGGTTTTGGTTGATTTCCTTTAAAAACCCTTGGCTTAGGGCATTGTCTCACATAATTATGATGTTACTTGTAGTTGAAACACTACACTAAAAGCTGAGTATTGATCTATAACTTCCTTTATTTTTTCACATTAATGGGATTATTCATATACCTTCAGTAGTCATTAGCAAGGTTCCCATATTTTCCACATTTAAATAATCTTTTGGTTCCCCTTATACAGTTCCCAGGATGCTTCTTCCCACACTTTTGACATGTGGGATGTTGGGTTTTATTTCCATCATGGGATTTATATGTTGATACTCCCATATTAAACACTATTTTACTCTTTTTATCTCTGGTCCCATGAGACCATTTGGGGTCTTCGATCTCAATTTCAACCTTAAGGGTACAACAGAAAATCTCCCCAAAGTTGTTGTGATCTCTAATCACTAATGAGTTTCATAGACTTGGATTTAGTCTGATAAAGAAGCGATACACCTTGATTTCAGTGTTATTGATGAATACATAGGCATATCATTCAAGACTTATAAAGTTTTTCTCATATGCCCCAATAGACTCATCTTCCTTTTGATTCAGTCTGAGGAACACCCTTTCTATCTTAAGATAGAGAGTTCAGGGAAAATATTTATTTAAAATATTTTCTTGAAATATTATCATTCCATGGAATAAATTTACTCCTTATAATTTTTATTTTTGATCAGTTTCCACCACTTATCAGCTTCCCCATCAAAATGATAGACCTCTAGTATGACTTTCTCTTCTTCTGAGTATTTAAGTATATAGAATATCTTCTCAATGGATTTAATCCATTTTTCCACAATGATGGGATCGGAAGATCCACTAAATATGGGAGTCCTTTTTCACATAGAGGATTCAACTGCAACTTAATATTTATTATGATAAGTATGGTGTTCCACATGATTAAAGTAATTATTCATAACTTAAGCCAGTTGAGAAAGTATTTTCATGAATTCTTGATCTCCCATTCACATCAAATTTGGAGTTTCATTAGGGAAATCATCACATTGACTATTAACATAGGTTCCCCTATTTACAAACATTAAATAAAAAATAAATTACAATTAGGGGGTATTGAATAATTATATAATAATCATATAAAAAGGAAACATTGAAAATAGAAGGATAAACTTGTAAATGTAAAGTATATCTTATATTGTGATTCCTTAAGTTTAAATCTAAGTTATCCATGATGATAGAATTATCCCAAGGTTTATTACTAAATTTTTCTAGTCCTAGTCTCCAAAAATAACTAAATTGTTCTCTGATACCAACTATAACGGACCTATCCTTTTACACATATTATTACATGATTTTAATCATAATTAACCATCAAATACAAACCAATGATCATTAATTCTAGAGTCTTTGTAATATTAGGTACATAAAACTGAAAACATGGAAATATAATAAAACATATTTATATTAATCATTCATAATGAGATCCTAACTTCCTTTGTGATCTTACATCTTCATAAGATAACCTGGGGAATAAAATGACAAAAGGGGTGATCTAAAAAACCCAATAAGGGAATAAATATAGAAATAAATCATAGAATATGGGTTATAAGGCATAACATGATGACATAAAAATGAATTGAACATGAATAAAAATATGGAATAATAAAATATTGAACATGGTATTATATAATCATGGAAACATAGGAATTTAGAAGTAATATACAACATTTCATAAATATGAGTTAAGGCTAACTACCCAGATTATATCGCATGGTGAACAAAGTCCCAAAAAGGAATCAAGTTTACTCTATTTCCCAACATGATGTATCATGAGACTAAAACATTATACAAGGAATTGGAGTGTTATCTGGGTGAACCCATTATAACATGTTCATGCATATGTGTTACACATGAATAATCAAACATAAATAATAAACATAAGGGTTTCCCGTGGAAAGAAATGGGTATCGTAATCATGTCATAAGGAATAACCAATGGGTGTATCATAAAGTTGTCCATGAAAAATGGATCTAAATTATACATGGAAAATCATAAGAGAAGAATATTCATATATAAATATAAATTATTTCAAACTAAATTGAAAATATGTAAAAATAGTTTTTAAGAATCTTTTAGAAATGATCTAGTTTAGTGTTGTTTAAGGGAAAATATAAAAGAGCCTTTAAAGTGGACAAAGTAATAAATGTTTGGATAAAAATAGAAATTAAGTAAGATAATTTTACATGATAAAAATAGTGGTTTTATATAAATATCATTGTCTTAAAACAAATTATGGAGTGTACTTTAAAATTGGTAAGAAATTGGGAAGTTCCCTTTAACCAGGCTTGCTTATCGGAAAAAAATAAAAATGGAACCTTATAGACATGTATTTCCCAGTAAAAGAAAGAAGAATTGAACTAGGTAAATATGTTTGGAGCATAAAAACAGAATTTAGGAGGAGTATATAATAATAATTAATAATTACATTGGGGTAAAGAGATAGAAAGCATAACCCAAAGGAAAAATGGAGGTTCTAAAAGAATCCCTTACCTTATGTATGAAAGTGTTTTGAACTTGTACTTAATTTCTTGGATAATCAAATTAAATACATTAATTAATTAATTAAGAAACTATTATATATTAATTTAATTTATTATAATTTTTTAGTTTCATTTATGTCCGTTTAATTAACTTTTAGTGTTTAATTTCATTGTTTTGGTAGTATCCATTTCATGGTTTCATGGTCGGTTTGCTACTGTATAATTATGAAAGTTCATATAAAATTGAAGGAAAACTGTAGAACTAGAATGATATGGTAATGATTTATTTTAAGAAATTTAAATGGTCCCATATATAATTTTATTTTTTTACATGAGGATGATCCATTAGATAAAATTTTTATGAAGAAAGTGATTAGTTATTTTTGGCGGTTTTTACAATCTTCGCAAATTAGTATCATTTTATTTAATAATATGTTTATATAATAGTTCCATAATATTAAATAAGTTTTAATACACATATTATATTCTTTTTTAACCATAAAATTTATTTTATGACCATCCTTGAAGGCAGAAATTAAAAAGGAAAACTCATCACCCACAAAGGGAGTGAATCGACACCTCACAGATGATGTTTTCATTTTTGAAAAAAATGAGAGTAGAAGATATTTGATGATGAATATTCCATTAACACAATAAAATTACAGTATATATATAATATTGGATTTATCATGTTACTTTTTACAGGGTAGGTTAGGTAATGATAATAAAATAAAATACATTAAAAGAGAAATATAGAGGGTTTTACCTCTAGAGTGTCGTCTCCTTGAGAACCTCTTTATGGCACTTGGAAATGGTATTTTGGTGAGACCAGAAAGACCATAACATGTGGAAGAGGTTTGGGAGAGGAATTGGTTAGAATATATAAATATCCAAGGCTTATAAGGTGTGATGGGAAGAGGTGGTGGGGGTGTTATTTATAGTGGGAGGAGAGGGGTGTTTTTGATTATTTTATTCACTAGTTTATTATTTTGGCTCAAGACTATCAATAGCACTGATTCTTGTGACTAGATAAAATAAAAATATCATGTGAGTTTGAGATAATTTCCAATTACATCATACATGACTCAAACATGACTCAAAAATTTAATTATTTACTTATAATGTTAAATACTGTTAATTACCGTATTTCACTATTCACCAAAAAAACAACTATTTTAGAAAAATCCAAAAAATTCACCCTAACCATTTTTTGATGTGTAGATTTTAAAAATGGACTTTATTTTATGAAAATAATTTACTAAATATGAGAAATTTAATTTTTAATTAAAATCATCATTTATTCGAAAAAATACCGATTTGAAAATTATAACTGATTTTATAACACTTTGAGAATTTAATTAAGGTATCATAAAATTATATTATAATAATAATAAAACAAAATATTAATTTTTTAATCTATTTTATGAAAATAAATTTTCTTTTAAATAAATATATTTATTATAAAATTGTAAAAAAAATACATTTCACAAAAATATTGATACTTAATTTATCATTTTTAAAACATTTATTTACTTATTCCATGATATAAATATATTATATTTTCATTCATAAGATACCTAAATTTTATTTATACTTTCATAGGTGAGGTTACATTTATATTAGTCGGTTTACTATTCCTAATGGTTACATTACAATTCTAATGGTCAAGTTTCTATTTCATTGGTATAGGTTCTTTAATTCTATAAATACCAATTATTTAATTCTTAATTTATGAAAATAATGATTTTATTATGTTCTCTATGTGATGTATTTGTTTTATACTATATAAAATAATTATAAGAATGAAAATATGATTAATAAAATTCTAGGTCGTTACACTACAGCTCTCTTACCAAAATTGTTTTGTAACAAAAATCCAATTAACCTATATTACCAAGATCTAGGGGATTATTTGAGTCCACAAAGTGACTTGGTGAGTTTATAAACATGTTTTGGATGTTTTTTATTTTCAAAACCAGGGTTTTTTTCTACATAAACTTCTTCTTGTGCATATCCATTAAGAAAAGAACACTTCACATCCATTTGAAATATTTTGAAATTTAATAATGGTGCATAAGCTTGAAGTATTCAAATAGATTCAAGTCTTGTTATCAGATAATAGGCTTATTTATATTCTATTACATATTTTTTATTATAACCATTAGAAAAAATTCTAGCATTATTTTCAACTATTATTTCATTTTCATCACATTTATTCTGAAAACCCCATTTCCTCCAATTATATAAGTTTCTTTTGGTCGTTCAACCAAAGTCCAAAATTTGTTCCTTTCAAACTCATTGAGTTCATCTTTAATTTAATTTATATAATCATCATCACCTAAATCCTCATTAGTATTATTAGGTTTGAATTTTGATAAGAAAGATATATGTTCAATTTCATTTCTCAGGGAACTTCTAGTCCTAATTGGTTGATCTGCATCACAAATGATATTATCACTAAGATGAATCCTAAGAAACAAATAACTTCTTGGGTTTTCAAAATCATGTTCTTAAACAATAGGTTGAAAATATTTCGGAGGTATAAATACATAAATATATTCTTGAGTAACTTTATCATGATACTAACATTCTAACATAGGTTGAAAATCAGTTTTAGAAATAACATCCAAAGATGTAGGTTGGGGTTATTTGAAAACAAATAGATTAGTTTCATCAAACTTAACATGTAATATTTCCTCAACAATACTTATATTTTTATTAAAAACTATATATTCCTTACTAGTGGTGGAATAACCTAAAAATATTCCTTTATTAGATTTTGAAGAAAATTTATATAAGTTATATTTAGTATTCAGAATGAATACTTTTCATCCAAAAACTTTAAAGTATGAAAGTTTTGGTTTTCTTCCTATCCAAAACTCATAATAGGTTTTTTTAATAAAAGGTATAATTAAAACTTGATTTATATTATAATAATAAGTAATAACTGCTTTATCCCAAAAAAATTATCAATTTATTAGTCACTCAACATGGTTCTAGTAATCTCTTAAAGAACTCCATTTCTTCTTTCAACTACACCATTTTGTTGTGGAGTTATAGGTGCTAAAAAGTAATGTATAATACCTTTCTTACTAAAAAAAGTTTCAAAATCATAATTTACAAATTATCCACCATGATCACTATGAATAGTTATCAAGGTGAGGTTTTTCTCATTTTTAACTCTATCTACAAAAGTTTTAAAATAACTAAAGGATTCATATTTTGTTGCTAGAAAATCGACCCATGTGTATCTAGTGTAATCATCAAATAATACATATACATAGTATTTTCCACCAATACTTCTAGTTTTTTTAGGGCCAAATAAGTCCATGTAGACTAACAAAAAATCATCATAAGTTGAAACTTCACTAATATATTTAAAACTTGGATTATGTTTCTTACCAAATTGAAAAGGATCACAGACTTTTAAAGTATCAAACCTAAGTTCTGGTAAATCTTTAACAAGTACTTTCTTAGTCAACTTAGCTAAATTTATAATTTTATAATGTCCTGAACTTTTATTCCATAACCAAGATTGATCTTCCATTTCACTAAGGCAAAGTAATCCTTGGCTCCTAAGGTATTCTAATTTTAAAGTGTAAACATTCTCATGCCAATTGGAAGAAAGAATAAATTCCTCTTTTGAAATATAAATACTACATTTATCATTATTGAAGTTTTCAAGATAAACTTCATTAGATAATTGACTTATAATTATAAGTTTGTGCTTAAGTCCTATAAAAATAAAACATTTTATATTAAATCTTTTCCAAGAATAACAATATTACTTATACCAACGATTTCTCCTTGAAAATTATCTTTTAAATTTACTTTATCACCTTTTATATTGATAATATTCTTAAATAAATCTTTGTTTCAAATCATATTTTTTTTATTAAACACTATCCATGTAAAAAATGTTTTTGTTTTTGGTAATTTTTTTATTTTTCTAAAAACAAAGAAATTAGTTTTTTGAAACCCAAACTGTAAGAACCCGGTTCTTATTTTTGAGGTATGGGCTTCTTCTTTTTCTTTTTCCTTAAGTGTTTTTGAGAAAATATGGAAAATGAGGGAAAATCCTAAATTTTGGAACTACACGCAGTGTACTTTTCCACACGTCGTGTACTTTTGGTTGTGTTGGGATGAGTACACGGGGCGTGTAGCCATGTCGGTGATGTGGGGTGTAGTAACCCACTACATGTCGTGTAGTGGTACTTACACGCCATGTAGTCAGTCAACAGGCCTAAACAGTCAGGCGGTGGAGCAGCCGACAGCTGGGCGACAGTACACGCCGTGTACTTTAGAGTACATGTCATGTACTCATGTCGACGGTTGAACAGTGTGGCGGTGCCGCCAAATGAACAGTTAATGAAAGAAGTACATGCCGTGTACTCAGAAGTACACACCGTGTACTCAGAAGTACACGCCATGTACTTTGTTTTTTTGGCTTAAAATAGGAAGTAGCCTCGTCATTTGGCAGAGGAGACACTTGAGCCGATTTGGAGCCGAAGGAGGAGGTCGGACCTTTGAAGCCCCACCAGGTGTTCGTCTGGAATCGGTTTCCGCCTCGGACGATCCCATTGGAAGCGCATGGGTAAGGGCTTCCACCTCCTTGTCTGGTTCTTACCAATTCTTCTCCTAACAGGAGTTATTTACGTTCAAATGGGTTTTGCTCTTCGTCAGATCTACGCTGTTCTTGGGCGTTTCTGGAGTCAGCGTTCGGGTATAACGTTTGTTGGCGTATAAGGTAGGTGGATCGGTGTAAATTTCCAACTATTGTGCATTTTTGTGCATTTTTGTGCCACGAACCCATGTTGGGGTGTCGTGAGGCTGAGGTCGTTGCTATATTTAATGCCTAGAATTGAATAGGTGATTAAATTGTGATGATAAAATGCTGGTTGGGATCGTTTCTTGGATCCAGAACCACCCTGGGGGGTGTGTTTCACTGTTTAGTCATTTGGACAGGATACCTGAGGGTATGCCTTCAATGTAGTAATTGTAGAATTTCCTTGAGAGGAATTAATTGTTTACTTCATTTTGATATGTTGGGCATGGCCCGGTTACCTATTTAGCCTGAGGGCGTTGTTGTGATTAGCCTGTGGGCACTGCACTGTTTAGCCTGAGGGCTGTAGTTATTTCGGCCTGAGGGCAACTTCTTCTGTTCCTGAGGGCCATAGACTCTATGCCTGAGGGCGACACTACCTACGCCTGAGGGAAAAATTCTATTATGCCTGACGGCAATTACCTGCGGGTTGGGTTCTGCTTACCTGAGGGTAAGGTTTTGCTTGTCTGAGGACATGGACTGTTTACGTAGAAATACACTGTGGTGATTTCTAATATTTAATGTATTAAATCAATAATAATATGGCAATATAACTGGTAATTAGTGACTTTTGAGTACTACTTACTTTATTGCATTTTACTACTACACTCTATTGTTGCATGCTTACACGCAGTTGGGCACGGGCCTTTGGTGGGTGCCTACTGAGATATATTTCTCACACCCTGTTTGGGTCATGCTTTTTGGCCTAAACAGATTACATTTCTGCAGGTGTAGATAGGGGAAAGAGTCCCTATACAGGTACTTGACTGTTACTGAGGAGTAGAAGGGCATGGGATTGAGCCTAGGCTCACGATGCTGCTTCTAGCTGTTTTTCTTGTTTTTTTGTACTCTGTATTTTGTTGTACTCTATTGATGTATAACATGTTCTGGCTGTTTTCTTAGAACTTGAAACATGTAGCATTATCACTTCTATATTGTTGGTTATATCCACTACTGTAGTTTATTTCAGTTGTGTATGTTTACTGCTTCCACTGTCATTGTATGTTTATTCTGTATTCCGCTGTGCTACTCTTTGACAAATGAGGGCATAGTTTCCCCACTATCAGACCTGGGCCCTCGCTGCTAATCGGCAGCATCTGAAGTTTGGGGAAATTATCTTGAGGTCACGTGGTGAACTGGACTCAGGGCACCCGTTGCGTGGCACCCAGGTCCGGGACATTACAAAGTGGTATCAGAGCGGTTCTTTTCATTGACTTACTATTTGGAACCGTAGTCAGGGATAGAATGAACGGTAGTTGGTAATAAGCTATGCCCGGGCATAGATAACCCATGTAAAGGGAAAAGCCAGTCTACCTCGTATTGCAATTTTACTAATTTTGAAAATTTTACAGTTGATATGTTTTCACCGTTGGGTGACACACTTTGAGATTGTGCAGTTTATATTTTATCTATGGGTTCTATTTAGTTTCAACCCGATGAGATGAGGGTATTCCGTCTCATGCATCATATAGGCACATGCTAGATATCACATTCCATGTATAGTTTCCATTCCATGTAGGTGCATTAGAAATTCGTATGTTGTTGTGATAGTTGTTGTGCTAGAAAAGCATGCTGTTGTGATAGCTACTTGATAAATACCTGCCTTGTGATATGGCATTTTTTGTTTGAGCTTGTTTATAGAATGGACGCCAAACTTTTGTTTTTGGGGAGTATGGGCCCCCATTGACCGGAATTTGGTGGATCAATGACTTTTTATTGGTTATAACATATATAAGATGTCAAACTTTGATTCGTGGGGAGTATGGGCCCCCACAGGTCGGAATTTGACACTTAGGTGTTGGTTTCAGTATTTTCTGGGTTTCAGGGAAGTTTCTGAGGCATACTGTCTGGAAACCCAGTATACATGCCGTGTAGTATTTTATACACGTCGTGTATACTCTTCTGTTCGGAAAGAAAAATAAACTTTTTGAATACATGCCGTGTACCCTGAGTACACGCCATGTAGTCTCTTCCCGTGTCACAAACTGTGTGGGCGGCGACACAGGGTAGGTAAGGGCTTGGGTAAAACACGCCATGTAGTTTTTGTACACACCGTGTAGTGTTGACCCGGAGTCCGGCCGTGTAACTAACAACACGGGTCGGTGAACTCCTTGACAAAACACGTCGTGTCAATTATGGACACGCCGTGAAGTGTGACCTGGGGACTCGGCCGTGTAGCTAATAACACGGGCTAGTGTCACCTCTCCTTGAACATGCTGTGTACCTGTGGGACACGCCATGTAGTCTGGTTCAAGGACAGACCGTGTGGAGTTAGCCGTGTGGCTAGGAAATGGGGTGGTGTACACGCCGTGTGCGGGTGTAATACGCCATGTAGTGTCAATCCGAGTAGTCGGTCGTGTCACAGACGACACGGGCAGTTGGAAAATAACATCGTACACGTCGTGTAGATATTATACATGCCGTGTAGTTTTGTTCAATGGAATCCATGTGGCTTATCCATGTAGAAGGACCTGGGTAGGGGAAGGGAAGTCAAGTACACGTCTTGTAGTCATTGTACACGCCGTGTAGTCTTGTTTTTCCAATTTTGAATGCCTTCTTCCTCTTGTTTCCTTTTTTATTCCTTCTCTTTTCGGTCATAATAATCTTGAATCTGAGGCGTGCTTTTGACCTTGTAGTGTCATGCCGCCTAGACGACCTCGATTTGTTCTCCAGGAGAGTGGTGACGATTATACTCTGGAGATGGTCGGCCATGGGCTACCATTTGATCCTCCAGCAGAGGCAGATACGGCGCCAGCTGCTATACCGGACACAGGTGCGGAGGCGTAGTCCCATGAAGGCTTTATGCGGTTCATGCAGACCTTTCAGGGAGCACCACAGGCTGCTACATCTATGGCTGAGCTGACTCGTATCTTCCAGCAGCAGCATCCGCCTACGTTTTCAGGGGATGGAGGACCGTAGGATGTGGAGTCTTGGCTAGGATCGATGAAGAATATTTTCGAGCATCTGGAGATGCCTCCAGGGCGGAGGGTCAAGCTCGTGACTTACATGATGTGTGATTCCGCCAAGAGGTGGTGGGATGTTACCACCCAGTCAGAGCATCACAGAGATATGGCGTGGGAAGATTTTCAGTCAGTCTTCTATGAATTCTTCTTTCCCGAGACGCTGAGGTCATATAGAGCTCGAGAGTTCATGAATCTGCAGCAGGGCTCCATGTCGGTGATGGACTATTCTTCTCGTTTTACGGAGCTTCAGCGTTTTGCACCCGTGCTAGTGGGTGATGAGACTTTGAGAGCCAGACGTTTTAAGGATGGTCTTCGGTATGACATCTGAGCGCTGGTGAATGTTTTCAGGTTGCCTATTGTACACACGATTGTGAATCAGGCGCTGATTACAGAGAGGAACCTACAGGAATCTAGTGGTGTGGGCCAGGGCGGTTCAGCGCCAGTTACTGGTATTATTTCTGCTGGCAAGAGGAAGAGACAGATGGACTTCTCTCAGGGTGGCAGTACCAGCCAAGCAGCTTCTTCAGGTGGTCCGGTCAGGTGCTACCAGTGTGGCAGAGAGGGGCACAAGAGACTACAGTGTCCATGAGACCCAGTGAAGTGCCGAGCTTGCGGCAATATGGGTCATCTGCAGCGCTTTTGTAGGGTGTTTCCACTAGTGGCTAGCGAGAGGGGTTATGTGAAGACTCCGCATGCGTGAGCAGGACCAGTGGCTTCTTACCAGTCAGGGAACTAGAATACGTCAGGGCGTGCAGGCCGAGATGGTGGTCAGGGCCATGGTAGCTAGACACTAGGATCGCAAAGGTAGCAGGGCGAGACAGCTCAGGGTATCCAGGCTATGTCACAGGGTCGCGGCACTGGGCAGGCATATGTAGTGCAACAGACCCAGCAGGAGCAGGATCACGGACCTTCGACAGTCAGAGGTACTATTCTAGTAGCTTCTGTCTTATCTTCAGTACTTTTCGATACGGGTGATACACATAGTTTCATATCTGTACCCGTTATGGAGAGCCTTGGGCTCTGTGTTTCTACTTCTTTCGATATCTTGATGCTAGAAACTCCGTTGGGGACTAGGACGGCTGGTGTGCGTCAGTGCAAGGAGTTCCCCCTTGAGGTTTGTGGGTGTCACTTCCTTTGGTACCTCTTTGTCTTGGAGATGACGAGCTATGACGTCATTCTCGGGATGGACTGGTTGGTTCCCTTCCGAGCCTTCGTAGACAGCTACCGTCGCAGGGTGTGTTTCACGTCACCAGAGGGCGGGGAGTTTCTATACAAGGGCGAGTGGGATGTTCAGGTGAGTCGAGTTGTACCAGAGCATCATGGGTGAGGTGGAGTCACATCCCAGATAGCGAGCTTACATTTGGATGATCATGGGACTTATCAGATGGATTTCCCTCCAGTTGTTGATCGTTTCAGGGATGTCTTCCCGGATGACTTTTTAGGTCTACCTCTGATGTGTGAGGTGGATTTCTCTATCGAGCTTGTGCCAGGAGCAACACCGGTATCCATTCCTCCTTATAGGATGGCCACGCCTGAGTTGCAGGAGCTCAAGAGGCAGTTAGAGGAGCTACAGGTGAAGGGTTTTATCGGACCCAGTACTTCTCCTTAGGGTTCTCCATTCCTTTTTGCGAAGAAGGCGGATGGTACCCTTAGACTTTGCGTGGATTATCAGAAGTTGAACCAGTTGACGGTTAAGAACCAATATCCCTTGTCAAGGATAGATGATCTGTTTGATCAGATTCGTGGAGAACGAGTGTTCTCGAAGATTTACTTGAGATCCGGATATCATCGGCTGCGCATTAGACCATCTGATATACCTCTCCCAGCTTTCAGGAGTAGGTATGGTTTATATGAGTATACAGTTATGCCGTTCGGACTGACGAACATGCCAGTAGTTTTCATGGATCTGATGAATCATGTGTTTCATCCGTATCTTGATTTATTTGTGGTAGTATTCGTGGACGACATCTTGGTGTACTCTCACACTCGACACGACCATTCCACCCATCTTGATATCATATTGAGTACACTGAGAGAGCATCGTCTATATGCTAATCTCTAAAAGTGTCACTTTTGGATGGACTGGATTCACTTTCTGGGTCACATTATCCCAGAGGCAGGATTTGTAGTAGACCCAGAGAAGGTGAGAGCAGTAGTTTCCTAGGAGCATCCTAAGAACGTGTTTGAGATACAGAGTTTATTAGGGCTGACTAGTTACTACAGATGCTTCATACAGGACTTCTCCCACTTATCAACACCGTTGACAGGCCTGACTAAGAAGGGTGTGAAGTTTGTTTGTTCAAAACCTTGCGATACATCTTTTCAAGACCTGAAGGGAAGGTTGACATCAGCACCGATCCTGATACTCCCAGAGCAGGGGAAGATCTATACAGTTTACTGTGATGCATCAGGGATTGGGCTGGGAGCCGTTTTGATGCAGGGTGACCGATTTGTTGCGTACGGGTCTCGGCATTTGAGGCCACATGAGAGGAATTACCCGACGCATGATCTCGAGTTGGCTGCAGTTTTTCATGTGTTGCGCTGTTGGAGACACTATCTGTTGGGAGAGAATTTTGTGGTTTTCACCGACCACAAAAGCCTCAAGTATATCTTTACTCAGCGTGACCTGAATCTGAGGTAGAGAAAGTGGGTTGAGTACCTACAGTCCTTCAATTTTGAGCTTGCCTATACACCTGGTAAAGGTAATGCAGTAGCCAATGCACTGAGCAGGAAGACTCAGATACAGGCAGTGCAGGAGGCCAGTGGTGAGTGGCAGCTCATGGATTTGTTCTCTGAGATGCATCTGGAGGTGCACGACAGTCAGGGGCAGGCTTATCTTTCTTCTTTGGTTGTAACATCTACCCTCCTTGACAGAGTGAGGATGATACAGCTATCTGATTCAGAAGGCCTAGTTCTACGGGAGTCGGTGGAAAGTTAGGACCCTCCTCCCTGTTGGACGATAGGCGATGATGAGGTTTTTTGTTTCCATGGACGTGTATGGGTTCCAGGGGATATACGCGAGGAGCTGATGCGGAAGTTTCATGCTTCAGCTTGGGCAGTTCATCCCAGGGTTACCAAGATGTACTGAGACTTGAGACGTCAGTACTGGTGGTCGGGTATGAAGAGAGAGATAGCCGGTTTTGTTATGAGGTGTTCCACCTATCAGCAGGTGAAGGCAGAGCACCAGAGACCAGCTGGGATGTTACATAAGTTTACCATTCCAGAGTGGAAATGGGATGATGTAACGATGGATTTCGTGATGGGATTTTCGAGGTCGCCTTAAGGCAATGACGTCGTGTGGGTTGTTGTGGACAGACTCATGAAGGTAGCTCACTTCTTGCCGATCAAGTAGACCTTTGATGTGGACAAGCTCAGAAGGCTATATATCTGAGAGATCATACGTATTCATGGGTTCCCTCGTTCTATCATTTCAGATAGGGATGCCCGCTTTACGTCTCATTTATGGCAGAGTTTTCAGAGGCCGCTGGGTACACAGGTGCTTCTAAGCACAGCATACCACCCTCAGACAGATGGCCAGTCAGAGCGGACGATACAGGTGTTAGAGGAAATGTTGCTTGCATGCATCCTAGACTTTGGGGGCTCTTGGGAGAAGCATATACCCTTATTCGAGTTTGCCTATAACAATAGTTTTCAGGAAACTATTGATATGTCACCATGCGAGGATTTATATGGTAGGTCATGCCGATCACATTTGTGCTGGTTAGAGGTAGGTGAGGCAGCTTTACTAGGGCCACATCTCATACAGGAGACATCTAAGCAGGTCCAGTTGATTCGGAAGCGGATGGCTACAGCGCAGTCTCGTCAGAAGTCTTATGTTGATCACCGCAGAATACCTTTGGAGTTCATGGTCGGGGATCAGGTTTTCTTGCATGTTTCGTCGAGGCTTGGACACAAGTGGATCAGGAGATAGGGTAAGCTTTCACCGAGGTATGTGGGACCATTTGAGATTCTGGAGAGAGTCAGGCTGGTTGCCTATCGGTTTCAGTTACCGCAGCGGTACCGAGCCATGCACGACGTCTTCCACGTGTCTCAGTTGCGTCGCTACCATTCAGACCCGTCTCACACCTTTCAGCTAGAGGAGGTTGAGCTTCAGCATGATGTTTCCTTTTAGGAACATCGGATCCATATCATTGATAGGAGCACGAAGGTTCTCTGAGGCCGGTCAGTTCCTCTCGTACGGGTGCTATGGCAGTATGGCCGAGTGCAGGATGAGACCTGGGAGCGGGAAGCCAACATACATGCTCAGTGGCCAGAGTTGTTCTAATATTATTCTTCACTACCCTGGGAAGGGAAATTCGGGGACGAATTGCTATAAGGGGGGAAGTTTGTAAGAACCCGGTTCTTATTTTTGTGGTACGAGCTTCTTCTTTTTCATTTTCCTTAAGTGTTTTTGAGAAAATATGGAAAATGGGGGAAAATCCTAAATTTTAGAACTACATGTCGTGTACTTTTCCACACATCGTGTACTTTTGGCCGTGTTGGGATGAGTACATGGGGCGTGTAGCCATGTCAGCGATGCGGAGTATAGGAACCAACTACACGCCGTGTAGTGGTACTTACACGCCGTGTAGTCAGTCGGCAGGACTAAACAGTAAGGCGGTGGAGTAGCCGATAGCTAGGCGACAGTACACGCCGTGTACTTTAGAGTACATGTCGTGTACTCATGTCGACGGTTGAACAGTGTGGCGGTGCCGCCAAATGAACAGTTAATGAAAGAATTACATGTCATGTACTTAGAAGTACACGCCGTGTACTTTGTTTTCTCGACTTAAAATAGGTAGTAGCCTCCTCATTTGGCAGAGGATACACTTGAGCCGATTTAGAGCCAAAGGAGGAGTCCGGACCTTTGAAGCTCCATCGGGTGTTTGTCTGGAATCGGTTTCCACCTCGGACGATCTCATTGGAACCGCACGGGTAAGGGCTTCCACCTCCTTGGCTGGTTCTTACCAATTATTCTCCTAATAGGAGTTATTTACGTTCGAATGGTTTTTGTTCTTTGTCAAATCTACGCCGTTCTTGGGCGTTTCTGGAGTCGGAGTTCGGGTATAACGTCCGTTGGCGTATAAGGTAGGTGGCTCGGTGTAAATTTCCAACTGTTGTGCATTTTTGTGCATTTTTGTGCCACGAACCCATGTTGGGGTGTCGTGAGGCTGAGTTCTTTGCTATATTTAGTGCCTAGAATTGCATAGGTGATTAAATTGTGATGATAAAATGTTGGTTGGGATCATTGCTTGGATCTGGAACCACCTCGAGGGGTGTGTTTCACTGTTTAGTTTTTTGGCCAGGATACCTGAGGGTATGCCTTCAATGTAGTAATTGTAGAATTTCCTTGAGAGGAATTACTTGTTTTATGCATTTTGATATGTTGTGCATGGCCTAGTTACCTGTTTAGCCTAATAGCGTTGTTGTGATTAGCCTGTGGGAACTGCACTGTTTAGCCTGAGGGCTGTAGTTATTTCAGCCTGAGGGAAACTTCTTCCGTGCCTGAGGGCCATAGACTCTGTGCTTGAGGGAGACACTACCTATGCCTGAGGGAAAAATTCTGTTACGCCTGAGAGAAATTACCTACAGGTTGGGTTCTGCTTACCTGAGGGTAAGTTTTTTCTTGTCTGAGGACGTGGACTGTTTACGTAGAAATGCAATGTGGTGATTTCTAATATTTAATGGATTAAATGAATAATAATATGACAATATAACTGGTAATTAGTGACTTTTGAGTACTGCTTACTGTATTTCATTTTACTACCGCACACTATTGTTGCATGCTTACACGCAGTTGGGCACGGGCCTTTGGTGGGTGCCTACTGAGATATATTTCTCACACCCTGTTTGGGTCATGCTTTTTGGCCCAAAGAGATTATGTTTCTGCAGGTGTAAATAGGGGAAAGAGTCCCTATACAGGTACTTGACTGTTGCTGAGGAGTAGGAGGTCATGGGACTGAGCCTAGGCTCGCGATGCCACTACCAGCTGTTTTGCTTGTTTTGTTGTACTCTGTATTTTGTTGTACTATATTGATGTATAACATGTTCTGGCTGTTTTCTTAGAACTTGAAACATGTAGCATCATCACTTCTATAATGTTGGTTATATCCACTGTTGTAGTTTATTTCAGTTGTGTATGTTTACTTCTTCCGCTGTCGTTGTATGTTTATTATGTATTCTGCTGCGCTACACTTTGACAAATGAGGGAATAGTTTCCCCACTATCAAACTTGGGCCCTCGCTGCTAGTCATCAGCCTCTGGCATTTGGGGAAATGCGCTTGAGGTCACGTGGCGAACCGGGCTCGGGGTACTCGTTGTGTGGCACCCGGGTCTGGGATGTTACACAAACCTTCTTGGGTCTGGTATTATAAGAAAATAAGATTTCAGGTAACCACATTTTTCTAACATTAATATATTGAGAAAATTTCATCTCTTTATAAAATTATTCTTTATGAAAACCTAGATATTGAACTTTATTAAGAGAACATATATTTTCCAATGTCCACCACTTTTACATTTTTTTTAAAAATGGATCACTTTTTTTAACAAAATATTTATTACTAAAAATAGGTTTTTGGTTAGTAAAACTCATTCTTATATTATCACTATGCGGTCAAATTTGTTTATACATTTTATCTAATTTTTTCTTACCAGTGTTAAACATGGATAAAAGTTTCTTCAGACTAAAAATTTATAATTTTATTTCTACAACTAAACTTTTATCCTCATTAGAAATAGTATTAGAACTCAGTTTTACAAAATCATTTTGTAAACTATATTTCTTAGAAATATATTTTTCAAGATCTTTATAAAGCCTATATTTTTTAAAATTAGTTTTATCAAGATATTTAGAAATATATAATATTTTTTTAGTTAAATTAGAAATTCATGAATCTTCCTTAACAAGGTTTGTTTTTTCATTATCTTGTTTTTTTAAAACTTTAAAATTATCATTTTCAAGAAGTTTAGAAAACCAAGATACTTGTTCGTAAGTAGGTAAAGTATTTTTCTCATCATCAAAGGAAGATTCTTCATTAGAAGATGTTGAATTTTTCTCATTATCATCAGGATAATTTGAATTAAGAGTAAGATTTGTAATGGATTCAGTAGTTTTTTCCTTTTCCAGAAGATATTTATTTATAATAGGTATTTCATAAAATAAATCAATGTTCCTCTATCCGGAACTATTATTGTCTGATAAATTATCTAATGAGTTGTCTCCTCCACTTTCACTCCAAGTGTTAGAAGCTTTCAATCTTTTCTTGCTTTTAGACTTATAATAATTCTTCAAATTTCTGTTATAATTTATATCTTTATTATATTTACTTTTGATCTTAGGAAAATCTAGTTGAATGTTTCTAGAATTATTGCATTCATAGTAGATAAATTCAGTATAATCTTTCTTTTCATTCTTATTTTTAGGAATTTTCTTGTATCTATACTAAAAATATTTATGGCCAATAATTTTATTTATCTTCTAGCAAGATTTTATAATTCATTTTTTGAAGGTTCTAAAGAACTATAATCTCATTAAATAATCACTTTATTTTTCTTTAAATATTTCACAACTTTAACAATGGATTGGGTTTTGGTAGGAACATTTTATGTTGTTGTAAAAGATACACCACCATTATTCTTTTTCATATTTTCAGCATCCCTTTTCAATCTATATTCATATTTCATGAGAGTTCTAATAAGATCATGTAATATAATATTAGTAATATTCCTTCTATCATCCAAGGTTTTCCTTTTGTATTCCCATTCATTATGAATTATCTCTATATTATTTTCAATCAAAACACCATCTATAAGATCCTTCTCTCAAAGAGAATGTAAACTATTGACAATAGTTATAAGTATTTGATGCATTTTTTCTACTAATTCTCCAATTGGGAAATCAAAGGCTTGATAGTCTTCTTGCATCATTACACTTCTAGTCTCAAAAACTTTAGAAGTTACAAAGTGAGTGACTTCTAACTTTTTTTCATATGTTATTAGCAGATCCACACAAATAAATTTGGTTATATATATTCCTTTTCATGGAACATAGTAGAGTATTAATTACTCTGTAATTTGGTTGATAATCTTGTTTTTATAGATGATGGAAAGTAGTAACTTATTTTTTAGGTATCATGTAATCATGAGTAATCATTACAAAGTTATTAACTCTAGTATTGATAGAAAAGAAATTCATCATGTCTCTCCAGTACTCATAATCATTTCCATAAAATATAGGTGGTTCACTGAGATTCATATTTTCTAGAGTGCCAATGTTAAGACCTTCCATCTTAAAAATAATAAACTCTTTTTCTACAAACATGTTAGTGTAAACAATTTATAAGAAATTAGTTTATAACAAAACTTAATAAACTTGAATTTGATAGATTAAGTAAAAACTCAGTAATAAAAATAAATATAATCATCTCTTATACCAATTGTTGGATCAAAATATTTTATTATGGATATAATAGAGGGGTTAATTATAGTTTTAAAATAAAAACTAAAATAAAACACAATTCCTATTAAGTAAAAAATTATTGGACTCAGACTTCATATGATGATCATATTTCTACAATCATATCCATATACTATTCAATTTAATTAGTTTTGTTTATTGGTATCATAGTTACACAAATAAAATGGTTTGTTATAAAGATAAGTATGAAAAATAACTTTCTAATACACATGTACAGAAAAAAAATCTTTCACAAAAAAGAAATACTAAGATTATAATAGTAATAATGACTTTTAATATTATAAAATAATTTACTCTTTAACCTTAAGAATTAAGGTATCCATAAACCATGAATAAATTTATCCATAGTTTTATACCTACTGTAAGTTCTGTCTTTCCTTACCAGGAAATCCCTTGATCAGACAGATCAAAATAGCTTTGTCTTCCAAAACCCTAGAATCCCTCGATATGATGATCGGTCTCTATCTTCCTAGCCCTAGAAGCTCTCAATTTAATGTATTGGATTCACCTATGTATTAATATCCCTATAATTCTTTGATCAATACCATGATCATTCACGTGATTACAAAAGAAAATAGTTCTTAAGGAATTACAATCCTTACAAGGATTCTTTAGCACTTAAACTCTCTAAATAATTATAAATGCTAGGAATGAGGTGTTAACATAGATAAATATTTAAATGAATTGAGTTTCAGATTCATTCTCTCCCAACTCTTCAAATGAACTCCTACTTATAGGCGATTCTCCAATGGTCATATTTCAGATTTAGTTGAAATGGCCTAAAAAAACTTTCGCTTTGATAGATCATAATGATCTAGATATTTAGTTTAATAGCTAATCATTTCATTTTCCAATGTCATTTTTTTAGTACCATTACAATGTTATTTTGTATTCCATCTAATAGAAATAAGTCTATATACTCTAATTATAAACTTTAGATAGTCTAATTAACTTTATTATTGATTTTCAATTTGATAAACTGAATAAGGGTCAATCCGATGGATTGGTACCAATGTTAGTCTAATGGTCATGAATTTTTTCAGTCTTATAGATAAGAAATACGTCTAACAACTGGTCAGAACAAAGGTCAATCTGATTAATTGGAAAAACCTTCAATCCAATGGATAATATAAGTTTATATTCATTATATATTAGAAATATTTCTATGTTTAGTATAAAATAATTTTTTATAAATAAACATACTAAAATACTTGGGTAATATAAATTTAGTGAAATAGTGTTTTTAGAAGGTGTTTGTGATTTCCAAAACTAATGAAATAGAAAATTATAAATTAATACTTTTGAATCAACACTGTTTTTTGTTTAGAATGTATTTTTCCCTTTATTATTTGGTTTTATATTGTCTTACTCTGATTTATTCCGTATAGGTTATAATATGCATGATTATATTCTATATTTTTTTTGTCTTTTATTATATCTCTATGCTTTTTCATGGAGATATTTGTGTGTTTTGTATAGGTACATTAGGCTAAGTTATCCCAATTTATTTTATGCATTTTTAGTTCTTTTTACCAGCCCCAAGCCTATTAGAGGTGGGCATGTGGTGTTACACTCATCTTTCCATCGGTCATTCAGGCCCCAGTGGGTCGAGTCATGACAGTTTTGATTACTTCACATTTATTTGGTCTTGAAAAAATTATCTTGATCTTCTCATTCTTGAGAGGATGTGAGAAGGAATAAGATTATTCTAGAGATAAATTCATTGTACACAATGATTCTCAATTAACCTCTCTTAGAATGTATTTTCAGTTTATTTATAGGCCTAAGGTTAGGATTTCTAATTTAATTAATTTTAGAAATTCTTTTAATAAAATTTTAAACCCATGTCTTGTTGGGACCAAGTTGTCTGATGAAGTTTTTTGGAATCATGAAGTATTTTCTTTTATTGTCATGGAAGTTTGAGAATAAGGTCACTTTACTTTGTATAAGAGTGTGAGAAAAGATAGCAAAGTTACAATACTTTCCAAGGCAAATCTGACGATGCTTTTCTGGTCCGTATTTCACAAAAATCATAAGTTGTTTGGAGAACTTATGATTCAAGATTTGTTAAGGAAATGGGGAGAAAAGATATTTTCAATCAGCATGGTTGGTTTTGCAGAAGCAGGTGTCTAAGGTGGCATAGTTTTCCAGTGTTTTCCAAATTTTTGGGGTCTAAAATTTGGAGTTGGTCTAGCATTGTGAAAAGTGTATTTCCTTTAATATCACATAAAAATATGGAAAATTCATGAATTTCTAAAATATGGGCTTCATGAAGTAAATTTCTCGAATACATAAAGAATTTTGATGGTGTTCTTTGTGATTACGATGAGGTTTGTGAATGAAAGAGGAAAGGATCATTGTAGGTGAGAATTGTAGTGCAAAATAAGAAGAATCATCATGGAGGTGCAAAGGAATAATAAGAATCGTGGTAGTGCAAAGGATCTGATGGAATGCTTTACGATTACGATGAGCTTTACGAATCCGGAAAATAGCCATGGTGCTTCGCAAAGCAGAGTGAATTTTGGTGAAAAGTTGGGAGATCTACTATTTAGTGCTGACGTGACATTGAGGTGTATAGAAGGTTCTGAAGTTGGTGGGAGATACCTATAAATAGGCTTCTCCCCCCTCAATAAAAGTAGAGAGACTTAACGAGAATTTTAGAGCTCTCGAATTGAAAATAAGCTTTGTGAAGGCAGTAAGCTCCGTGAAGGAAAGGAGATTCACAGAGATCCATTAAGATTTTCCAAACAAGTGAACTTCTCAAAGACTAATTAATGCTATATGAAATAGTGAGCTCTGCGATCTAGTGAGGTCTGTGAAATAGAGAGATTTTTGAACTAGAGTGCTCTACAAATCTGGGAGCTTCGTGAAGGAGATTTGAGAAGGAGCTATGTGAGCTAAATATTTGAGTACCCAAATTAAGTGAGAATTGATTTCAAGTAGATCAATATATAACTAGTGTATATGAATAAGTATCATTAAGAATTCCAGGTAGTTCCTATCATCTTCTAGATAATAAATAGAAGATTTTTTTTTCAAAGATCATATTTTTGAAAGTTTGTTAAGAAGCACAAAGATATTGCTTTACCCTATTTGTGCTAAGAGGGTGCACACACACTTGAGGATTATCTCCCAAGTGCTACACGAGTGTAAGGGTATATCCTACTCATTGTATTCCACATCAAATATTGTTTTTTAGTGGATTGTGTGGTACTAGATTATTTTTGTACCATACCAATGACGTAGCTACTCTTCTTGAGTAGTAAACCTTGTAAATCTTGTGTTCCTTTGGTTTTATGTATTTAGTAGGGAAATAACTCTTTAACATGAGGTGAAGGTTGTTTCAAAAAAAATGGAAACATAAAAAGAAAATATATCACTAATTCACCCCCCCCCCCCCCTCAGTGATTCTTGGATCCTGACTAGGAAACTTCAATTAGTATCAGAGGGAAAGGTTCCTTTCGTTTGTTCTTTGCTAAAGTTTTGATGGAGAATTTGAATTTCATGAATAGTAAAGGGGTTTCGATATTTGATGGGAAGAATTATCATATATAGAAAGATATAATGATTCCTTATCTTATGTCTCTTGGATATGAAGTTCTTGAAAATACAACAGATGGATTTCCTACTATTGATGAAAAGGTTCCACTTAGTCCTACCGATAAGAAGAATCTTGTGAATGATGGAAGAGATAAAAATAAATTAATCTCATCTCTTTTTTAGAGTGAATTTTTAAGATTAAAAGGTGTTTCTATAGCCAAATGAATCAGGGAAAAACTGAAAAACATCTATAAGGGAAATATAAAAGTGAAGAAGGAAAAACTTTAATTATGGAGGCTGAAATATGAATACTTAAAGATGGTTGAGCATAAATCTATTGGGTGCTTCTTTACTAGGATAAAAAAAATTTAGTACAATCATATGTCTTGGTGAAAAGTTGGATGATTGTATAGTTGTTAAAAAGATCCTGAGAATTCTTCTCGACAAATTTAATGCTAAAGTTTCATCACTAGAATACAGAGAACCTAAAACATTATCACTGGATAATTTTCATAGCACTTTAATCACTTATGAAATGAGAAGGGATAATACTATGAATATTAAAGAAAAATCTGATAGATAAATGTATTTCAAGGCTAAAAATAAAGAGAAGTCAAAGAAAATTCTTATTGAAGTTGAAGCTAGTGAATCTAACTCTAAAAATGAGGTATGTCAAAACATTGATGAAATTTTATCCTTGTATTCTAAAAATCTGAAAAGTGGCATGGGGAAATACAAAGTAAAAATCCCTTTGAAATATTTTGAATGTGGATTTGTTGGATACTTTGTAGCTAATTTCCCTAAAAAAGGGAAAGATAAGTATAGTGATAAAGAAGACAAAAGACAAATAAGGTCATGGAAGAAACAGGGTGACAAAGATAAATATTCTATCAGTTGTAAGGATAAAAAGTTCTTCAAATCAAAAAGAAGAATATTATTTTCAAAAAATGAAGAAGATGATGATAGCGAGACTGAATATGAAAATTTTGTTGATTAGAAATCTAGAGAGAGTTCCTTTTTGAAATAGTGAATAATGAATATTATGAGAGAAGTAGTACTGAAGAATAGGAAACTCAACTTGAAAAGTATCTGAAAGAATAGATAAATGAATGTTTGAGGAAGATTAGAAGGTTTGAGAAGGAAAACATGAAATTTACAAATAAAAACTTTTCATTAAATGACAAAGAATGATTTTTTGATGGGAAAGAAAATTTTTAAAAGGTAATTGATGATCTAAAGAATTCTCTTGAGAGTGAAAATAATCATAATGATCATCTGGAAGTAAAACTGAAGGAAAAAGAAGATGAGTTGGAACTTTTTCAACATAAACTTTCTAAAGATGAGGAATGGAACACAAGGTTCAAAAACTCTGTTACAGAAGTTGGTGAAATTTCTTATAATAATGAACCTAAGAAGGATCAACAAAAGTTACCTTCAAAGGTTGAAAAGAAAGATGGAACTCGTTCTGATAAGAACAATTACGGAAAGGCTATATATGTGGTCAAATTTAGCAATACTAAAAAATCAGAAGCATCTAAAAATCCCAAGTCCAGAAATATTTCTACTACTTTTGGTTCTGGTAAGAATATTTTTGAGAAGAATTTTCACAACTCTCTTCAGTATGGAAGTTTCATAGGGAAATATTAATTCTATGTCTACTGCTGGTATGGTAGTGGATTTGGACACATGGAAAATATGTGTTAGTTCAACCAACAACATAAATACTATTCCACAAGATTTGAAATAAGAGGATTGATGGGGATTCAATATTTTCAAAATAAAACCCCTCAAAAGAAAGTTCAGAAGACATCTGAGAAAGTTGGTGTGAAATTTTAGAATAGATTCTAACCACTGGAAACTATCTATGAAAGGCGTGATCGACCTGGACATCTTGCTAAGGGTTTCCTGATTGTGTTACTAGAACAAGAAATTTTTTTTAAAATTTATAAAAATCTTGAGATTTTAAAGGCTAAGAAATAAAGATATGATAGGTCCAAAAATAAATTGGGTTTGGTTGTCTAGATAGAACACATTGACTTTACTAGGAGATTGGAGGAAACATTACAAAAAGTGGAAGAAAATGATGAACAGAAAGATCTTATTGTTGAAACTACTTTGAAAGCTACTAAAGGATAATGACCATGGATCCTTGATAGTGGTTGTTCATCTCATATGATAGGATACTTAAATCTTTTAAATAATTTGAAATATTTCAAAGAAGAAATAGTGACATTTGGAAATGATGAATCTCTACGGATCAAAGGTGTTGGATCAGCTATCATTGGAAAAGAAAATATGAAAATCAAGAAAACACTATATGTTGATTGGCTAAAACACAAATTGCTAAGTGTGTCATAACTCTGTGATGAGGAAAACAAATTTATCTTCAGAAAATATGTGTTTGTTTTGGAAAAGTAAAAATGATGGAAATATAGTTACAAGAGGCCAATGAACAAAAGGGAATTTGTTCCAAGTTTTTGAAACACAAAACTCTTATTACATGGGTTTGGTGGATGAAAATTAGTTATGGCATAAAAGGTTGGGACATATGTTTCATAGGAACATGTGAAAGTTATCAACGTGAGATAGTGTCCAAGATATGCTTGATTTATCCAGAAGAATATATTGGCATTTCATTATTTGTGAGAAAGGGAAGATTACAAACTCTATGCATAAGAGAGTTTACATTCGATCAAAACAACCATTGGAACTTATAAATTCGGATATCTATGGACCAATGAGAAAGAAATATAAAAATTAAGATATGTACTTCATTACTTTAAATTATGACTTTACTCGTATCACTTGTGTTATATACATGAGATATAAGTCAGATTCTCTGAAAATGTTTAATAGTTTTAGGAGAAATGTAGAGAAAGAATGCGAGTATTTAGTGAAGAACTTGAGAACTGATAATAGTGGTGAGTATAAGAATGAATAGTTTGAATGTTATCTTGAGAATCATGGAATTTTCTATGAGTTCATCTCACCATACACACCTTAAAAAAATGGGGTTGCTGAAAGAAAGAATAGAAGTTTGGTGGAAATGGGGAGAACTGTGTTACTTGAACATAGTCTTTCTCATTATTATTGGAGGCAAGACACAAGCACTGTTGTGTATATTCAAAACCGATGAATCTATGGGCCAAAATCAGATATGAATTCATATGAAATGTTCTATAGAAAAACTCTAAGTCTGAAACACTTAAGAGTTTTTGAGAGTCTGTTTATTATAAATAAGAAAGGTGGAAACCTTGATAAGTTTGAGAAAATAGGAGATGAAGGAATTTTTCTTGGCTATTCTCTAAAAGGGAGAGGATATAGATGTTTTAACAAAGAAACTGGGAGAATTATTGATTCCACTGATGTGAAAGTTATTGAAAATATTGAGAAAGATAAGAATTCTCATGATGATGTAGAATATGAGCAGGATAAGGAAGGTTTTGTTAACAATTATGACAATGTTTCAAATAGTGGTAATCCTACTCATGAAAAAGAATCAGACTCAGCAATTTCAAGTGATGAGGATGAAATTTAAATAACTCATACTAGGATGAAGAAGAAAGTGGATACTCAGAACATTATTGGTAATCAACATCAGAGGTTTCAAACAATAAGAACAAAAAATGCTATTACACACACTTCTATCTATTCGAAAGTTGAATCGGATGATGTGAATGAATCATTTGATCATCCAGAATGGGTTCAGAATATGAATGAATAGATTTATTAGATAGATAATAATGATACTTGAGATCTTGTACCCAAGCCAGATAACAAGAATATTATTGTTACAAATTGGTTTTTTCGAAACAAGTTAAATGAATATGGTGAAGTGATAAGAAACAAAGCAATATTGGTTTGAAAAGGGTATTCACAAATTGAAGGAATTTATTTTGATGAAACCTTTGCTCTAGTGGCAAGTTTATAAACAATTAGAATTTTTCTTCCTATTTATGCACAACAAGGTTACAAAATCTTTCAAATGGATATAAAATCCTCATTCTTGAATGGTGATCTTGATGAGGAAGTTTATATTGATCAACCAAGTGGATTTGTTATTGGGAAGGATAAAAGTAATGTGTGTAGGTTGAAGAAGTCTTTGTATGGGCTAAAATAGGATCTGAGGGCATGGTATTCTAAATTGGATACTTTTTTGAGGAATATGAATTACAAGAAAGGTAGAGTTAACAAAAATATTTACATCAAATAATGTTAGAAGTTTTCTCTTATTGTAATTATTTATGTCGATGACATTATCTTTTCTAAAAATGATGAAAGATCATGTGAAAGATTTTCTTAGGAGATGAAGAAGTCATTTGAGATTTCCATTTTAGGAGAAATTAAATACATTCTTGGATTGAAAATTTTAAAGTACATAAACCACATTTTTATTTCTCAAGAAAAGTATGCTAAGGAACATCTGAAGAAGTTTGGAATGAAAATTTCGAAACCATTTTCCACACCGATTTCAGTGGGAACCAAGTTTTCTAAAGATGGAGAAGGTAAGGAAGTTGATCACAAAGATTTTCTAAAGATGATTGGAAGTCTGTTATATTTTACTGCCTCAAGACCCGACATCGTCTATGCTATTACCTTATGTGCAATATTTCAGAGCGCTTCTAAAGAATCATATTTTATTACTGGAAAAAGAATTATCAAATATATAAAAGGCACAAAAAATTTTGGAATCAGGTATGATGGCTTAGAAAATATTGATATTTTCAGGTATTCAGATGCTGATTGGGTAGGAAATGTTGATGATAGAATATCCACATCTGGTAGAGTTTTCTTTCTGAGGAAAAGTTGTGTTAGTTGTCATATAAAGAAACAGAATTCAGTAACTCTTAGAATATATGAATCTGAGTACATTTCTTCTACTCAAGCTTCTACCCAACTCATGTGGATGAAGACTCAGTTGGAAGATCTCCTTGCTGAAGTAAAATTACCCTTGCTCTTGGGATGTGATAATCAGAGTGAAATCAATCTTACAAGGAATATAGTACAACATTCTCGTTCAAAAAACATTGACATAAAGTACCAATTCATAAAAGAATAGGTGGATAAGAATTAATTGAGGCTGTAGTATGTTCCTACATCAGAACAAGTTGTTGTCATATGCACAAAACCTTTACCGAAGAAACTATTTTCTAAATTGAGGTTGAAAATAGGTGTCCAACCTCCTTCACATCAAGGTTGAGGTATATGTATTTGTCCCCTCTATTATATTACCTTTGGATAGTGTTTTCAAGGGGAAGAATTATCATAAATCTGTCTTTATGGAGGCATTCATAAAGGGGGAATTGTGGGTAAGTTGTGAATTCAGCATGTAAGTGTGTGAAGTAATCTAACTATTTGTTGGAATGGTTGTAGAATGGTTGTAGAGTGGTTGTATGAAACAAATTTTTTTTATTACAGGAATGTTGATGAAGTGAAGAAGGTTGAGGAGGAAATATGATGTGATGTGGTATCATAGTCACTACTGTTATACGGCATGATATTTGTAACTTCCCGAGTCTGGAGCCCCTCCACTGGTGCCCCATACCCGGTTCGCCACATGACCTCAAGCGCGTCTCCCCGAACGCCAGAGGCTGCTGAATAGCAGTGAGGGCCTTGGTGAGTCGGTGAGGAAACTATGACCTCATTCGTTAAGGTATACAAGGTAAGAAAACAACAATAAATAGCGGAAGCAGTAAATGACATGCATAATGACAGAAACCAAACAACAGAAGCAATGTAGATACATAACTATGATGAAAATGATGCAGAAGGTACGAGTATCTAAGGAAAACAGAAAACACAACAACGTGCTGAAATAAAACTGAAATGAAGTGAAAAAGAAAAACAAAATAAACTCCTCAGCATCGCGAGCCACAGCTCGGTCTCATGCCCCCCAGCTCCTGATGTAGTCAAGATCCTGAAGTAGAAGGGCGCTTTCCCTTATCTATACCTACAGTAACATAGTCTATTTTGGCCCAAAAGAATGGCCCAAACAGGGTGTGAGATACAATCCCAGTAGGCAATCACCCAAATATTTGTGCCTAATAGTCAATTAATACATGGCAGTAATAAAACAAGAAGCAGTAAACAGAAAGCACAAGCAGCTAAAAATACACAGTTCTAACAAGTAAAGCACACAAGTAAGCAGTCAGCAACAAGAAGAAAACAGGTAACCCTCTGGGTAGCTCTCACAGTCTAACCCCTATGGTTCAACCTCTAAGTACTAGCGACCCTCTGGGAGGCACACACAGTCTCACCCCTCTGGTTCAGCTACATAAGTAAGCAGACTCTCTGGGGAAGCACTCACCATCAATTCCCCATATAGTCTCGTATTGTGCTAAAGGATATCTGGGGAAGCACTCAACGTCAATTCCCCCTATGGCCCGCTTCGTAATTAAAAGACACTCTGGAGAATCCCTTTCGTCAATTCTCCCCTTGGTCTCGCATCATAATTAAAAGACACTTTGGAGAATCCCTTTCGTAAATTCTCCCTTTGGTCTACTACTCTAGGTTCTCACAGTCCTGAGTATAACTAAACATTCTCATCGTGTGTATATCGTCCAAGTAAACCTCAAGAACTACTTGGCTATCAACTAAGGCTCAACAGAAATAAATAAAACAACAGTTCCACTATCCTACGACTAGGCATGGAAACTGGAAAGATGCCAAACAGGCAGAACAAGCATGGAAAAGCAATCTAAGCACAAAAACATTACTCTAATCACAAGCAATAACATCTACTAAAGCAATCAAGCAAAGCAGGTAAGTAACAAGGGCAAAATAGGAAACACGCAATACCCCGTTCAAGGGTATTGGTGGAAATTGCACAAAATATTCATCAACTTTCTACGGAAAGGCACAAACCAACTACCTCGATCCGAGGAGATCGATATACGTGAACCTCGATGATAGATTCCTCTTAGAACAACATAGATCTGATAAAACTCACAAAACGTTCATCCCATGATAACTTAGAAATGAGGAGGAATCAAGAAACAAGGCTAAATCAGAAGGAAGAACTCACCGATGCAATTCCAACACAACTGACCGTGCTCGAATCGGAGAATGGACGGCGAGGCAGGACTCCATCGAAGATCCGGTCGTACGCTCGCTCTCGGACGGTCGAAAACTGGAGAAGAAGATGGAAATAGGGGTTAGGCACGACCCCAGTCCGTTTAATGAAAAAAAAGAAAGTACACGGCGTGTACTTATTGAGTACACGGCGTTTACTTCAATTTTTCCATACTCCGAATTAATCGGCCTCCACCTCAGCCTTACACACCATGTGTGTGGCCCAGACACGGCCAGCACATGGCTTCAATCTAGAACAGAGTACACGGTGTGTACTCAAAAAGTACACGGCGTGTACTTCTGAAATTTCCAGAAAATTTATTTTCCTTAAAAACTCCAGAAAAAGGGAAAACATACCTGAATGAAGATCCGGGTTCTAACAAACTTACCCCCTTAAAGAAATTTGTCCCCGAATTTCCCTAAAAAGGTGGAGAAGAATAATCCCCGAACAGCTCCGGCCACTACGATCGTACATCGGCCTCCCTCTCCCAGGTCTCGTCTTGTACTTGCCCGTGCTGACATAGCACTCGTACCAGAGGAACAGACCGCCCGCGGAGAACCTTCGTACTACAATCGACAATCTGGATAGGATGCTCCTCGAACGACGCATCTGCTTCAAGCTTGACTTCCTCAGACTGAAAGATGTGAGATGGGTCTGAAAAGTAAAGTCGGAGTTGAGAGACATGGAAGACGTTATGCATGGCCTGATACCTCTGAGGTAGCTACAACCGATAGGCGACCGGCCCCACTCTCTCCAAAACCTCAAACAGCCCGAAGTACTGTGGCAAAAGCTTACCCTATCTCCGAATCCTTTTGTGTCCCAACCTAGGTGTGACACGTAGGAAAACCCGATCACCGACCTTGAACTCCAGAGGTCATCTCCGCTAATCAGCATAAGACTTCTGCCGAGATTGTGTTGTAGCCATCCTCTTCCGAACTAGCTCTATCTGCTCTGAAGTCTCCTGTACAAGACGAGGTCCCAACAAAGCTGTCTCTCCTGCCTCCAGCCAGCATAAGGGTGATCGGCATGGCCTACCATACAAAGCCTCGTATGGTTCCATCTGAATGGTCACCTGGAAACTGTTGTTGTAGGTGAACTCTACCAAAGGAATATGCTTCTCCCAAGAACCGCCAAAGTCAAGGATACAAGCTCGAAGCATATCCTCAAGCACCTGGATCGTGCGCTCGGAGTGGCCATCAATATAGGGATGGTAAGCTGTAGTCAAAAGTACCTGTGTACCCAAGGCCTTCTAAAGTCACTGCGAGAACCGAGAGGTAAAGCGTGCATCTCTGTCTAAAACAATAGAGCACGAAACTCCATGCAGATGAACGATATCTCTGATGTAAAGTTGTCCCAGATCATCGACATTGAAGGTCTCCTTGATCGGGAAGAAGTGAGAAACATTCGTAATCCTGTCGACGACAACCCAAACAGCATCGTTCCCTCGAGGTGACCTCGGAAACCCAGTCATGAAGTCCATCGCAACATCATTCCACTTACACTCCAGAATGGGTAACTGCTGTAAGATCCCCGCTGGTTGCTGATGTTCTGCTTTCACCTACTGACAAGTAGAACATCTCATGAAATAACCAGCAACATCCTTCTTCATACCTGGCCACCAGTACTGGCGATGAAGATCCCGATACATCTTGGTGACGCCAGGATGAACTGCTCAAACTGAGGAATGGAAATCCCACATCAGCTCCTCGCGTATGTCTGTTGGCACCCATACGCGTCCTTGGAAACGCAAGATATCATCCTCGCCCACTGTCCATCCAGGAAGAGGGTCTCCTCCTGACACACTCTCTCACAGGACTAAGACTTCTTAGTCTGATAGCTGCCTCATCCGTACCTGATCAAGTAGCATGGAGGTAACAGCTACAGAAGATAGAAAGTTCTGTCCATATCTATTGTGCACCTCTGATGCATCTCATAGAACAGAGCCATCAGCTGCCACTCACTACTGGCATCCTGAATTGCCTGAATCTGAGTTCTCCTGCTCAACGCGTCTTCCACGGCGTTGCCCTTTCCCAGTGTATAGGCAAGCTCGAAGTCAAAAGACTATAGATACTCAACCCACCTGCGCTGCCTTAGATTCAGATCACGCTGAGTGAAGATATACTTGAGACTCTTGTGGTCAGTGAAGACCACAAAGTGCTCTCCTAGAAGATAGTGTCTCCAATAGCGTAAGGTATGAACAACAGCTGCCAACTCCAGATCGTGCGTAGGGTAGTTCCTCTCATGTGGCCTCAGCTGCCGAGACCCATACGCAATGACTCCATCTCCCTACATAATCACAGCTCCCAGCCCGATACCCAAAGCATCATAGTAAATAGTGTAGCTCTTGCCTGGCTCTGGAAAGACTAGTATCGGTGCTGACGTCAACCTCCCTTTCATCTCTTGAAAGGCTGACTCACAAGAATTTGACCATAAGAACTTCGCCCCCTTCTTGGTCAGACCTGTCAAAGGTGCTGCTAGACAAGAAAAGTCCCAAATGAAGAGTCTGTAGTATCCAGCCAGCCCTAGGAAGCTCTGTACCTCAAAAACGTTCTTCGGATGCTCCCAGGAAACCACATCTCTCACTTTCTCTAGGTCCACAGATACTCCTGCCTTCGAGATGACGTGACCCGAGAAGTGAATCTGATCCATCCAGAAGTGGCACTTCGAGAGTTTAGCATAAAGTCGATGCTCTCTCAATGTACTCAGAATGATCTCAAGATGTGTGGAAAGGTCATGTCGAGTGTGAGAGTACACCAAGATATCATCCATGAAGACCACGACGAAGGAATCCAAGTAAGGATGGAACAATCGGTTCATCAGTGCCATGAAAACTGCAGGGGCGTTCGTGAGACTGAACGGCATGACTGTATACTCATAAAGACCGTACCTGCTCTTGAAGGCTGTCAGAGGTATATCTGATAGTCTAACATGAAACTGATGATAATCAGACCTCAAGTCGATCTTCAAGAACACCCGGGCTCCTAGAAGCTGATTGAAAAGGTCATAAATCCTCGGAAAAGGATATCGGTTCTTGACCGTCAACTGGTTCAGCTTCCGATAATCCACACAAAGCTGAAGGGTACCATCTTCCTTCTTTGCAAACAGAATAGGCGAACCCAAGGAGAAGTACTGGTTCGGATGAAACCCTTATCCTGTAACTCCTCCAACTACTTATTGAGCTCTTTCAACTCAGGTGTGGCCATCCTATATAGAGTAATGGACACCAGTGCTGCTCCTAGCATGAGATCAATAGAGAAGTCTACCTCATGCTCCGAAGGCAAACCCGAAAAGTCCTCTGGAAAAACATCCCTGAAGCGATCCACCACTGGAGGAAAGTCCAACTCTGGAGTCCCCTGATCATCCAGATAAAGACTAGAAATCTGGGTCGTCACTCCTCCTAGCCCAAGATGCTCAAGTCCTGCCCGACTCGCCCGAACGTCCCATTCGCCTCTACGAAGGAAAGATTCACCTTCTGGTGAAATGAAACTGACTCTGCGGTGATAGCAGTCGACGACTGCCTGGAAGGGAATCAACCAGTCCATGCCAAGGATGACATCATATCCTGTCATCTCTAGGACATAGAGATCCCATAAGAATTGATACCCTGCAATCCCGAGAGGGCACTCTCTACACTGACATACACTAGATGTCCTCATTCCCAAAGGTGTGTCTAGTGTCAACGAGTCGGCAGAAGAAAAGACGCAGAGTCCAATGCTCTCCACAATAGCAACAGAGATAAAGCTATGCGTAGCACCAGTATTGAAAAGGGCTGAAGATAAAACTGAGGCTACTAAAATCGTACCTCGAACAGTAGAAGGGTCGGGGTCCTGCTCATGATAAGTCTGCTCCACGGAGAAAGACTGGCCTGCACCACGGCTCTGCGCCCCTGACTGACCACTCTCAGCTGAACCACCCTGCTGGTTCTGAGGAACTGGTGGCTGACTACCACGGCCTCGACCTCCACCTCGGCCCAAATGGCCGGAAGAACTCCAGTTCCCTGACTGGTGAGAGACTGGTGGGACTCCTTCTGAACAAGGAGTCATGGTAGAACCTCGGTCACCTACTGCTGGTGATAAAACCTGGCAGAAACGCTGAAGGTGACCCATCTTTCTGCATGATCGGCACTCCGCGGGGTCTCTCTAGAACTGCGGCCTCGTGTTCCCTATCCGGCCACACTGGTAGCATGTCACCTGGCTACCTGATGATGCGTCTCTCTTCCTCGCATCACCGCACGTAGGCTCCCTACGGTGCTTCTTGCTATCATATGAAGGGAAGCTAGCTCTGGAAGCAGAACCGCCCTGACTCGCAGCTCCAGAGTCTCTCAGATTGCGCTCCGCAATCAGTGCCTGGTTGACGATGGAAGTAATGGAAGTCAGCTGGAATATGTTCACCTGTAAGAGGATCTCCCGCCTGAGTCCATCCTCAAACTTCCTCACCAAGAACACCCCACTCCCATACTGAAGGGGTGTAAAACTCTACAGCTCAGTAAAGTGAGAGGAATACTCCATGACAGATAGAGTACCCTGCTCTAAGATCATGAACTCCCGGGCTCGATCGGCCCTCAGGGTCTCCAGGTAGAAGTAGTCCTAGAACACGCGCTGGAACTCCTCCCAAGCCATATCCCGCTGTTGACCCGCCTGTGAGATCACGTCCCACCACCTTTTGGCGGAGTCTCAGAGCATGTAGGTGGCGAGCTTGACCCACCTCTCTAGAGGCGTCTCCAGATACTCGAAGATAGTCAGCATGGCTTCCAGCCATGACTCTGCAGCCTGAGGTCCTCCCTCCCCTAAGAACATGGGAGGATGCTGCTGCTGAAAGACCTGCGTCAAGTCTTCCATAGATGAGGTAGGAGGCGGTGTTCCCTAGAAGGCATGCATCATCCTCATGAAACCTTCCCTGAATAGCGCATCAGTGCCCGCGACTGGTACAACAACCGAGGCCAAGGCCAGCTCGGCTGGGGGATCGACGGGAAGTCCCTGATCAGCCATGTATGGCGTCTGATCATTTCCTGACGACAAACGTACGATCGAAGGATGTCTCGGAGGCATAGCTCTGAAAGATCAAAATCACACCTTAGATCAGGAAAACAAGGACAAGGAACACAAGAGTACAAAATGGGAACATGGGAAAAAACACACAAGAGTGCACAACACGACTACACGGCGTTTATAAAACTACATGGCATGTCTTCTTAAACCACTGACATGGGCGTGTACTCTCACCCTAAAAGTCATGTACACTTCAACCTACACGGCGTGTTGACCCCCACACACGGCGTGTACTTGAAAACTATTCCCCTGACCGAGCCTCCTTACACGGCTAACCCACACGGTCTGACTCAACCCGATACTACACGGCGTGTTCGAAACAAACACGGCGTGCACCAGACAAGGCTTCGGAAGTCCGTTTTGTTGAGTACACGGACGTCTACACGGCTGGACCTTACACGGCATGCTTTGAACAAGAACGGCGTGCATAGGCGAAGGCGACACCATCCCGTGTTGTTCATGACACGGCCGGGTACCTGGAAAGACTACACGGCGTGTTCCGAACAAACACGGCCTGTGGAAAGGAAGGTAAAGTCGGCTCGTGTTGTTCGTGACACGGCCGGGTACCTGGACAAGACTACACGGCGTGTTCTGAACAAACACGGCATGTGGAAAGGAAGGTAACATCAGCCCGTGTTGTTCGTGACACGGCTGGGTACCTGGACAAGACTTACACGGTGTGTTCCCTATGGACACGGCGTGTTCTACCTGAGATTCCCCGGCCCGTGTTGTTAGTGACACGGCCGGGTACACAGCACCGAACTCACATGACATGTACCAATGGTACACGGCGTGTTCCTGAAGTTACTCCCATGACACCTTGTTCTGCTCACATGGTCAGTGACACGGCCTGAAAACTACATGGCGTGTATCTAAAAAGTACATGTCGTGTATTCTGGTTTTTTCTGGGCAGTAGCTCAGAACTGCACAGAATCCCAGAACACAAAAACAAGGTGAAAAGTTCCAAATTCTGATCCTTGAGGGCCCATAACACCACAAGAACAAAAATTTGGCATTCACTTTAAGCAAATAACAAAACAAACAGTATTCTAAAATAACAGAAGAGAATCTATCAAGCAACTATCACAACAGCATGCATAATCTACACATAGTCTATCACAACAGCATGCAATCGCTAATGCACCCTAGATGGCATGGAAAGAATGCATGGAATGTGATTCCTACAAGTGTCTATATGATGCATGAGATGGAATACCCTCATATCATCGGGCTGCGAAATAAATAGAACCGAAATATCAAAACAATAACCGCCCAAGTCATACGAATCACTCTAGGTGAAAACATACCAACCATAAAATCTCAAAACCAGAAAACTGTAATTAACGAGGTAGTATAGATTTTCCTTGTACACCGGTTAGCTACTCCCGAGCACAGCTTAATGCCAAGTACCGAATCTGTCATATTCCTGTCTAAGGTCTACAAACAGTAAGACAAGAGAAAATAACTTCCTATGATACCACATTGTAACTTCCCAAGTCTGGAGCCCCTCCACTGGTGCCCCGTACCCAGTTCACCACATGACCTCAAGCGCGTCTCCCCGAACGCCATAGGCTGCCGACTAGTAGCGAGGGAATTGGTGAGTCGGTGGGGAAACTATGTCCTCATTCAGTAAGGTATACAAGGTAAGAAAACAACAATAAACAGCAGAAGCAGTAAACAGCATGTATAACGACAGAAACCAAACAACGGAAGAAATGTAGATACATAACTATGATGAAAATGATGCAGTAGGTACGAGTATCTAAGGAAAACAGAAAACACAACAATGTGCTGAAATAAAACTAAAACCAAGTGCAAAGGAAAAACAAAATAAACTCCTCAGTATCGCGAGCCACGGCTCGGTCCCATGCCCCCCAGCTCCTGATGCAGTCAAGATCCTGAAGTAGAAGGGCGCTTGGCCTTATCTATACCTACAGCAACACAGTCTTCTTGGGCCCAAAAGCATGGATCAAACAGGGTGTGAGATACAATCCCAGTAGGAAATCACCCAAATATTTTTGCCTAATAGTCAATGAATACATGTAAGTAATAAAACAAGAAGCAGTAAACAGAAAGCACAAGCAGCTAAAAATCCACAGTTCTAACAATTAAAGCACACAAGTAAGTAGTCAGCAACAAGAAGAAAACAGGTAACCCTCTGGGTAGCTCTCACAGTGTAACCCATATGGTTCAACCTCTAAGTACTAGCGACCCTCTGGGAGGTACACACAGTCTCACCCCTCTGGTTTAGCTACGTAAGTAAGCAGACTCTCTGGGGAAGCACTCACCGTCAATTCCCCCTATAGTCTCGTATCGTGCTAAAGGCTCTCTGGGGAAGAAATCAACGTCAATTCCCCCTGTGGACCGCTTCGTAATTAAAATACACTCTGGAGAATCCCTTCCGTCAATTCTCCCCTTGGTCTCGCATCGTAATTAAAATACACTCTAGAGAAGCCCTTCCGTCAGTTCTCCCTTCGGTCTACTACTATAGGTTCTCACAGTCCTGAGTATAACTAAACATATTCAGCGCATGTATATCATCCAAGTAAACCTCAAGAACTACTTTTCTATCAACTAAGGATCAACCGAAATAAATAAAACAACAGTTTCACTATCCTACGACTAGGAATGGAAACTGGAAATATGCCAAACAGGTAGAACAAGCATGGAAAAGCAATCTGAGCATAAACAAATTACTCTAATCACAATCAATAACCTCTACTAAAGCAATCAAGCAAAGTAGGCAAGTAACAAGGGAAAAACAAGAAACACACAATACCTCGTTCAAGGGTATTGGTGGAAATTGCACAAAATATTCATCAACTTTATACAGAAAGGCACAAACCACCTACCTCGATCCGAGGAGATCGATATATGTGAACGTCGACGACAGATTCCTCTTAGAACAACGTAGATCTGATAAAACACACAAAACATTCATCCCAAGATAACGTAGAAATGAGGAGGAATCAAGAAACAAGGATAAATTAGAAGGAATAACTCACCGCTGCGATTCCAACGCAACTGACAGTGCTTGAATCGGAGAACAGAGGGCGAGGGAGGACTCCGTTGAAGATCCGGTTGTACGGTCGCTCTCAGATGGTTGAAAACTGGAGAAGAAGATGGAAATAGGGGTTAGGCATGACCCCGGTCCGTTTAATAATAAAAAAGTACACGGCGTCTACTTCTTGAGTACACGGTGTGTACTTCAATTTTTCCATACTCAGAATTAACCAGCCTCCACCTCAGCCTTACACACCGTGTGTGTGGCTCGGACATGGCCAGCACACGGCTTCGAGCCGGAACAGAGTACACGGCGTGTACTCAAAAAGTACACAACATGTACTTATGAAATTTACAGAAAATTTATTTTCCTTAAAAACTCCATAAAAAGGGAAAACATACCTGAACGAAGATCCGGGTTCTTACAAATTTGTAACATCCTGAGTCCAGAGCCCCTCCACTGGTGCCCCGTACCCAGTTCTCCACATGACCTCAAGCGCGTCTCCCTGAATTCCAGAGGCTGCCGACTAGCAGCGAGGGCCTTGGTGAGTCAGTGGGGAAACTATGCCCTCATTCGGTAAGTTATACAAGGTAAGAAAACAACAATAAACAACGGAAGCAGTAAACGACATGCATAACGACAGAAACCAAACAATGGAAGCAATGTAGATACATAACTATGATGAAAATGATGCAGTAGGTATGAGTATCTAAGGAAAACAGCAAACACAATAATGTGCTGAAATACAACTGAAACCAAGTGCAAAATAAAAACGAAATAAACTCCTCAGCATCGCGAGCCACGGCTCGGTCCCATGCCCCCCAGCTCCTCATGCAGTCAAGATCCTGAAGTAGAAGGGCGCTTGCCCTTATCAATACCTGCAGCAACATAGTCTGCTTGGGCCTAAAAGAATGGCCCAAACAGGGTGTGAGATACAATCCCAGTAGGTAATCACCCAAAGATTTGTGTCTAACAGTCAATGAATACATGGCCATAATAAAACAAGAAGTAGTAAACAGAAAGCACAAGCAGCTAAAAATCCACAGTTCTAATAAGTAAAGCACACAAGTAAGCAGTCAGCAACAAGAAGAAAATAGGTAACCCTCTGGGTAGCTCTCACATTCTAACCCCTATGGTTCAACCTCTAAGTACTAGCGACCCTCTAGGAGGCACACACAGTCTCACCCCTCTGGTTCAGCTACGTAAGTAAGCAGACTCTCTGGGGAAGCACTCACTGTCAATTCCCCCTATAGTCTCATATCGTGCTAAAGGCTCTCTGGGGAAGCACTCAACGTCAATTCCCCCTGTGGCCCGCGTCGTAATTAAAATACACTCTGGAGAATCCCTTCCGTCAATTATCCCCTTGGTCTCGCATATTAATTAAAAGACACTCTAGATAAGCCCTTCCGTCAATTCTCTCTTTGGTCTACTACTCTAGGTTCTCACAGTCCTGAGTATAAATAAACATTCTCAGTGCGTGTATATCGTCCAAGTAAACCTCAAGAACTACTTGGCTATCAACTAAGGCTCAACAGAAATAAATAAATCAACAGTTCCACTATCCTACGACTAGTCATGGAAACTGGAAAGACGCCAAACAGGCAGAACAAGCATGGAAAAGCAATCTAAGCACAAAAAAATTACTCTAATCACAAGAAATAACCTCTACTAAAGCAATCAAGCAAAGAAGGCAAGTAAAAAGGGAAAAACATGAAGCACGTAATACCCCATTCAAGGGTATTGATGGAAATTGCACAAAATATTCATCAAATTTCTACGGAAAGGCACAAACCACCTACCTCAATCCAAGGAGATCGATATACGTGAACGTCGACGATAGATTCCTCTTAGAACAACGTAGATTTGAGAAAACGCACAAAACGTTCATCCCATGATAACTTAGAAACGAGGAGGAATCAAGAAACAAGGCTAAAGCAGAAGGAAGAACTCACCGCTGTGATTCCAACGCAACTGACTGTGCTCGAATCGGAGAACGGACGGCGAGGCAGGACTCCGTTGAAGATCCGGTTGTATGGTCGCTCTCGGATGGTCGAAAACCAGAGAAGAAGATGGAAATAGGGTTTAGGCGCGAACCCGGTCCGTTTAATGAAAAAAAGAAAGTACACGGCGTGTACTTAAATTTTTCTGTACTCCGAATTAATCGGCCTCCACCTCAGCCTTACACACCGTGTGTGTGGCCCAGAAACGGCCAGCACACGGCTTCGAGCCGAAACAGAGTACACGGCGTGTACTTCTTGAGTACACGGCGTGTACTTAAATTTTTCTGTACTCCGAATTAATCGGCCTCCACCTCAGCCTTACACACCGTGTGTGTGGCCCATAAACGGCCAGCACACGGCTTCGAGCCGAAACAGAGTACACGGCGTGTACTCAAAAAGTACACGGCGTGTACTTCTGAAATTTCCATAAAATTTATTTTCCTTAAAAACTCCAGAAAAAGGGAAAACATACCTGAATGAAGATCCCGGTTCTTACAATATTTCTATCAATAATTCTTTTTTCCTATAATGTGTTAACTCACATAGGCTTATAATTGTTGATAAGTGACTCATTTCTCGAGGTCTCAAAGTTTAATGATTTATGAAACTTGGTTGAAAAAAAAATCCAAAGGGGGAGATTTTTGGGACCAAGTTTCCTAATGATGTTTTTGGATAGATGAATTATTTTCTTTTTTTTTCAAGTAAGTTTGAGAAGAAAGGAAATCACTTCACTTTGTATAAGTGGGTGAGGAAAAACAGGAAAGTTACAATACTTTCCTTGGTAAATATGATGATGCTTTGCTGGTCTGTATTTCACAAAAATCATAAGTTTTTTGAAGAACATATGATGAAAGATTTATAAAATAAAGTGGGGAAAAGATATTGTTAATCGGCATGGTTGGTTTTGTAGAATCAGGTGTCTAAGGTGGCGCAGTTTTCCAGTGCTTGCCAAATTTTTGGGGTCCAAAATTTGGAGTTGGGCTAGCATTGTGAAAAGTGGATTTCCTTGAAGATCACTTAAAAATATGGAAAAGGCATGAATTTCTAAAATATGGACTTCATGAACTAGATTTATTGAAATAGTAAGAATGTTAATGGTGTTCTTTGCAATTACGATGAGATTTGCGAATGGCTGAGGAAAGGAGCATTGTGGGTGATAATTGTGGTGCAAAGGAAGGAGCATCGAGGTGGCGCAAAGGAAGAATGAGAATCATGGAGGTGAAAATGATTTAATTGAATGCTTCAAAATTACAATTATATTTACGAATCCGGAAAATATCCATTGTACTTCGTGAAGTAGAGTGAATTTTGTAAAAAAAATAGAGCTCTGCGATTGTGTGCTGACATGGAGTTAAGGTGGTCGAAAGGTTATAGAGTCAGTGGAAAACACCTATAAATAGTCTCCTACCCCCTAGACATAATTAGAGAGACTTAACTAGAATTTTAGATCTCTCGAATTTTGAATAATTTCGCAGATAAAGTGAGCTCTGCGAAGGAAGTAAGCTCCGCGAAGGAAAGGAGCTTCGCGGAAAGCCATTAATCTTTTCTAAACAAGTGAACTTCGCAAAGACCAATTAGTGCTCTATGAAATAGTGAGCTCTGTGATCTAGTGAGCTTTGTGATATAGTGAGCTCTAAAAACTATAGATCTTTTCAAACTAGAGTGCTCTGTGAATCTAGGGTCTTCACAAAGGGTCTCTGTGAGATAAAGATTTGAGTACCCAAATTAAGTGAGAATTGATTTCAAGTGGATCAAGATATAACTGGGGTATAAGAATAAGTATCATTATGTATTCTAGGTAGTTCCTATCAGCTTATGGATAGGAAAGAGAAGAGTTTTTTTCAAAGATCATATTTGTGAAGGTTTGTTAAGAAGCACAGAGTTATTGCTTTACCCTATTTGTGATAAGAGGGTGCACACACACTTGAGTATTATCTCCCAAGGCTACACGAGTGTAGGGGTATATCCTACTCATTGTATTCCACATAAAAGTATTGTTTTCTAGTGGATTGTGTGGTACTTGATTATTTTTGTACTATACCAAGGATGTAGCTACTCTTTTTGAGTAGTGAGCCTTATTAATCTTGTTTTCTTGGGGTTGTGTGCGTTCAGTAGGGAAAAAACTCTTTAACGGGAGGAGAAGGTTGTTTCAAAAAACAAGGAAACATAAAAAAGAAAATATATCACTGATTCACCCCCTCCCCCTCTCGGTGATACTTGGATTTTGGCTGGGTAACTTCATGTTTGGCCACATGTCATATATTAAAATAATATTTTTATTTTTATTCCATGATGTACGCTAACTGGCGCAATGATAAATATTATTTTACCAGCTTGAAAAATAATATTTATCATAGAACTCAAACTTGGTCCACTGGTTCTCCTTGGTATTTATTGAATACAATAATAAATTAAATATTTATTTATTCAATAAATAAATATTATATATCCATGTAATTTAATTATTACCTTATGAATAAATATTTATTTAATTTATGTGATCATTAATCCTGAATAAAATTATTCCTCATTCTTGAGAATAATGTTCATTCTAATAATTAAATTCTAATATAATTTAATTTAAATCAACAGAAACACTTATTATGTGACCCTTTAGGCTTCTTTATCATTTTCATTAGGTGGGATTTCCTAAAGTCCAAGATTATTATCTTGAAACAGGTTGAGGAAGCCAATAGAAAGAAGTTAATATCGCAATGTTGACAACCACATATGAGATATCATTGTGTAATATAATACCTTTATCACAATATCTCATCAAACAGGTTTCACACCCATGTCATCAACCTATGTTCTTGATACGTCTTTCTTTGGCTATATAAAATAAACTTTTCATTACATTGTGTACATAGAATTTAAAGTGATGGTTCTATTTTAATCAAATATATGAGATATCAACTTTCATTAATATAGAAGGGGAAGATCCCTCCTCAACTTATTCATTAATAATACGTTATTCATGATTCACCCAACATACCCAACTTTTACATGAATTCTAATCATCATGGTTTATAGTAATAAATCTAAGTGTGTGAGTTGTGACATGAATTAATAATAATATTAATGTCTTAGGACCATTACACATGCTCATGGATAGAAATATCCATTGACACATAAACATGGGGAATTCCTACTATCAGGTATGTTCTCATAATCTCTTTTCTTGGAGATTACTAAGTCTGAACTTCATGAGAAGAATTCTCACCTACTTATAAGTACTCTCAATTGATAGTCAACATGCTATGTGCCCTATCATAGAATGGTATTAAACTGTAGAACTGTGTTTAATAATATCATCATGGAATTTCAATGTTCTTATCATAACGGGGAACTACTATGCCCTTTTAATATGATAGATACTCTAGATCATTATTAAATTAAAGTCACACAGAACTACGAACAATATGTAATGATATATTTTAATTAATATTCTCTTATTTAAATATACATTTAATCCAAAGTATAAATAGTTGTTTCTAGAACACCAACTCCAATATTATGTATAACTTCTTATAATATTCTTCAGCTTCAGTAATATACTCATTATTGGATTTATTTTTCTTATCATTATCAAAAGGTAATATTTCATCAACATTGTCTCTCTCATCATCTAACAAGCCTTCCACATTATTGTATAAGTAATATTTAGATAAATAATCTTCACTACTTATCTTTCCCATAAATCATTTTATATTCTTAGGAACTTTCACATTGTTATATAATCTGAAATTATTTGGGTTTTCGTCACTATTAACATTAAAAATATCATAGTATGTATCTTCACTAATTCTTCATGTATTATTTATAGCATAAAATGATTTTATTTCTTTTATATTTGAAAAGTTTATATTAACATCTTTATCATTTCTTTTCAACCTTAGATAGTTATTCATAGAAAACGGTATATAAAGATTTTTTTTCTCACTTGTCTTTCCTACCTTTTCTGTCATTCCATTAGTTAATCCAAAAGTTTCCTCTTTTGAAAAATTGTCTTTCTATATGAGAAAATTCAAATTCTATAATTTTGGGACAACCATCATCTGAACAATTTTTATAAATTCTTCTAGAAGTACTATACTTAAAATTATAAGCCTTGAAATTGATATTCTTAGTAGTTGATGTAAATGAAACACCATTTTTCTTCTATTTTTTTAAGCATATCTTTTGAGTTTACTTTCATACTAAATTAGGGTTTTGATTAAGTCATAAAGACAAGTATTTTTGGTATTTTTAGTGCCATTAATATCCATCCATTTATATTCACATTCCTTATTAAAAACATCAATTACTTTTTCAACAAGATCACATTCTAATAATTATTTTTCACTAAGCGACTGGAGGCTATTTACTATTATAATAAACCTTTGATGCATCTATGCCACTGATTATCCTTGTAAGAAATCAAATGACTAGTAATCAACCCTGGTCATATCTCTATTAGTTTCTATCACTTTTTAGTTTTTTAAGTGTGTATCTTCAATAATTTTTTAAATAACCTAAGTGGTTATACATAAAAAAATTGACTATAGATATTTCTTGAAATTTCACATAGCTAAGTATTTTAGACAAAAAAATTGAGTTGAAACTCAACTCATTCCTCCCGAGTAAATCCTAAAATATCTTTCTCTAGAATTTTATAATTATTGATGAGAATCATATAATTTTCTACATCAATATTGATAATGAATGTTTCCATTCAATCCTTAAAATACTCATAATCATTACCATAAAATATGAATGGTCTTTTTGGATTTAAATTTTCTGAACACCCAACATGTTAAACACCTACCATAATAAACAAGATCTTTCATCTATAACATAGTTAGTGCAAGGAATCTCTTTTAAATTAAAATAAAAAAAGTGGAAAAAATATGATATTCAATAAATAAAATAGAGCAAGTAGATACAAGATCTAATTCCAATTTTTGTCCTGGATAAGGTAGATATCATAAAAAACAAGAGGGGTGAATTTTAGTTCAAAAATAAACAATAAATTTTTACCCACTAGAGTGTTATATTAATCATAAAATATATATTCAGATAAAATTAAATTACATTAGAGTAGTAAATATAAATGTATTGAAAATAAATCCATCATAAAATATAAAATATATGGTAACATAATAATCAGAACAAGAATTAAAACAATAATGTAATGTGAAAACAGTTCATGGAGTATGAGATTACAATCTAAATACCCCTAAAGTATATTTATTACTAACCACTTTTACTCAACTGGAAGTATTTATTTTCATCCAAAGTAGTAGGTGAATCTTTAACCTGGTCCTAGGTATCCATGTTCCCTGACTAGGATGTCCTTGAAAGAAAACATATTGGTAGTGTTGATTTTATATCCTCAAATACTTGTTCTTCATATCCAAATAATTTTTTGATCTCAGCGATCAGACAAACATTGTATTCAAAACCATGGAATCCATAGATCATAAAAGATCTAAGACTATCTATATCTTCTAGCCACAGAATCCCTTGATCTCAATGATCAGAAAAATAATGAATAAAAAAATAAATACTAGGATTAGTACAATCAAAACCTTGAAAATGATATATCTTATCACACTCAAAAAAAATATTACAAAGTGAAGGCACTCCGAAGCAATGAGAGTTTGCACAACTTCACTAGCAATCAACTTTTCAACACTTGTGAAACACTTCTGATCCTAAAAGCCCCAAGATATATTTATAGACATATATATAAATGAATCCAATGGTTAGATTCTATTTTCTTCATGTTTAGTTGCAACGACATCATACTCACCCTTCCATGGACAAAGGATCTAGCTTGGATTTTATCATTGGATGTGGTCAATGTCATCAAAATTCGTGCATTTCCCATTAAAAATACTACAACACATGTTCGTTGGTAAAATTATCAGAACACTGAAACATATAGGATGGATAATATAATATAAATACCATAAAAATTAAATAGAAAACACAAAATTAATTATGTTCAAACATGAGTGTATTTTGATTTTTAAAACTAGGATATTAAAATGGTCTTTGACCTAACCGTTACTTCTTAAGGATCTTCATCAAACATCTGGTTGAAGACAAGATCTATGGTAATATTCAATATAAGGTACACATACATGTTATTTATTTTATATTACACATGGTTTCGGTTCCATAGCATGGTGATCTTGAGTTTAAGTCATGTTATTGATTTTTACTTCTTGAATGAGTGTTATTTTATCCTTAAAACCCCTTTCAAAACATCAACCAAAACCTATAAAGCCATGATATTTTTTCATTCATATTATAATTAATAAATAGATGAAGAATGGAATGAATTTTTATCTATCGATTTGAATCTTTCCAATATCTTCTATGTGAGTTTGATAAAAATCATTGAGAAGTATCTCATAGACTCTTTCCCTCTAGGGTATCCACAAAGTTAATGAATCTCTTATTTATTTGGAATAAACTCTTATTATTGGTGGTTTTATAGAATCTTGGAGTTATAGTGTGTTTGTGTGTGTGTGTGTAAAAGAACATTGTATTTGATGAGAATTAAATAATAGGAATCACACACCCCACCTCATGGTATTGGCCTCTTTATACAGGCACTAAGGATACTCCACAATAACTTAAAATTTTCATAAACATTTAATAATAATGGTGAAGTTTACAATCCATTTGTAACATACATCTATGAATAATGAAATGTTTAACTCCTTAAACATTTCATATTCCATAATCAGGGCTCCTATAAATTATTATCATATGATAATTAAATTGGAAATGATAGCTTGGAGTTAGAGAATAATCTTAAGACATGTATTATTATATAACACATAAATCTCCATGCACGACACCATGGAATGGCTATATTCACCATGACATGGTGTACCCCAACACAGACCATGACATGGTATAAACCATCACACTATCATATTGCCTTTAATGAACATTTACAACATGTACCTTTACAATATGAGTCATAAAACACATGTTAGATTTTTTATTTGATTTCTCAGCCTCAAATTTTGGATTAGATATATCACTAGAGTCTCATAATCACCACAAGTATACTCTATTTTTATTTTTATTTTCTTCTTATATTCTAATTTTATATATAATTTCCTTTCAGGTTTCTTCTCCTCTTTGAGTTGAGGACAATTAGGATTGATATTCCCAAGATTTTTACACTCATAGCATTTGACTTCTTTTGAATTTCCATAATTCCTCTTGAACTTATTAAAGGATATTTTGAATATATATCTTATCCTATAAAATTTAGTTAATTTTCTTACTATTTAAATAGGTGCATAACCATAATTGGAACTAATAAAATATATTTCATCAGGTGAGTCTGAAGATATATATGTGTCTTTATTTTCATCTTTTTAAGCAGTAACTTTAAGAGAAACATTATCCTTCTTGGTTAGCCTTTGGTTACTTACCTCAGCTTGCATTTCAACTTCATACATAATTAGAGTACAAATTATATTCTTAATTTTTAGAACATTGACAAGATATTATTGACTATTGGTTGATAATACTATACCCCATCTAGAAAGAAAAACTCTTAAAACATTTAAGGCTTGATCAAATTCAGGTATAGTAGCTATCAAGGAAACAAAATTTCTGACAATTTCAATAAGCCTTCCATTCATTTGAGTAATTCTTTCTCCATCATGCAATCTAAAATTTCATATTTTAGTTTGTTAGTATTTTACATCAACTATCTAAAATTATCATCTACTTCATAATAAAAAAATTGGTCTCCCACATTTCATAAGTTACATCACATTAAGAGTCCCTATTAAATTATTTAGTACTTAATCCACATATAATTGTATTCATAGCTCGATAATTAAGATCAAATTTGGTATCATGTTTAGTACTCCAATTTTATGGTTCTCTAGTAGTAATTTCATAAGAATTTACTACTTTCATATAGACTTTCAATCCTAAATTTTTTAAATAAATTTGTATCCTTTTTTCTAGAAACCATAGTTTTATCCATAGAAATAAGAGGCTTCAACCATAGACATGCTTTCTTTGGGATAAACCATTGCAAAAAATAAAAGAAATATGTTTAAACTTTAATTGACCAATGTAGAGAACTCAAAAATATATGCTTTAATACCAAATGTTCTCCTAATTTATCTATTAAAATAACTCATGAGGGGGTTGAATTAAGTTCTTTAATTTCACTAATTAAAATTTTATCTTTCCTCTTCAATTAATTTATTTGAATTTATCCTCTTTTAAAACTAATATATAATGGAATATAAAGAAATTCAAAGGATATAGAAAACCAAGTTTTTTATAATGGTTTGAGGTCTCTGAGATAATATCTTACTCCACTACACTAACACCCAATATAGGTTTGGTGATTCACAAGTAGAAAAATAGGCTAAATCTATGGGCCATGACCATGGATAGAGGATATAGGCATAGGCATGACATTCATGGCTATGTAAGGTGTGGTTACATAGTCAAGGATATAAGCATTGTCTCTAATAACGGATATAGGCATATTGATGTAGAAACTAGTCGATGTGGAACTACATATAACCACAGTAATTATGGCCATGGAAATAATTTAATTATTTAAAAAATAATTGATGAAGGGGGGTTTTGAACTAGAGTATGGCATAGGTCACACTACATTCTATTCAACTCAGCTGACTACGAATTATATAATATATATGAATAAATCTATATATATATATGGGTCTTCAAAATAAACAACCTTCAGGCTTCAAATGCGGGACTCAATATCTATTAAGAGTGCATCATACACTCCACTAATACTAATATTATTTATATTTATGTACAAATATATGTTTGTGTGTAATTTTTTTCAAAATAAACATTAGGTGGGTTTCAAACCATGGTATCATGAAATGTGCATAGAGCCTTCTTTCACTATGCTACTGATCAGACTTGTGACATATATCTATAAATTTTTATATATTCATATGTTGGAAATTTTTAATATATTTTACTAGAGCCATGGGATAAAATACTCATGCATATAGGGGTTTGATTTATTGTCTATACCCATGAGAATTATGGCCCATGGCGATAGGGTTTCCATTCAAAGGTTATAACCATAGGCATTTTTTGTCTATGTCTATAGGGTCAAGGTAAAAAGGTTATATCCATGGGAAAAATGATCAGGGTATAGGTTCTTCCCACCAAAAAAAATATTTCACACCTTATTGGAATGAAAAAAATGTGAACAAACCTATACACATGGTCAGAGGTGGTTGTGGATATAGCCCCATGGTTATAGGTATTTTTTTAGTTTTAATTTTATTAAGATCCTTTTACTAAGGATATTCACAGCTAAGTAAAAATAGATGATACTTGGAATATTTAAAAAATACAATAACTTTTACTAGGTGATTTAAAATAATACCTCCTGAATTATCACAATCACACTTAGCATAAGAAGTGTTCACTCAAGATATATATAAAGAGTTTTAATTTTTTTTATAGAAGCAGTGGTACATAATTTTTATGAACCACAATTGATAGTAAATGATGTTTTCCATAAAAATATATATTTATTATATAATATCCCTAGATAAGATCCAAATACATATAATGATATTTAAGAACATGTTTGGTGGGTTTATAAGGATTTAATGACACTTATTCAATCAACAGAAATCATTAATGAAACCCAAAACCCAATATTACTATACTATGAAATTGAAACCATGTATGACATAAAATGAAAAACATATATACCATATACTGAATATGGTCAATCCTCTTGTCTTTAACCACAGGTTTGATGAATATCCCTAATAATCATCCAAAGGAATCCTTACCCCAAGGTGTATCCATAGACTGACCCGAGTCACCTAATGTTTGGGAGGGATTATCCTTCCAACCACAATATGTTAGTATCTTGAGTTGAAAAGGGTGAAAGAGAAAGAGATATTTTGGGGATAATTGGTAGAAGAAGATTAGAAATCCATTTCAATGGTTTCATCCACTTTATATAGGACTATCAGACACTCCTCGATCCTTCCATGCATTTACTCATACATTTATAAGGTATGAGTAAATGACATGCAGTTTTAATATTTGTAACCCTCAGTCATGAACATAACATGTATGTGGATTCTAGGTTCTCCCATGAATTTTATAATATGAAATGTTTATAATCAATGATAGACAAATGTTTAATGATCCTGAATGTTATCAATTAATGTTCAACTTCCATGATCAATATCAAATCATCATTTGAATCAAATAATATGATTGTTTAGGTAATGTCATGATATATCTATATCAAGATTTATGATATACCCAGGATAATGAATAATATATTCATTAACTTCATATATTTCATAAATTGCAACATATGTCATATTTTATAGTATAATATACCCAAAATACATCATATATATTTAGGATTTAGGGATTATCTCTATCAACATCTCACTTACACTAAATCCTAAATAGAATTTTTTTCATTTAATATTAAATCATATCTAAAAATTATTTTGGATATCTTATGAATCACTTTTTTAAAACCATCATTAACTCCACCTTATATCACATCATATATAATACCTTGTGAATATCCATCCAAAACTCATTTTGGAAAAAATCTAAAATACTTTTAGATAAACTCTCTTTGTCTTGTATAAATAAATCCTCATTCATTTAATCACAAAATGTGACCTCACATACCTTTTTCACATTGAAATTAAATTTTAATTCCTGAATCCATAAATGTAAGAAAAGAGTATCCTCTAGAAATATATCAGTTCTACTCAATCTATAAAGATATTTGGCAATATATCTATCAAAAACATCCATCTTTATACCAGTGTACACCATTTGTATCATACACAAGAAATCATAATCATATAATCTCTTTTATTTAAGACATTTAGTGACCATGGAACACAAAGTATTTCAATATCATATAACCACTCAAATATCCTCAATTCTCCAAGTATAGACTGACTAGATTAATGAACACATCACATGCCATTTATCTAAGTAGATGAGCACATTACATGCCCCTCATCCAAATAGGTTGTAACATCACATGTATTTTATCTATGTATAGTTATATACTTGGTTTATCACAATCTAGGGACCAGATGTCATACTCATCATATGAGAGGAAAAAAATCATTTGTGTCTCATGAGCAAATCCCATATCTCTAAATGAAATCCTACCAAATTTAACCTTAACATTTCATCACAACTTACTATACTCCATGATGAACATAGGTTAGGGATAACACAAAGTCATGATTTTAGAGGTCAATTATCATTACACTTCACGCAACATATGCATCCAACATGAAATAATGATAAGGTATATTCTACATTTTGGTATAACATGATACATTTTATAATCTTAAACTCCTTTAATAATACTAAAAAACATACATAAGTGGTTTTTTAATCATATCTTATATGATAGACCACTAAATAGGACTTGTGTTTGCTAAACTTTAGGGTTTTGTTAAACTCATTACATATCTATGTAATTTTTTTCATATATGTATGTGAACAGTTAATAAAACTATCCCACTAAGCTATTTTAGTGAGTAACATCTATGAATAATTTTTTTATGAAAAATGGTGAGGATTAGAAATCATATTTATAATGTTCAACTCTTGAAATTAGTATTCAAAATCCTTTACTTTACAACATAAAATGTTATAATGTTAGTAAATTGGTTTTATATTTAGAACTATTTTTAAGTTCACCATCAACATCTTGGAACTTTTCCACTCAAAATTTTTATTTGATATCATCGTGGAAACAAAATGTAACTATTTACATTATATTCATTACCAATATACCCTAAACTATTTTAGGATATAAAGTAACATTCACTTTGATTTATATTGGTATAATTATTTATTTTTTATATTTTAAACTTATATATGTCCAAACATACTCCCACTAGTCTCTTAGAAACCATATTCTCACCAGAATATTATTTTAAGAAACAAAAACTATTTTTTATTAGGAGATAACACTTATTTCCATTTTGTGAGAATATTTAAAAAATAAATTATCTCATATGGTATTTTATGTGTTTAGATAAATATTATGAAAAGAAGATATTATGATTTAAAATATGAAACTAAAGGTGGTGGGAACTCTTTTCCTCATATTTTAATGAATATATTGGATAAACACTTTTATCCTAGATAAAACATTTTTATCCTTATATTTTTCTGAAGCATGTTATAGAATTGGATCGACCATAAACCATGTTTATTAAAAACATCATCTCCTTTTTTGATAATAACCCATGTTTATAATCATGCATATTATCATAGAAGAGGGGAAAAATATGATGATATTCATCCATTATTCTGAACAACTAGATCTTTAAAGTAATCCACTACAACTAACTCCTTGATGTATAAACTCCTTTCTCCATCCCTTGAATGCATACTTTAAGCTCTAACAATCAATCCTCCATCAATTTTGAACACATACACATATTCACAACAAATTTTTAATGTATATTTGGTATCATATACCCTTAAAAATCTAATAATTGATTCATAAATACTATACTTGGACTCTATGGAGTTTTTTTCACCCCTTTAAGTATTTTCAACAATTTATCCTCCAATTTCTAGTTTTCCCACAATGAAAACACTACCCTTCCTTAGTATCTCTTTTCTTTATTTATAAGTCAATGTGGACTATATGTGACCTCTCTTATTTTGAAAAAAATACCCTTTTCTTTATGTAACATCATCCTAGAACTTGAGTGTAGACCTCCCATGTCCTGCCCAGTAATCCTCGGCATATTGAAGAGATTGAGTAAACTTTTATTGAACTCATTCTCATTGAAATTCATAATAAATTGTCAGAACATTTCTAACGATGATTTTAGAATTAATTCTATGGAAAAATAAAACCTGAGTGGTGACCTCATGTGGAGACCCAAATCTTGATGTACATGGACATTACATTACTTTTTTGGAATACTTAATACATAATAAGAACTAACACTCAAGGACTGTAATAGTTTAGTTTCTTTGTAAACTTGGAAAATAAACTTCTAATCATGTTGAAAGATCTTCAACAACTCCCATAACGATCTTCCCCTTTTTGTTTCCTTACCTAAAACCTTTCTTTATTTCCTGGGGAAAATAAAACATAAAAAGGGTGAGCTCAAATGCTCAGTAAGGGCAAACATAGAGAACATAAAACAATCCATAAACATTTGAAAGCAAAAACTTGATCATGAAATTTAAACATCAAAATCTTGAGCAAAGAAATAAATCGTGGAAGTACGTAAGGCATATATCATAATGGAACATCAACCATGATAAAATATAATGGGAATAAAACATGTAATTGTGGAAACCATTCAGCACATTTTATTATTTCCATAGTAGCCAAGGCATTGCTTCCAAGACCATCTTAGTGGACAAAGTCCCTTTCTGAATCGAGTTCACACATAGTTTCAATCCTGTAACACTGAACCGGATTAACTTACCTTTCCAGCCATGTCTATCTCATGAGATATAAATATTTACCCAATGAATTGTATGGAGATATAGGTCCCACCCATCTCATAAGGAAATCATTCTTACTTGTGTCGCAACATAAACATAAATCATTCATCATAACCCAAAGAATAAAAATGGGTTTCATAAACATCATCCCATCATAACATAATCCATATAAAACAAATGGATATCATTTCATCATAAGAAAAGTAAAACCATGTAAATCATAGAGACATTATACTTGAAACATACACATTAAATAATGTCATCTTAGATGGAAAAATGGTTTTGATAAAACACTTGAAATGAATTCTTGAGGAAAATATCCTTTCTTCTTCAAAATAAATTTATTTTCACAAAACGTCATGCAATTTTAAAAGAAAAGGATTTTGTTGAAAATATTCATGAAATCTTTTGGAGTAAGCTTCATGAAAATAAGGCTTTATAAAACCATAAAAATCCATTCGTTCCGTATAAGTTAAAAAAACATTCTTCTCGTACTTTTGCCTGAAAAGTCAAAAAGAACCTCGTAAAAGAAAGATTCCATACATACCATGTAGTAAAAGTCAAAAATGGGTAAAAATTAATTTAAACATACATGAAACCATTTTTAGGAAACACAGACATGGATGAGAACAATAACCCCAGTAAATACTTACGAATAAACAATCTCGGATAAGAACGAGATTGGAAAAGTTATCCCTTACCTTAGGTCTGAAATGCTTCGTATGGATCCGAACCTCCTGTATAATCATTTAAATAACGTCATTGACTTATTAAATAATAATATTCATTGTCATTATATCATATATGTTTCACTTATGACTTTATATTACCCATTCTTTTGTAAATTCCATGTTAAAGCAGCATTTTGGGTAAAATCATTTCATTTATCGTATGTGTTTCGACTTGTAATTCTTGATATTATTACTTATATCCTGATTTACATAATTCTAGAATGTAAAAAATTATTTATATATAATATATATTCATCATATACATATATATTATAGATCGATAAAAGGAATAAAATACACCATTCATGGAGACGGTAGGTCGTACGTACGCATGAACGCTGTTTTCGTTTCCTTATTGAATTGAATGAAACTAAATAGATGACATACATATATATATACATAAATCAAATAGCATTATTATTTCATATATTTCATTATTATTCATTATATAAACTTTATGATCATTCATGTATGGTTAACATGGAGAATGAATCTCATCGCGTCGTGGAGACGGTATTCCGTACGTACGCACGTGCGGTGATTTTGTTTTCCGTACGATGGATAGAAGGTGAAATAGGGTTGTTTCATATTTATAATAACATATAAGTATATGAGTGATACTGATGTTATTACTTAATAATTAAACAACTAAAGAAGGGGGAGTAGAATAATAATGGAACTTGAAGAAAATGGTAGAAGGTATTACCTCTTTCTCGAAGTGCCTCCTTTAAACTTTCTCTTAGGGCACTAGAGTTGGTATTTTGAGAAAACCAGTACCTCTATTGGGTTTATAAGTAAGTGGGGAAGTGAAATGGGCAGGTGTTGGCCGAGATTGAATGCTCAAATTGGTGTGAGGAGGAGAGGGAGGAGGTGCCCTTTTATAAGGGAGGATAGGGGCACCTTTGGAAATATAAGATATATTAGTTTATATTAAATCCAAACCCCACTAAAAAACTTCCAAAATCACTCATATCAGAAGATTAGATGATATAGGGTTGTAATATCATCAACAAATAAAATATAGACATGTTAGGAATTTATTTTAAACATTATCAACTTTATTTATCCTTATTTATCAACTTAATTTTATTTGTGGTAATAATATTCTAAATTTTAAATTATTATAAATAATCACATATGTATAGTGAATTTTCCATAATTTGACACTTTATGAAATTTTAGACCATATAAATTTAAATTTATAATTTTTTAAATATTTTTTTGATTTTTAAACAATTTTATAATATGTTATTTTTATAAAATAACAATAGTGTCAATTTTGACACTATTCATTTATTTGAATTTAAATAAATAATATACAGAAGATACGTTCGAAATAAAAGATTTAATAGATTCATAACATGTCATATTTATCTAGAAAATTAGTGGATTGCATTAAATAGTTCATATAATATTTATTTTAATATTTTTAAAACCATTTATTTGATATTTCTCTGAATAAAATATTTTCAACATCACTATTATGCCACCTTTAATGATAATTATTTAATCCCTAAAAATTATAAATAAGTTCATATGATGTACATAATTTTATTAACTTTCTGTAGAATATTTATATTCTAAGTTTCATGAAGTTTATCACTAAACTAAAATTATTCTACTTATAAGATTTAAGAAAGTGACATGTTGTCACTTTCTTTGGTTTTAATAATAATTAAATTATTTTCATGGACAAAAGTCCATTAAATGAATCTAATCTGACCCTTAGGTGATATGGGTCTACTTTTAGTCATCCAATAGTATTTTTGCAGGTTTTAGGGTAATTTTATAATCTTATATTTACCCTTAATTACCCGATTTACCTTTAACTCCGGTAAATAAAATTTACCGTAGTTACTATTCATAATGCCCAAAAAATAAAAAGGTAGCTTATTAACATAATTTGGACCCAATGATTCCAAATATGGAATCAATTTTTCCAAATTCAATACACAAAGGTTGCATAAATTAAATTAAAATTAATCCTGTTGTCGAAAGAAAACGGGTTTTTGTTTAAAACATTGTAAAAGATTGAATTGATTTAACCTACAAATTCAAGGTAAAATCAATGATAATGACATAAATTATATTAAATGGTAAAAATATATTCTATTTATACTTTAAAACCATTAAATATTATAATTTAACCATTTAAATTATTACGATGAAAAAAGTTGTTTTTAATTAAAATATAGCGTGTTTTTACTATTCATTAAAATATGAAAGTTATCAGAAAAATATCAAAACTTTATCCAATGTAAATTTTTATATCCTGATTCAAAATAAGAAGTTTATTTTTTAAAATTTAACTTATAAACATGTCAAAAACTATATTTAATGTGGGCGCTCCATTAAAAGTCGGCAAAACTGCATTTTTTGAAAAATACTTATTTTACCCGAAAAAATTATTTTGTTCACATACCATGTTCTAGAAAATGTGTAAGATGAAATAATAATGTTATAAAATTCAAAATTTAGTTAATACTATTCATAAAGGCTAGTTCATAATAATATTATAACCATATATCATTGTTTAGTGAAACCTGATATTGCGTACAACACACGCTATCGAGGAAAGTCGTGATTGCGTGTAATGAAAGCCAAGTTAGGGTTGCGTGTTGTGCAAGAATCCTTCGTTGTTTCGTATAACAGAATCCAACCATATACATCAAATATATATATATATATATATATATATATATACTCAATGTTGCGTATAATGACTATTATAAAACGAACTTGAAATTGTGTGTAACACAATCTAAGAATAGTCTTGCGTATACTTCAAACTAATACAGTGTGGAGTACAGCACAAGAAAATCTTGTTGTAGCATAAAACACATGACATCAAATAAATTAAAAAGAATACTTATCATAAAATATCAGGTTGTTACATTCTACCCCCCTTAAAATGAATTTCTCCCTCGAAATTCGTCGGGGTTATACATGGTTTTCTACTTGAAAGTTTCTTTAATTGCAACACACATCGTAAAATGAAATACCAAAACTTAACTTTAAAAACTAAAGTATGAAACTTAATGGTAACCCAAATTAACTAATCACTGGGTTTCCACATAGGAGAACATAGGTGAAAATATGGATATGGAAGAGAAATCTAACCATCAAGTTCTGATGGAGAGTGGTAGAGAACATGGTTATGAAAAATCCAACAATCACAAAGCCATAAATTTGTGATGATCTAGGGTACTATCTGATTCATCGGATATGAGGGCACTAGGACAAAATTTTCAAGATCATTTCTCTAAAGTTGATTAACTAAAATAAATACTTACATGATTTTGTTACAATCTCACTGTTGTTCGTGAATTGAACAATTTCAAATTCATATCTTAAAGAAATGAAGTTGAATTTGTTATTCATGAAGTGTTAGAAGATCATGTGATAGAATGATGGGTCATTCCATCTATTTAAAACAAAAGGTTAGCAAAAGTTATAAGTCCATATTATGGTGATATTAATCGTGTATGGTTCCAAAAATGGACTTATTCTTTATTTATCATACCGATTAATAAAATAAAACTAGTTTCCACTAACCAGGGACTTCTTGTAGGCCAGTGGTAGGAAATAAAGTCCTGTCACACTTCAATTGTGGGTTCGATTCCCACAGCCTTGTCCGACGCAATGGGTTGTCACCCGTCCTGCAGGTTATCCTTTTTATAAAATTGCATCATTATAACATTCCATCAATAATATCAAAAACATTTATATCCTTAAACAATACTAACTTATGTCCAACATAATCAATTTCAAATCTTTAGGCTTATCCAAAATACTTATGTCCAAGATTATGGTATAAAGAAAACAATTACTAGAAATGTCGTCTACTGAGCATGTGAATACCATCATTTATCCCCGATATATCTTGTTGATCACATTCCAATCATGTGAATACCTTAATCATGTATTCTCTTGAAAAAATGAATACCCATTGAACCTTAGTGAAAACATGAATGCTGTCAAAAGTTAACTCTTTCCACATACCAAAATCCCGTAATTTCGATATACTCAAACCATGGTATCACTTTGTCCTTATATCAGTCATGAGCTCATGAATACTATGAAAAAATTCATTTTCTCCTTATCCCTTCATTATGCGCATATCATCTGCTTTCCAAAATATTTGAATCACTTTTCATGGTTACCGGTACCATAAAATTATTGAAAAACACAATAGACTAATACAAAAATATTCCAATACACCATAAAAGTACCTCAACAACATTATTCTTGAATACCAATACATAAACACTTCAATCCACCCTCTTCAATGATTGTCATGGAATAAGTCCTTCCTTGATTTATAAGTAACTTCTTATGTCAAGGCATTGAGTTGGGTAATTCCCATGTTCTCCACAAATAAGACATTGAACTCTATAATAGTCTGTCACTCTATGACCCTTTTCTCCACATAGATAACATATTTCCCTCCATTTGAGGTATTCCTCAAGGTTCTTTTTCCCTTATTTAGAAATCTCAATCTTCCTTTCTTTATGATCCTCAACATGCGAACATGCATAAAAGTCTATCTTCCTCTTATTTGATGAATTAGGAATACCACTAAATTTAACCTTGTTAATCATATATCACGATGATTGATTCGGAATAATCACAATATCTTTATCTCTAGGCATTATGCAATTTCGTTGCTCATAGTCACCAATTTTTCCATTAGATTCAATGTTAACCGAATTCCTTCTGGTTCCCTCCATTGACTAAAACACAAAAAGAATTCTGTGAGAGGAAAAAATCATACAAGGAAAATAACATAATCAAGGGGGAGTACCTTCGACATCTAACATCTTAGGTTTAATTCTAATATCCTTACTGTAATTCTAGGACTATAACCTATACTTATACTTAACCTTAGGGACATCCCTAGACATACCTTAGAAATATCTCTAGGGATCTCACTAAAGTTTTCACATCCTAGTTTCCAAAGGTTAACTAAACCTTTCCTCTGATACCAACTGTAGAGACCCAAAGCTTGACGTACATAGACATTACATTACTTTTGAGGAATACTTAATACATAATAAGAACCAACACTCAAGGACCTTAATAGTTTAGTGTCTTTGGAAACTTGGAATATAAACTTCTAATCATGTTGAAAGATCTTCAACAACTCCCATAACGATCTTCCCCTTTTTGTTTCCTTACCTAAAACCTTTCTTTATTTCCTGGGGAAAATAAACCATAAAAAGGGTGAGCTCAAATGCTCAATAAGGGAAAACATAGAGAACATAAAATAATCCATAAACATTTGAAAGAAAAAACTTGATCATGAAATTTAAACATCAAAATCTTGAGCAGAGACATAAATCATGGAAGTACGTAAGGCATATATCATAATGGAGAATCAACCATGATAAAATATAATGGGAATAAAACATGTAATTGTGGAAACCATTCAGAACATGTTATGATTTACATAGTATCCAAGGCATTTCTGTCAAGACCATCTTAGTGGACAAAGTCCCTTTCTGAATCGAGTTCACACCTCGTTTCAGTCCTGTAACACTGAACCGGATTAACTTACTGTTCCATCCATGTCTATCTCATGAGATATAAATCTTTACCCAATGCATTAGAGGGAGATATAGGTCCCACCCATCTCATAATTAAATCATTCTTACTTTTTCCACAACATAAACATAAATCATTCATCATAACCCAAAGAATAAAAATGGGTTTCATAAACATCATCCCAACATAACATAATCCATATAAAAAAAATGGATATCATTTCATCATAATAAAATTGAAACCATGTAAATCATAGAGACATTATACTTGAAACATAAACATGAAATAATTTCATCTTAGATGGAAAAATGGTTTTGATAAAACACTTGAAATGAATTCTTGATAAAAATATCCTTTCTTCTTCAAAATAAATTTCTTTTCACAAAACATCATGCAATTTTAAAAGAAAGGGATTTTTTTGAAAATATTAATGCAATATTTTGGAGGAAGATTCATGAAAATAAGGCTTTATAAAACCATAAAAATCCATTCGTTCCGTATAAGTTAAAAAAACATTCTTCTCGTACTTTTGCCTGAAAAGTCAAAAAGTACCTCGTAAAAGAAAGATTTCATACATACCATGTAGTAAAAGTAAAAAATTGTTAAAAAGGACTTTAAACATACATGAAACCATTTTTAGGAAACATGGACATGGATGAGAACAATAACCCCAGTAAATACTTACGAATAAACAATCTCAGATAAGAACGAGATTGGAAAAGTTATCCCTTACCTTAGGTCTGATATGCTTCGTATGGATCCAAACCTCCTGTATAATGATTTAAATAATGTCATTGACTTATTATATAATCATATTCATTGTTATTATATCATATATGTTTCACTTATGACTTTATATTACCTGTTCTTTTGTAAATTTCATGTTAAATCAGCGTTTTGGGTAAAATCATTTCATTTATCGTATGTGTTTCGACTTGTCATTCTTGATATTATTACTTATATCCTGATTTACATAATTCCAGAATTTAAAACATGATTTATATATAATATATATTCATCATATACATATATATTATAGATCTATAAAAGCAATGAAATACACCGTTCATGGAGACGGTAGGCCGTACGTACGCATGAACGTTGTTTTCGTTTCCTTATTGAATTGAATGAAACTAAATAGATGACATACATATATATATACATAAATCCAGTAGAATTATTATTTCATATATTTCATTATTATTTATTATATAGACTTTATGATCATTCATGTATGGTTAACCTGGATAATGAATCTCATCACGTTGTGGAGACGGTATTCCGTACGTACGCACGCACGGTGATTTTGTTTTCCGTAGGATGGATAGAAGGTGAAATAGGGTTGCTTAATATTTATAATAACATATAAGTATAAGATTTATACTTATTTTATTACTTCATAATGAAACAACTAAATAATAGGGAGTATAAGAATAATGGAACTTGAAGAAAACGGTAGAAGGTATTACCTCTTTCTCGAAGTGCCTTCTTTAAACATTCTCTTAGGGCACTAGAGTTGGTCTTTTGAGAAGACCAGTACCTATAGTAGGTTTCTAAGGAAGTGGGGAAGTGAAATGGGAAGGGGTTGGCCGAGATTGAAGGGTCAAATTGGTGTGAGGAGGAGAGGGAGGAGGTGCCCTTTTATAAGGGAGGAGAGGGGCACCTTTGGAAATATAAGAAATATTAGTTTATATTAAATCTCAAACCCACTTAAAAACTTCCAAAATGACTCATATCTGAATATTAGATGCGATAGGGTCGTAATATCATCAACCAATAAAATTTAGACATGTTAGGAATTTATTTTAAATATTATCAACTTTATTTATCCTTATTTATCAATTTAATTTTATTTGTGGTAATAATATTCTAAATTTTAAATTATTATAAATAATTACATATGTGTTGTGAATTTTCCATAATTTTACACTTTATGACATTTTAGACCATATAAATTTAAATTTATAGTTTTTTAAATATTTTTGTGATTTTTAAACAATTTTATAATATGTTATTTTTATAAAATAACAATAGTGTCAATTTTGACACTATTCATTTATTTGAATTTAAATAAACAATATACAGAATATATGTTCGAACTAAAAGATTTAATAGATTCATAACATGTCTTATTTATCTAGAAAATTAGTGGAGAACATTAAATAGTTCATATAATATTTATTTTAATATTTTTAAAACCATTTATTTGATATTTATCTTAATAAAATAATTTCAACATCACTATTATGTCACCTTTAATGATAATTATTTAATCCCTAAAAATTCTAAATAAATTCATATGATGTATATAATTTTATTAGATTTCTGGAGACTATTTATATCCTAAGTTTCATGAATTTTATCACTAAACTAAAATTATTATACTTATAATATTTAAGAAAGTGACATGTTGTCACTTTCTTTGGTTTTAATAATAATTAAATTATTTTCATGGAAAAAAGTCCATTAAATGAATCTAATCCGACCCTTAGGTAATATGGGTCGCCTTTTAGTCATCCAATAGGATTTTGGTAGGTGTTAAGGTAATTTTATAATCTTATATTTACCCTTAATTACCCGATTTACCTTTAACTATGGTAAATAAAATTTACCATAGTTACCATTCATAATGCCCAAAAAATAAAAAGTAGCTTATTAACATAATTTGGACCCACTGATTCCAAATATGGAATCAATTTTTCCAAATTCAATATACAAAGGTTTCATAAATTAAATTAAAATTAATCCCATTGTCGAAAGAAAACGGGTTTTTGTTTAAAACATTGCAAAAGATTGAATTGATTTAACCTACAAATTCAAGGTAAAATCAATGCTAATGACATAAATTATATTAAATGGTAAAAATATATTCTATTTATACTTTAAAACCATTCAATATTATAATTTAACCATATAAATTATTACAATGAAAAAAGATGTTTTTAATTAAAATATAGCGTATTTTTACTATTCATTAAAATGTGAAAGTTATCAGAAAAATATCAAAACTTTATCCAATGTAAATTTTTATATCCTAATTAAAAATAAGAAGTTTATTTTGTAAAATTGAACTTATAAACATTTCAAAAACTAGATTTAATGTGGGTGCGCCATTAAAAGGCGGCAAAACTGCATTTTTTAAAAAATAATTATTTTACCCGAAAAAATTATTTTGTTCACATACCATGTTCTAGAAAATGTGTAAGATGAAATAATAATGTTATAACATTCAAAATTTAGTTAATACTATTCATAACGGCTAGTTCATAATAATATTATAACCATATATCATTGTTTAGTGAAACCTGATATTGCGTACAACACACGCTATCAAGGAAAGTCGCGATTGCGTGTAATGTAAACCAAGTCAGGGTTGCGTGTTGTGCAAGAATCCTTCCTTGTTTCGTATAACTGAATCCAACCATATACATTGAATATATATATATATATACTCAATGTTTCATATAATGACTATTATAAAACAAACTTGAAATTGTGTGTAACACAATCTAAGAATAGTGTTGTGTATACTTCAAGCTAATACAGTGTGGTGTATAGAACAAGATAATCTTGTTGTAGCATAAAACACATGAAATCAAATAAATTAAAAATAATACTTATCATAAAATATCATGTTGTTACACCTCAGTTTCTATAAGTCATTTTTACACCTAACCATATTAGGTGCATGAGTTAAAATGGAAGTTCCCTCAACTATCTTACACTGAAAGGGATATTTTAAAATTTCATATCTCTTATATCTAGGTTATTCTTGATAAATCCTTTTTAGGTTTTCTATAATCACATATGTATCAATATTTTCAAGTTTCTTTTGTAACTTGGAATCTATTGAAACAGACATCAATATAGAGACATTAAGATAATCCTTATTATACTTACTAAAACCATATTTCTCTTCTTGATTAACTTATTCAGCAAGAGGTTTATTAGAAAGATTTTTCTCCATCATAGAATGTTCCTTATTATTTAGGATCTATTCTTAAGTTTATATACTATATTAAGGAGTTTATTTCATTAAATTGTTCCTTCTCAATGATTGATCTCAAATTCATTCTTGAAAATGATAATTCCATTTATCTATAATAAAATATTTCATCAAATGACTATCGGGTTTTAAATTCATTTAATATGAAATTTTATTAAATGTGATTCCACTAAAATGATCACCCCTTTTAATTTATGTCCTATACATTAGAGGGGTAAGATCAATATTTCACTAAGCAATGATTATGATTTTAGAATTCTCTCACCACCAAGTTAATTAGGTAGGGCATCATACCAATCATGTCATATATGATTATTAGATAGTTCAGTGGAAAACTACTATCACAATCCATAGTATGGATAGACAAAACTTTATTCCTATGATATCCTAACCTTTATAATTTCCTAGTTAAGTATGACTCAAATAATATGAAAAATGTAGGAACATGATCTTATTAAGTCCACCCATAAATTTCTTGTCTTAGATAAGATAATTCACGGTCACCCTGCATTAGAAGAACCTAGATAATTGGATTATTTAGGTATTGAAAAGTGTTTCTTTTGAAGTAATCTAACACTTATTATTTTTAATGGGATTTAAATCTCATCATCTTATCTCATGTATTACATTTACATGTATACATTATTCTAATGACTTAGATTTTTGATCATATTCCTTTCACTAAATTAGTATGTTCAAACCATATTTATAGAGACCTAAGATTAAAGTACATGGAAATTACATTACTTTTTAGGAATAATTAATACATGACAAAAAACAGATTCCCAAAGACCATATTAGTTTAGTGCATTTGGAAACTTGGAACATAATCTTCTAACTTAGTGAAATATCTTCAACATCTCCCATAAAGATCTTTCCCTTTTTTCCCACCTAAAAACTTTCTCTATATCCTGGGGAAAAGAAAACATAAAAAGAGTGAGATTAAATTCTCATTAAGGGTAAACATGGAGATCATAAAAAAACCATAAACATTTGAACATAAAAATATGAACATAGATTTTAAACAATCAAAATCTTGTGTCATGAAATAAAACTTGGCAGTACGTAAGGCATAGATCATAAAGGGATATTAACCATGATAGGATAGTATTGGCATAAAACATGTAATTGTGGAAAACTAATAAGAACATAACATGATTTCCATAGTATCCAAGGCATTGTTTCCAAGACTATCATAGTGGACAAAGTCCATTACTGAACCGGGTTTACTTGTCATTCCATCCATGTATTACTGAACCAGATTTACTTGTTGTTCCAGTCATGTCTATATTATGAGATATAAATCTTTACCAAATGCATTGGAGGGAGATATAGGTCCCACCCATCTCATAACAAAATCATTCTTACATTTTCCACAAAAACATAAATCATTCATCATAGCATAACCCAAGAAATAAAATGGGTTTCTTAAATATCATTCTATCATAACATAATCCATATAAAATATCATTCCATCATTAAAATAATAAAATAATAGTAATAATAGGAATATAAAAATAACCCTATTTAAAATTTTCATCTTAGATGGAAAATAATTTTGATAAAACACTTGAACTTAATTCTTAAGGAAAATATCCTTTCTTCTAAAAAAAGGTTTTCTTTTCTCAAAATGTCATGTAATTTTTAAAAAAAAGTATTTAATTGAAATAACCTTGAAATATTTTATAGGAATATTCATGGAAATAATGCGTTATGAAAGAGTAAAAAATCGTTTCATGCTGTATAAGTTAAAAAATATTCTCCTCATACTTTTACCAAAAAAGTCAAAAAGTACCATGTATGGTAAACAAAAGAAATATTCCTTCCATATCATGTAGTAAAATTAAAAAATGGATAAAAATTACTTTAAACATACATAGAATAATAATAAACATTTTACTATAACATTATTAGAAAACATGTATATAGATGATAAATATATCCCCAGTAAATACTTACATATAAGCAATCATGGATAAAAATGAGATTGCAAAATTATCCCTTACCTTAGGTCTAATTTCTTCTGTATGTGTATGAAACTCCTGTATAGTGGGTTTAAACATATTATTAACTTGTAAAAAAATTATAATAATATTTATGATATCATATATGATTCACTTACGACTTTATATTACCCATTCATTTGTCAAGTCGATGTTAAAGCAACGTTTTGGGTAATAATCATTTTATTTATCGTACATGTTTTGAATTGTTATTATTGATATTATTACTTATATCATGATTTACTTCTAGATTTTAAAACATGATTTATATATCATATATATTAATTATATAAATATATATATGATATATAGATAAATAAAATGGAATACACTTTTTATGGAGACGGTAGGTCATACGTACGCATGAACGTTGTTTTAGTTTCCTTATTGAATTGAATGGAAGTAATTAAATGAAATATATATATAAACATAAATTAAATATCATTATTATTTCATATATTATATGATTATTTATTATATATACTTAATAGTAATTCTTTAATGGTTAACGTGGAGAACGAATATCATCGCTTCGTGGAGACGGTAAGCCGTACGTAAGCACGAGCAACGATATCATTCCCATAATTGATAAATGGTATTGAAATGGATGGTGTATAATATCTCAAAGTTAGTATAATGTTATAATAATCATATATAGTTATTATTTATACCATTATACCCATCCAAGTAAGGTGGTGGTGAAAAACAGATTACACCACAACTTGGAGACGGTAAGCTGCACGTACGCACGCACGGTGATTTTGTTTTTCGTAGGATGGATAGAAGGTGAAATAGGGTTTTTTCATATTTATAATAGCATATAATTATATGAGTGATACTTATGATATTAATTTATAATTAAACAACTAAATAAGAGTAATTATAAGAATAAATAAATTAGAAAGAATCAGTAGAAGATATTACCTCTTCCATGACATGCCTCCCTTAAATTTACTCTTAGGGAACTAGAGTTGGTCTTTTGAGAATACAAAAACCTCTAGAATGTAACTATGGAAGTTGATAAGATAAATGGGCAGGGTTTCTCTGAGATTGAAGGCTCAAAATGGAGTGAAGAGGAGAGGGAGGACATGCCCTTTTATAATAGAGGAGAGGGGCACTTTAGGAAACTCTCAAAAATATTAATTTATAATAAAATAAAACCCTACCCAAAATCCTCCAAAGTGTCCCAGATTTAAATATGAGATGATATAGAGTTGTAATCTCATTAACCACTAAATTTTTTACAACTTATTTTTTCAATTTAAACCTTATCTTTTTAATTGACACTTAGTTATTCTGTTAAATTTTAATTTTGGTAATAACATTCTAAATGTTTAATGGTTATAAATATTTACATATATGGTGTTAATTTACTATAAATAGTTATTTTATGAAATTTTAGATCTTATAATTATCACTTTTAGATTTTTAAATAATTTAATAAAATGTTATTTTCAAAAAAATATCAATAGTGTCAATTTTGACACTATTTATTTATTTGACTTTAAATAAAATCCTCACAAAAGATAAATTTGAACCAAAATATTTAATACACTCCTAAAATTTCATAGTCACCTAGAAAATTCGTGTATCACTTCAATTAGTTCATATGATATTTTTTAATATTTTTAAAACATTTATTTGATATTTCTATTAATAAAATAATTTTTACATCACTATTGTGTCATCATTAATGATAATTAATTAATATCTAAAATTTATAAATAAATTCATGTGATGTATATAATTTAATTATATTTCTATTTAATATTTAATTTTAAAGTTTTTTTAATTTTATGACTAATTTAAAATTATTACACATATAAGATATAAGAGAATGACATGTTTCCACTTTCTTTGGTTTTAATAATAATTACATCATTTTCATAGAAAAAAGTCCATGAAATAAATATATTCTAACCCTTAGGTGATATGGGTCTATTTTTATTCATCTAGTAGAATTTTCGCAGGTGTTAGGGTAATTTTATAATCTTTTTTTTACCCTTAATTACCTGATTTACCTTTAACAGTGGTAATAAAAATAATTACCAAAGTTACAATTCATAAAGCCCAAAAAATCAAAGTATCCCATTAATATAATTTGGACCTAAGGATTAAAAATATGGAATCTATTTTTCAAAATTCAAAACACAAAATTTGCAGTAATTAATTTAAAATTAATCTTGTTGTAAAAAAAGTGGGTTTTTTAAGTTAAAACATTGCAAAAGATTGAAGTGTTTTTACATATGAATTCAATGTAAAATTAATGAAAATTACTTAAATTGTCTTAAATTGAAAAAAAATATTTTATTTATACTTTAAATCCATTCAATAATATATTCTATCCATATAAATTATTTCAATGAAAAAAGTTGTTTTCAATTAAAATTTAGCATATTTTCACTATTCATCAAAATATAAAAGTTATCAGACTAGTATCAAAAATTCATACAAAGTAAAATTTTATATCTCTATTCTAAAGAAGAAGTTTATTTTGTCAAATTTAACTTATAAGTGTTTTAAAAACTAGATTTAAAATGGGTGTGCCATCAAAATGCGGTAAAACTACATTTTTTGAAAATATACATCTTTTATCTAAAAAATTGATTTTTTTCTCATATTATGTTCTATAAAATGCTTAGGATGAATTAAACTGATATAATAACTTCTAGTTTATATCCCATTAAATAATAATATTTTAATAATATATCGTTGTTTAGTGAAACTCGGTATCGCGTACAACGCAAGCTATCAAGGAAGGTCGCTCTTACGTGTAACACAATCCAAGTAAGTGTTGCGTATAGTGTAAGCTTCCTTTGTTGTTGTGTATAAAATAATCCAAACTTAGTTCATTTATACATTGAAAAAAATTTGTACTCAGTGTTGCTTGAAATGAATTCTATCAAAAGAACTTGAAATTTTGTGCAACACAACCCAATAATATTGTTGCATATACTGCAAGCTAATACAGTGTGGCATATAGCACAAGATAGTCTTGGTGTAGCTTACAACACAAGACATAAAATAAATTAAAAATAATTTATCTCATAAAATATTGGGGTGTTACAATATTGATGTGTAACCCTTTACACAACTCATAACATGTGTTACTAACCCCAAATAAAACCAACCATACGTACATATATCCAAATACATATCATGCATACGGTACATGAAACCTTTTCATATAAATTCTTATAATCATGTTAAATTAATAATCCCCACAAAATTAAGCATGGAGTGATAGGTATCCAACCCCCACTTTTCTAGATAAAGCCTAAGCTCCCAGGTTAGTGAGTAGTTTGACCCAAATTCCCTCTACCCATGGTTCTTTATCAATAGATACTTAAATTTAATCATAAATATAACACATAATATTCATAAACCATAATTAACTTCTCAATTTATGCTCATAACTTAATATAATTCAAAGTCAAGGTAGAAGAAAACTAAAATGATTATCATACTTAGCATGTAAATCCTTAAATATAGTTTAGATAATTTCTCAAATAAGTCATTTTAATTTAAAAAAAATAAAATTATCAATTATGGATAATTCATAATTCAATATAAACCCATTTATATTTTTTATTTTTATATAATTTACACAATTTATAAATTTACTTATAATTTTCTATATAAAAACCTTTTTGGATACATAAGACCAATGCTCTCTGAGGTTTCATAACAAGGGATGAATTGCCCTCCTGTGAGCAGGATATCCCCACTTAGTGGACCTAATAGGCCATGTTGTGGTGTAATACCCTAAGTACCATGTGTGGTGAGGGAGAGTTTCATGATAACATATAAATATCATATGATAATTATCTTCTAATATGAGGCTTTTTCCAGTGATGGGTAGTGAGACCAAGGGGAAAAAATAATTAGTAAGTGAGCCAAAGTGAAAAAATATCATGCTAATAGGGGTGGGTAGAACCTATTAGCCAGTATCAGAGAATAGGGAATAGGTTCAAAAGTGATCGGTTAACAATGATGATAATAGTGTTGGATATATAAGTACAATGCTCCCTGAGATTTCCCAAGAAGGGAATAACTGCCCTCCTATGAGCAATTCAGTGCCACATATTGGTCCTAACAGGCCATGTCATGGTGAAACACCTTAAGTCCTATATGGGGTGAGGGGGAGTTCCATGCTCTTATATAAATATCATATGGGAACTCTCTCCCTACATGTGGCCTTTTCTAATGATGGGAAGTGATCCCTAGAGGAAACAAAACTATGAGACAATGAGATAAAGCAAACAATATTATGATGAGAGAGGTGGGAAGATCATGTTAGTAAACTTCATATTAGTCATCTTAGATTCTTTATATTTAGCATTCTCATTTTAACTTCAAACTTATTCAAACCTCTACACACCACCTACAAATCCATGACCTTGATATATAGAGATATCAAGGTGTTTCTTTGTATTTCTCCACTAGTGCAACCATCTACGCCTCTTTCTCAGGTCCTCCATAAACTCCTTCATTCTTAAATGATTGAAAATAAATATAGTGATTGGTGAAAAAACAAAAACCAAACACTTTTAGTTAAAACACACTTTATATCCAAATTATAATTCATATCATATAAATTAATGGTATTTTAATATTAATAATTAATATTATGGATATTTATTTAATAAATTTTTTATAAACACTTTTAGAAATTAAATAAATATCTCAAAATACTTTTTCCCGTAATTTATTAACATTTTATAAATTTTATAATTCATATCATAATTAAAATTTTAAAAAATCATATTTTTCAACTATGTCATAATTTGTGATATAGTTCAAAACCAGGTCGCATGTTATGACTAACAATGATATCTTATGAAATTTCTTTTCACTGCTATCAATAATATTTTTTAATAGATAACTACATCTTTTGATATCCCTTCAGTCACTATCAAACATATTTTATAATAAGCATCGATATTGATTTAGTGATACAATAATCAGTTTTTTTCACATGCAATGGTAGAAAATGATGTTAGCATGTGCTAAAATTCAATGTGTCGTATGCTACGAAATAGAAAAAATTCACATTGCATCTTACAATTGGTACATATCATATGTTATGATATTCAAAAACTGAAGGATTTATAAATTTTCACTAACTATGATATCCTATATTGTATGGCATGATCATATTTACTGCTTATGATATTGCATATCATAATCTCAACCATAATTCAAATTATATATCATTTTTTCAATATCAAATACAACATCAAAAATAATAACTATTTTTTCCATTTTCAACATGATTTTGTGAATAATTTTAAGCATAGAAAGGATATAATGCCACTTATGGGTTTATAAGGATTCAATAATACTTATTTAAGCAATGAAATTCATTAAAAAACCCATAACCTAATATCACCATGTTATTAAAATGAAACCATGTGTAATATAAAATGAAGAACATGTGTACCTTACACTGAAGATGGTTGATCATAATGTATTCAATCAAAAATTTGATAAATATCCATGGGAAGCTATCAAAGAAATCCTTCATTTATAGTGTATCAATGAGATGACCTGAATCACCCAATGTTTAGATGGAATTCTCCTTCCAACCATGATATTCTAGTATCATGGGTAGTAAAGGATGAAGGTAAAAAATAGATTTTGGGAAGAATAGGTAAAATAAACTTAGAAAACAATTTCAATGGTTTCATCCTCTCTATATAGGCCTCAAGGGAACTCCCTGAGCCTACTATGAATTTACTCATAAATCCATAACATGTGAGTAAATGACATCCAGTTGTAATATTTGTAACTCTCATTCATGCACATAACATTTATGTGTGCTCTAGATTCTCTCATAAGTTTCATCATATGAAACATGTATAATCAATTATAGATAAATATAGAAGGTACTCAAACATTAACACTTAACATTCAACTACCATAACCAATCATAAATCCTCATGTGAATCATACAATATGATTGGATAGTTAGTGGCATGATATCATTATATCGTGCCTTATAATATATCCATAATAAAGCATATTATATGCCTTACCATTATATATATCATACATTTCAAAATATGTTATATTTTATAATACGATATACCCAAAATACATCATATGTATTGAGGATTTAGGCCATATCTCTATCAACACAGTAGTAGCAGAATTATCTCCTTTAATTTCTCTTTCTCAGTCATAAAGCATATAGAATAAGAGTTATACCACTTCTATAATTTTTTTCTATAACATGTAATAATAGTAGTTCATGAATATGATCAATGTGTACATACTTCTATAAAACAATTGTGTATGTGTATTTTTTTACTATCGCATAGTTTTAAAATAATAATAATATGAATTAAAAATGGAGTCAACATTTTCCTTGAACTTCTCTTTAAAATTAGGTAAATACTCTACCCATTGAAATATCTTAATTCTTCTTTAGAAACATCTTGATAATAAATCAGTCAATCTGCTCTTAAAATCATTCCTTAGATAAAAAACCATTTCAAAGTTTAGAAAATATTTTACATTTAAGTCAAAAACCAAAGAACTCTGTGAAAATATCTTTAAATGTAAACCATGTATAAATGTGATCATTTTCTTCATTCACATAACATAATTCTTATAATTGATGATGTAAGATCCCTTCTTTTTATAGGTACATATCTCTCTTAGTTTTTTATTAAAATTATTTGGGTTGAGTTTTTCCTCATCTTTAAACCTTGGTGGTTGTGTTTTCGTTATGGATTTCAGTTTTTTTGAATAAACATAAACTTTGGTAGTGAAGAAACTTGAGAAAACTTGAGAGTATCCAATCAGAGAGGCTATGTTTAGGAAAATGACTTAAAATCTAGGGATGTATGTTTTTTTGAATTAATGGATCCCGATTATAAATGGTTCAATTGTTACTAATGGTTCTTGGTAAGTTGATAATCCTTAAAGGGGGTTCTAGTTTTTATAAGGAAACGGGGTTTAAAAACTATCTAAAAAATAGTTATATAGTGTGTAACTATAATACACATCGTGTAATTATTGTCTGACACATGTCGTGAATGGTTACAGGTCATGAACTAAATCATGAAATAAAGAGAGTACATGTCATTCAATTTTAGTATACTTCGTGTAATGTTCGGGTGAATTAAATAATAATCCAAGGCGATGGGTTTTTTTTATATCCATCAAAAAGGAAATTCAAAACTTGTAACTATATTACATGTCATGTAAATCCCCAAGTAGGTTTTTAAAAGGTAACATGCGTGAGTTTAATTTCATTCCATTAGGTTTACACTTATCCTCTCAACCTAGGGTGACCTTCCAGATGACTTTGGAGTGCCTCCCTTGATTATAGATTCCATGTTTGTGTGATCAATCCATGTTATGTTGTTTTTATTTGGTTACCTATTTTTTTCCACAATTATCTGACCATTGTGGCGTAATCTCTTGAACATGTACATTTTTTGTTTTAATCTTGATCATTTTTTATCTAGGATTCTTCTTGAAATAATCTTCACTTTCTTCCTCGTGGGTGTTTTACATTGGAATCATTGTTTGATTTTCAGTTAAATGTAGGGATCTAAACCTTAACCCTATAGTTTTATTTTTGTAAAGTATGTGAAATATTGAAATTTATCTAACATATCATGTACTGAATAAATTAAATGATGAATTGAAATATTCCTTGGAGTCCCTTTGGATCCAATTAGATTTTGACCTGGATTATGGCTACCTTTTAGGTGAGTGAACCTTTGATTATAAATGAATTATTTAATGGATTAAAGTGTGATTAGCATGACATGGAATTTGGGTGATGTCTTGATATATATTAACCTTGGCTTGGATTGTTTATTCAGATAAATAGCATGTTATTGGTTATGACCAATTGATAAATGAAATGTGAAATTGAAAGAAAAATGTAAAAGAAAAATGTTAATTTTCATAATTAAACATTGAGCCTTATGATGAGATATTACGATATCCTTATTTCTATTACATTAATTTTGATTCCTATGTCGCAATGCTTATATACTGGGCTTGTCCCTGAGATATGATAAAATGAAGATATACTAGGCTCGACCCTAATTATATGATGAATTGCTAATATACCAAGCTAGTTCCTGATTGGATGTTGAAATGATGATATATTGGGATCATCCCTAATTTCTTGCTAAAATGATTATATATAAGGTTTGACCTAGATTTGTGTGATATTTATATACATTGTTTATAAGGTTGTGGTTGGCATGGTCATAAGACATGCTTAGAGAAATTATGGCATGGCGTTGAGGTAGGTTATGTTATCTCATGGTTATATGGTTTTGGTTGGCATAGTAGTGAGACATACTTAGATATATTCCAGATTGGAGTCGAGGCAGGTTGATGTGGAAATAATTTAATTGTTTAATTAATTAATACACTTGTTTATTTCATTATTTCATATATTTGTTATCGTATTGGTTATATTTAGACATGGTGGTGTCGACCTGATGAGTTATACTCACACCCTATTTGGGCCATCATTTGGTACCTGAACAAATTATATGGATACAGTTTTGAATAAGGGAAAGGGACCTTGTTGTTGATTGTTTTCTTACTGGATGGGTTGGAGTTTGGAGATGGTACTGACATGGGGTTTGGGACCGGGGAATTTTGAGTCTTTATTTTATTCTGCTAGTATTTTATTTATATTACTTATAGCATGATATTTAGTTACATTCTATCATGTCATTTCATTACTCTTTTATTATTTATTAGATTATTTAGTTGGTTTTATTATTGGTTTTTTGTTGTATCGTATTTTTTCTATTCTTTCCCCACTCTGATATTTATTAATTTATTTATATTGTTTATTTTCATTGTGTTGTAACTCTATAACCAGGGGGTATAGTCTTCCCACTAAACATATCACACCTCCACTACTAGTTAAAAGCCTCTGGTGTACGGGGAGTCAGACTTGAGGTGTCGTAACCAACCTGCTTTGGCCACGTGAGAGAGTGACGGATCAAGGGATGTTACAAATTGGTATCATAGCACACTAGGTTTATTTTTTATTTCTTTAATATTTGGTGAAATGTAGAAAGGAGACTAGAATGTGTCAGGACTTGGTAAGGTAGTGTGAATGGGAGTGGCTAACCCATGTATGAGGGAAAAACTGAGTGCTTAGGGATGTATTTTTGTTCATGTTGTCCACTTGTTATAGTTGATTCTATTTTACCTTGGGTGATTCACATATTGTGTGATGTTTTCATGTTATGATATTATTGATTCTTGAGATTTATACTCATGGCCTGGTATGGAATAGGATGAGTATGCATGAATCATAATAGGCACATAGGGATATATATTGACATGAATGTTTCATGATAGGGACATATTTATTACATGTGATATATACTTTCCTCTTGAACTGTATATGAGATACATGTTCTATCTGATAAATGAAATAAATAAATTTCTATTTCATGTTAAAACACTTGTAATCCATGTTTAGAGATACCAGGAGTAGTGGTTCTCTATTTTTGTCACCTTTTGAGGTTGAATTTTTTTTATCCACTATTCTAAGGAGTGTGTTTCTCTTGTAGAGAAAATGTCTCCTCCACATCCTCAAGTTGGGCGTCAGGAGAGTGGAAATCGGTATGCTCCTAAAACAACTAAATCAGATATTCCTATAGATCCTAAGGATCATATGGGTTTTTTAATAAATTTTATTTTCAATTTATTATTTTTGGATATTATATATATTATTTTTGATACTAGGTGCTAAGAAGACATGTGATTATGAGACCCAGTATTCCTAGAATAAATGTTTGAAATATATTAAATATCACGTGCATGTAAATTTCCTTAAAAAGTGGAATAAATCCTGAACAGGGTCCTCAAATAGAAATATGGGGGCACTGTTAAGTTCAAAATGTGAGTTTTACCCTAGGCTCAACATAACTATTGTCATCACAGGTCATTTTTAAAAAATTTATCATAAGCCTAAATAAGTAAAAAAAATTAAAAAATTAATTTGTTTTATTATTTTCAACATAGAAATCTTCTTCCTCTTTAGGGTTAGCTACTAAAACTTAAAGTCCTAGGAGCTATTTGAGGAGAGTATTCTTGGAAAACAATGACAGGTCGAAATCTAATCATGGATCATTACACCAACAGAATTCACGGATCTCGTCAGCGATGGTAATGCAACCATTATTCATCAACGATCAATATAAAATCTACTTAAGATGTTTTTATTTGTGATTTTCATATCGTTTATTAATCCCATATGAATTCAAATCAATTCCATAAATATAATTAATACACACATTTTTGGTAGAATTAAATTTATGGAATTGTTATTTGTTCATTTTTTTCATCCTCTTCATTTGTCCTCTTCTATGACAACGAATCGAGGCCAAATGAAAAATGTTCAAGGTTTATTCCTCACATTTTATGGATTATGGATTCCTCTCCAATTTATTCATTTGGTCATTGTTTGTATTTATTTTGTCAAATAGTTCAACTAATACACGATTCTCGATCATTGTGCGACTGTTCTTCAATGCAACGTATTGAAACTATGGGTATGGCATGTGATGGCAGTTGAGGTTTGAGAATCTATGATGATGGTGTTTGGATCAAGGGAGGATGATATTAGATTGAGGTTTCTTTATCTTCTTGGGTGGTGCACAACAATTGGATGTTGAGGTATGTTTCTAATCCATTTTTAAGGATGGATTCTGATGTGCAAGCAACGGCAGAGCCCAATTGACCTAGATCCAAGATCTATAGAGTTATTTCTTGTAAAAAATGAGGAAGAAGTGGAGCATGAGGAATAATAGAGGAGAAAAATCTAGATCTATAAAATCATGAGCAACACAACATGTAAATCAGGATTACACATTGTGTGGGGCTTGTTCAGCGGTAGCTAGAGTTTCAGGATGAAGATAAGGATCACATGGCATGTGACCCCCTTTCTTTAGGCTCGTCATGTACTTCAGGAAGTATACAGACATGGGAAAAAGTACATGACTAAGTGGTACACTGTGTACTTGGACACAGACAAGGCCAGGTGTACACAATTCACTTCATGAACATGGCCACCATACACAAACATGACTAGGTGACACTGGTAGGGTACTATTTGTCTCTACACACCGTGTACTCCTTATACACACCATGTATACTGATACTTACATGTCGTGTGAAGAACATCCAAATAGGCAGGCATGGGGATAGCTAGACACATCGTGTACCCCCTAGTACATGTCATATACCACCTTTAATAGTGTTTTTAGCTCTTCAATTTCTTATTTTGGACCAGTATATGTTTAGTGTGTTCCCATGGTCCTTTCCCTCGAGATTATAGTGTGGAATTATATACACATTATAGGATTTTAATCCCCCTAGAGTTCAAGTCTCATATAGAGTTGTGATGTCCCTCCATGAGACTGGAGTACGATCCTCTATCATCCTTTATTCCCTATGTTGGGTTTGTAAAATCAGCATGACATCTATGATTAGGGTATTGATCCTCCATATAGAAGGTTATATCAATAGGGTTCATAGTTTCATTGATATACGGTCCCCTGCATAGTGGATTAATCTATATTGGGTTTTTGGTGTCCCCCAGTGGTTCTGGGTGTGACCCCCTATCTTTTAATTACTCTGAATAGCCCGAAGGCCTTTATTTTTTATTGATTTTTGATAACCCCCCTTTTAATGGATGAGGGGGAACCCTTACAAGGCCCATAGGCTCAGAGATTACATGTCTTGTAGGATTTAGGATATTACATTACCCGAAGGTCTTAAGGAATTCAACCAGACTATCTACAACGAACTACCCCTCCCCAGCATCTGCATCATGATAGTAGCTCTCTACCTTTGCATGGTCGTCTGGCTAGGCTTCCCGTGCAAGCATAGGCTGGTCCTAATGGCATAGCCATACCCTCTCATTCTGAAAAATCCATTTGGCTTTACTCTAGTGAGTTCACCTTCTCTAAATCCTCTTCTATGGCTGCTTCTTTTTTTGTAGAGTCTATATGGGGCAACTACATGTGGCCCGAAGGCCTTGAGGTGGCCTGAAGGCCTTAAAGGTGGGCTAAAAATTGACCCGAAGGCCTGGGTGGACCGAAAGCCTTAAGGACTCCAAGCTCAAACCAGTGGCCCAAGGTGAATAATTCCAGCTGCTATAGTACTAAACAGTACTTGCTACAATACCCGCACAGTGTATAGTTCTACTATAGCACTACTACATTAGATGCTACGGTGTTGCTACAATATTGCTACAGTACCCGGAAATATTCCTCTACCTAGTTTTGAACCTGGGTCTCGTGGATTCACTTAAGGATACCTCACCAACTGGGTTAAGGCTCATGTGCACCTATCTTTTAATTAAGGTCTTCTTAGACCAGTGAGATTTATTAGGTGGGGCTCAATGACCTAGACCTCTTCTTCAAGTGTCTCTAATGATATCATGGCTTATGGAGTGGATTCTATAAGAACAGACATTTCTTTGAGTATAATCATATGGCTGACAGTTTCTTATGACTTCCTGATGGTGTGGTGTCTTTCTTATGAATATCTGAGTGTTTTCTTTATACATTGATTATTATATATTTTATTGAGTTGACTATACTTGGTTCTCTGTGTTTATTTTTTTTTGGGTGCCCTACTGGGTATTATTATACTCAACCCTACATGGTCTTTTCCCGTACGTGTCATGTCTTATGTAGATTAATACCCATTTGATGGTGACCTAGGAGGAGAGAGAGTGGGTGGAGTGTAGATTGATTTTTTTAGACCAAATTGTTTTATTGAGATCTTGAATTTGAATTTAGTCCTCATCCTTGGAGTAGGTTAGACTCTTTACAGTTTTTGGTTGGTACTATATTTGGCCCCTTTTCACTTTTAGTACTTTATTGTCATACTATGTTGTGTCATATTAGATGTATACATGAATTTATTTCATTTGTTTTATATTTCAGTATTGTATGGTCTTGGATATGTGTGTGTTCGTACAGTTACTTTAGGCTAATGTCTCCCATTTGTGGGATATGCCTACTCAGCACTGGTCACCAACCCCTGGCCTATTAGAGGTGGGCTTTGGGTTGTCACGGGTCGGACCTTGGTGGGTTGGGTTATGATAGAGTGGTATTATAGGTGATAATTTCAACCTTAGGACTGAATTCTGGGAGGTTGGTTTGGGGAAATAATGTTTAGTTTTTCAGGTTTGTCTTTCAGGCAAGGACTTCGTTGTTTGTGTGGCGGCCGATGTATCAATACATCAGGACTCTGATTGCATACTTTTCAACTTGGTACATGTAAACATTTGTTGTAGGGAAAAAATTTGGTAAATTCATCATATAGGAATGGTTGTGTTTTCTATTTCCTTCTTGAATCATCTCCTCATATATACTCTTTTGACCATTGTACATCTTGTTTTATTTTAGTATGCCTCCATACAGACAGTCATCCAGGATTCCACTATGTGATCATGAGGATGATCTTCCTAGTGATGCGGCATCAATAAAGGGAGTTGTACTAAAGATATCACCTCCTAGTGGTTTACCAGCTATACCACCACCCATTAAGTAGTAGATAACATTAAAAGTACAAGCTGAAGATGCACATAGGCTGAGTGTGTTGCACAAGTTTTAGAGGTAGTGACCTCCTAGATTTTGGGGTCATCTAGACCCACAAGTGGTTGAGAACTATCTAGAGGCATTCAATCACGTTTTTTTCCTTATAAGGATGCTTTTAGATCATATGGTGGTCCTCATGGTGAGTCTTATTCAAGGATATGTTGGGAAATGGTGGAGCTTAGTGACTCAATCACATGACAAGATATCTCTCTCCTAGTCAAAATTTGAGTGTATCTTCATGGAGGAGTTCTATCCGGAAACATTTTGATCAGTAATAATACAGGAGATTCTATATCTTCATCAGGTCTATATAACCATGGTGTAGTGCTCAAAGAAGTTTACTGATCTCTTGCATTACTTCTTAGATATAGTACAGGGTCAATTATTCCAAGATAGGAACTTTGAACAGTGATTTAACTGAGACATTATGGATTTAGTGGTATCCCTTTGAATTCCCACCTATTATGGGGTGCTTGAGAGATCCCTGGTAGTGGATAGATTTCTAATAGAGCAGGCATCGATAGTGGGAGCTATTAGTGTGCACCCAGTAGCTAAGACCTCAGTGGGAGACAGCCGACAGTAGCAACAAGGATCCAACCATGTCATACACTTAAGGAGGTGATCCTAGGACATAGGGTCAGTGGTGTGGGGATATCAAGGTGGAAAAAATCAACCAAGGGAGGGGTGTTGTTTCTCCTATGAAGATCAGGGACATCTGGCTCAGGATTGCCTAAACTATCATACAACTAATTGTGAGACAGTCGAGGAATCATTGAGACAGAGATAGAGGTAGGATCAGGGTGGTCCGTAGGGAGGTGAATGTAGAAGAGGGGAAAATAAGTCAATAGGAGGTGGTTAAAGGTTTTAACTATTACCACCAACACCCTCAGGTGGTCCTTTCTAGGATTAGGGAGCTGGTGGAAAGTGATGAGGCCAGATGCAGGCTATGGAAGCCTATGACCCCAAGGCTTCATGGATGATGCAAGGAAAGAACTGTGTCTTTTTTACTTTAGTTTTAGTATTTATTGACACATGTGTGAGTCATTACTTCCTTGAAACTTCTCTAGTTCGAGACTTAGAAATTCTATTTGAGTCATTAGCTCGACCCTTGCGATTTGAGAATCCGAAAGACAATGACCCAGCAATTGTGCACTTGTGCCGATAGTGCGATCTGATGCTTGGAAGTGAGATTTTTGTATGGGATCTCTTCATATTAGTAATGAGACCTTATGAATTAATCATAATTATGTACTAGATATCAACACTTTATACCCAAATTGACTATTTTAGGTAGAGGATACATTGTGTCTATAGTGACAGAATGAGGTTTTCCATTTTGGGTTAAGAGGAAGCCTTGGTAGAGTAGGATGAGCTCAAGAATAGAAGAGTGCAGACAATTACTCACCAGTTGAATATAATGACTCTTGGAGTAGTTGATTCTTTGGGATATCATTTTTTTGTAGTGGTGGTGGAGTATAAGAACATCTTTCCTGAGGACATACCAGATTTACCTCCTCACCGAGAGCTAGACTTCTGCATTTAATTGCATCCTAGGATTGTACCGATATCTACACAATCATATTAGATGGTTCTCATAGATCTTCTAGATATGAGGGTGTAGTTGGATAACTTGAAGGATAATGGATTAGTGAGACCTAGTGTTTCCCCCTGGGTATCCCCAGTGTTGTTCTCTAAGAAGGTGGATGGGATATTGAGGTTATGTATAGATTACTGGTGCTTAAATCAGGTGACAGTAAAGAATAATTATCCATTATCGAGGATTGAAAACCTATTTGATCAATTGAGAGGGCCACGGTGGTTCTCAAATATTGACCTTAGGTCAGGCTATCACCAGCTACAAGTACAGGATGGTGATATATCGAAGATGGAATTCAGATGTTGGTATGGTCATTATAATTACTTGGTGATGTTGTTAGGAATGACGAATGACCAAATAGTGTTCATGGGTCTCATAAACTAGATCTTTCAGCCTTTCTTGGATCAGTTCATGGTGTTATTCATTCATGAAATCCTAGTGTATTTGTCATCTGAGGAGGAGCATGTGAGACAATTGAGGATGGTACTGGACACACTCTGATAGCACCATCTTTATGTAAATATCTCAAAGTTTTGGTTTTGGATTTTAGGGTTCCACTTTCTTGGACATGTCCTCTCATAGGTTTGAGTAGCAGTGGATCTAGAAAAGTTTGAGGTAGTGCTTACTTGGGATACACAAAATATTGTTACTGAGGTGTATAGTTTCTTTGGTTTGGTAGGTTACTATCAGAGCTTTGTACCCTATTTCTCTAGAGTAAATCAAAGTGTTGGTTTTGGATTTGAGGGGTCCACTTTCTAGGACATGTCCTCTCAGAGGCTTGAGTAGTAGTGGATCTACAAAAGTTTGAGTTATTGATTACTTGGGATACAACAAATATTATTATTGAGGTGTATAGTTTCTTTGGGTTGGTAGGGTACTATCAGAGTTTTTTACCCTATTTCTCTAGATTTAAAGCACCCTTTATAGTTTTTACATGGAAGAGGCATCCTTTTTTGTGGATAGAAATGTGCCAGTAATGCTTTCAAGAGCTTAATTGGTGGTTGAAGAGCGCTCCCATCTTGAATTTTCTAGAGGAGGGTGTCGAGTACATAGTCTTCTATGATGCATCAGGGACTAGAATTGGTTTTCTTCTGATTCATAGGAAGGTGGTTATTTTCTATGGTTAACGCCAGTTTATACCACATGAGAAGAACTACGTGACCCATGATCTTTAATTAGCAGTGGTATTCTTCGCATAAAATATGTGGTGACACTACCTGATGGGTGAGGGGTTTGTCATTTACTCTGACCACAAGAGTCTCAAGTATATATTTTCACAAAAGGATATTAACTTGAGATAAGGGTGATGGATAGACTTCCTATAGGGATATGACTTTGAGATTATCTATAATCTTGGGAAGGGAAACTGGTGGAATATTCTCTCATTAAAAGATCTTATTATTAGTTTTTTGTTGAGGCGTTGGAGCAGTTAGCCTCATTTCAGTTATCCTTTGTGGACAAGGATGGTGCTTTGTATCTTTATTCGATGGTTATTACCTCACCACTTTTATAGCATGTCATGGATGATCATCAAGGAGATGTGGAATATGAAACCTTACATACTCAAATATCCAATGGGAAATCTTCATATAGATATTATAAAGGTAGGGAGAATACTATCCTTTTTAGAGGATGGATGATGGTACCTTTGATGTTGTGGGAGGAGGTGTTGGGGGAGTTTTATACATCCCATTTGGTGGTACATCCAAGTGTAGAAAAGATGTACCAAGACCTTTGACATTAGTTTTGGTGGCCAGGATTGAAGAAGAGAGTTGTAGATTTTGTCTTTTGATGCCTCACTTGTCAGTAGGTGAAGGTAGAGAACTAAGTTCTAGCAAGTTTATTCCAACCACTTGAGGTTCCAAAATGGAAGTGAGATGGGATATCCATGTAATTCATGATTTGATTACCATGTACATCTAGGAGACACAATTCCATATGGGTGATCGTAAACTAACTCACCAATTCAGCCCAATTTCTAGCTATTCGAGAGAAGAGTTTAGCAGAGAGCTTGGGGAGACTCTATGTCTATGAGATAGTCTGATTCCATGGATTTACCTTGAAAATTGTCTCTGACTATGATGCTTTATTCACACCTCAATTATGGAGAGGGTTACAGGAGGCCTTTGGGACTCAGTTATGCTTGAGCATGGCGTTTCACCCCCAGACTGATGGCCAGATAGAGTGAAACATACAGGACTTGGAGGACATGCTACGAGCTTGCATGTTGGACTTTGGTCATAGTTGGGAGAATAACCTACCCTTGGTGGAGTTTGAGTACAACAATAGTTACCATTCCACCATTGGTATGGAACCATTCAAGTATTTTTATGAGCAACCACGTAGGTCACCACTTTGTTGGAATAATTGAGGTGAGTCAGCACTCATGGGCTTAGAGTTGGTGCAATCAACTATAGAGAAGGTGTAGATCCTCCAGGAGTGGATGAGAACTACACAGAGTCATTAAAAGTCTTATGTGGATCAATGATGGGGACCTATGGAGTTTGAGGGTGAGATCGTGTTTTCTTGAGAGTCTCACCTCGACATGGATTGAGGATATTTTTTCATGGTAGAAAGTTATCTCTAAGATTTATTAGTCCCTTACAGATACTACATAGAGTTGGTGAGGTGTAATACCACTTAGATCTGCTGCCTTAGTTTGACTGATTACATGACGTCTTCTATGTGTCATAGCTAAGGAGGTATGTGCATGACCTGTCGCACATTATTGGTTGTAGAAAGTTGGACACTGATGATAAATCTACCTTTGCAAAGTACCTGGTGGGAATTGAGGATCAGCAGGAAAGGATCCTTCATGGGTGTTCTATTACCCTTGTGTGTGTTTGGTGGTAGCATGATAATCTTCAAGAGAGCGGATAGGAGTGGGATTCCCAGGTGAGAACCTAGTACCCTCATCTTTTTTAGTAGGTTTTTCTATTCTCATGATGAAAAGCCCTGAGGTGGTGAGAATTTAATAACCTGGATTTTTCATGTATTATATGGATTATTTTAGTAACCAAGTGCTAAGATGGCATATAATTCTGAGGCTTAGTGTTCCCAAAATAAATGTTTGAAATATATTAAATATAACACACACAGTTTTCCTAAAAAAAGTAGAATAACTCCCAAACATGGGCCTGAAACAGAAATTCAAGGGAACTATTGATTTTAGAATGTGGGTTTTACCCTAGGAATGACATAAACTTTGTCGGTGCTAGCTGTTTATGAAAAAAACATCACAGGTTTAAATAAGTAAAATAAATTAAATAATTAATTTGTTTTATTATTTTTGATACAGTGGCATGATTTCTATTTAAATATACAGCTATGGATTTTGTGTTAGGGTTCACCGCTAAACCTTGGATACCTATGGCCATTGGATGATACCATTATTGGTTAACAATGATGAATTGGTATCAGATCATGGGTCATTGTGATAATGAAGTTCATGGATCTCATCAGCAATGGAAATGCAACTGTTCTTCATCAACAATAGATCCAAACTTTAGGTAGTATGTTTTTATTTGTGATTTACATACCTTTTATTAATCCTATATGAATTTATATCAATTACATAAACATAATTGATATGTTTTTCATTAGTAGAATTAAATTAATGTAATTTTTATTTGTTTTTTTTTTCATCCTCTTTGTTCATTCTCTTCTATGACAACGAATCAAGGACAAACAAACAATGGAAAATTTTCATTTCCCACATTTTATGGTTTATGTATTTCTATATAATTTCTTCATTCGATCATTGTTGGTATTTATTTTGTCCAATGGTTTGACCAATACCCAATTCCTGATCCTTGCATGATGGTTATTTGGTGAAATGAATCAAAACTGCAGGTATGGAACATGATGGCAGTTGCAGTTTGAGAATCGATGAAAATGGTGGTTGGATCGAGGGAGAACAAAACTGGATTGAGGGTTTTTCATCTTCCCAAGTAGAGCATGGAAATCAGACATCAGGTTATGTTTATAATTCATTTTAAAGTCTAGATTCCAATGAGCAATAAATATAAGGGATTAGTGGATGTAAATCCAAAATATATAGAGTGATTTTCAATGAAAAATAAGGAATAATTAGTTTTTGAGGAATAATGGAGGATAAACCTCCAAATCTAGAAAATTCTGAGCAATATTGTGTGTAAATCGGGATTACACGCTATGTGGGGCCCATTCAGCAGTGGTTAGGGTTTCAGGATGAATATAATGATCAAACGGCATGTGACCTCTATCACACAGCATGTAACCCCTATCACACAATGTATGACCCCATTTTTTGAGGCTTGGAACATACTTTGGTAAGTACAGAGACACAGTCAAAAGTACATGGCTAAGTGGCACGTTGTGTACTTGGACACAGACATGACCAGGTGTACATGTGATGGTACATGGACATGGCCACCATACACGGACATTTCCATGTGACACAGGCAGGGTACCGTGTGTCTCTATATGCTTTTTACTCCTTTTACACACCATATATACTAAGACTTACATGTCGTGTGATTCTCTTCCACACTGGCAGACATGGGGATAGTTGGACATGTCGTGTACCCCCTGGTACACACCATTTACCCCTTCAATAGTGTTTGTAGCTCTTAATTTTCTTATTTTGGACCATTATAGTTTGATTGTGTTTCCTTGGTTCTTTCCCTCAAGGGTACAATGTGTAATAACATCCAAATTACAGGATTGTGATCCCCTCTATAGGTTGAGTCTTAGATAGAGTTGTGTTGTCCCTTCCTGAGACTGGAGTGTGATCCTCTATCATCATTTGTTCTCTAGGTGGGGTTTGTGTAATTGGTATAACCTACCTAAGCAGGGTTTTGATCCTCCATCTATAAGTTTGTATCAATAGGGTTTGTGGTATCATTGATATACGATCCCCTACGTAGCAAATTGATCCATATTAGGTTTGTGGTGTCCCTCAGTGGTTTTGGGTGTTACCCCCTATCTGTGTATCAAGGCATCCTTATACCAATGAGCTTTAGTGGGTGGGTCCCAATGTCCTATACCTCTTCGTTGAGTTTCTTCTTTGATTTCATGGTTCGTGGATTGTATTATCCTGAAACTAGCATTTCTTCTAGAATAATCCTATGGCTAATAGTTGTTTATGACCGTCAAGTGGCGTGGTGTATTTCTTGAGTATATCTGGGTGTTTTTTATACATTTATTGTTATATATTTTATTTATCTGAATATACTTGTTCTTCGTGTTTAGTGTGTTTTTAGTTTCTTACTGGGTATTGTTATACTCACCCCCGTATGGGTTTTTCCCGCATGTGTCATGTCTTATGCATATGATGGCCCATTTGACAATGTCCTGGGAGGATAGGGAATGGGTGGAGTGTAGATGGATCTTTTCATACCAAGTTTTTTTACTGGGAGATTTCATTTCACTTTAATCCTCTCCCTTGGAGTAGGTTATAATATTTATAGTTTTTGGTTGGGCTTGTATTTGGCCCCTTTTTCCACTTTTAGTACTTTACTATTATACTTTGTTATGGGATATTAGATGTATGTGTGAATTTTTTTCAGTTGTTTTACATTTCATCATTGTGTGGGAATGGATATGTGTGTGTGTAGATACTTTAGGTTAATGCCTCCCAATTGTGGGATATACTTACTCAGTGTTGGTCGCCAACCCCTGTCCTATTAGAGGAGGGCTTAGGGTTGTCACGGGCCTAACCTTGGTAGGTTGGATCAGGTCATGATAGATGTTCATCTTCGAGACAGATTCCTAAGGGTCATGAGATCCATGGAAATAGAGATTGTCTGCATCGTTCCTTTAATGTTTGATCTAAAAAAAGAGTTTCAGTTATAGCATCTGCCTACGTTCACTAGGGAGGGAGGCCCCTAGGTAGACGAGTTCTTGATTGAGTCAGTCCAAATGATCTTTAAGCATATTGAGACACCCATGGATAGGAGGGTGAATCCTATTGCATGTGTTCTTTGTGGACCAGCCAAGCATTGGTGGGATGTTCTGGAGTAGGAATGGCCACAATAGGATTTATCTTGGAAGGACTTTGAGATTAATTTCCTAATACACTTCTATTCCAAGACATTGAGGAATGATAAGGCTCATGAGGTCATTCACTTGACAAAAAAGGACATGTTAACGATGGACTATGCTGAGAATTTCACCAACCTTTAGCACCTTGAACCATCTTTAAAAGCTGATGAGATATCCAATGAGAGATGTTTTTAAGATGGCCTTTACTATGAGATCAATTCATAGGTGAACATGTTTCATCTGATCAGTTTTTAATATGTGATAAATAAGTCACTCATAATGGAAGGTAATTTGAGAGAGGCCCCAAGCAGCGGTTAGGCTATTTCAATAGAGAAAACTGAGAACTCTTCTTATAGTGGAAATAAGAGTCTTTATGATAGTTTTCTCTAAGGAAATAGTGGTAAAAGAAGTTAGGGAAATGGGAATCCATATTATGATCATGTTACTTTATAGTTCTATCAGTTTGATAGGATGGGCCATAAACGGCCTTAGTTTTCATACCCTACTTTGAAATTTCATGCTTACAGTAGGTTGGGCCGCCTATAGAGGTTTTGTAGGGGTATATATAATAAGAGCAGTGTTAGGGGAATGGGACATGTACCAGAGTCTAGGAAGGACTCAGATACTCCTCGATAGATATGTGGATGGAGTTCCATGGGATGTTCTAGTCGAGGCAGGGTACGTGGTACCCCCAAGCAGGAATGACAGTAATAGGTAGAGGGTATAACTCGGGGGAGTCAAGATGGAGCCCAGGGCAGAGAAGCTGGTCAGTTGCATGTTATGTAGACTTCTCTGGCTATTGTGGATGCAGGACCACCTACTTTCGGAGGTATGATTCTTGTATCATCTACCCTTTATTGTGTTTTTCATGATGTAGAATCACATTCATTTTTATATTCTCTTTTTTAAAATGTTTTGGTCTTGGGTTTGTAAATATTGGATGGTATTTAGACTATAAAACATTGTTGGTAGTGCTGCTAGAGAATATGAAATTTTTCAAGGAATGTTTGTTAGATATTGGTGATTACCATTTATTTTGAAAACCATTTATACTGGAAATAATAGGATTTGAATTGATTCTTGGTATGGATTTTCTAGTTCTATAACAAGATCATATCAACTATTATTGGAGGGGAGCTATCTTTCTATCTCTAGATGGAGGCAGTTATTCTCATTGGGGTGAGTGGGATATTTTGGATGTTCTTGCAAGACTAAATCAGTATAGATTGTATTTTCTCGTGGATTGGATAGTTATTCTTTCTCTAGATGATGGTGGAACATAGTAGTATTTTTTTCCTCCAGTGGTAGACTATTTTCATGATGTCTTTCCTGATGAGTTATATTTCTTACTTCCCAATAAAGAGATTGATTTTATGATCAATTTGGTTCCTAGAGTAGATCCAATTTCTATGACACCTTATATAATGGAACTAGTAGATCTTTGGGAGTTTAAATTTAAGTTTTAAGTTCTAGGATTTAAAGGTTTCATATGGCCAAGTACATATCCTTGGGGTTCTCCAGTTCTCTTTTCCAAGAAGGATAATGGGACTTTGCTCTTGTGTGTGGATTATTAGAGATTGAACCAGATGATTATCAAGAACTATTATCCTCTTCCACACATTGATGATCTCTTTAATCAGTTGAGAGGTTCTAGGATATTCTCAAAGATCGGCCTAAGATTTGGATACCATCAATTGAGGGTGCGACCATCGAACATACCTTAGGTAACTTTTAGGAGAATGTATTGTCATGAACTAAATATGGTCACCATTAAAACTAACACCTAACCGATTCTGTATAAAGGATTTAAGGGAGTTCTCTGTCCCCATGGTATAGCACAAGTTCTTAGGTATGACAAAAATGGTTTGTTAATGGTTTACCCGTGTTAGGATACATAATAAAACCAATAACAATAAGTACACTGAATATGAAAATTACCAACCAAACAATCCTTAAATAAAATTCATAACTGAATAAAAGGTTTTAAACATGAAATAAGATGTCCAAAACTATAAAATTAACATCAAAAATATCCCAAGGACCACCACACAACAATGGTTCATCACCCACAAGCCATCTCCAAAACACTACACCATGGAAGGAAACTATCAACCTGAGTCGTCGTCTTCAAAGGCCTTTCCCTTACCAGAATAAAACGTGATCAAGTATAATTACACCCAAAGGTGTAAGTAGGGTGTGAGACTAACCCCAATAGGATACCACCAAAATATTCCATGTGACAAGAATTATAAGATAAAAATCTTTCAAGTTTTATAAACAAGGAATGGTAGCAACAATTTCTAAAGTGAAAATTTTAATGGAAAACAGTTTTCAAGGGTTAAAATTAAAGAATGAATACATTTAAATAAGACATGTAAGATACTTAATTTTCTATCCAAACACTCCAAAAGACAATATTAAATACCAAATAGTCAATTAGTATTAATCACGGGAACACCACTATGCACTAGTTAACTGTGGGCCCTAGGTACCACATATCTTGGTGTAAAGGTAACCAAATAAAACATTTTTTATAATGAACGAGCCTCTAGTAGGGAACATACCCATAACCTAGTGGTCCTTGATCATCATACTTATATTTTTTTTTAGTGTTTTCAATGTCAAACTTGCTAGGTGAAACAGGGACAAAACCACTCTAGATCACTAGTATACAAGTACACGTCCGCCCACCTAGATACCCGAGTTTCCCTCTTTGTACTCAAAAAATTTATACATTCTATAAAATGTCATTTACATATAAAAATACCAGTTCTGGTCATACACACTCAAAATAGTAGCTAAACATTTCTTTCACCATTCGTATAACTCAAATAAACACTTAGAATTTTCATAAAACAATTTCACAAAGTATAAAAAAACTTTGCACATAAAATCCACTTAAAACCCCTATTTTAAAACCAAATGTATACCAATAATACACCAAACTAGAATTTTAAGCACTAAAACATTTTAATAAAACCATTCCATGAATTTTAGAACAACCCCAATTGGTGCAACATGGATTGCACATGAAAAACACTCATTTTCACACAAAAATGGCATTTAAAAATTAATTGCTTAACAAATGCTACCAAAAATAGTTTTCGCACTAAACACAATGAAATAGTAACATGATAAAAATATAAATCCATTAATCTAACTCATTATACAATGCTTACACATGGAATCACCTACCAAATGTGTCAAAAGCCTCAAATCCTTGTGTGAAACTTCAATTGCACCACCACTGCACCACAAGGAAGTGAAATAAAACCTAAAACCACGAGATTGGACCAATAAACTAAAAAAATCATAGGTACGAATCCCTAGCTTCTGTACATTTGGAGCTTCAAGAAAAGTGGGAGAAACCTTAAGAAAATGGAAGGAACTAAGAAGGAAACTCACTTACTTAAGAAACTTTGATGAAATCGCCCCAAATACACCAATAGTTGAATATCCAAGCATCCAAAATTGAAGGGAGGTTGGAGTAAGGCTGAGGAGGTTTAGTGGGGATGGAAATGGTGGAAAAGGAGTAAAAAATGAATTATTTATGAAAAAAATAAATTCCCTTTGTAAATATGGATGATTTGAGAAACCTTGAGGAAATTCTCCCTAATCCATGATAAAGATAAGCTCCAAAGAGGAAAAATGGATCATGGGGGGTTTGCATAGTGTTTTTGGTCTTGATTTATAGGTTTAATGACTAAAAAATGTTAAAAATTAATGAGATATAAAAATAAAAAAATTATTTTCTTAAATATGGAAATAGGATCACAGGTTTACCCAATACCTGAATAAATCACCCAAATCCACCATGATTATGAGTTCCTAAGGGGTCCCAATGGATATAGTGGATTTAATAGGTAATGGGAGTCCAAGTGGGAAGTTTAATGGGTGAAAAATTTTTAAAAATTAAGGAGTAATAAAAGAAACAAAATTTGTTTTTAAATTTGGAAATGGACTCACAGTTTAGCCCAAATCTTGAAGAAACCACCCTTTTCACCAAAAATGCCTGGGAAACCCCCAAAAACAAAGAAATAATATAAAGTACATGAGAACTTTAAAATAATTCATGGATTTGATAGGTATGGATTTTATGATTTTTTAGTGGTGCCATTTGGTTTGACTAATGCATTAGTGATATTCATGGAATTAATGAATTGGACCTTCCATCCATTTTTTGATCTGTTTGTGGTGGTTTTTGTTAAAGATATCTTAGTGTATTCTCAGTTAGTATATAATCATTCCAAAAATCTTGAAATCATTCTGAGTACATTGATAGAGAATCATATTTAGGCTAAGCTAACCAAATACAGTTTTTGGATTGATAAATTGCACTTCTTGGTCCATGTCATCTCAGAGGTAGGAGTGTCAATATACCTAGAGAAAGTTACAACCATGGTATATTGGGATCATCCTAATATTTTCTTATAGATTCAGATATTTCTAGTTTTAGAAGGTTATTATTATTGCTTTATCCAGTACTTCTTCCATTTGGAAGAACTGATGTTAGTGATGACCAAGAAAGGGGTCAAGTTTGTTTGTTCAGATGCTTATGAGAGATATTTTTAGGTGATGAAAGGTAGGATGACCATAGAACCTATCTTCACTTTACCTATTCTGAGTAAATCATATACCATTTACTATGATGAATCATAAGTTGTACTCAGATCTGTTTTGATGTAGGAGGGTTAAGTGGTTGTTTGTGGCTCTGGATAGCTAAGACCACATGAGAGGAATTACCCTACTCATGATCTATAGTTATTGGTATTGGTACATTCCCTGAGATTCTGTAGGCATTACCTCATGGGTGAGATGTTTTTGGTGTATATGGACTATAGGAGCCTTAGGTAGATCTTTTCTCAGTGGGACCTGAACCTTCGGTGGAGGAGGTAGGTCGAGTATATGAAGTCTTTCGACTTCAATTTGGATTATAAAGTGGGAAAATGTCATTTACAATGCATTGATACAGAAGACATAGAAATAGGCGATACAGGAGTCTTGCGACAAGTGGCAGGTGATGGACCTATTTTCAGATATGCATCTAGATGTTCATGAGTCTCAAGTATGAGTAAATTTGACTTCAAAATCTATTATACATTTTCTTTTGGACCAAATTAATATGGATCAGTTATCTAATCTGGAGGGATTAGTTCTGAGAGACATATTATATGGTGGGGATACACCATCAGGATGGTCTCTTGGTAGGGGAAATTCTCTTTCTTTCCATGGTTGAGTATGGGTTCATATAGGCTTGCATGAGGAGATAATGAGAAAGTTTTATACTTCTAAATGGATGGTACATCTTGTTTTGACAAATAAGTATCTTGATATCCATAAAAATATTGGTGTTCAGGAATGAAGAAGGAGGTAGTAATATTTTTGGAAAGATGTTTCACTTGTCAGTAGGTGAAATCTGGGCATCAGAGGCCAGCTGGGATTTTACTGCCTTTTCTGATTATTGAGTGGAAATGGGATGATGCCACAATGGATTTTGTGATAGGATTACCTTGGATAACCCATAAGAATTATCCTATATGGGTGATTGTGAATCAATTGAAAAAGGGATCCCACTTCTTTCCTATCATGGAGACCTTCATAGTTGATGATCTGGGCAGTCTTTATATGTGTGAGGTAGTTCGGTTGCATAGTGTTCCAAGGATTATTATTTCATAAAGAGATCCTCATTTCACATTGTGGTTCTAGAAGGGCATTTAGAAGGCTCTGGTATTGCAGAGTCTTTTGAGTATGGCCTATCATGCTCATACTGACAGTCAATCTAAGTGGATTATTCAGGTTCTATAGGATATGTTGTAAAACTATGTTCTGTATTTCAGTGGTTCGTGGGATCAGTGTATGGAACTCATGGAGTTTGTATATAATAATATATTACATGAATCTATCCAAACATAACATTTCAAGGACTTGTATGGTAGGTCATGTTGTTCACCTTTTTGTTGGTGGCAGGCAGTTGAGTCAACACTTGTTGGACCTAGTCTCATACAGGAGACGTCTGAGTAGGTTCAGTTGATCAGGAAGAAGTTGGTGACCATATAGAGAAGGAATAAATTTTATACTGAACATTGGAGATGACCTCTAAAGTTTGATGTTGTTCATCATTTTTCCTTTTGGGTTTTTTCTAGGTTGGGGAAACATCATATCAAGAAACAGGGAAAGCTATTGCCTAGGTTTTTTGGGCCATTTGAGATAATGGATAGGGTCGGTCTAGTGGTGTAACATTTAGACCTTCCACAATGCTACAGTTCCATGCATGACATGTTTCACATATCACAACTCCAGATATATTTTTTCAAACCCTTCTCACATGATAGACGTAGAAAACTTCAATCTTAGTGATGATGCATCCTTTGAGGAGTATCTGATGTGGATTGCAGACCGTAGTGAGATGTATCTTTAGGGTAGGGATATTCCTTTGGTTTAAGTGTAGTGGAAGTGGTGGAAATTTCATGAGGATACCTAGTAGAAGTAGTTTGATATGCAAACATAGTGTCTAGACTTGTTCACTAAGACCCCACAGTCATGCTTGGAGTAGCTCGGGGATGAGCTATTATATGGTGAGGAGGTTATAAGATCCCATCCTTTTCTAGGTATGTCTCTCTCTGAGTTTTAGTTAAAAATTATTTTGGTTAAGTTTTTACTCATCTTTAAACCTTGGTAGTTTTTTTTCATTGTGGATGTGTGTTTGTTTAAATAAACATAGACTTGGGTTCTGAGGAAACTTGAGAAAATTGGAGAGGATCCATGTATAGAGCCTATATTGGGGAAAATTACTTAAAGTACAAGGATGTATGTTGATTTTAATTAATTGAGTCCAAGTATAAATGGTTCAAGTGTTACCAAGGGTTCTTGGTAATTTGAGAATCCTCAAATGGGGTTTGGGTTTTTATAAGGAAACTGGGTTGAAAAACTGTCTGTAGAATAGTTACATGATGTGAAACTGTAATACATGTCGTTTAATTGTTTCCTAACACATGTTGTGACTAGTTATAGGTTATGAACTGATTCATGAAATTATGAGAGAACACATCATGTAATTGTACTACACATCATGTAATATTTAGGATAATTAAATAATAATCCAAGGCAGCATGTTTTTTGGTGTATCCCTCTAAAATTAAATTCATAACATGTAACCACATTACAAATAGTTTAAATCCCCAAGAAGGTTTTTAAAAGGTGTCATGTATGATTTTAATCTCATTCCATTTGGTTCATCCTTCTCCTCTCAAACTAAGGCAATCTTATAGGCAATTTTGGAGTGCCTCTCTTGATTTTGGACGTCTCGTTTCTGCGATCAATCTCTGGTATGTTTTTTTTTTGTTCCATCTTCTCTTCCATTATTCTATGATTGTTTTAGTTTAATATCTTATCTGTTTGAATTGTTGGTTTTTATATTGATCGGTTTTAATCTAGGATCCTTCTTTTTATCATCCACACCTTCTTCATCATGGTATTTTTTCATTGGAATCATTGTTTGATAATTAGTTAAAGGTAGGGGTATAAACCTTAACCATATGGTTTGATTTTTTTCAGGTATATGAAAAATTTCAATTGTGCCAACATATGATGCATTGAATAAATTAAATATTGAATTGAAATATTCTTTAGATTCCATTTGGATCTAATTGGATTTTTAAATGGATTTTGTCTACTATTCAGGTGAGAAAACCTTTGATTATAAATGAATTATTTAATGCATTAAAGTGTGTTTATAATGAAATGGAATTTAGGTGATTTATTTATATAGATTTGATCATGGATTGGCTTGTTTATTGAGATAACTAGTATGTTATTAGTTATGACCAATTGATAAATGAAATATGAAATTGAAATAAAAATAGTAATTTTCATAATTAATCATTGAGCCTTATGATGAGATATTGTGATATCCTTATTTCTATGACATGTGTTTTGATTCCTATTAGATAATTATTATATATTGTTCTTGGACCTAAGACATTCTAAAATGATGATATACTGAGATCAGCCCTGATTTTATGCTGAAATACTGATATATCAGGCTTATCCTTGATTGGATGCTGAAATGATGATATACTAGGCTTGACCATGATTTCTTGATGAAATTATTATATAACGTATTTGACCCATATTTTTGTAATATTTATATACCTGTTATGGTCTGCATTATCATAATACATGGTCAGGGACATTCCATCATGGTGTCGAGGCAGGTTGTGTTATCCCATGGTTTTATGGTTTTGATTGGCATGGTTGTGATACATGCTCAGAGACATTCTGGCATGGAGGTGAGGCAGGATGATGTGGTATTAATTTAGTTGTTTAATTAATTAATACACTTGTTTATTGTATTACTTTAAACACTTGTTATCAGACAGGTTATGTTTAGACATGATATTATTGACCTACTGCGATATAATAACACCCTATTCAATCCACTATTTGGTACCTGAGCAGGTTATATGGATGCAGGTTTGGACAAGGGAAAATGACCTTGCTATTGATTTTTTTCTTGCTGAATGTGCTAGAGTTTGGATATGGGACTAACATGGGGTTCAATACTGGGGACTTTTGGGTATTTATTTGAGTTCACTAGTATTTTATTTGTATTACTTCTAGAATGAAATTTAGTTACATTCCATCATGTCATTACATTATTTCCTTATTGTTTATTGGATTATTTAGTTGGCTTTATTATTAGTTTTCTGTTGTATCATATTGTTTCCATTGTTTCTACACTCTAGTATTTAATCATTTATTTATATTTCTTATTTACAGTGTGTTTTAACTCTATAACCAGGAGATATAGTCTCCCCACTATACATATCACACCCTCGCTACCAGTCAGAAGCATTTGTTCTATGGGGAGGCATGCTTGAGGCCTCGTAACCAACCCGCTTTGGCCATGTGAGAGAGTGTCAGATCGGGGGATGTTAGATATAAGTTATGTGAGAGAAACTTTAATTTTCTTTATTCTTAATAGAAATTAAAACACCACTAATATTTCATAATAATAAATCTTTCTTTATGTAATATTAATCTTTGATTATAACTAATTATTTAAGAAATTGAAATTTACAGAATAATAGTCACATATGAATAGACTGTATTTTGAATAGCTTATGCATAAATAAACTCATGATGCATGATATATTTCACTGATATGATTTTCTTTATGTAAGAATAAACTTGAGTTCAACAGATTATATATTAATAACCAGTATATATATAAGGCTTTTCACTTGGAAAATACATTCACATAAGAGTAACATCTAAATTTTAGTGCTTGTGTAAAAATAACTAAATTTTCACATAATATTAATCCTTTATCATATAATTTTTTATAATTGTAAAATATATCATCAAGATAATCAATAATTAAGACTCCAATAAGTTTAACTATTGATAAACTCTTTACTAATTAACATGTCACTCACTAAAGTAGAATGATTGGTAAATTAAACACTGAATTTTATGGGCGTCAAAACTTAAGATATTGTGCTCTTATATTATTTATATGAATTATATTAATATAGAATATAATTATAAAATACAGATATTCTCTATGTATATATTTTTATATTATTATATTATAAATATTAATATAATACAAAACATAATATGTGCAACACCTTTTTAATGAGTGATGTCAAAATAAATTTTCAATGTTAGGTTTTCTTTATTGATTGTTTCTCAACACTTTTTCTTTAGATTTTACAAGATCATTATCCATCTTATTTTTTTCATTTTCTCAAGTATGTTATATATGGTTTTGTTTTTTTATGTTCTTCTATTTTCTATTTTGGGTGTCTCTTTCATGTTTCATATGTTATGGATGTACATTTTGGTATGTTACATTTTCCCCATTTATTCTTCTTATTCATCAATTGTGCTTTTGTTTCTCTCATTTGTTTTCTATAATGTTTCTCATGGTTTTATTTTGTTGTTATTATGCCTTATTCTTGGTTTTTTTAACTTTTCTCTTTGATTTCTTTCCATGTTCCTCGATTGGTTGTTTTGAGTTCCTCTTGTTCTATATTCCTAATTTGGTTTTTGTTTCTTAGGGATGTATAGGATTAACCAAACAAAAAAAACTGATTTAACCAAACCGACTTATATTAGTAAAATTATACTTAATTTTTTTGAATAAATTAATTAATAGTGTATAATTTGGTTTTATGTTTTGGTTTAGTTCTAGTATCCTTAATCATTTTTTAACTATTTTTAATCAAAACTAAATAATTATATAAAGTATATAATAATTATTGAAACTATAAGGGATGATTATTTTTTCTGATCAAATTTGAATATGACATAAATCATTATTTATTTTTCATTATAATGGAATGTGATGAACATATGAGATGATTAAGTGAATATAAGTCATTAAACCACATTGCAAGTTTTTCCCATTAAACCCCTTTAAATTTTTTTCATGTGTCTTGGACTTCTATTAAACTATTTTATTCATTTTAATATTGAATTGACCATTATTTTATAACTCTTCTCTCTTTATTATTTATCTCACCATGATTTCACATTAGCTTATAACCCTTGACTATTAAATTTTAGGGTTTTATCCTTTTTTATCAATAATTATTGAATCATGTGATTTTTTTTTATTTTCCTTATTAATTGATATAAAATGATTGTAACTGATATAAACCAATTAGTTTGATTTATATATGTAACGATCATCATTACTGGTGGTCAATGGAATCATAGAAAGGATGGACTTCAGTGGAAATGAAGATGGGATGATTTAAAAAAATTGGGATTCAAATGGGGTATCTAGTTATTAATTATCGAATAGAGATTTATTTTTGATGCCCCTACAAGTTTGGAGGAGTTTTAGAGGTTTTGGAGATGAGGGAAAGGGGATGATGGTGTTGTTAAGGAAAACAGACACCACCAAGTACCTGGTGGGGGTATACCGAGTACTCTATGTGAACTGGTGGATTGCTGAAATATTTCAGCAACCATTGGGTACTCTATGGGATGTTCGGAAGGGAAGAAATTCCCTAGGTGGCCACCAGGTACCTAATAGGTACCCACTGGGTGCTCAATGGTGCCAGAGTCACTTTTCTTAGGGGTAAAATGGTGATTTCTAGGTTCCCCATTTTAAACCCCTTTTGGGGTTTCTTCCTCCTAATCATTGAACATGAATGGGGATCAACCCCTACATCTTCGTATTCTATTTATTACACCATGGTTATGGATGGATTTTAATGGGTTCTTTATCATCATTTGAGGTAAGATTCCTCCTCTTCTTTCCCCTTTAGTATTCTTTTTCATTCTCCTCAAATTCATGTGATCTTCATCTAGGTATTTGATGATGATTCCACTAATGCATAGAAGAGGCATTATAGAATGTTGGGGCTTTGGATTTTGGTGCCTAGAGAATAAGTGGGAAGGAAATTTTCATGGGGTTTCATTAGTAAAGGTATATCATCCATTAATTTATTCTTTGTTTTTGTCTAATTAGGATGAAATTGAAAATTTAATTGAAGTTTTTTCATGTTGTGGATCCCAATTCATTGTAGGAGTGTTCTACACTATGTTTCAGGGGATTGTAGTAAGTGTACGCTGCTTGGTGAGTTTTACCTTATCATGCCTAATTGAATAAATTATATAAATTAATTATAATTATTTTATAATTAATTAAACTAAATACTAGGATAAGATAGAGACTAGTGGATTATGATCATGATTTAGGATTATTGGGGTGAGATTGGATAGAATATTGACCATAGCATAGAGGGGGTTACTCTAGTTAAAGGTAGGTGGTACTTAAAAACTTACATTATTTTATATGATTTTCATGAACCATTAGATATGTGGGTGTAGGAAATAATATTTCAAATGACTGAGACTTGAAGTAGATTGGGTTTCTTAGTGTATTGAGTGACAAGGATCATCTAACCCTTGATTGGTTTTTTAGTCGTTATGTTTTGACTACTTAGTTGTTTATGGAAATGAAACCCTGGGGATGTGGATACATACCTTGAAATTTTAAATCATGAGGGATGACCTTCCATATTATTTGAGTTAGGGTAACTTTTTTAATGCCCAGAAATTCTAATATAAGAACATTATATTCGATAGCATGTATTACACACAACACAAAACATAGAAAATAATATAACCACTCAAGACTTTATGGTATATTTAATATTTTATATAAATTTAATATATTTTTTAGCTTTTAATGAACACAATATTTAGTTATCTTTCATCCCACAAAACAAATAGTTTCTTTTATAGCTTCTGTTACACGCAAGGCCGAGCTTTACCAAACAAAAATATTTTATTAAAATATTATTATTTAATATAATAAGATATAACATAGCCATTAAATTAGAGGTTATGAATAGGATTAACTAACTTATGAAAATATATGGTTTTAAAAAATATAAAATTAATTTATTGGTAATCAATTAATTATAAATAAAAAAAAAATTAATTGAATATAAAGGGAATGTTTTTATAAAAACTATTTTTATGCTCCCAAATATGTTGTATCCTGATAAATTAAATTAATTACTATTAGGGAATGATATTAATTAAATATATATATTATATATTCAATAAAATATTATTTATATTCATCCAATATATTTGATAGGCATAAGATAAGAACAAACCCAATTTTACGCATAAAAACCTATATTTTTTTTAAAGTAATTTTACCGCTTTTTAATGGAGAACCTATTTTAAATACAATTTTTGGTACTTGTATAAATTTTATATATAAAAATAAGATTAATTTTTAAAATTAGAAAATAAAAATTATCTTAGGGTGAATTTTTTGTATTTTTCTGAGAAGTTTCATTTTTTGATGAAAATACTGAATTTTAATTGAGAACTGCTTTTTCATCTAATTTATTTATATAGTTAAATTATATTTTAATTTAGTTTTAAATTATATTTAGATCAATTATAAATAATTTAATCCAATTTATGTCATTATAATCAATTTCACATTGAAAATTGGATATAAAAATATTTCAAACTTTTGAACATTTTACTTTAAAAACATGCTTTGTCGTCTCGTATGTGGGATTAAATTTAAATTAATTTCTACCAATTATATGATTGGAATTTGTAAAAATGGATTCTATATTTGGAATAATAATAATTTATAGTTTATAATAAGTTCAAATTATTTTTTTTTCAAAAATATTAGTGAAAGTAATTAAAATTAATTACAATAATTAAGAATGAAATTAGCTTAACAAGGGAAAAAGCCTTAAAATTAAGGGCCAAAGTGACCTAGAAACTTATTAAAAATCCATTTTATGGAAATATTTAGACCATATGCTCTATTTTATCTAATTGTTTTCATTATTGGAGTCACATTATTTAATAGAGACCTCTCAATAGTGTTTACCTTTTTATATTTACAAGAATGTTACTCCTCCTCCACTATAAAAAGACACTCACCCCTCCCACTTATTCACACCTATAAAGACCTTTGGAATGTCAAAAATATATCAAAGTAATATCCCAATATACCTACCCTCATACTAGAAGCCTCTATTTTTTAATAGATAAAACCAATGAATTCTTTTGGTATAAACTAAAAGGAGTTACCTGAATAAGAGGGAACGTTCTTCAATGATCACTTCTATTTCATTTACTTATCCACCCCTTAAATTATTTTTATATCATGATTTTATAATAATATAAATATATTAAATATAATTATAATTTCTTATTATAATATTTAAACCTATAATTTCACACACATCCATCAAATGGGATATGCAATCATCGTTCATGTGTATGGCAGACTACCATCTCGCGAACTGATGTTGTTCATTCTTCCATTAACACCTTTAAATGTTAGAATAATGATGGATTTATAGTTTATATATAATATATATTATATTTATGATGTATTTATACTTCTGGAATTTTTATATAACACATACCTTTATGCTTTCCATTTTTTGGGAATACGATGACATCGTTTGTGGACGTGTGGACTATCGCCGCCTCAAAGCGATGTGATTCGTTCATGGTATACATGGAATGTATAAGGATGGTATTAATAAACATATGTGACATATATGAAATAAATATTATACTATAATTATAATATACATATATATATATATATATATCATTTACTTTTCATTCTTTTAAATTCAACAAATAAATTAAAGTAACGTTCATGCGTACATATGACCTACCATCTATGTAAACGGTGCATTTAATTTCCTATCTCAAAACTTTATAGATTAATATAAATACATATATACTGAATATATTTAATATTTAAATAATTTTTCACATCCTATATATTATTAAATCAATATCAATGTAATAAGAACAAAAATAACAAGCCAAAACATACTCGAAAAACTAGGCGATTAACACCCGAAATAAAGAAAATAATGAAAGATTATTAAAAAATGTGTAATAAGATATTATAATAAGTTAATATATGATATTATAAATATTATTATGGTTCTGTTATAAGTTATTAACATTTTTTAAACTACTATACATGATTTTAAATACCACTCAACTAAAAGGAAGCATAAGGTAAGGGATTCTTGTCCCACTTTTTCTTCCGTGTGGCATACACCATTTTTACCACTTATTTCTTTTTTGTGGTTAATATACTGCCATATTGTATTTTATATCATGAATAAATTTATATTCATGGTATTTATATTTTCATTTTACGTTATTTATTTCATTATGATTATAATTCAAAAGTTACTAAGTAGTAGGGGACTTCATCTCAATTTCCATTCTTTGGGGCATACTTTATCGTTGTGCACTTGATTTCTTATATATGGTGTGAATTATAAAAAATTTAAATATAATATAATTAATAATTAGTTATTCATTTTATTTTGAGTTTAAATTTTAATCATTTCATCGAAGGGGTTTTGAACTTAAAATTATCAACTGGTAAATAAATTTCATAACTCGATTCCTTTTTTATTGGTTTAAATTACTTCCTCATTATTGTTAATATTCCATGATTATATATATAATTAATTTGAATATCTATTTATTTATTTCCAATTATTATATTTCTATTTACAATTGATATAAATAATCAATTCATTGACCAATTTTCCCTTTAACATTATGATCATTTTAAGGGTTTATTTCACAATCTCATTCTTATAGAGATTTATTATTCTTGAAATTACATTAAAATAATTTATATTATAATTGTCTAATAAAAAATTTAATTTTATTTGAATATGGTTATTAATGAACTTTTTTAAGTAATAGTACCATTTTTCTACTCTTTGGTACTCAAAAAGTTTTAGAAAATGTTTTTAAGAAAACCCAACTTTATTTCTCTTTAGTAGAAGAACCTATTTTCTTCTAAAAACCCTATTTTTTAAAAGGTTTTCAAAAATGTTTTAAAACTTTCTAAAATGATTTATCAAATAAATGTTTACCCTTTTTATTTTAAAAATTTTTTCAAATGAATATTCTTATCACTTTCTGAATGAATAACTTTTCTAACCTTTTTACCTTGAAAAAAATATTCTTTTTACCTTGTACGACATGTATGGAATTACCCTCCATCGTTTCTTTAATGATTAATTTTTAAGTTTAAAAGGTTAATTTTTAAATAAAATGTTTTTAAAATTTTATTTTCAAATAAAATTATTTTCATAATGTTTTTCAAAATGAAAAGGATGTTTTGTATCTTTCTATGGTATTTCTATTCATCAATGACAACAACCCTTTATAATTACACCACTTGTGATATGTTGTATTGATACTATCCTTATTCTTACTATGGATAGTTTATTATTTCCTTGACCAAGGATAGTATTGAAATTCACTACCTCGATTCCTTTTAGTCTCCTTGAAATATTTAATTTCTTGTGATCATTAGACATTAAATTTTCCCTAAATATCCATATTATTTATCATGCATATGTTTATTTCCTAAACCATATACTATTTTTACATATGATATTTACTTTGATAGTTATTTGATTATTTAGGTAAATATTGATAAATCTGTATTCTTTACTCAATACAAATATTTGATAAGGCATGTTGTTTACTAATTAAATAGGTCTCTACCTGTAGTTTTAAACCGTATTGTGAAAGGTCTTGATGGTATAGGTTTTCATGTGCCTTGGACATGACGTCCAATAATTAAGCATTACCCTCATTGAGAATTAAATTGTTTTTATTATTATTTATCCATGATATTTTCACTTTGACATTATTTATGGATTAATTTCATTCTCATATTTTGATTAAATAAAAAAAATTCAGTTATTTACCTTTCTATATTGATTATGCTTTATCCTATTATTTTAAATTCCATTTATTCTCAGTTATTTATATTTCCATATTGTTTACTTACTCCCTATTAGTTTATTGATTACATGGAATGTGTGTTTAGTTATTTACCTTTCCATATTGATTATGTTCATTGATTAATTATTGTTTTCGTGGTGCTTAACCCTTACTGAGCATTTAATCTCACCCTTATTTTGTTTCCTTTCCCTATGATTCCATGAAGTTTACTAAGAAATATATGCAAGGATATGATAATAGGAAATAAAGTTATTATCCTAAAAAAAATATGTTGTAATTAGTGTATTCATTTTTAATACAAGACTAATGTGTGTATCTAGTTTACCAAGACTACTAAACTTTTCAGTACTTCAGGATTTGATTCCTTGTAATCATTCCAATGTAATGGTAGCAGACACCCGCTTTGGGCTTACTAGGGTTGGGTCGCTACACCTTGTGAGGTGTCCTTGAGAATTCATAGATGATGGGAAGATTGTGTGTGGGGTATTCCTATAATGAGTTAGCCTTATTGGGTGGTTTTTTCATAGTTAGTTGCCAAAATTACTTGAATGTTGTGATAGGGATGGATATAAGGTATCCTAAGTCATTCCAAGGGAGGTTGGGTGTGAGTTAAGTGTAACTAAGTGTACAACACAAGGGGTGTGGATAGCCTAGTGAGTAATTTGGGTCTTGTAAGGCCATTATGAGGTATGAGTGACCTATTTGTTTATATAATGTGATAACTCGTTCACCTGTACACTGGTAATATGGAGATGACTCGTTAACCTATATTTTATTTATATAGTGATAAATCATTCACCTACCATAATAAATTGTTCATTTTTTCCTTGTTTATATAGTGATTACTCATTAAACTATGCTTTATTTATATGGTGATAACTCATTCACCTATTCCTCAATTATATGGGGATAATCCATTCGCCCTCTTGTTGTGATCAAACCATGATAATACTTATCTCGTGATAGCATTTTCTAAAGTATTATTACTCATCTGGGTGGATAAATCACTTGATGCGACATTAGTTATGTTTATATTTTTTTCCTCTATATCATATTGTGCATGCATCTATATATACTAGATTTATTTAAGGACATCGTCGATGTTGGCTTGTTGAGTATATTTCTCATGCCTTGAACATGCACCATGGTGAGAATGTAGGCTTCAGGGTCCATGATGTATGTAGTAAGGGAAATGGCCCTATGGTCGATGGTTGAGAAGGGGATGTATAGCTGGGATTGGTAGACAATATTGAGTAGAGCCTTAGACTAGTATTTTGTTTATATCTCCATTTTTTGTTTTTTTTGTTTATATTTTATATATGATCACCCATCGGGTGATCATTCATCTAATGTATGACTTGTATTACATTTATATTGGGTTCATATTTTGTTATAACATGTGATACATTATTATGGATGGATTATCATTATAATGTCCATATTATGTTTTTATATTATGGATGATAATTTTTTATTATTTCACCATTATTTATGGTTATCGAATAGAAGTTATAGTCTCCCACAATATCAATAGACCTTTGTCATTATTTGGTAACCTCTAGTGTATTAAAAGGCACACTTGAGGTCATATAGTGACATGTCTTGGTCATTGTTCAGGTTTACTAGACTAAGGACATTACAAAGTGATATAAGCGAATTGTTTTATTTTTTTATGATTTGGAATCAGTAAATAGAGCAAGGACTTGTCAGATCATGGGATGGAAGTTTTGTTTGTGCTTTTGGAGCACAAGTATGGGCGGAAACCTAAGTTATCTGGGAGTTAGGAATGTGGTTATTGTTTTTCATTGTTATAATTGGATTGTTTTAATGAGTATGATGTTGTGGTGTTATTGATTTACTATTTTTCTCTTTAATTGGGGTGGTGAGAGTCATGAGTACATTCTTATACTTAACACATAGGTACACACACCATGTACATTCCTGTATGTGATTGAGAAAATAGTTCAAGAAAGAAGGAGGTTATAGATATTTAAAGTGTCAAGAATAATTTATTTTATGTTTTGTCAAATAAATTATTGGAGGTGATATAATTAACTAAATTTATTTGTGATAAATTTTTATATACAAATTACTGGATAGAAACGTCATTGAGATGCACATGAATGTGAAAAAAAATTACAAAAAATAGTGGTAGAAATGAACCAAAATACGACCCATAGAATAGTAAAAGATAAAAATAAAATGACAAAAATAAGATCTTGGGACATATATATTTACATGGTTTAGGAAATGATCCATATGTCCACAGAGAGGAAAAATTTCACCAGTTTCAGGAGCATAAAATATAGGGATATCTCAAAGTTTCACACACAAAAACCCTAGCCCTAAATGGGCTAATAAATAAGATGAATTACTACTCCATCAACCACACAGAAAGTAAGAAATAATATAGTGAATGGTGGATGGAATCCCACATCGTTACAGTTCCATGACCACCCAAGTCCAGGATGTTACAGTGGCCAATGGCTGGAAGTCTGCGGAGCTACAGTACGACTGTCTCTAAATTCTGCACTACTATAATTCCCTATTGGTGTTGTCTGATCAGTTATACTACATTCGGTCATAGTTACTACAGTGCCCCAAAATTTGGGTCGGAGGACTTTAGCCCCCGGATTAGGGGCGCGTTACCCCCAGCAAACCCCCAACAAGCTCACTGCGGACCTCGACCCACGGAGTTATGGCCCGGTGCACTATATGTCCTGCAAGAATTCAGCCCAACATCAACCAAAATGGATCGGTCTATGCCAATCTAACAACAACAACCCTAGAGTGGGTAATATGGGTATGGGGATACCTGATATCGATGAGAACCCTAGGATAGGTGTGTTAGCATATGATATTTCCTAGGTTATTCGAGACTAAAACATCAATATTTTTTCAAGATCTATGACATATATGGGTTGTTTAGTATTTATACTAGACGGGTGTTTCTAATGAAAATGAAGATATAAATCAGGATATTAGTGAGTCGAGTATGTTAGTAGAGTAGCTGGGAAATTTGTATGTTATTACTCGAGATGGGTTTTGATGTGAGGGTAGATGAGATAAGGGGTCAGTCTAGGTACATGGTATGCCTTAGAGATGATAAGAATATATAGATTATTCATGTTGTGTGACCGAAACATGGGCTATGTGTGGTCAGGTGATTGGTACAGGAATGTCATTTCCTTGGGTATGTATGGTAAAGAGATCACAGATAGTTCTTTTCATGAAATTTTATTGACATGAAAGGGGGTAATGGTCAGTTGACTAGCTTTGTGGACCTAGGTACCTTGAGATAAAAATCATGATGATGTGAGTTGAGTTAAATAGCATGGTAGTACTAGGATGTGTGCATTCTTGGAAATGAGGTTAAATAGAAAATGATGGTAGTTGTGTACTGCTGTGAGATCAATTTTAGAAAATCTCTTACCATAGAAAAAAGAGAGTTAGTTTTTTCACCCCATATGTGGAAGGTGTGGTGGGATGACCTAAGAACTATCTTAAGATATTGAGATTAGTGATCAATTAAGTATGATAAAACTTGGATAAAATGTGAGGCATGATGATTAGAAGACGATGATCAATATCATGGGGAGTGAGAACATTCTAAAGTCTAGGACTCATTAGTTTTCCTTAACTACTTAGATTCGAGTCATGGGATTTCAGTGTGTCTGGTATATGATCACATGCAGATTGTGATCAGGTATGTAAGTCTCTTGGGAAGGTGTAAGAAACCTTATTTTGACCAAGTTTTTTTATAATGAATTTATACCTTTGAAATTATGTTGTGTATTATAAAAAGTCAAAACTATTATGGGTATGGTCATATGTGGGTTGACCAGTGAGAATCGGTATATTGGGATATGACTGATGTAAGATAGGAGTTATCTATAGATTGTTATAAGAATATAAAATGGGTTCATGAGAATATTAGTAAGATGAGACGGTCAAATCATATGGGAAATGGGGTGAAAACTTTGGATGAGAGTAAAGGTTGATGAGGAAAATAGTGAATATAGTGGAATGTAGAGGGATCAAGTGGCTCATTATAAGGGTTGAGGATTTTGGTGGGTACCCCAACTACAGTGATTTGGCACCGATGAAATTGTGTAACTATTAGAGGGACAAGGGGGTACAGAATATTGGATGAAAAATTCATATAGAGGTGAGTGAGGTCTCTAACCCTAGGATATATCCATCAGGATTTAGGTGTTGCACTGAAAAATCATCAATTAAATTTTATTATGGTGGGGTGGACTCTCATGAGGTCATAAGACCATAGAGTTAGGCTAGTCAGATAGGATTATTGAGTTATAACAAGCATAGGTTATAAGTGATGACATTTTCCTAATGATGGAATCAAGAGTGGTGGGTGTAAGTTGATCAAGGATAAGGTAAATCCTATAGTGAGGATCACACTATCAAATGATCATGGGTATGACCCTTATTTTAGGTGAGTTGGGGTGAACATCAATAATGACATGTACAATGAATCTAGACCAGTGGTAGTTGTGGATTTTCATTGGTGCTAGATGAAAGTGGCTTGGATGTGTCAGGTAAGTGGGATATACCTAGGTGTGGGTGTCGAATTGGGATAATCAAGTGAGGTTGGTGCATTGAGTAATTGATCGGGCATGAGATTTATGAAATAGATTGATATGGTGATCAAGTTCATAGAATGTTGGTACTCACAAGGGAGTATGATGACCTACACCATGGGGTGAGGCTTTATGATATGGATTAAGTCTCAAGTGGAGACTATGAATTGGGGATGATTAGAAGATGATCAGGTGTTGTTTCAAGTAGATGGTGGTCAATCACAGACCAGCAGCATCATCCGTAAGTGTATGATTACAAAAAGAAGTAACTTCATGAATTTCAACAAGATTGGTAAATCATCATAGAGTTGGTAAATCCATTAATTTCTATAGTGTGTGGGTCAATGAATTTTTAGAGACAGTTGATGTAGCAGGGTACCAACTAGGGCGTTTCACATGTGATCAAGTATGGTGACCAGAGAATTGGTTAAATCATGTCATTCAAGGAATAACTATTATGTATGAAAGACCAAATCATGATTCTTCTAGAGAATATATGATATTACAAGTTTAGGTGTGGTATCGATGTGACTATAGCTAGTAGGGATCTAGGAATGAGAAGCAACATCATATCTCAGGGATCATCCAAGTCTAATAGAGATGCGTGAGGATGTTTCTTGAGGATAAGAAGCACTACGATAGAAAGTTTTTAACAACTCATGTCATCGATGGTTGGTGGAATCAGAGAAAGGATGATCTCTATAAGGTCCTTAATTTTCTATAAGGTACAAATCCTTTGATTTTCAATTTAAATTCTTTTTTTTACTCTAATAAAAGTTATTAAGGGGTTAATTAAGGGTTAAAGAGATTTCGGGGCTTGTTTGGAGCCCGAAGCTCCAGTTTTTTGAGAGCTAGAGTGAGGCACACAGTTGGTACACGGTTAGTAGTAACTATGTGGCTCAACCATGCGGTCCAATAATAAAAGTGCGTGGTTCATTTAACTATGCAAGGGAAGTCGCATGGTTGTGAAAAATTTTCAAAAAATTACAGGGGTGTTTCGTACGGTTGGCCAATGGTTTCTTCTAACTATACGTATAGCAGTGTGAGAGGTGGAGGCCTTGGAAAATGAGCACACACGGGTAGTGCACTATTTATCAAACTATTCTCCTATCCATTCAATGTGGATATCACCTTGGGCAATAGGTATGCATATTTGGTGCACGGTTTGGTCAACTGTGTGGTCAAACTGTGTGGTCCTTTAAAAAAGTGAAATGTAAATTTTTTCCCTCGATCCTTTAAACCTTTATCATCCTATTTTTCCTCTCATTCATTCATAGTGTCATCTCCTTACTAAGATCTCTCCTCCTTCCCTCCTCTAGTATTTTAGATTACTCCTCCATCCAGGATCCGATTCAAGCATCGTTCATCTCATTGGATCACCCTCAGTAAGACTATTAATCCCCTTCCTTATTTTATTGGTTTCTCTCACCATCATTGAATTTATCTTCATGTGAGCTAATATGTCTTATTTTCAGGTCATTTTTCTAGTCTTGAAATTTCTCTTGTTCTAACCTGAATCTGAATCTGATATCAGATGAGGAGTTGTCCACCAATATAAGGTCGGTTTTCTATAACTTTTCCCTAAATGTATAGTCATTTATATTACGTCAATGTTATTCTATGCACCATATTTTCTGATAATTGGTCCTATAATTGAAAAGACATAAAATTAATTGTTGAAACTTGATTTAGGTATCCTATGACACCATTACACATGGTTGGAGGTCAATGAACTCAGCCCAGACCACCCCTTGGGTGATTTAAATTAAATGAGACCTACTGATGCATCGAGGGGCTATAGTGGGCCTTGCTCATTACTTACTAAATAAAATGAATTACTCATATGAAAGGGGTGAAACATAATCAATATAGTTATTCATATTGGTATTGTATATGAAATATTAATTAATTTCCCCAAATAATAAATGTAATAATAAATCATCCAGTGTAATATGATTAATTGTATAAAAATAGCACATTCAGGGTCAAACTGATCATAAACAATTTTATAAAATATGGTATATGGTAACATAAGAGATCAAACACAATTAATAATAAGATCCAACAAAGTGTATTGTCATAGATTAAAATACTCTAATAAAATCATTGAGAATTTTTTAGAAAAATACCACTTTAATTTGAAATCATTTATTTAAAAAGGTGTGAAATTATAAAAGAAAAAAATTTATTTGAAAATATCCTTGTAAAATTTTAAATAATTCCTCAAGATATTAAGGTGTCATGAAATCTGAAAAATTCACTCATGCCGTATAATTTGTAAAAAACATTCCTTTTAAATTTTGAAAAAGAAACATTTGAAATGGTATTTTTATAAGAAAGTGTGAGCATTAACCAAATGAATCAGTTGTGTGTATCAGCTAAAAATCCACATAAAACAAGTGGAAATACAACATAAGATAATAAAAATTCAATTAAAACATAATCATGGAATTAAATAATTAATGGAGTATAATTTTAACCCAAAGAATGGAAATTGGGTTAAGAATTCTCTTACTACAATGTAATCAGTCGAACTGCATGCCCCATAAAATTAATGACCATAAAATGAATCATTGAATGACATGAAGATAAATAGATACATGATGTGATATATTAAAGGATAGTATGTAAACAACACAGAATAAATAAGAGTTTAATAAGTAATATATCTCACATAAGTAAAAGTGAGATAAGAAACTCTTACCTTATGTCTGAAAGCGTTCTGTACTTGTACTTAATGTCATGGATAATCAAATTATATTCATTAATTACTTAATTCAGAACCTATTAAAAATATATATTATTTATTATAATTTTATTAAGTTCATTTATGGTCATTTTTATGAGTTATAATGTTTAATTTCATTGTTCCAAGAGTGTTTATTTTATGGTTTTATGGTCGATTCCCTTGAGTATAAATATGAGAGTTCTTTTCAAATGGGAATAAATTCTCCAGAATTTAAATTATTTAGTATTAATGAAATTAAATAATTTTAAATGGTCTCATATATCATTTTTTCATATGGTATGAGGATGATTTATTAGATAAAATTTTGATGAAAATGTCTTAATTTATTTTGGTGATTTTTACGACCATCATGAACTAATGTCATTTTATTTAATATTATGTTTATCCATTGGTTCTAAAACATGATATAACTTATAATATGTATATTAAAATATTATTTATCCATAATAATGGTTTAATGACCACCCTTGAAGGTGGTAATGGAAAATTAAAACTTTTCATCCATGAAGAAGGTGAATCGACACATCACAGACAATGTTTTTATTTTTAAGATAAAAGGAGATGAGAAGGTATTTGATGATGGATAATCCATTAGAACAATAAAATTATAGTATATATATGATACTAGAGTTACTATTCTACTTTGAATAGGGGTAAGGAGAGGATAATAAAATAAATTAAATTAAAAGATAAAGAATGAGGATTTTACCTCTTGAATATTGTCTCCTTAAGAACCTCCTTAAGACACTTGGATTTGGTCTTTTGGTAAGACTAGTAGGTCTTAGATGTGGGGAAGAGTATTGGTAAAGGAATTGGGAAGAATTTAGAAAAGATTCAAGGCTTAGAATGTGTGAGGATAAGGGGTGGTGAGGGGTGGTATTTATTGGGGAGGAGAGGTGTAACACCCTGACCCCAGAAGACTAGAGATGGTGCATTATTTATTACATTGGAATGTTTACAAGGAAACAAATCCTGAAGTACCAATCAGTTTATCAGTTTTGGAAAACTATATTACATACATGAACCTTATCTTACAATTTAAAACACAAAATACAACATATAAAATATCTTGTGAATGTCATTATTTGTTAGGAAAAAATCCCTCAAGGTATCATTGAAGCATTTTTTAGGTGATTGTGTTTGTTATCAAAGTGGGCCTCCATGTTGTGTTTGTTGACAAAGCAAACCATGACGTTCAATTTTGTTGACAAAGGGGTTTTCATGGTGGCATGTCTAGTTCAAGGGATGTTGTTATTGATCCATTATTGATTCAAGAATGTCGAAAAAGGAATGGTCAATCTAGAGATGGTTCAAAAAAAGCAGATACAAGGTGGCACCATTTTCCAGTGTTTGCCAAATTTTTTGACCTCAAAATCGACAAATGGAGAATAGTTTTTTTCTTGGAAAAGGGACTTACGCGCTGGTGTATTGGAGGCTTGGAAACTTTCATGCCATATGTTATTCAAGATTATAACATAAAAATATGGCAAAGGAAAAAAAGGGGCACCCAAGTTTTGGGTTAGGTCGCGCAAGTGACAAGGGCGACAGAGACTAGGGCGGCTGGACTTGCGCGCCGAGAGGAGACTTGTGCGCCGGTGATCAGGGTGTCCAAATGCCTATAAATAGAGGTATACCCCTCCTCATTCGAAAAGAGTTCAACACTTAGAGAAAATCAAAGCTCCAATCGCACAGGTGTTGTGGTCGTGCAAGTGGTGGTGTGGTCGTGAAAGTATACAGTTATTGAGAAGTTGCGCACCAGTTGATAGTTGCGCGCCCAAAGTGGTTTGGGTGAGAAAGGGTGTGAGTCGCCCAATTTTATAGTTAAAGAATGGGGTTTCATGTAGGTGGTTTGGTGACACTTGCACGTCAGGCTTTGAAGAAGTGTGACAGTTGGTAGTTGCACACCAAAATTGGTTTGGGCGTAAAAGGGTGTGAGTCGCGCAAGTTTGAAGTTGAAAAAGAGAGTGTCGCTCAAGTGGTTGAGGTGAAATTGCACTCTGGCTTGAACTTGCATGCTGGAAATTGCGTGTCATCTTAGAGAAGCACGCCAGGTATGGTAGAGGCACGCCAGTCGTTTTAGGGCTGCACGAAAGCTGGAAGATTTCCTAATACCTTCGGTGAAAAGTGAGATTCATCGACAGGTGAAAGTTGGACTTCAATAGAGAATCTACATACAACAGAGGATGTATTCATTAGTGATAATGAATAGACCTATAAGTCTATAAAATGTGAGTGGACCCTTTCTAGAGCAGTGAGAAAAGGAAGAGGAAGAAGGTGATCCTCTCCACCGGCAGTGAGCCAGAGAGAGAGAAACAGGGAATGACCCTTTGGGAAGCCGTGAGCTAACCCTAAACATTGTAAAGGCATTGAACCTGGGCATAGAACTGATCTATACATAACATTGTAAATTGGCAGTGAGCTTTAGTGGATTTGGTACAGTGGCACATCATCATTGTATGCTCCTTGGACGTAGCCCAGTGAGGGTGACCCAAGTAAAAATCCTTGTGTCTGCCTACTTGCTTCCCTGCATTGCATTTAAAGAATCATCATCAGATAAAGAAGAAAAGAAGTGATCATAATAAACACACAAGTGCAAAAAAAGTGACCCTTGTAATAAAGTGGTCAAGATCCAGTGGGGCAGGAAGAATTTAGAAAATAATATTCATACCTTGATTCACCCCCCCCCCCCCCCTCTCAGGGTATATAGGCCCCTTTTGGTCCTAACAATTGGTATCAGAGGGAGGTTTATTTTATCAGATTTTTTTTGCTCTGACTTGGTTCAGTCGATTTTTGTGGTTAAAGATTCAGTCTACTCTTATATTGGTGTTCCATGGAAAAGGGTAGAACGTCAAAGAAGAATCAGAAGTCGGGTGGTATCCCTCAGTGCGGAAGTGTATTTGGAGATAGTAAGATTCATTTAAAGGAATCCAGTAGTGAACCAAATAATGATTTGGATAAATCATACAGTGAAAATACTTACTAATTCAATGATGTAGAAGGAATGAGTGAAGAGACTGATATTTCAAGTGATGTTGGAAGTACTGATGATGAAGAAACACCTAGAAGGCAAAAAGTGGAAGTTGTCTATAAAACGAAGGAAGTGGATTAGAAGTTGGATGAAGAGATTAAATCTAAAGATATCCGGATCCAAGTATTAAAAATTTAGGTCAACAAGATAAGAGGCTTAAATCAAAGTCTTATTGATGTGGATACTGACCTAAGGGATAATAATCATTCTCAAGGTGAATAAATACAAAAGATGGCTAGAATGAAAGGAAAACAAAGGGCTGATGATTATGAAGAGAATCAAAATTCATATAAAGTTCAGAATATGAAAGATATAAATGATGATCTAGCTACAAATTTGTCTAAAAATTTTCAAAAGAATCAAAGCCTACAACAAGATAATGTATCTGTCTCTGAATATGTTTCTCAAGAAAAATTAAAAGTAAAGAAGAAAAGTGATATGGTAGAAAAGCTCACATGAGAACTGGAAGATGTGATGAGTTGTGGAAATAATATCAGAAGAGAACTCAATTCCCAACTTGAATCAAGGGATATAAAGATTCAAAAGTTGGAAGAAGAGCTAGAATCAGTGAAGAAGGAAGTGGAGAAATCCAATGCTAGAGGAAAGCCTAAAATGAAGGATTCCTTGCACTTACTATTTGATTATCCTTCAGAAGGAGATGATAAAATGAAAATAAAATATACTAATTCTGAAAAGAGACAATAACAAATTTTCTCAGCTCAAAGACCATACAGTTTGGGAAAAACTAGTATTGGATTTGATGAATTACCTCTCATGCATGACATAAAGAGAGTCGTGAATAGTTTCATAAGTGGAGGAAATCATGTAGATGATGGAGACAGGCCTAAGAGGACAGTTGCAAGAAGTAGTGACGACATGTGCTATTTCTGCGGGATTCATGGCCACACATCAATCTTTTTTTCAAAGGCTCAGGAATACATTTCAGGCTTTGAAAATAGAAACATTACTAGATCTAAGAATAAAAAAGAAGTGTCATGAGAAATCAGAAAGAATAGTCTCTTAGAGGAAATAATTTATTAGATGCTATTACTGTGGAAGAATGGGACACACCATGAGTATGTGTCAGGAATCTCAGAAGCTCAATGTCAGAGGAATAACTCAATCTACATCAACATATCGACATATAAATGTTGAAATGAGGTATTCCTTTGATGGAAAATGATTTATATGTTCTGATTATGGGAATTTGGAAAGACATTGCAGCAAGAAGAAAGCAGAAAAGGAAAAGGAACTCGAGAATAGATTCATGACTCCAGTGGTGTATAATGAGAAATCCTACATTGGAAGATAATGTGGTAGATTGAAAAATAGTTTTTCTACCTCGAGGGAATCACAAGGAGATAAACGAAAGGTGTATCAATCACTTTCTCTTTCACACTCACAACAACCCTTAGGGGGATAATGTGAACAAACCTGGAAGATTAAGGGGAGATCTACTCCAGCTATTAGAAAGAATAATGCACGTTCAGGGGAGAATTCACCACTAGTGAAAAATAGTGTGGTGAATAATATATCTGATAAAAGAAATATGAAAAAAGGATGCATTGAGAAATTCTCATGTCGTGTGCCACGACAAAAAGTGGAGGAAAGAGGAAGATCCCTGCAATGGTGGAAGAATAAAGGGAAGACGACAAGCAGAGAGATTCCTACTCAGAGAAGGAATCAGGGGAAGTGGCATATTGGTGGAACACCAAAGAACGAAATGTCTACCAGTGGGTTTAAACCTCAAATGATGATAAAGGCTAAGCCTATAAAATGTACATATCAGAAAAATGACCAGCATGTGGGTAATGAATGCATAGTAATATGGCCATAGTAGTTAAAGTTGGATAGGCAACTATAAGAAGCGAGGAAGGAGTATGATGCTCTATAAGAAATAATCAAGGAGTTGACCCATCAGGATCAACCACAATCCTCATCTTGAGGATTCTAGGAAAACCCCTCTCCCTATGTATATGAATTTTGTTAACGAATGATTCAAATGTTCCATGTTTTAGGGAGATACGATCCAAGGGTAAGTTGCATATAAAGATGCAAAGTGGAGTAGTGATATGCTTCAAAGTTTTAATTGACTCATATCAGGCACCAGAGTTGATGAAGAAAGGGAGAAATAGAGCACAATAGGAATTGATTGTGCTATTAACTTTATCTCTTGTTTCCTACACTGAGTTCCAACTCAGTAGGCTTAGAGATTTTGTTAATGAATCAATACTGAGTGTCAGATGAGAATAAATGATGCGGAAGAAGAAGAATGTTTATAGGAATAACACTAGGAAGTGTTGCATAACATAGGAGGAGTATTCAATAAAATAAGATGCAAGATCCATCAAAGAAATAATTGGATGACTCAGATCAGGTGTTGTCTATCGAGGGAAGAAATATTGCGGGAGAATCAGTAATAGTCATGCATCTCATGCTCATTTATTTTGATCTAACAATGTGGTATCAGCTGACTGTTTTCAGGATACCAAGAATCTATGAGAAGTAGTTGAAATGAATTATTCCACTGAACAATGAAATAGTGAGAAATTTCCTGATGAATGTGATGAAGAGGAAAGCAACAAAGGGGGCGCATAAGTGACTGATGTCGATTCAGAAAAGAATTAGACATGGGAGATTATTTCGAGGCTAGTAGATAAAGAATTTAATCGGGACTAAATGGGTCTATGGCAACAAGATGAATGAAGATGGAACAGTTATCTGAAACAAATCATGATTAGTGTGTAAAGGATACTCTTATATAGAGAGAATTGATGTCAATGAGACATTTTCACCGGTTTAAAGGCTGGAAACAATCAAATTATTCCAAGCCATTGCAGTGCAACGAAAGGTCAAAGTATTCCAGATGGATGTCAAATCTGCATTCTTGAATGGGGTTCTGGAAGAAGAAGTGTATATCAAGCAGCTAGATGGCTTTCTCATTCATGAGGATGAGAACAAGGTTTTTCAGCTGAAGAAGGCATTGTATGGGATAAAACAAGAACCAAGAGCATGGTACTCAAGGCTTGATCAGTACTTGAAGAATCTTGGTTTTTAGTGTGGAAGAGTTAATTACAATCTCTATTTAAGCAACAATAGTAATCAAAAGAATATGGTGATTGTTTATGTCGATGACATGATATTTGGGGGATCAGATAAAGCTCAGTGCAAAAAAATTTCCAAATTCATGAAAAGTGAGTTTGAAATTTCAATGATTGGAGAGATAACGTTTTTCCTTGGTCTACAGGTGACACAAGGAAGGAAAGGAACATTCATTTCTCAATACAAATATGCCAAGGAGGTTTTGAAAAGATTTGGAATAGAAAACTACAAGGAGATGAAGACTCCAGTTGCTACCCGAATGAAACTGTCCAAAGATGAGGATGGCAAGGCAGTCAATATCACAGAATACAGGAAAATTATTGAAAGTTTGTTGTACTTGAACGTAACAAGGCCTGACATTGTATTCGTCACATTCCAAGAAATTAGATATTAGATTAATCCCAAGGAAAGCCACATGATTGCAGTGAAAATAATTCTTCGGTATATCAAGGGCACGGTGGACTTTGTCTTGACATATAATGACAAATCTCAGATAGAGTTATTTGGATATACTGATGCAGACTGGGCCAGTTCAGCGAATGATAGGAAATCAACATCAGGTGGTGCTTTCTATCTTGGTGGATTGTGTATTTCTTGGCTAATCAAGAAGAAAGATTTTATTTTATTGAGCACCGCGGAGGCTGAGTATATTTCGGCCACTCAAGCATGCACATAGTTATTGTGGATGAAGCAACAGCTTGATGATATATGTAACGACCCAAAATTTCATTAATGGAAAATCCCTCTTGATCCAGTTAAATGTTTCTTTATGTTTTTATATGATGTCAACTTCTTTAGTTTAACGTTAAGATTTGTGACCGTTACTTTTATAGCCATTGAACAGTGATCGTCTGGGTAGTTTAAATATAAGGCTTTAACAAACCAATTTTCTACTCAGACAAAGGAAGCGATGGCCTCATCCAGTAGAATTGCCCCTTACGAAGCCCATTTTTCGGAGCTCGGAAAGGAGGTGGCGTCTTTGGGCTTTGCCCTTGACCAAGCCCAAGATGAGCTTCATCAAGTCAAGCTCGAACGTGATCGTCTACGGGAAAAATGGAAGTTGATAGAGATCACCACTCGAGCGATGTTATCCGAGCAACCCCAAGAGTCTGTCACCATCGCACACCTTACCCTTAGGTCTTATGCGGCTATTTTAAGGGGTTATGTAACAAATAAGTAGCACCATGTTCATGTACATTATTTTTTTGTATATAATAATAAATATAATTTCTAGTCATTTTTGATGCATTGTAATTAGTTTTTAAAGTACAAATGATGTTTTTAGTTATTATTTAATTAAGAATTATATGTTATTAAATTAAAGGATTTTTGAATTAAATAATATTTTAATAAAATATTATTATTAATATTAAATTAATTTTTATTAAATATAAATGATCTTATAATTTTATGAATGCAATTAAAATTTTTATTAAGGTTTGAAAGCCATTTCTGTCAAAACCCGTGAAATTTTTATAAATGTCGGTTTTTATTTTAAAAGTGAAAATTCACATATTTAGAAAATTATTTAGATAAAATAAATATTATTTTTGAAATCAGGACGTCGAAATTATCCAACGGTGAATTTTTCATAATTTTCTGAGACAGTCAAATTTTTGGGTAAAAATTAAATACCATTTATATATATAATGTGTTTTATGACATCATAATGACCCAATGGTGATGTAATAAAATACCATAATCCATATGTTCGGCCAATATATGTTTTATCATTAAAATAATGAGGTTTTGGGTTTGTTTGACTCACTTTTCAAAGCATTAATGGAGCCCTCAAGACTTATTCAACACTTTGCCTTTTTAAATTAATTTCCATGGGAGTGTGACTCACCTCCACATAAGCAACCCTAATTTTTTAATAAGTTCGGACCTTGGACTTGTAAAATATTGTTTTCCTCTTTCCTTTTCCAGAAACCATGGGCAAATACCATGGGATGGTTTGTGGTTTGGATTATTTTAATATAAGGGGTCCCAAACCTAAATATTAAAGAATTCTCTCACCTTTCCTATATAAACCCACCCAAGATCCCACTTCCTCCTCACTCAAAGCCCTTGAAGTTCGTCCAACCTCTGCCCTACTCTCTCTAGGATCCCCTCAAGGTGCCCCAATCTCCCAAGAAGCCTCTCACAAGCCTCTCTCTAGCCTTTGGAAGCACACTTCCAAGTAAGGGTTTTTCTTCCTTTCTCATTTTTTGTCAATTTTCTTTAAGTTGTATTGTCCTTTTAATTTAATTTATGAATGTTGGGGTATGGTTTCGCACCTCTACCATAATTCCCTCTTATTGTTTGAATGATGGGAGACCCCTTTCTCTCTCATTAAATGCCTCCCATGTACACCCGTTACTATGCCGAAATTCCGAAAGGAACCTTTTTCTCCTCTTCTATATTCAAGCAATACTTTTGTATCATGAATCTAAATTCCTTTTCAATTGTTGGGACATGTATCTATATGACCTTATTACTGTCCATTACATGTAAATATGATGAGGGACCCCTTTCTCTCTCATCAGCCTTTTTATGAATTCTTATGTCACGCCGTTACGCTGCCAAAATCACACCGATTTTCTAAGCCAATATCATTGTGTAGTGAATACCATGCCCATTTCTCCATCAAGGGTATTCACCTTTATGCACGTTTACTTATTGATTGTAAAGTTTCATATATGAATTCCACATTCCTTTATCTTGGAGTAAATGATTATGTTTTATGAATCCATGTTTTATGATCCATGTGGCACACTTATGCATGAAATGAAATGTTTAAGAAGGGTGCGCCCTGATAGCGCTCCAATGCATTGGGTAAAGTATAGTATCATGATACGTCATGTGCAATGAGTGTTGACTCATGCTAATTCAAGTGCAACGAGGGTTTACTCGTGCTTCAAGTGCAATGAGGGTTTACTCATGCTCCATGTGCAATGAGCCTTGGCTCATGCTAATTCAATGTTAAGTGTTGTTGCCACATTTCCATGTTATGATTATCATGCTTTATCATGCCTTTATGTTCATGTCTCTCTTATGCTCTATTGATATGCCTATTGCCTAACATGTATTGTACTCCTCATGTTATTCATTGTGTACTCCCTTACTGGGCTTTATAGCTCACCCTTTTCTTATGCATGTCCTCAGGTTATCCCATGCAATGCTAAGTACGAAGGAATGTAGTGGTCATGTAAAGGAAGTTTTCAATAAGGATGTTGTATTTCAAGTTTAAAGTTTTTATGTAATGATCCTAAGCCCCAAAGACACTAAACCTCTCGATCTTCTTTGTTGTATCAAGTGAAGTTTTATGTAATAAAGCATGTTTAAGTTGTAATAAAAAAACTGGGTTGTTATAGTTGGTATCAGAGGATAGGTTTAGTTATTTTTGGGATTAGGAAACCCTAGTAAAGCCTTAGATACAAGACTAAGCATAATAAAAACATCCCTAAGTTTTGGTAAATACTAAGTAAGTGGTTTATCAAACAAATACATCCCTGTCTGGATACGAGCAGGTAGAGGCGGCTCTGGCACAGATGTATCCTAGGGGTAAAACCCGAAAACACCGCTTTGAGCTAGACTCGAACGGGAACTGGTGCACGACAACGGGCCTTGCTGCACTCTTGGTTACGACACTCCCGGGGGATATGTTTTGATAAATTTACAATCTTAGTATGAACCCTTATTAAAGGAAAAATGCCCCTAAGAATATATGTTAGAAGGAAGATCATGAAAAGCCTGGATTGAATCCTATAGACTCATGAGTTGAAGAGATTAAAGTTTATTTATAAGTCATCAACTTTTGTCTTTGGATTACCCTTTATGTGTTACCCCTAACTTTCCTTTTATTCCAGCCAATGGCCGGTAATAGGAGAACTCGGGCTAACAACCGTTGTGAAGATCAGTGTGATGATTGTACCAATGAGATGCCCAATCCAATGGGAGCGGGAATCGCGAACTTTGTCACGCTTCTCTCTCAGCTAACTCAAGTTTTGAATAGAAACACTGGTCAAGAGGAACGTTCAACCCCCCCTAAGAAAGAACAAGTCGCTATTGAAAGCTTCATGAGACAAAGGCCTCCTACTTTTAGTGGATCATCCGATCCCACGATTGCTGAACAATGGATCAACTCCATTGAAAAGATATTCTCCATCCTCCAATGCTCTGAAAAAGAGAAGGTTCTCCTGGCGGCTTATCGTATGGAGGGTGAAGCTGATCAATGGTGGACGTTGATCAAAAATACGAAGCCTGAGGAGGAGATCGAGGCTTTGGAATGGAAGGTATTCCGGAAGATGTTTTTCGATAAATATTTTCCACGCACCCTCCGTCTTAAGATGGAAAGGGACTTCCTTTCCCTCAAGCAGAAAGATGAGGAATCTGTGGGAGCGTACGAGGCAAACTTCACAAGGCTTGCACGATACGCTTCCGGCTTTGTCGTTACCCCCGAATGCAAGGTTGACCGCTTCTTTGGTGGGCTGAAGCCTAGCTTGCGGAAAGCATTAGCGATCCGTGACTTCGACAGCTATGAGGAAATTGTCCGATGTGCCCTCAAGGTTGAAATGGAGATCGGAGAATCACAGGGGTATCATGGGGACAAGAAGCGGAAGGTGGACTTCAATGCTGGTGGTCCGATGGATAAATCCAACGGCGCTAAGAAATTCCAGCACCCCACTTGCCAAAAGTGTGGAAAGAAGCACCCTGGAAATTGCCTTAGGGGGACAAGAAAATGCTTCAAGTGTGGAAGAGAAGGGCACCTAGCTGTTAACTGTCAGCAAGAAGGACCCGCGGCTGCGACGGAGGGGAGGAACGCTCCGTTCGAACCTCAACGCGTTGTTCAATGCTTCAAATGCAAAGAACCGGGTCATTTTGCGAATCAGTGCCCTAATCCAAGGGTTATCGGAGGCAATCAACAACCTCCAAGACAGCAAGGAAGAGCTTTTTCCATCACTTCTGCCGAAGTGAACCCCGACAACGAAGTGGTGACAGGTACGCTAGTTATTCATTCAAGAATAGCGAACGTACTTTTTGATTCAGGTTCTACGCATTCTTTTATATCTCAAAAGTTTAGTAGAATAATCCCTGCACCACCACAAGTCATGGAAGTAAAGATGTCGGTGAGTACGGCAAATGGGGCAATCATTGCATCCCATGAGTATAAGTCCTCCCCTGTTATAATCTGTGGATTGAATTTCCCGGCGAACCTCGTCATACTCCCTTTGGTGGAATTTGATGCAATTCTTGGCATGGATTGGCTTTCCTTATATAGAGCCAACATAAATTGTCGGGAGAGGGAAATCACACTCCATATGGAGAATCGACCCCCGATTCTTTACAAGTGTCAGGAGGAAGATGAATCTCCTTTAGCTCCATCATCTCAAGCATGGATATTACTGCCTTATGAGCACGCATATCTGGCTCAGATGATTGAGTCCAAGGAAGAAACCACCCTTGAAGAAATGCCTATTGTGAGGGAATTCGCTGAAGTATTTCCCGAGGAACTTCCTGGTCTTCCTCCAAGAAGAGATGTTGAGTTCTCAATTGAACTTATACCTGGGGCGCTACCAATATCCAAGACTCCATATAGAATGGCTGTTGTTGAGCTTGAAGAGCTGAAGAAACAACTACAGGAGAATCTGGATAAAGGGTTTATACGCCCAAGTGCATCACCATGGGGTGCACCAGTCCTCTTCGTCAAGAAGAAGGATGGGTCAATGCGGCTTTGCATCGATTATCGTGAACTTAACAAAATCACGATAAAGAACAAGTATCCTCTCCCAAGAATCTATGACTTGTTTGATCAGCTGCGTGGAGCTCAATACTTCTCCAAGGTCGACTTGCGGTCGGGATATTATCAAGTAAGGGTGAAGAAGGAAGATATCCCCAAGACTGCTTTTCGTACAAGGTACGGGCACTATGAATTCATAGTAATGCCTTTTGGACTCACCAATGCTCCAGAAATATTCATGGACTTGATGAATAGAGTCTTTAGAGATTACCTAGATAAATTTGTGGTAGTCTTTATAGATGATATTCTGATATACTTCAAAACCAAGGAGGACCATGAGGAGCATTTAAGAACTGTACTGGAGACTTTGCGCAAGGAGAAGCTCTATGCCAAGTACAGCAAGTGTGAGTTCTGGTTGAAGGAGGTCTCATTCTTGGGCCATATCATCACAAGCAATGGGATATCTGTGGACCCCTCCAAAACAGATGCAATTGAGGGATGGCCGAGGCCAACATCGGTAACTGATATCCGTAGCTTCTTGGGGTTAGCTGGATATTATCGACGATTTGTGAGAAACTTCTCACGATTGTCCAACCCTCTTACCAAGATAACTCGAAAGGGAGTAAAGTTTTCTTGGAGTGATGAATGCGAAGAAAGCTTCAAGGAGTTTAAAAGGAGGCTTATCACTGCACCTGTGCTCACTTTACCCACAAGTGGGGAGCTTTTTGTGGTATTCAGTGATGCTTCGAAGAAGGGCTTAGGATGTGTGCTGATGCAGAATGATAAAGTGATATCCTATGCCTCAAGGCAGTTGAAAATCCATGAGCGAAACTATCCAACGCATGATCTGGAGTTGGCGGCGGTGATCTTCGCCTTGAAAATCTGGCGGCATTATCTCTATGGGGAGAAATGTGAGATATATACTGACCACAAGAGTCTTAAATATATATTCACACAGAAAGAGCTTAATATGCGCCAGAGAAGATGGATAGAGCTCATAAAGGATTATGACTGTTCAATACATTACCACCCTGGGAAGGCGAACAAGGTGGCGGATGCCCTAAGTAGAAAGGATCCAGCAATTCTATCAATGATGATAATTGAGAAGGATCCAATCTTCTTAGACTTGATGAAGATGGACGTGGGAATCATAAAGAAGGGAACATCATCAATCCTTTCACAAATGATTGCTCAACCATCTCTTTTGGAAAGGTTAAAGGATGCTCAAAGGGATGATGCGAGAATCCAAGAAAAAGTGGAAGCTATCAAAAAGGGAAAATCCTCAGAGTTTAATGTTAATGAAGAAGGAATTGTGCGGTTTGGGAAAAGACTATGTGTCCCATCATGTTCGGAGCTGAAGAAGGAACTTTTGGATGATGCACATAGTTCAAATTTCTCTATTCACCCAGGGAGCACAAAGATGTATCGAGATCTCCGAGAAAACTTTTGGTGGGATAATATGAAGAAGGAGATCGCCGAATATACATCAAAGTGCCTGGTGTGTCAGCAAGTGAAGGCAGAGAGGCAGAAGTCTAAGGGGATGATGCAACCATTGCCCATACCAGAATGGAAATGGGAGAACATCACCATGGACTTCGTCACTGGACTTCCAAGGACATCCAAAAGCAACAATGCAATCTGGGTTATTGTGGATCGTCTTACAAAGACTGCACACTTCATTGCTATTCGAGAGGATTTCTCTTTGGATCAACTGGCACGGATATATATCAGGGAAGTGGTACGGTTGCATGGAGTATCACTATCTATTGTGTCGGACCGAGATCCAAGATTTACCTCTAAGTTTTGGAAGAGTCTTCAACATGCTCTGAATACTGAACTGAACTTCAGTACGGCCTATCATCCTCAAACTGATGGCCAATCCGAGCGGACTATCCAAACACTTGAGGATATGTTGAGAGCGTGCTCAATGGACTTTAAAGGAGGATGGGATCAACATCTTCCCCTAGTTGAGTTCTCTTATAATAATAGTTTCCACTCGAGCATCCAAATGGCACCATATGAAGCCCTGTATGGGAAAAGGTGTAGAACACCGGCATGTTGGGATGAGGTCGGTGAACGTAAGCTGCTTGGACCAGAAATGGTCGAAGAAATGGTGGAGAAGGTGAAAACCATTCAGCAGCATATCAAGGCAGCCCAAAGTCGACAGAAGAGTTATGCAGATAATCGTCGACGAGACCTTGAGTTTAAAGTCGGAGACATGGTGTTTTTACGCATATCTCCGTGGAAGAAGGTCATGAGGTTTGGAAAGAAAGGGAAGTTAAGTCCAAGGTACATCGGCCCATTCGAGATTCTTGATCGTGTTGGGGCTGTGGCCTATCGACTAGCACTTCCACCTACTATGGCCAAGGTTCATGATGTCTTCCATGTATCCCTCTTAAGGAAGTACATACCAGACCCTTCACATGTACTCTCTTCCGAGGTGGTACAATTAGAAGACGATCTTTCTTATGAGGAGCAACCAGTGAAGATCTTAGATCGTAGAGAAAAAGTTCTACGAAATAAGACAATGCCCCTCGTCAAGGTGTTGTGGAGAAACCACAAGTTTGAAGAAGCAACTTGGGAGTCGGAGGATATGATGAAGCTAAGTTACCCACATTTGTTTTAGTGTGGGAAAAGGAAAATTTCGAGGGCGAAATTTCTTAAGGGGGGAATGTTGTAACGACCCAAAATTTCATTAATGGAAAATCCCTCTTGATCCAGTTAAATGTTTCTTTATGTTTTTATATGATGTCAACTTCTTTAGTTTAACGTTAAGATTTGTGACCGTTACTTTTATAGCCGTTGAACAGTGATCGTCTGGGTAGTTTAAATATAAGGCTTTAACAAACCAATTTTCTACTCAGACAAAGGAAGCGATGGCCTCATCCAGTAGAATTGCCCCTTACGAAGCCCATTTGTCGGAGCTCGGAAAGGAGGTGGCGTCTTTGGGCTTTGCCCTTGACCAAGCCCAAGCTGAGCTTCATCAAGTCAAGCTCGAACGTGATCGTCTACGGGAAAAATGGAAGTTGGTAGAGATCACCACTCGAGCGATGTTATCCGAGCAACCCCAAGAGTCTGTCACCATCGCACACCTTACCCTTAGGTCTTATGCGGCTATTTTAAGGGGTTATGTAACAAATAAGTAGCACCATGTTCATGTACATTATTTTTTTGTATATAATAATAAATATAATTTCTAGTCATTTTTGATGCATTGTAATTAGTTTTTAAAGTACAAATGATGTTTTTAGTTATTATTTAATTAAGAATTATATGTTATTAAATTAAAGGATTTTTGAATTAAATAATATTTTAATAAAATATTATTATTAATATTAAATTAATTTTTATTAAATATAAATGATCTTATAATTTTATGAATGCAATTAAAATTTTTATTAAGGTTTGAAAGCCATTTCTGTCAAAACCCGTGAAATTTTTATAAATGTCGGTTTTTATTTTAAAAGTGAAAATTCACATATTTAGAAAATTATTTAGATAAAATAAATATTATTTTTGGAATCAGGACGTCGAAATTATCCAACGGTGAATTTTTCATAATTTTCTGAGACAGTCAAATTTTTGGGTAAAAATTAAATACCATTTATATATATAATGTGTTTTATGACATCATAATGACCCAATGGTGATGTAATAAAATACCATAATCCATATGTTCGGCCAATATATGTTTTATCATTAAAATAATGAGGTTTTGGGTTTGTTTGACTCACTTTTCAAAGCATTAATGGAGCCCTCAAGACTTATTCAACACTTTGCCTTTTTAAATTAATTTCCATGGGAGTGTGACTCACCTCCACATAAGCAACCCTAATTTTTTAATAAGTTCGGACCTTGGACTTGTAAAATATTGTTTTCCTCTTTCCTTTTCCAGAAACCATGGGCAAATACCATGGGATGGTTTGTGGTTTGGATTATTTTAATATAAGGGGTCCCAAACCTAAATATTAAAGAATTCTCTCACCTTTCCTATATAAACCCACCCAAGATCCCACTTCCTCCTCACTCAAAGCCCTTGAAGTTCGTCCAACCTCTGCCCTACTCTCTCTAGGATCCCCTCAAGGTGCCCCAAGCTCCCAAGAAGCCTCTCACAAGCCTCTCTCTAGCCTTTGGAAGCACACTTCCAAGTAAGGGTTTTTCTTCCTTTCTCATTTTTTGTCAATTTTCTTTAAGTTGTATTGTCCTTTTAATTTAATTTATGAATGTTGGGGTATGGTTTCGCACCTCTACCATACTTCCCTCTTATTGTTTGAATGATGGGAGACCCCTTTCTCTCTCATTAAATGCCTCCCATGTACACCCGTTACTATGCCGAAATTCCGAAAGGAACCTTTTTCTCCTCTTCTATATTCAAGCAATACTTTTGTATCATGAATCTAAATTCCTTTTCAATTGTTGGGACATGTATCTATATGACCTTATTACTGTCCATTACATGTAAATATGATGAGGGACCCCTTTCTCTCTCATCAGCCTTTTTATGAATTCTTATGTCACGCCGTTACGCTGCCGAAATCACACCGATTTTCTAAGCCAATATCATTGTGTAGTGAATACCATGACCATTTCTCCATCAAGGGTATTCACCTTTATGCACGTTTACTTATTGATTGTAAAGTTTCATATATGAATTCCACATTCCTTTATCGTGGAGTAAATGATTATGTTTTATGAATCCATGTTTTATGATCCATGTGGCACACTTATGCATGAAATGAAATGTTTAAGAAGGGTGCGCCCTGATAGCGCTCCAATGCATTGGGTAAAGTATAGTATCATGATACGTCATGTGCAATGAGTGTTGACTCATGCTAATTCAAGTGCAACGAGGGTTTACTCGTGCTTCAAGTGCAATGAGGGTTTACTCATGCTCCATGTGCAATGAGCCTTGGCTCATGCTAATTCAATGTTAAGTGTTGTTGCCACATTTCCATGTTATGATTATCATGCTTTATCATGCCTTTATGTTCATGTCTCTCTTATGCTCTATTGATATGCCTATTGCCTAACATGTATTGTACTCCTCATGTTATTCATTGTGTACTCCCTTACTGGGCTTTATAGCTCACCCTTTTCTTATGCATGTCCTCAGGTTATCCCATGCAATGCTAAGTACGAAGGAATGTAGTGGTCATGTAAAGGAAGTTTTCAATAAGGATGTTGTATTTCAAGTTTAAAGTTTTTATGTAATGATCCTAAGCCCCAAAGACACTAAACCTCTCGATCTTCTTTGTTGTATCAAGTGAAGTTTTATGTAATAAAGCATGTTTAAGTTGTAATAAAAAAACTGGGTTGTTATAATATAGGAGTTGAAGTGAAGTTTCCGATCATAATCTAGTGTGATAACTCAAGTGCTATAAATCTTAGAAAAAATCTTGTCCATCATTCAAGGACAAATCATATTGAGATAAAGTATCATTTTATCGAGGAGAAAGTTGAGCAGGGAATCATAAAGTTGGAGTATGTGCCTATAGAGCTACAGGTTGTAGACATTCTGACAAAGGCCTTACCCAAGGAATCTTTTGAGAGGCATCGACTGGATCTAGGAGTTCAGTCGACTCCCTACACTTGAAAAAGTGTGGATGTGGGCCTCCCCCTTTCCCCGAGGTATGATGTGTTTTTTCCTAATGTACTGATATGTGTTCTCTACTCTATTACAGGCTGCAAAGGAGTGACCTTTGGGTTCGTTGACAAAGGGGGAGAAAATTTTGATTGTTCAAGGGGCAGACGGTGTGGATTTTTGATAAATCATGAAAGATACGGGGAGAAGATGATAGGTGGAGTAGCCAGATAGGGGGAGTTGAAGCTGGTTCAAAGTGCTTAGCCAGAGCTTAGCTTGGACAACACAGGCAATAGTTCTAAAGAGGATTTGCAGCTGACAAGAGTTAAAGTTGTGAGCAGATAGGGAGAGTAAAAAATCTAACGATGCTATAAGTGATCGATCAAAGAATAGATATCATGACAGTTGAGGATTGCGATAAAATCAGAAGAGTGGTGTTGGAATGTGGTAAGAATATTTATAACAATTGGTATTAGTTTGGTATCAATAGTGGGTGTCAGAGTTGAAGTGATTCATCAATAAACTTTTCATTTACTCTTGCTTCTCATGCCAAGCATTGCTCATGTGGGCTTAGAGTATGTCTTGAGTAAATCCATGATCGCTATCGGAATCGCAATAGGATAATGTTGGCTGAAGAATTAACGATGTATATTTTTATGGAAGAGTTTTCAATAAACCCAAAGGGGGAGATTGTTGGGCGACAATCCCTCAAGGTATCATTGAATCATTTTTGAGGTGATTGTGTTTGTTGACAAAGTGGGCATCCGTGTTGTGTTTGTTGACAAAGAAAACCATGACGTTCAAATTTGTTGACAAAGGGGTTTTCATGGTGGAATGTCTAGTTCAAGGGATGTTGTTAGCGATCCATGATTGATTCAAGAACATCTACAAAGGAATGGTCAATCTGGAGGCGGTTCAAAAAGAGCAGATACAAGGTGGTTCCGTTTTCTAGTGTTTGCCAAATTTTTGGACCTCAAAATCAACAAATGGAGAAAAGTTTTTTTCGGAAAAGGGACTTGCACGCCGGTGTATTGGAGTCTTGGAAACTTGAGTTCCATATGTTATTCAAGATTAGAACAACAAAATATGGAAAAGGAAAAGGTGGCACCCAAGTTTTGGGTTTTTTCGCACAAGTGACGAGGGCGACAGAGACTAGGGCGTCTGGACTTGCGCGCTGAGATGAGACTTGCGTGTCGGCGCTTAGGGTTTCCAAATGCCTATAAATAGAGGTATACCCCTTATCATTCAAAAAGAGTTCAACACTTAGAGAAAATCAGAGCTCCAGTTGCGCAGGTTTTGTGGTTGCACAAGTAGTGGTGTGGTCGCGCAAGTATACAGTTATTCAGAAGTTGTGTGCCAGTTGATAGTTGTACGCCCAAAGTGGTTTGGGTGAGAAAGGGTGTGAGTCGACCAAGTTTAGAGTTGAAGAAGGGGGTGTCGCATAGGTGGTTTGGTGACACGTGTGCGCCAGGTTTTGAAGAAGCGCGATAGTTGATAGTTGCGCACCAAAATTGGTTTGGGTGTAAAAGGGTGTGAGTCGTTCAAGTTTGGAGTTGAAGAAGAGAGTGTCGTGAAATTGTTTGAGGTGAACTTGTACGCCGGATTGAACTTTCATGCTGGAAATTGTGCACCAGCTTGGAGAGGCACTCTAGGTATGGTATAGGCACACCGGTCATTTTAGGGTTGCGTGAAAGCTGGAAGATTTCCCGATACCTTCGGTGCAAAGTGAGATTCATCTATGGGTGAAAGTTGGACTTCAACAGAGCATCTACATACAACAAAGGATGTATTCATTAGTGATAATGAAGAGACCTACAGGTCTATAAACTATGAGTGGATCCTTTCCAGAGTAGTGAGCAAAGGAAGAGGAAGAAGGTGATCCTCTCTACCGGCAGTAAGCCAGAGAGAGAGAAACAGGGAGTGACCCTTGGGGAAGTCATGAGCTAACCCTAAACATTGTAAAGGCATTGAACCTGGGATAGAAATGATCTAGCTAGAACATTGTAAATTGGCAGTGAGCTTTAGTGGATTTGGTACAGTGACACATCGCCGTTGTATGCTCCTTGGACGTAGCCCAATGAGGGTGAACCAAGTAAAAATATTTGTGTCTGCCTGATTTCTTCCCTACATTTCATTTAAATAATCATCATCAGATAAAGAAGAAAAGAATTGATCATAATAAATACACAATTGCAAACAAAGTGACCCTTGTAATAAATTTTTCAAGATCTAGTGGGGCAGGAAGAATTTAGAAAATAATATTCATACCCTGATTCACCCCCCCCCCCTCTCAGGGTATATAGGCCCGTTTTGGTCCTAACATTATTCTCCTAGATTAACCCTGCATATTAGTCATAATACACATCTTGGCATCCTGGGAAAAAATAAAACATAAGAAATGGGTGAGATCAGATGCTCAGTAAGGGTAAGCGTATAGTGGAAGTTATCATAAATAAGCATAAACATTATGGCAAGGTGAATAACTGAAACACAAGCCATTTAAACATAATCTTGATCATAATATGGAAAGAATAAATAATATCTTACAAAATAATCACATGATCAAGAAAAAATGACCATGTATATTCTACTAGTCGAATAATCACATGGAAAATCAATAACTAATCTCATGATGAGGGAATTAATAATGTGTGACATCTAAAATATATCATCAAGGATTTGGATAAAACACCATACAATAATGGGTAAAAAATCAATCTAGTTTGTCACATGAGACCTACCAATGCGTCGAGGGGCTATAGAAGGCCTTGTCCGACACTTACTAAGTCCAATGCATTCTTCATAAGAAAATTTTGAAACATAACCAACATAAACATTCATATTAAAACTATTATATGAAATGTTAATACATTAACCATAAAAAATGAATGGTATCAAAATAGAACATCCGCAATCAAACATATAATAAACCCTTCAATGAAATATTGTAAATGGTATAATAATAGATAAACCTCAATCAAACATAAGATCAAACATAGGATATTGACAAAGATGAATCATTAAAAATTTCTTGAGAAAAATACCCTTTTTACTTTAAAATCATTTATTCAAAATCTACCCATTTATAAAAGAAGAAATTTTAAAAAATATTTTTTTTAATCAATGTGTCTCATACCACTTTAAAACATTTGAGAAAAATTCAAAAATTAACATTTTAAAATATTCATGTCCTTATAAATAAATACATAAAACTCATTTTGAAAACATGGATATGAATGAGAAAGATTTATAAGAATAAATATTAGAAACATTTAAGATGATGTTTTAGTTAAACATTCCCTTACATAAAACCTTAAAAATACTCCTTTTGAAAAAAAAATAAGAAACATGGACATTGATGATAAATATGTCTCAGTAAATACTTACATATAAACAATCTCAGATAATAATGAGATTGTGAAATTAAATTTTACCTTAGGTCTGATTCCCTCCGTACGTGTATGAAAATCTTGTATAGTAGTTTTAAACATATTATTAACTTGTTAAAGAATCATAATAATATTTATGATATCATATATGATTTATTTATGACTTTATATTACCCGTTTATTAACAATTCCAAGTTAAAAGAAAAGTTTTGGGTAATAACCGCTTTGTTTATCGTACATGTTTTGACTCATTATTCTTGATCTTATTACTTATATCATGATTTACTTACATACAAAATGTAAAACATGATTTATATATCATATATATTCAGTTTATAAATATATATATATATATATATATATATGAAATGGAATAAATTGTTCATGGAGACAATAGGTTATACATACGCATGAACATTATTTTCCTTTTCTTATCGTATTGAACAGAATAAAGTAAATGACATATATGTGTGTATATATATATTATTAAAATAGAATTATTATGTCATATTGTAGCGACCTCTAAACCCAGGGTGCCTAATGAGACATGATATACTTAACATTTCATTACATCATTACAAATTAAATATCATGTCCCATTACTACAGAAGATCGCGAGGCTCGGGATTTTGGGAAACTAGCTACTTCTGATAAACTTCATTAGTACCAACCATGCCTGAAAATTTTTAAACAAAAACGTAGGGTGAGCAAATATTCCCAGTAAGGGGTTTTAAAAACGTTTTAAGAAAAATCTTTCTCAAAGCAGTCCTTTTGAAGAGAATAAAACACTTTGCTAAAAATGAAGCATTATCTTTTCTTAAAAACATGAAATCCAACATTTTTGAAAACCACTTGCACAGAGAAGCACGTACTTGAAATAAGCTTTAAAGTAAACATGGTCAGAGAGCGCAACATATGAAGAATATACAATGCATAATATTTCAAACAAGGATACTTAAATTCTAAAATGAATACTGTGACTAAGCAGGGAAAACATCTATAACATGATTCAGGATCATATACAGTTCTTCTAACAGTTTACCACATGAAATTCAGTTCTTGACACATAATTATATTTTCATAGTCATGGGAATTTTCAACTAGGGGATGTCCTATTAGTTGAACTAACCCCTGGTTGACCATTTATCATCACATGCAGAGGGAATGTATAATTCCAGACTTTGTAAAGACCTTTCGTCAAGACCGTATAACATACTTAACGGGTTAAGGATAATCGTCAATCCTGTTTCCATGGTAGCACAAGACAAGGCTAACCACCAAGACCATCGCACATAACATCTCATGAGACTCATACTTTACCCAATGCATTGGAGCGCTATATAATTCCGGGCGCACCCGTCACATGTAAGTCCAATACATCCCTCACATATCTTGACATGGTCTTTTATTCATAGGGTTTCATACATTCTTAATCAACCCCCTTTTCACTTACATATTCATAACTTGAAGACAGTTCAATCATAAATAAAGCTGAGACTTGCATGCTAAAAATCCATATACATAAGAAATTAACTTAACAATTGAAAACATGGGTTTTAAGGAAATAAACACAAACACTTAACATTCCACAACATCATAATACCCAGTTAAAACAAGGTCATTCATAACTTACACATATGTTGATAAATGGGTATTATGGGTGTTTAATTTAAAATTGTGTAAACATACATGCAGTTAGGGATACAATGTGCGTAATCAGGTCCATATTGGGGGAAATCATGTATATAATTGTGTAAAAACTCTTTTATTAGCACTTTAAATAACATGACCCCTTTTCTTTTTAAAGTTTGCAAACATCATAAATAACTTGTAATTGAAGACAACATAATGATATATATACCTACACATATGCATGGGTTTACCACATTAAACCATACTTGAAAATATTTCCCAAGTTATACATTAAACAAAAATAATGTTTGGCAAACCGAGTGGGGTTCCTTTATATATAAAATAAATGAACTTAACTTTCATAAGACCCTTAAACTTCATCATACATATAAATATGTATGTAAATGGTTTTTGGGTACTTTTCTTGAAATAATATGCTATTGAGTAAATAAATTATCATGTTATAATGTACAAAACGAAAGATCCCAATTCATCCCTTATGCACATTGATGTACATGTACATTTATATGATTACATGTACATATACATCTTTATGCTCCAAGTAATTGCATGATTTACATGTTCATGCAATTATTCGACAATTCCATTTTTCATGGGCGAAAAGAAATTTAGGGTTATAAACATGTGGAATAAGGGTGTACATATGCATGTATCATATTATATATATGTATGAATAAAAATATATATATGTACACACATACGCATGAGGTATATATACATATATATATTCGTGTATATTCACTGGAGTGGGTGACAAATTAAAACAAGAAGACCTCCCCTTCTCTGGTTCGGTCCTAGGAATAGGTAAAACGGGTATAAATAGGTTTATACGGTCCTGTATATTCTTATACACAATCAAACAACATGATTATATAACTTTGAAAAGCTTATAGAAATGGTAAGAAATGAAGGAGAGGATTTCCCCTTACTCCTATTCGGTTCTTCAAGCTGAGAGGGAGATCCACAAGATCTGGGTTTGTACTAGGTTCATACATACCGAAAATGTATCCACATATAACATGTATATATATTTATATACACCGAAACTCAAACAAAACTAGACAAAAATAAAACATGCCCCTTACCTTGTTCGGAGAGGAGGAGAGGAAACGGTGCAGCGACGAGGATCGGTGGTCGGGGATCCAAAATCATCGGGTGCACAACCTCCGGCCTTCGGTGCAACCAAGGTTTTTAAAAAACGGAAGAAGAAGAGGACTCTTCGTGGAGTCGTCGACCCGGGGTATCCGAGGCGAGTCGGTGCCAACCCGTGGAAAGAAGGGGCAAGGCAGGGTCTACTGGATGGCCTACGAGAAGAAAGCAAGGCAGCCTAGTCTACTGGTACAGCGACGCAACGAAGAAGAAGAAGCAGACGCGGGGAAGAAGAAGCTGCGGGGAGAGAGATGCGAAAAATAGTGGACGGTCGGGATTAAACCGGAGAGGATCGGACGGCCAGAAATGATGCGGCATTAAAAGGGATGGACGGCTGCGATCGGGAAGAACGGATCGAACGGCCCTGGGTTGCTGCGGCGTTTAAAAATGCGGTTCAGCAAGTTTTTAAAAAAAATATCCTTATTAATTTATTAAATCATTGGTCAATAAAAATTATATATTGACTCAATCAGAACGTACTACTATATAAATATAGGTATATATATATATTTTATTCTTAAAACATCAATAATTTTTATTAACCTTATTATATTATCATTATTATTATTAAACCATAATTATTGATTACTTAATATTACATTATGAAGGTCAATGGTTAAAAACATTGGTTAATCAAAACATTTCATATATATATATATATGTTTTAATTTCCTTTATTAGCTAATTACCGTAATTTTTCTTAATTAAAGATTAATATTAATTAAACATTAAACGTAACAACATTCAATCACACATAAGAGTGCGTTGACATAAATATCATCACCACAAAACACATAAGTAAAAGAAATCATAGTTTGACATAGTTTCCAAAACTATTTATCCAAGTTATAAAAATTTGCATTAACATTAGCCCTTTAATTTAGAGAAAAATATTCATTTAATTTGATACAATATATATATATATATAACTCAAGGGTTAGAACATATTTAGATGAAATAAAAACCCATCAGCTTTAATATAATTACAACATAAAATTTTAAATGTTCAAATTAAGAAAATATGTATAGTGAATTAATTTTTACCGCTTTGAAATATAAAACATAATTCGCATCTTTGGGAAAACAAGAAATAAATTAATTAAGTTATCATTGATGTCTTTAAATCAAATTACATAGTTAATTTTCCGAACCTTCCATGGGTAAGCCATCTTATTTCCAACGGTCAAAAACCAAACTTAGAGGATAGGAGAAACCAACGGGCATATTTATAGTTGTTTGGGTTCAACGGTCGGATTAGTATGCTTATAAAGGGTCTGGTCTCGGGGTGTCCCTCACTCCAGGTGACTGAAGGAGAAAGGAAGAGATGGTTCCTGTGATTCCCTTGGTGCTCAGCACGATTGCAGTGGCTTCGGCCATCCTCATGTTCATTCTGATGGATGCCCGAAACCCCTACCGCCTTCTTGGGGTCTTGGTAGTTTTAAGCAATCTACCCATTATTGTAATCGGGTTCTTAGTTGGGATTTTTGGTTAATTTATCTTCTTGTTCGGTCAGTGGAGGTTGTAGCTGAGATGTTACTTATTTGAATAAAAGGATCTTTCATTCATTTGATGCATTTTATTATTATTACCTTATAAGTTGATTGTTTGTTCACTTAATGATGAAATTGTAAAACAAACTTGTCAAAATTCAAAACATGGTTTCTCGGATTGTTACATTACTTCCCCCTTCAAAGAATTGTGCCCTCGCAATTCTATCATAAAAAGAAAAAAAAAATGAAACTCCATACGTAAAACATTACCAAAACAGTGGATCTGGCTCAGTTAATGGGATACCAAAGTTGGCACAAAGCTCTTTCGTTTCCCTTGCCCATATGCACTTCGAACAATATGTCCTGAACTCCTATTCATGCGTACTGCACACGGGATTCCAAAGGGAGGCTTGTGCCGTGAAAAGCTCGGAAACTTCCAAGTAGATAAACTCCTTGATAACTCTAAGGGCCACATCATGCTCGAGGTAGTCGAGAGGAATGATGTGGTTGAGGAGACTGAGATTCAAGACTTGGAACATGTAGGCTGCACTAAGCTGGCCATCCTCGGAGGCTACGAGGAAGCACTCTCTGGCAGAGAAGTTTTGTGCCAGTGTAAAACACTGGAATAGGCCTTCATAGTACCTTCCCCTTCGCCTGTAGCAGGGGAGTTGAGCAGTGGCAACGAGGTGAAAGACACGATCATCCTCTTGACATAACCAAAGAATCTCGGGACCGTTTTCTAGATCGAGAAAACGCTGGCAGGACCCTCGCAGGTGGAGAAAGGATAGATAATCCACTGTGCATGCCTTGATCAAGATAACCTCTACTAGCTCATCGGGTAGTGATAAGAAGTTCGTTTGACCAACCATCTGAAAACAAACATCGAAAGGAAACTCTAAACAACATTGATAAGGAAGAGACATCAAAGGATACATGAAACTTCCATTTATGCAAAAGTTTACATGACAAAGCCTGAGTTTACTAGACGTACACCACAAAGAGTGGTAAAACTTCCTAACTCTTCAAACCACACACAGGCTGAACAAATAGGACTAAACTCATGGGAACATTTATGATGCCTCCTGAGTTTAGCGTGAGGAGTATGGAGTTGGGAAACAACGGTATACACCTCTTGTCTAAGAGACAATTGGGTGGACTCATCTTCCAACACTCTAAGGTCCATTAACTGGCCCCAGAAGCCGTAGTGCAAAATCTGGCACAGGTAAGCCACTGGGAGGTCTCCGGTAGCAGCAGCTTCTTGAAAGGGGTTATCAAGCATCGTGCCAAATTCCTCGCCAGTTGTGAACACTCGGAAGAGTCCCTCGTGATACTTTCCCCGACGTGCACAAGAGAGAAATTGGGTCATCATCATTAGGAGATAATCCATCCCCAATCCCTGGTGAAGACTAAGCACCCTAGGCTAGTTTGACACGTCATACAGGTGCTTACACTTCATGCGAATTCGGGCATAATTCATAAAGTTCTCACGGCTAGCTAGAGATACAATGTTCTCTAGAGCCTCAGTGGGAAGTGAAAGTAGGTTGGTTGGTACATCAGCCATCTGAAAGTTATAACATTTTTATTTAGTCAATCATAGTAATACATTTATATCACATGGTTTTCCAGATTTTCTTGAACCCATCCTCTGATACCAACTGTAGCGACCCCCAAACCCAGGGTGCCTAATGAGACATGATATACTTAACATTTCATTACATCATTACAAATTAAATATCATTTCCCATTACTACAGAAGATCGCGAGGCTCGGGATTCTATGAAACCATCTGCTTCTGATAAACTTCATTAGTACCAACCATGCCTGAAAATTTTTAAACAAAAACGTAGGGTGAGCAAATATGCCCAGTAAGGGGTTTTAAAAACGTTTTAAGAAAACTCTTTCTCAAAGAACTCCTTTTGAAGAGAATAAAACACTGCTAAAAATGAACAATTATATTTTCTTAAAAACATGAAATCCAACATTTTTGAAAACCACTTGCACAGAGAAGCACGTACTTGAAATAAGCTTTAAAGTAAACATGATCAGAGAGAGCAACATATGAAGAATAGACAATGCATAATATTTCAAACAAGGTTACTTAAATTCTAAAAAGAATAGTGTGACTAAGCAGGTAAAACATCTATAACATGATTCATGAGTATATACAGTTCTTCTAACAGTTTACCACATGAAATTCAGTTCTTGACACATAATTATATTTTCATAGTCATGGGAATTTTCAACTAGGGGATGTCCTGTTAGTTGAACTAACCCCTGGTTGACCATTTATCATCACATGAAGAGGGAATGTATAATGCCGGACTTTGTCAAGACCTTTCGTCAAGACTGTATAACATACATAACGGGTCAAGGCTAACCGCCAATACCGTTTCCATGGTAGCACAAGCCAAGGCTAACCGCCAAGACTGTCGCACATAACGTCTCATTAGACTCATAATTTACCCAATGCATTGGAGTGCTATATAATTCCGGGCACACTCGTCACATGTAAGTCCAATACATCTCTCACATATCTTGACATGGTCTTTTATTCATAGGGTTTCATACATTCTTAATCAACCCCCTTTTCACTTACATATTCATAACTTGAAGACAGCTCAATCATAAATAAAGCTGAGACTTGCATGATAAAAATCCATATACATAAGAAATTAACTTAACAATTGAAAACATGGGTTTTAAGGAAATAAACACAAAAACTTAACATTCCAAAACATCATAATACCCAGTTAAAACAAGGTCATTCATAACTTACACATATGTTGATAAATGGGTATTGTGGGTGTTTAATTTAAAACTGTGTAAACATACATGCAGTTAGGGATACAATGTGCGTAATCAGGTCCATATTGGTGGAAATCATGTATATAATTGTGTAAAAACTCTTTTATTATCACTTTAAATAACATGACCCCTTTTATTTTTAAATTTTGCAAACATCATAAATAACTTGTAATTGAAGACAACATAATGATATATATACCTACAAATATGCATGGGTTTACCACATTAAACCATACTCGAAAATATTCCCCAAGTTATACATTAAACAAAAATAATGTTTGGAAAACCGAGTGGGGTTCCTTTATATATAAAAGAAATGAACTTAACTCTCATAAGACCCTTAAACTTCATCATACATATAAATATGTATGTAAATGGTTTTTGGGTACTTTTCTTGAAATAATATGCTATTGAGTAAATAAATTATCATGTTATAATGTACAAAACGAAAGAGCCCAATTCATCCCTTATGCACATTGATGTACATGTACATTTATATGACTACATGTACATATACATCTTTATGCTCCAAGTAATTGCATGATTTACATGTTCATGCAATTATTCGACAATTCCATTTTTCATGGGCGAAAAGAAATTTAGGGTTATAAACATGTGGAATAAGGGTGTACATATGCAAGTATCATCTTATATATATGTACGAATAAAAATATATATATGTACACACATACGCATGACGTATATATACATATATATATTCGTGTATATTCACTGGAGTGGGTGACAAATTAAAACAAGAAGGCCTCCCCTTCTCTGGTTCGGTCCTAAGAATAGGTAAAACGGGTATAAACAAGTTTATATGGTCATGTATATTCTTATACACAATTATACAACATGATTATATAACTTTTCAAAGCTTATAGAAATGGTAAGAAACGAAGGAGAGGATTTCCCCTTACTCCTATTCGGTTCTTCAAGCTGAGAGGGAGATCCACAAGATCTGGGTTTGCACTAGGTTTATACATACCGAAAATGTATACACATATAACATGTATATATATTTATATACACCGAAACTCAAACATAACTAGACAAAAATAAAACATGCCCCTTACCTTGTTCGAAGAGGAGGAGAGGAAATTGTGCAGCGACGAGGACCGGTGGTCGGGGATCCAAAAGCTTCGGGTGTGCAACCTCCGGCCTTCGGTGCAACCAAGGTTTTAAAAAAACGGAAGAAGAAGAGGACTCTTCGTGGAGTCGTCGACCTGGGGTATCCGAGGCGAGTCGGTGCCAACCCGTGGAAAGAAGGGGAAAGGCAGGGTCTACTGGCCGGCCTACGAGAAGAATGCGAGGCACCCTAGTCTACTGGTACAGCAACGCAACAAAGAAGAAGAAGCGGACGCGGGGAAGAAGAAGTCACGGGGAGAGAGATGCGAAAAATAGTGGACGGCCGGGATTAAACCGGAGAGGATCGGACGGCCAGAAACGATGCGGCATTAAAAGGGATGGACGGCTGCGATTGGGAAGAACAGATCGAATGGCCCTGGGTTGTTGCGGCGTTTAAAAACACGGTTCAGCAAGTTTTAAAAAAAATGTCCTTATTAATTTATTAAATCATTGGTCAATAAAAATTATATATTGATTCAATCAAAACGTATTACTATATAAATATAGGTATATTTTTTTTTTATTCTTAAAACATAAATAATTTTTATTAACCTTATTATATTATCATTATTATTATTAAACCATAATTATTGATTACTTAATATTACATTATGAAGGTCAATGGTTAAAAACATTGGTTAATAAAAACATTTCATATATATATATATGTTTTAATTTCCTTTATTAGCTAATTACCTTAATTTTTCTTAATTAAATATTAATATTAATTAAACATTAAACGTAACTAAATTCAATCACACATAAGAGTGCGTTGACATAAATATCATCACCACAAAACACATAAGTAAAAGAAATCATAGTTTGACGTAGTTTCCAAAACTGTTTATCCAAGTTATAAACATTTTCATTAACATTAGCCCTTTAATTTAGAGAAAAAGAATCATTTAATTTGATGAAATATATATATATATAACTCAAGGGTTAGCACATATTTAGACAAAATAAAAACCCATCATCTTTAATATAATTACAGCATAAAATTTTAATTGTTCAAATTAAGAAAATATGTATAGTGAATTAATTTTTACCGCTTTGAAATATAAAACATAATTCGCATCTTTGGGAAAACAAGAAATAAATTAATTAAGTTATCATTGATGTCTTTAAAGAAAATTACATAGTTAATTTTCCGAACCTTCCATGGGTAAGCCATCTTATTTCCAACGGTCAAAAAAAACTTAGAGGATAGGAGAAACCAACGGGCATATTTATAGTCGTTTGGGTTCAACAGTCGGATTAGTATGCTTATAAAGGGTCTGGTCTCGGGGTGTCCCTCACTCCAGGTGACCGAAGGAGAAAGGAAGAGATGGTTCGTGTGATTCTTTTGGTACTCAGCACGGTTTTAGTGGCTTCGTCCATCCTCATGTTCATTCTGATGGATTCCTGAAACCCCTACCGCCTTCTTGGGGTCTTGGTAGTTTTAAGAGGTCTCCCCATTATTGTAATCGGGTTCTTAGTTGGGATTTTTGGTTAATTTATCTTCTTGTTCGGTCAGTGGAGGTTGTAGCTGAGATGTTACTTATTTGAATAAAAGGAGCTTTCATTCATTTGATGCATTTTATTATTATTACCTTATAAGTTGATTGTTTGTTCACTTAACGGTGACATTGTAAAACAAACTTGTCAAAATTCAAAACATGGTTTCTCGGGTCGTTACATTACTTCCCCCTTCAAAGAATTGCGCCCTCGCAATTCTATCATAAAAAGAAAAGAAAAACTAAAACTCCATACGTAAAACATTACCGAAATAGTGGATCTGGCTCGGTTAACGGGATACCAAAGTTGGCACAAAGCTCTTCCGTTTCCCTAGCCCATATGCACTTCGAACAATACGTCCTGAACTCCTGTTCATGCGTACTGCACACGGGATTCCAAAGGGAGGCTCGTGCCGTGCAAAGCTCGGAAACTTACGAGTAGATAAACTCCTTGATAACTCTACAGGCCACATCACGCTTGAGGTAGTCGAGAGGAATGATGCGGTTGAGGAGACTGAGATTTAAGACTTGGAACATGTAGGCTGCACTAAGCTGGCCATCCTGGGCGGCTACGAGGAAGCAAGCTCTGGCAGAGAAGTTTTGTGCCAGTGTAAAACATTGGAATAGGCCTTCATAGTACCTTCCCATTCTCCTGTAGCAGGGGAGTTGAGCAGTGGCAACGAGGTGAAAGACACGATCATCCTCTTGACATAACCGAAGAATCTTGGGACCGTTTTCTAGATCGAGCAAACGCTGGCAGGACCCTCGTAGGTGGAGAAAGGATGGATAATCCACCGTGCATGCCTTGATCAAGATAACCTCTACTTGCTCATCGAGTAGTGATGAGAAGTTCGTTTGACCAACCATCTGAAAACAAACATTGAAAGGAAACTCTTAACAACATTGATAAGGTAGAGACATGAAAGGATACATGAAACTTCCATTTATGCAAAAGTTTATATGACAAAGCCTGAGTTTAGTAGACGTACACCGCAAAGAGTGGCAAAACTTCCTAACTCTTCAAACCACACACAGGCTGAACAAATAGGACTAAACACATGGGAACATTTATGATGCCTCCTGAGTTTAGCATGAGGAGTATGGAGTTGGGAAGCATCGGTATACACCTCTTGTCTAAGAGACAATTGGGTGGACTCATCTTCCAACACTCCAAGGTCCATTAACTGGCCCCAGAATCCGTAGTGCAAAATCTAGCACAGGTAAGTCGCTCGGAGGTCTCCGGCAGCAGCAACTTCTTGAAAGGGGTTATCAAGCACTGTTCCAAATTTCTCACCAGTTGTGAACACTCGGAAGATTCCCTCATGATACTTTCCCCGACGTGCATAAGAGAGAAATTGGGTCATCATCATTATGAGATAATCCATCCCCAATCCCCGGTGAAGACTAAGCACCCTAGGCGAGTTTGACACGTCATATAGGTGCTTACACATCATGCGAATTCGGGCATAATTCAGAAAGTTCTCACGGCTAGCTAGAGATACAATGTTCTCTAGAGCCTCAGTGGGAAGTGAAAGTAGGTTGGTAGGTACATCAGCCATCTGAAAGTTATAACATTTTTATTTAGTCAATCATAGTAATACATTTATATCACATGGTTTTCCAGAGTTTCTTGAACCCATCCTCTGATACCAACTGTAGCGACCCCCAAACCCAGGGTGCCTAATGAGACATGATAAACTTAACATTTCATTACATTATTACAAATTAAATATCATGTCCCATTACTACAGAAGATTGTGAGGCTCGGGATTCTATGAAACCAGCTGCTTCTGATAAACTTCATTAGTACCAACCATGCCTGAAAATTTTTAAACAAAAACGTAGGGTGAGCAAATATGCCCAATAAGGGGTTTTAAAAACGTTTTAAGAAAACTCTTTCTCAAAGAAGTCCTTTTGAAGAGAATAAAACACTGCTAAAAATGAAGCATTATCTTTTCTTAAAAACATGAAATCCAACATTTTTGAAAACCACTTGTACATAGAAGCACGTACTTGAAATAAGATTTAAAGTAAACATGATCAGAGAGCGCAACATATGAATACTAGACAATGCATAATATTTCAAACAAGGTTACTTAAATTCTAAAAAGAATACTGTGACTAAGCAGTTAAAACATCTATAACATGATTCATGAGTATATACAGTTCTTATAACAGTTTACCACATGAAATTCAGTTCTTGACACATAATTATATTTTCATAGTCATGGGAATTTTCAACTAGGGGATGTCCTGTCAGTTGAACTAACCCCTGGTTGACCATTTATCATCACATGAAGAGGGAATGTATAATGCCAGACTTTGTCAAGACCTTTCGTCAAGACTGTATAACATACTTAACGGGTCAAGGCTAACCGCCAATACCGTTTTCATGGTAGCACAAGTCAAGGCTAACCGCCAAGACCGTCGTACATAACATCTCATGAGACTCATACTTTACCTAATGCATTGGAGCGCTATATAATTCTGGGCACACCCGTCATATGTAATTCCAATACATCTCTCACATATCTTGACATGGTCTTTTATTCATAGGGTTTCATAGGTTCTTAATCAACCCCCTTTTCACTTACATATTCATAACTTGAAGACAGTTCAATCATAAATAAAGTTGAGACTTGCATGCTAAAAATCCATATACATAATAAATTAACTTAACAATTGAAAACATGGGTTTTAAGGAAATAAACACAAACACTTAACATTCCACAACATCATAATACCCAGTTAAAACAAGGTCATTCATAACTTACACATATGTTGATAAATAGGTATTGTGGGTGTTTAATTTAAAACTGTGTAAACATACATGCAGTTAGAGATACAATGTGCGTAATCAGGTCCATATTGGGGGAAATCATGTATATAATTGTGTAAAAACTCTTTTATTATCACTTTAAATAACATGACCCCTTTTATTTGTAAAGTTTGCAAACATCATAAATAACTTGTAATTGAAGACAACATAATGATATATATACCTACACATATGCATGGGTTTACCACATTAAACCATACTCGAAAATATTTCCCAAGTTATACGTTAAACAAAAATAATGTTTGGAAAACCGAGTGGGGTTCCTTTATATATAAAAGAAATGAACTTAACTCTCATAAGACCCTTAAACTTCATCATATATATAAATATGTATGTAAATGGTTTTTGGGTACTTTTCTTGAAATAATATGCTATTGAGTAAATAAATTATCATGTTATAATGTACAAAACTAAAGAGCCCAATTCATCCCTTATGCACATTGATGTACATGTACATTTATATGATTACATGTACATATACATATTTATGCTCTAAGTAATTTCATGATTTACATGTTCATGCAATTATTCGACAATTCCATTTTTCATGGGCGAAAAGAAATTAGGGTTATAAACATGTGGAATAAGGGTGTACATATGCATGTATCATCTTATATATATGTACGAATAAAAATATATATATGTACACACATACGCATGAGGTATATATACATATATATATTCGTGTATATTCACTAGAGTGGGTGACAAATTAAAAGAAGAAGGCCTCCCCTTCTCTGGTTCGGTCCTAGGAATAGGTAAAACAGGTATAAACAAGTTTATATGGTCATGTATATTCTTATACACAATTATACAACATGATTATATAACTTTGCAAAGCTTATAGAAATGGTAAGAAATGAAGGAGAGGATTTCCCCTTACTCCTATTCGGTTCTTCAAGCTGACAGGGAGATCCACAAGATCTGGGTTTGCACTAGGTTCATATATACCGAAAATGTATACACATATAACATGTATATATATTTATATACACCGAAACTCAAACAAAACTAGACAAAAATAAAACATTCCCCTTACCTTGTTCGGAGAGGAGGAGAGGAAACGGTGCAGCGACGAGGACCGGTGGTCGGGGATCCAAAAGCTTCGGGTGCGCAACCTCCGGCCTTCGGTGCAACCAAGGTTTTAAAAAAACGAAAGAAGAAGAGGACTCTTCATGGAGTCGTTGACCCGGGGTATCTGAGGCGAGTCGGTGCCAACCCGTGGAAAGAAGGGGAAAGGCAGGGTCTACTGGCCGGCCTATGAGAAGAAAGCGAGGCACCCTAGTCTACTGGTACAGCAACGCAACGAAGAAGAAGAAGCGGACGTGGGGAAGAAGAAGTCGCGGGGAGAGAGATGCGAAAAACAGTGAACGGCCGGGATTAAACCGGAGAGGATCGGACGGCCAGAAACGATGCGGCATTAAAAGGGATGGACGGCTGCGATTGGGAAGAACGGATCGGACGGCCCTAGGTTGTTGCGGCGTTTAAAAACGCGGTTCAGCAAGTTTTTAAAAAAATATCCTTATTAATTTATTAAATCATTGGTCAATAAAAATTATATATTGATTCAATCAAAACGTATTACTATATAAATATAGGTATATTTTTTTTTATTCTTAAAACATCAATAATTTTTATTAACCATTTTATATTATCATTATTATTATTAAACCATAATTATTGATTACTTAATATTACATTATGAAGGTCAATGGTTAAAAACATTGGTTAATCAAAACATTTCATATATATATATATGTTTTAATTTCCTTTATTAGCTAATTACCTTAATTTTTCTTAATTAAATATGAATATTAATTAAACATTAAACGTAACTAAATTCAATCACACATAAGAGTGCGTTGACATAAATATCATCACCACAAAACACATAAGTAAAAGAAATCATAGTTTGACGTAGTTTCCAAAACTGTTTATCCAAGTTATAAACATTTTCATTAACATTAGCCCTTTAATTTAGAGAAAAAGAATCATTTAATTTGATGAAATATATATATATATAACTCAAGGGTTAGCACATATTTAGAAAAAATAAAAACCCATCAACTTTAATATAATTACAGCATAAAATTTTAATTGTTCAAATTAAGAAAATATGTATAGTGAATTAATTTTTACCGCTTTGAAATATAAAACATAATTCGCATCTTTGGGAAAATAAGAAATAAATTAATTAAGTTATCATTGATGTCTTTAAAGAAAATTACATAGTTAATTTTCCGAACCTTCCATGGGTAATCCATATTATTTCCAACGGTCAAAAAAAACTTAGAGGATAGGAGAAACCAACGGGCATATTTATAGCCGTTTGGGTTCAACGGTCAGATTAGTATGCTTATAAAGGGGCTGGTCTCGGGGTGTCCCTCACTCCAGGTGACCGAAGGAGAAAGGAAGAGATGGTTCATGTGATTCCCTTGGTGCTCAACACGGTTGTAGTGGCTTCGGCCATCCTCATGTTCATTCTGATGGATGCCCGAAACCCCTACCGCCTTCTTGGGGTCTTGGTAGTTTTAAGCGGTCTCCCCATTATTGTAATCGGGTTCTTAGTTGGGATTTTTGGTTAATTTATCTTCTTGTTCGGTCAGTGGAGGTTGTAGTCGAGATGTTACTTATTTGAATAAAAGGATCTTTCATTCATTTGATGAATTTTATTATTATTACCTTATAAGTTGATTGTTTGTTCACTTAACGGTGACATTGTAAAACAAACTTGTCAAAATTCAAAACATGGTTTCTCGAGTCGTTACACATATATTTCATATTTATTCATTATATACATTTTTATAATCATTCTTGAATGTTTAACATGGAAGATGAATCTCATCGCGTCATGGAGATGGTAGGTCGTACGTACGCATGAGCGATGATATCATTTCCTTATTAGTAAAAGGGTAAGTAATTGAACAATATGTTAATTATAAAGAATAAATATAATGTCATGTTAATAATTTATTTCCATTATATCCATAATTATAACCGTACAACTAAATTTGTGATGAAAAACAGATTACACCACAGCATGGAGATGGTAAGTCGTACGTACACACACATCGTGATATTGTTTTTCATAGGATGGGTAAAAGGAGGAATATGTTTTTCCCATAATCATAATAAGATATTATCATATATATGATACTAAATTTATTACTTTATTATGGAAATAACATAGGAAGAGGAAGTAGAAGAAGAAATAATTTTGAAGGAGTCAGTAAAGACGATTACCTCTTCTTTAGTGAACCTCCTTTGGATCTCATCTTAGGGACACTAGGGTTGGTCTTTTGAAAAGACCAGAATCTATAGGATGTGTATAGGGAAGTTGATAAGGGAAATATTCAATATTTGGCTAAGCAAGAAGGCTCAAAGTGGTGTGTGGAAGTGAGGGAAGAGTCAACCTTTTATAATTGAGGTGAGGGGCACTATTAGAAATCCTCAAAATATTAAAATATAATAAGACTATTCTAGATCCAAATACTTAAAAATGGATAATAAATGAAAATTATAATACATTTTCAACCATATCCTATCCCCTTGTGATTATTTATCATTTTTTTGTTTTTTAAAATATTTAATAATAAATTATTTCAATAAGATATTATTATTGTCAAATTTGATATTATTTGACTTTAAATACCTCAAGAAAAAGTGAGAAATATAATATAATACTTTCACACATCTATAATATACCTTATAGATCTAGGAAATTCTTTAGACACATTAACTCATCAAAATATATCAAAATTAATACTTTTAATATCAGTTATTTTGTTTTTCTTTTAATTAAATAAATATTGTTTAAGCATTTAAGAAGCATTTAAGGTAAGTGTATAATTTATAAAAATTAAAAATATAATTATATAATTAAATTAATTTTATTATTATCAAAATTGAAATTTAGATTCATTCATAGCTTGATTTTTTCCTTATGTGGACACATAAAAGTTATTACAAACAAAGAGAGTGGTATTTTGTAACTATCTTTGATTTAAATAATATATAATTTATTTTCATGGACAAGTGTCCATTAAACAACTCAAAATAGATCATAATGTGATAAGGGATGAATATTCTTCATTCAATAATTTTTTAACAAGTTTTTATTATTTTTTTAATCCTTAAATTTTTGTTTTAACCCTTATTTAACCCCTTTTACTATTACTGTGATATGATATAATTTATAAATTATTGGTTAATATAATTACTATAAAATTCCAAAAGACCACTAAATGAGTCATTGGTGATATTTTAAGACTTATTCCAATTAGTTGGATGCATTTTAGTTTTTTAGATATTTTATATCATTTAATAAAATATTATTTATTTTAAAATATCTTAAATGTTAATTTTGACACTATTCATTATTTTATCTTATACAAAAATCAAACCAACAAGATAAACTTGATACAATAATTATAAAACATTAATAATATGTCCAATTCATTAATAAAAATCATGGATGACATTAAATCACTCAAATTATATTTATATTTATATTTTTAATATCATTTATTTGATTCTCGCATTATTTAAACAATTACTGTATCACCATTGTGTCACCATTTAAATTAATTATTTTATAATTAAAAATTATAAATAAATTATCATTATGTATATAAAAATTTTATATTTCAAATGACTATTTATAGTAGAATTTATCTTTTTTTATAACCCTATAATAAAAATGGTATAGTTATTAAAAAAGTGAGTATGACATTTTTAACTTATCTTTAAATAAAATATTATAAAATTTATATTCTTACCCAAGTGGCTTAAAAAGGTTATAATTTAGACCCAGGTTTGATTTTGGTTGAAACTCACTCATCTAATGAAATTAGGAAAGGTTTTAGGGTAACTTTATAATGCTTAAAGTATAATTTTTACCCTTAATTAATCGATTTATCTTTAACCATGGTAAAAAAATACTAAAGTTACTATTCACAAAAAAAAATAATTTGACCCTATTAGACCACAAATTTCATACTTATTTCAACCATGTATGTCCATTTTTCCAAATTCAATTCATAGAAGTGACTAAATTAAGTTTAACACTAATCTCACAGATGTGGCGAGAAGGTGGGTAAAAGAGACGTTCAAAAGTTCAATAAGTTTTTATATGTAATTTCAATATAAAAATGATTTAAATAACCTACATTAGATTGATATATGTATTATTTATCTATTTTAACTTTAAAAATTAATTTAAATTATAATAATTATTTAAATAAAAAATACAGTTTTCAACTACAATGCAGTATTTTTCACTATTCATCAAAAAATAAAACCTCTCAAAAAAATACCAAAAATTAACCCTATTTAAATATTTAGAAATAAAAGAAGTAGTTTATTTTTTCAAATAACATATATAAAAGTGTCAAAATGGATTTATAATAGGTTCTCCATTAAATGGTGGTAAAACTTGATCTTGCTTGCAACGCAAGCTAACTCGGTGTTGTGTGTGGTGTAAGCTTAACTTTGTATATAAAACATGATAATTGAAAAATTAAATTTATTCTAAAAGTAAAATGTTGTAAAGTCTTGGGGTATTATACGAGGGGTGATTTTTTATTAATTTATTCATTTATTTATTATTTTGGGCCAAGACTGTCAATATTGTTGATTCTTGTGACTAAGTATAGTAACTAGTGCATGTGAGTTCAAACTAATGGGTTCTTGTGACTAAGTATAGTAACTAGTGCATGTGAGTTCAAACTAATGGGTTTAACTTATAATATTAAATACTATAAATTTGTATATTTCACTATTCATCAAAAATTAAACTATTTTAGAAAAATCCAAAAAAAACACCCTAACCATTTTTTTATATGTAGATTTCAAAAATGAACTCAATTTTATGAAAATAATTTTATAAATATGAAAATATTAATTTTAAAATAAAATCATCATTTATTTGAAAAATAATGACTTTAATATTATAATCGATTTTACGACACTTTGAAAAATTAATTATGGTCTCATAAAATTATCTTATAATTATAATGAAACAAAATATTAATTTATGAATCTATTTTATGAAAATAAATTTTCTTTTAAATCATTATATTAATTATAAAGTTGTAAATAAACATTTATGTTTCACAAAAATACCAACACTTAATTTATCATTTTAAAACATTTATTTACTTATTCCATGATATAAGTATATCATATTTTCATTTATAAGATAAATAAATTTTATTTATACTTTTATAGGTGAGGTTATTATTATAATTGTCATATTACTATTCCTAAGAGTCACATTACTATTGCAACAGTCATAGTATATCACGGTTCGTTTAAGCTCAGTGTTGCGTGCAACGTAGGCTATCGAATAAATTAAATTTATTTAAGAAGATACATATCCTAAAATATTGGGATGTTGTTTTATTTTTAATTAATGGACATGATGTTCCACATAATTTATCTGTAATTGATGGACAATATGTTCCACATACTTTATTATAATTAATAGAAATGATGTTCCTTATTATTTATAAAGTAACAAATGTTAAGGGACATTCTAGATTAGTCCAAAGAAGTTAGTATCGGGCGAGTATCTTGTGAAGAATCTGGGCCAACATGGATTTCATTTAATTTTTTACTGCTTTTGTTATATTACCTGCACACTACTTCATTATATATTCAGAGACTGGATAGTACTAGACACCGTTAGTGGTGGCCTACTGAGTTTTACTCACACACTGTTCGAGATGCCGATTAGTACTCGAATAGAATTCATGGATAGAGGTAAGGAAAAATGGAAGCTTCTAGCTTCGAATGCTTGATTTTCTATACTAGGATGGATTATGGGAGTAGGGGACTAATCTAGTGATCATGTTGCTTTTGAAGTTTATCTTTTTCTTTTTTTTTAATTTTTTTGTTGCATGTATTGTGTATACCTACTGTATGTTCCCCTAGCTCCCCATTTTTGTATAGCATCGTGAAATCATCATTTTGTATATGATACTAGTTATTTTTTATGTCATTTATTACTGTTGGATGATTTACTTCCACTATTTTCATTATTATATTGCTTCCACTGATTTCTTTATAGATTATTCACTGATGTGTTTCACTCTAATAAATAGGTATAGTCTCCCCACCATACAATCTTAGATCCTTGGTACTAGTCGGTAGCATCTGGCATATGGGGAGATGCACTTGAGGGTATGTGGCCAACCAAGTTAGCTTACTTATGAGTGAATTGGGTTTGGGACATCACAGACTTCAATGAAACTGGATCTGAGGTGATTTTAAAATTTGAGATTCTGATGGGATATTTGGTGATTAATAATTGAATGGAGATTTATTTTGGATGCACCCAAAGGTTTGGAGGTGTTTCAGAGGTTTAGGAGATAAATGAAACGGTGGGAATATATGTTATTGGGTACCTGGTGGGGGTATACTGCATACCCGATGTGACCTGATAGCTTTCTTAAATATTTTAACTAACATTGAGTATGGTAAGAGTGTACCAGGTACCTGCTAGGGTGTCCAGAAGGGAAGAAGTTCCCCATGTGGCCATCGAGTACTTGGTAAGAACCTAGTGGATACTCGGTGTGCCTAGGGTCTTTTTTTAAGGGTAAAATGGGGATTTATAGGGGAATTTTAAACCCCTTTTGGGTTTATTCCTCCTAGTCACTGAACAAGGGAGAGTCCCCCCCCCCATACCTACCTTCTTCAAATATAGGTGCGGGTGGATTTGGATGCATTCTCATTCATCGTTTGAGGAAATAATTATCCTCTTCTTCCACCATTAGTTTTCATCTTCATTCTCTGCTAATTCATATAATGTTAGACAAGGTATTTGGTGAAAATTTCACTATAGCATGGTGGAATAATACTAAAATGATAGGGTTTTTTCTTTTGGTTCCTAAAGAAAGATTTAGAAGGATGTTTTCATGTTGGTTTAATGAAGGTATGTCGTTTATTGATTTATTCTTTGATTTTCATCAAACTTGGATGAAATTGATGAGAAAATTAGAATGTAAAACTAGGTATTTTGTGTGTAGTTGGTCTCAATACATGGTGAGAGTGTTCCACACTATGTTGCATGAGAAACTGGCAAGTGTATGACACTTGATGAGTTTTCCCCTATTATGACCAATTGATTTAACTATGTAAATTAATTATAATTATTTTCTAATTAATTAAACTGATCATTGGGATGGGATAAGTACTTGAGGATGATGATCATGATCTAGGTTCATCACAAAAATCTTGGATGGAAAAATAGGCATAGCTTAAAGAGGGTGTAACTTAAGGAGATGATATTCCCTAAAGATTTTTTTTATGTGATGCAATCAGAAGAATCATATTAAATGATTGAGGGGTATCATAAAGATTGAAAACATGATTATTCCTTATCTAATCATAAGGTATGTTTGGTCCATGTCATAAACTACTATCACCTATGGTATTAAGGTTACATTGCCAACAAACATAACCTTAAGTAAAGGTGTGAGAGTATGTTGTAAGCTAACATACTATGATCTGAATACGATCCACATCTTGAGATTATGTTTCCTCTAATGTATCATAGGATTACGATAGATATAGATATGAAGCATTAAAGAGTTAACATTCAAATGAATCTTCCATGATATCTGTCATTTAAGAGGCGTTACATGGGATGTAATTTGATGGAGTTTGTTTCATGCATGCATGTGATGCAAGAACTGGACAAGGCATTAAATCATGTGTTACGTATGAGTTAATGTGTACATTTTCAAGGAGAATCCTCAAAGGCATTATAAATCCTACTACCATGCAATGGTGTGGGAGTGCTTGTGCTTCATGGTTAGTCAAATCTTCCTTCTACTTGAATATCTTATCATCCTTCATCTTTTTTAGGGAGGTACTAGCATACCGTAGAGATGAAAGGTGATCTCACTCGTATGATGAGTGATTCATTACAACCAATGGATACCTCCAGAGGTGGGAGTCCTTTAATCACCACTTGTGTCATCTTCATCGGGTGTCCACATGATGAATATGGATGTTGTGTCTCTTTGATGTAAGGTATGCTCAATTCTTCATTTCTAGTTTCACATGTATTTCATTTCTCTATTCATGGTAATATTTGGCATGAGATTTGAATCACTTTCTTTGCATCTATTAAGTGTTAATAGACCCCCCCCCCCCTGAATCCGAGTAGTAGTATCAGAGCATCCCATGTGTTTAGATTTATGAAATCATGTGGGATTTGAATTTTTTGTGTATCGTATTATGTATCACTTGGTTTTCGTAAAATAAAACTAGTTCATTTGTTTAGTGGATTTTATATCATGGAATATGATGTGGGATATCGTAAGCTGCGAAATTATTGAAACCTGTGGATTTCATCTGGTCATATTATATGACTCCCTCCCATCGTAGAATATGATTGCTTGCATTGCATATCCAAAAATAGATCATCATATCATAAGAATGATATGATGCATATCATTAAATACGATATATGATATCACAAGTACCCATATAAATTTCTATCGTAAAATATGGTTGATATCATGCTATAGGATTTTCATATTCAATGATTGGGTTATAAATTGTAAAGTATGATTGATAGCTTATAGTGTTGTTCACTATCAATCATAATTTATGATTCCCTCTGAATCGCACAATACGACTGGATAAATAAAATTTTATTTTTCTTTATTTTCAATTATGAATTAAATTAATTATTTATAAATTGTTTATAAATAATGATAAAAGGTATTCTTAAGTATATTTATTAATTTATAAAGTGTTTATAAATTAATTAATTATAAATATTTTATAATTAAATAATAAAAGTTTAAGAATCATTTATTATTAAATATTCCTTAATATTAAATGTTAATATTATAAATACCTTTTATAAAATTATATCGAATGCCTTATAAATTAAAAAAAATAAAGTATTTATTTATTATTCATAAGGGGTAATTTATAAATAGTTTATAAATTACAACATAAGACCTAAATATAAAAAAATTATATTTAAATATTATGAATTGTTCATAAAACTTTATTTGAATAGTTCAAATGAAGAGTCCATATCTAGGATATTATTTACATCGTATCAAAAAGTGTTTTTATGATTGATATGATCAAATATTTAAATAGTGTTTAAGTATGTGATATTTAGATTGTGTAATATGTTTACATAATAGTAATTGGATTATAAAATGTTTATGATTTAGGTGTCGGGGCGCACAGTGAAAGCCGGTGGGCTGGGGATTTAAAAAAATTCATCGTCGGAGCGACGTTACTTCGTCATATCCAATGATCTGATCCCTGGTAGAGGTCTGATAATCTTTCATGAATATTTCAAAGCACAAAATTAAATGAAAAAGTACCTAGTTTAGATCAAAGATGTGTTGGTTTGTCACATGTTTTTAGTGAGCGTTGCTTGAAGGATCTGATTTCAAACCCCTCTAGATCATCCATGCACTTCAAGAATCTACACAGATGTCGATCATTGAATTTTGGGTACTAGCACATAGCTATGATGATTCATTCAACACCATGATGATCGTCATGATCTTGTCCCTTTAATCTGTGAAGGAGATCAAAGAGAGAAAGCTTGGACAGAATCTTTCTCTCTCTTGGATGTGAGAAGAGGAGAGAGGAGCTCTCAATATATTGGAATGAATTACTTATATGAAAAGAGATCTTTTTACTTATATAGTGGATTCTCAAATACCCAGAAAGGGTTCCCCATCCCATGTATATCCAATTCCCACTACATAATCCATAAACGATGTGTTATGATGAATTAACTACATCATAATGTCATTTATATTTTTTTATCACATACTTGTAATATATATTAAATATATTACGTGATAAAACCAAGTCATTAACTTGACTCGTAATTCTCACAATATTAAATGAACCTTGAATATTAAAATAACATTCGTTTGTATAATATTTTCCCATGTATTTACTTAAATACTTGTAAATATTTTTAAAAAATAAATTCAACCTAATTATTCTATAAGAGAATAATAATGAATTTATTTATTCTTTGGAGATCATTAATAATTGACAGCACTTGGATCCCTATGGTGGGGTCCACCATTTCCTATACACCTTTTCACCAGAATATGGAAGTCTCTTGAATACGCTATTGTGTGTGACCCTCTAAGACTGTATCTTGATAGCAGTGAATACCATTCACAGACCATGAGTGAAGTCTAGCAACCCATCAAGGCCCCTAAAGAGATAAAGAATAGTCATAGCAATGAAAACCATCCTACGAACACACACTATGTAATATAATCTATTTGTCATGCGATATATCATAAAGCGGGATGTACAGCTTATGTCATCATCTATTCTTACTTTATTGTTTGATGATCTAACTAGATGGACTTACCTTTGAATACCATGACTATGGATTTAATGAAGGTATTATCATCCAAATCAACTAGACCTGAGATATCACTTCCTCAAATCAGAAACAACAAATTTTATCTTGACCATTCAACCAATATCGTAAAACCAAAGATGCACCCAATGCAAGCTACCTCTCCACGACATCAATGTTATGGTTTTTTCCTTGCATCAAGGTATGCGATCAAATGGAACACATTGATAACGATCTCAATTCAAGATACCAATACACAAGTTCGTAGATGGGAATAACCAATAACACCTGAAACATGTGGTGTTCCTATTGGTGGGTTTTTCCTCATGATCTCGTTTTTTCAAGATCATCAAGTGTGAACTTGTGATAAGAAGTCTCAATGCTTATGATCCCCCAGCACCTGATTGTCTTACATCAACTGTGTCCAGTCAATATGATGTATCTAGACCATAGGAAAAAATTTTAAGATTAATTTCATAGTATCTCGAGGTTCTCATTATAGCCTGGGAATTTCTATAACATTTTTATATGACAAATAATCTATGAACATTACCATTTAAATAGTGGATGTAGAAATATCAACACTATTATGGTAAGTGTACATCATGTATAACTCATTGTATACGTGATTTGGTAATCAAAAGATATTATTTAGTTGGATCTAGGGCACCCACTATTATAACATATAATTCATAAAATATCATATATTTAAATTAAAATGTCATATAATAAATAATATGGAGTTCATGTTATGAATATAAAGTGCTTATATTCAAAATTATGGAATTTCCATAATAAATAAAGCTAAAATTATAAAAAATTTATAGTTAAGCTTTTATTTATGAATTGTGCATAGATGTTTATCTCATGTTTAAATATTTGAAATTTTAATTTATTTAAAGGATATTATTTGCTTTATTCATTGTTAAAATTTGTTTATATATTTTGAATAAGTGTATACTTTAGTTTTAGTTGTTAAACAACTTCTTATAGAATTTTCAAACCTTGTATTACATGCTAGGTACATCAACATAAGATTTAGTTTCCATTTAACTTGACCTCAATGTGTTATTAGAGTTATTAGCTTAAATTTAGTTATTGAATATAGCTTATGCATATTAGGTGTTAGAGTTATGATGAATTAGATTCTCTCTTGAGTAAAGTCTCTTTGGGGAGAGAGACTTGGGATCAAACTTCCCATTTTCCTAAAGGTTATGTGTTATTCTAGAAAGTTGGGGGTTGGTTACCATCACTTCGGGCTTACTCATGTAGATATTATCAATATCATATAATTTTAAACCTTTACATGAAGAGTTCGTATACCTTGTGCATGAGATGCATTTGGATATGTGTAAATATGTTAAGCTTCTATTTTTGGGTGAGTAACATAAATTGTGTGTTGTGAAAATGGTTATACGTAAATATGATTTGAACATATTGGTTTGGTGGGTGGAATAGGATTCCAAAAACTAAATTGTTAGAAACATGCATACATAAAGGGAATTACATGATAATAGATTATGAAATTAAATCCCCTTCAAATATTAATTGTTAGATTCCTTCCAAATAATCACTTGTTAATACTTGATCATTTAGTATAGGAACTGTAAAACCCCAACCCTTCTCTAAGGTATGGATCTGGTTATTTCTTATTAATACATGTGTAATATACACATTTTTGGATGAAGGGGGTATCAAGAGCACTCAGGATATAGATTGGGATAAACAAGTGGGGGTTTTAGTTTTTGGGAAGCTATAGGAAATTTTCATAGTGTGACAATGTATGTCATGTCGTGGATACTCAAGGTAGTTCCCCGAGGTGTTCTGACTCAAAAACTCACAACGTGAATCCTAGATTCACTCCTTGAAAACCTCCAGTGGGGTTTTTTATGTTTTAAAGTGGGTTTTGGGGGTTTTTGTGTTTTAAAACAGAAGGGGGTTCCCCTTAGCAGTGGCATTTGAAGAAACCCCCCTCTCCCTTGGTTCTTCTCCCATTCTATAAGGATTTATCCCTCATTCATCAATGTAATCATGCACTGTCAGTTACGGACAAGAGATAGTGGTGATTCTACCCTTATGCCTTCATCTTTTCTTAGTTTATTTCATTTTCATGTTGTTTATTTCTATTTATGTGTGTTTTTCTCTATTTCCAGGTTACTCATCTGCTTTTTTGATATATACTATATATCCCAAATCGAAGTTCGATATCATGTGGGTGGATGTATGTGATTATAAGGTAGGTGGTCTCATGCTTTTCCCTTAAATTCTCACCCTCGTATTGCATGTTGACATGTGTAGTTGTGTCAAATTATCAGATGCTTGACCCAAAAATTAAATTTACTGTTAACTATCATATTTTATGTCTTGAAAACCTCATTGGACTTAAGAAAGCATGTTAGCTTGGGTAGATTTTTGTTAAATCCTTTAAAGTAGTGGGTTAAGTTTTTCCCTTGGTTTTGGGTAAATTAAATTGGGTGGTTTAGTATTTCCCTTGGTAATGATTTTGAATTTATTTTTAGGGTTTCCTAGGTTGATTCTTAGGAATCAATAATTGTATTGTCCATGGGAATTTTAAATGGAATTCATAATTGAATTAAATTGGTGAATTTGGATTAAAGTGTTAAAATTTCTAATTTGTGAAATGAACCAAAGTGGTGGTCGTGGTTTGAAATGTTAAATTTTTTTATAGTTATATTTAGATAATGACTTGTTTGGTATTATTAGGAATTATATGTTAGAATTTGAATGCCTTGGAAAGATCCTTGGATTCTTTATTAAATGTATTGGTGTGGAATGGCATGGATGATCCTTAGATTCCACTAGGGGACTCATGTGAATGCTGGAAGTGAATACTTCCTTAGATTAAATGCATTCAAATGTTATGTAATTCCTTGAGAAAACTAGTGTATTCTACTTAGATTCATTTTCATGAAGGTCATGGGGTGGCTCCCCCTTGGATTCGGGTAATGTATGCATTTATCGAATTCCACAGATTAATGTTGTAGATTTTTTAGGGCGTCCCTTATTGAATGCAGTGGAATGAACTCCCTGGATTCAGCTCAATTATTATTGGTATGGAATGCCTCATGTGTGAGTTGGGATTCCAATCGAGTTGTGCTTCTGAATGTCAAGGGTGGTCCCTTGAGTTTAGACCAGACCGATGATTTTTCTTGGATATGGCTAGGAGGGAATGATCATATGAGCCTCGTGGAATCCTCTCGGGCCACTTTATTGTGGTTTCCTCGATGATAGGACTTGGAACCAAGTTGAGACATGATTCCCCCACTGCGTTTAGAAATATTGGTGATGGTTGTTGCAGGTAATGTCGGCCTAGGTTATCCCCTTGAGACCCGAGTCTCGACTTAGTTCCACTTATTTTTATAGCTTATTATTATTATTATTATTATTTCATTTAATTATTGCACGCCTTTATGTTTTATTCTCAAAAATTGGATTTTCATTAGACACCATCAATGGTCGTCTACTTATTTATACTCACACCTTGCTCGTATCACCATGGCACTTAGGTACCTGAGGAGATGCTTCTTGTTCATAGTTTACAGGTTTAGGGCATGGTCAGAGGTTGATGTTTGATGGTTTTATGGATAGGATGGAGTTTGGGAGCTAAGATTCGGGATAAAGATCGGGACTTCAGGGGTTATACTCTTTTTTGGTCTTTTTCCTTTAGTTTACCTTTGGGATAGCTGCACTTGTTTTGATTATTATGTATCGCCCTTCCTGTATATTTATAGCATCATTATGATATTTCATGGGATTTGATTTGGTTATTTAGTAATTATCATATATTTACCTAGTTTGGGAGGTTATATGATCTTTCCCTTATTTACTTCTATGTTTCACACTCTAGTAACATGGGCATAGTCTCCCCAAAGTAACCTTGTAGGCCCTTGCCGCTAGTCAAAACCCTCTTGTGTATGGGGAGGCATGTTTGTGGTCATGTGGTGAACCATCCTGGGGAACCGATTAGTGTATTTTGGGTCGGGGCATTATAAAATGATATCAGAACAATTTTTATTTTATTTTACTATTAAGGCATTATATACATAAGATTGGGATGTGTCGGAGCTAGGTAATGACCTCATGACTGGGTGTTTTAGCCCCACATATGGGTGGAATCCAAGTTTTCAGGGATGGGAATTATTGTTCTTGCTTTGTGATTTTACATTTGATTGATTTCCACCTCAAATGGTGCACTTGGGTGTGATTTTATTGATTCATGGTATTTTTACTCTTAGTCAGTACAGAAAGAGGAGGTGTGTGTGTTCATGTATCGTGTTAGGAACATATGATTTATATGCCATTCATATGTTGTTTTTGATGGATAGTTGTCTGGTATTCACATATTCTAGTGTTTTGGTTGTTTCATATGGCTTATATCTGTTAGTAATTTATATATGCCTGGGAATTAAATAATTGATAGGGGTTAGTTAGTTAAAGTGTTTTCACCCATTTATATGTTGCTTCTCACATATAATTGTATGGTGGCATTCTACTTGTCCAACTCCTATAGAAACCCCTTGAAAATTTTAGGTAGATATAAATGGATTCTTAAAGTGAATGGTTTGTTTAAATAAGGTGTTAGTAAGCAACTTATAAAGTATTTTCCTCTATAACTTGTTAATGGAATCCTAGCTGACCAAACCAAGTTTATGATACCTAAATAAATGATGAGCGATTAGAATGTGGAATCTTAATGGAAATGGAAAGGCTTAAAATGTGAATATTTGGGAATGGTAGTATGTGGGTTATTACTTTTGTGTTTATATGGTTTCAATTAAATGGGGTGTCAATCACAACTTAAATAGTGTTTTTCTCTATAACTTGTGATTGACCCTTCATATAATAACACTATGGTGGTGGAATTTGAAAACTTAAGGTAACTGTAAAAAGATAATGACCTAAGTGTATGGGGTATGTGAGACATGGAACAAGTTAAATGATGGTTTTGGTAAAGTAAAATGCTAGTAAGAAGATTATAAATTGTTTTCCTCTATAACTTGTGAATGGAATCTTATTTAACCAATCTTGGAAAATGTGAGACTAATTATGGGAACTTAAAATGTAAAAAATAGTGAAATTATGAGATCCCAAAATTATGATAAAAACTAAATTCTTCTCAGACAATAGTTTGTAGCCTTGAGTGGTAAATAGGGATTGGGGAAGTTCCCATGTTGTGACCATGTGTGATGGGTGTTGACCTCGTTTATAGGAAGGTTAGTCTAGAGAGCGAGATGTTGTGGTGAAAAATGATACCCACAAAGTATAATTTCCTTACATGGAGAATAAGAAACAAAGTGGTGCCTACCAATTCTAACATCAAAAGAACGGGCATCCTTATTTTATCCAAGTGCTCGTGTTGCAAGAAGATTCAGGAGGAGAGCTTGAGCCACCTCTTTTTCGAATGCGACTGGGTGCACGAAGTATGGAGCTTTTTTGGTGACTTCATGACCTTCTCATCTCATAAGCTCATCAGTGCTCCCTTCTTGGAATGGTGGTTTCATGTTTCAGGTGATGTGGGCCCTGAAAACATGGTTCGGGATATAGTTTTATACACTGGCTATTAGTGAATATGGAAAGTAAGAAATAGGGTCTGACATGAAGAGGTCCTAGCTATAGGAAAGTCCCTTATCATCAGAACTAATAGCCTGCTTATCAACATGGTTATATTTTTTAATAATTGGTGTGATTCTCCCACTCTCATACCGCTTCAAATGAGTAGTTCTCCCAATCAATCCATGTGCAACACTCCTCAAGTCCATTGGGTCCAATGATGTCCCCCCTTATGGATCTCAAGCTAAACATGGGTGGATCTTGTAGCCTAGGCGACATGCGGGGAGGGGTAGTGAGAGACCCTAAGGGTTCTATTATTATAGACTTTTCATCTCACTTTGTCTACGGTCATTCCCTATAGACCGAGTCCAAGGAAATGCTCATAGGTTTAAGCTTATGTCGTTGAAGGAATATCGACTTAATAGAAGTGGAAATGGACTCTATTATTTTCCACAATTCTTTGCACGGTACAGGTACCATCCCATGGTCAATATCTTATATTATAAAAAACTGTAAAAGTTTGATAAACAACAATATCTATGTGCTCCACACCTAGAGAGAGGGTGACAAGATTGCAAACCATCTTACATCCATGGTTATCCAAGGAGTCGATGTCATATGCCTCCTAAGCATGAACCTCTTGAGACCTGAGGGGGAGAACCTCGTAAAGGGGATACCCTCAGGATTCATTATTTCAGTCCTCCTTAACCTTGTTTCCTATTTTTTCTCCTTATGTTTTGTACTATTTTTTATTGAATAAATAAATAAATAATGGTTGGTTGTGTGGGATCTTTGAGATTGATGGTTAGTTTTGGCCAATTAGGTGTCGTGTGGTCTTGAGGCATGTATGGGGTTGTTTCCTAAGAGTTATAGAATGGTGTTTTCTAGTGTTTAGGCTAGATGGAAGGATCTAGTGATCCTTAGATGCAACCCTGGTTCTTAGTGAATCAATGCTTAGCGATCTGTGAGTGTGACCATGAGAGGGGTTAACCCGTTTATATGTATGGTTGGATGTGTGAAGAATGGAAAGATTCTTCAGCTTATGGTATCAATGCATGGGAGGTTCTATAGAGTGTTATGTTTTGACACTTTGTATGCCTTGGGTTTTGTGAGCGAGAGTGCTTAGTGTTCTAGTTCCCTTAGCTTAAAGTATGTTTTTGGGAAGGCATGATCGTTTGGATGCCTATCCGGTTATCTTGTGGTGGAGTTTCGACGGCATGGTTAATGATGTTCCTAGATGGGAGGGTCTAGGAATAGTGAAGCATGGTGAAATGCTTGGGTTTGGAACTGAATCATGGGAAGTGCTTGGAGTTGTGCGTTTTAGGCATGAATATTCCTTGAGAATGCCTTAAAGGGTTTGGAAAAGGCCTTGTGTGTTACCTTGTCTTTGGTAGGGAGTGCACCATAGGATATTGGGGGGTGTGACCCTTATACTAATTAGGTTTCGATGGACAACATCGATGGTGTTCTTGTAATCCATGGAAGAGTGTCCAACCAGGTGTTTTGGCTTAGCTTGGGAAGCAGTTACCTAAGATGTCTCTTTATTAGTATAACTTGGATTAAGGATCGAGTTGGGAGCGTATGAAAGTGACACAAGTGGGACTCGAGGATGCCAGTGTTGATTTATGATGGGTATCGGGTAGTATCATGTTCGTGGATCGATAATAAGGAAATCTTAAGGTGGGGAGTACACCATGGAAAATTTGAGTGTGTGATGCTCGGTTTGACCAATTCTCAGTAAACGTCAGAAGTGGCATGTTGGTTAACTCAACCCGAAGGTGATATCAATCCAGTGACATCGTAAGGGTATAAGTGACTAGGTTAGATGTGGAAAGATGAACACACCCAAATATGGGTGTCAGCTGATGAAATTTTGGAGATGTTGGTATGATCAGTTGTTGGAAAACTATTGGTTACAGAGTAATGGTTAGGTGGTGTGACCAGGTGTAATTTTCAAGAAACTAGTTGGTAAGGGGACAGGTTCTATGGGGATTTGATGATTAGTCGTAACCCGCCAACGTAAATGTTGAGGTGATTCCTTGGGTTATAAATAGTCTCGAGAGTGATATTGTGAATCGTGATGACATAGTCAGGGGAGAAGTGGAATAGTGTAGACTAGTAGCATCAACCTTGGAGGTGTGATGTTGGTGTTTTGGGAATTCATGAATTCCACCGAGTGAGACATTGTGGTGGAGTAAGTTGGAATGATCGATGTAATGGTGCATGGGTCGATGAGGTTTTGAGTAATGGAGTTGGTTTGGGTGCAGTGTTGGCACGACCACAACCGGTGAGAGGCATGAAATTTGGTTTGTGTATCAACTCGATGAATGGACAATCCAATAAGGCATTTCATGTCTTAGGGGAAATGTTGAGAGCATGTGTCTCAATAAATGGTTGGATTTAGTGTAATTTTCCTCTGTATTGGTTGGAGGCTAGTGGGATAAGATGAGCGGGACGAGTCTCGTGTAGGAGACTTCAGAGTGTGTTCAGTTGGTTCTGAAATTTTGGTGACTGGACTGAGTAATTTGTGACATGGTTCATTGGGTGAACCCAATTTGTGGCATGATTCGGGAGGTGAAACCTTGTTCCATAACTTGGTTTATAAGGTGAACCTTTTTCGTTGCTTGTTTCGGGGGGTGAAACCCCATTTCGTCACATGATTCAAGGGGTGAATCATGTGATGAAACCCTGTGAAGGCTCCCTTTCATACCTCGGTGCTTGGAAATAAAAAGGAAGTTGGTGTTATGGCTTGTGGGTACGAGTGGGACCTGATTTTGGGGCCGTTGTTGAGGTGTCGAGTTTATGATTGATGTGTCCTTTAAGGATCGTCTAGTTGGATTTTTTGGAAAGAGTGAAAGGATACCCATGAAAGGACGGCTCCTCTAGTGTGTGTGTGTGTCATGGTAGCATGGGACGTGTCTAGGTGGAGACATGAGAGTGGGAGTCGAGCTTATGGTAGGAACTGCTTTAAGGTGGGGAGATTTTAAAATCCTGACCCTTATCCAAGGTACGGAGCCAATTATTTCTTGTTGACACATGTGTAATATACTCATTTTTTTGGATTAAGAACGTATTGGGAGAACTTGGGAGAAAGCTTAGGAGAAATGGGAGGAGCCTGCAATTGCTGAGAAGTTGCAGAGAGAATCCATGGTGTGATAATGTATGTCACGCCTTGAATATTCGGGGCAATGCCTCCAGGGTGTTCTGGCTTGAAAACTCACAATGTGAATCCTAGATTCACAACGTGAAAACCTCTAACATTGTTTTTTATGTTTTGAAGTAGGTTTTTTTGGGTTTTGGGTGTTCTAAAACAAAATGGGGGTTCCCCTTGGTAGTGGAATGCGACAATACCCCCTCCCTTGGTTCTTCTCCCTTTCCATGGGGATTTCTCCCTCATTCATTAGCATAATTGTGTGTTGTCAGTTTAAATTAAGAGCTAGCGATGATTCTACCCTTCTTCCTTCATCTTTTCTTGGTTTATTTCATTGTCGTGCATTTTCTCTCCGTTTATGTTTTTTTTTTCTATTTCTAGGGTATTTGTATTCTTTTTTGATTTCTACCAATTTAGCCCAAATCGAAGGTCGATATCAGGCAGGTGTACATCTGTGTATATAATGTAAGTGGTCTCGTGCTTTTCCCTTAAAATATCACCCTTTTATTGCATTTTGGCATTTTAGTCATGTTGACTGATTAGATACTTGACCCAAAAATTAAATTTAATTTTAGTTATCCACTTTGATGTCTTGAAAACCCCCTTGTACTTGGAAAATCATGTTAGATTTGGTAGATTTCTATTGGATCCCTTAAAGTAGAGGGTTAGTCTTGTTCCTTAGTTTTGTGTAGCTTGGGTTGTCAAATCCTCAGAGACCTAAGAAGAACCTATAGACACACAATCTAAAGAAATGGATTTTTGGATATAAAGTGGCCAACTTTGGTTTGTTTTAATATGGTTTAAATGAACTCTAAGAGTCATAATTAAATTCAAATTAAGAGAATGAGTTTATCCTAGGTTATCGCTTGGGGTGGATTGGATGAATTCCTTTTTCACAATTTCAATTTCTTATATTTGAGATGGATTCATAAGAAGATCAAACAACTCCATCACTTACTAGTTTAATACCAACACACCATAATACTAATCACCTATAAACTTAAATGATCATATTTATGATCACTCTATGGTAAATTTACGTATTATCACTTGAAGTGTGTGGCCTTAAAATTCAACAAGGATGAAGAAGTTTTAAAATCATCAAATAAAAATCTCAATTAAAAGAAGTGATTAAAAATTAATGGAGTGATAAATAACATATAATCTATCCCCTTGCTACTCTCTTATATCAACCAATAAAATTATTAGTCCTCAATTGATGTTATTCTATCAATAGAAGTGGGAAGTAGACTCATGAGGGCGAAATTGAAGAAGTAAAAACAATAAAATAATGAACACCCCACCGTTTTGTGATAAGTTTCACAAAGTTTTGTGTGAATAAATTCACACCTTGAGGAAACAGTATCAACATGATATAAAGAATAACAAAATAAAATGAGAATAAGAACTTTTATTAAGAAACTAAAGTGAATTAGAACAACTTACATGTGAAACCACAAACATGTCAATACAAAATGGCAGCATAACATTACACTTGAAAATAAACAAAGCCTCCCCAACTCCTTCACCACCACTAACTTAAATAGGCATTTTTGAATCCTTGGATCGAACTCCCAGCAGTACAAATAATCCCACTACAGTATGGTAGGCCTAGGGTGGTGGAAAGTAAGGGAGAGTGGACTTCTTCACCCTTGACCTGAAGTGGCATCCATCTTGCATCCACCGAACAGAGGTGTCGAAATGGCCTTCTAGATGGCCAAATTTGAGTGGTCCATAGAAGAAGAAAATGGATACCTAGATGTCTCCAAACAGCCTATAAAATTTCATCCAAAATGAAATTTTTTTTTTCAGGATATGATCGAAATGGTGGAATGTTTTTCTAGGCCGCAGAATCTGTCCCAGAATATCATCTTCAACTTGGGCCGCCTAGAACTCCATTAAAACATCAAAATTAGCTCTTTTCACTATTTTATGAAATGTTCCCCTTGATGTACTCTATCTTCAATTCAATTTTCATAATTATTGGGTTTTAATATTGTCTGATACAGTAGTTTTATTGGGTTGTTTTTCAGTTCACTTCGCCTAGAATGTTGTTAGTTCAAGGCCCACTTTAGTGGTCTTCCAATGTAAATCTTCAAGTACTCAAAAAGTATGAATGGTTCCCAATGTAATGAGAAACCTAAAAATTAAATATGAAAATAAAATCAATATCATTGGGTATTTTATATGGTGTTCAAAAATGTATCATGTAATAGTGCATTTTAAGGACTTGAAATCATAATGTGAAATGATATTCAAAGTGTAAAATGCACTAAAATGGTGTTTATGAATAATGAAGCATATGAATATTATATATATTAACAATGAATATTAATATCATTCAGTGGCTAATCACACCCCTCAACTTGAGTTTTGCTGGTCCCGAGCAAAATATATCTCAAAAATATGAAATTTGAATTCCCTTTTCCAAAACATTTTAATACACAATAATCATCAAAAACCCTTATACCAAACAATCATAAAACCCATCAAAATCTTTTAATACAAGATAGTTTCATAAGCATATCTCGATCCCAAGCTCATTCCTTTGTTCAATTTATCGTCATATTTCATCCAATATCAATTAAGCATGATAATGTGGTGTGCATCACAATAGACATGGGGGTTCATCTTTATTCAAGGGGGAAATGATGGAAGCGCTAGGTGGAATAACATTTCAATATAAAGATGTGTATTCAATTTTTTTTATTTTTTTTATTTTTTATTTTTTTGTAATTTTTCCATGGTAATTGAAATTGCACTCAATAGAGTCAACCCATGTAGCGAGACTTTGCCGATGACTCCTAGGATCAAAGAATTTAGGGCACCAAGTGAAGCCCACATATTTGGGCATCATCTCGAGTTAACTCAGTTAAAAACAAAGTCAAATTACCAAAAATAGAGATAAAATTACTAACTCCGAGCCAGACAACTATGGAGTCACGATCCCCAAGTGTCGAAAGTCACGCATTAGGTCATTTCATTACTCTACGTGAAAATTTATTATTATTTTTATTTATTTTTTTGTTTTTTATTAAATAATCGCATTAAAACTAAAATGATCACCAAACCTATGCTATTTATTTGGGGGATCCCATGAACTCAAATTAATACCCCACTATCCAAAGGACATGCATTGTGAATTTTTTTATTTGGATGAAAATATAAATGATGAAATATCACATCAGACAGCCACACTTTCCAAAATCTATGCTCATGAAATTATACATGGATTAAAATCAGAATCAACGCATGCTAAATTATTTGATATTCAATTTCAAACTATGCAATGTGTATTATCATGTTTAAAGTTAAGGAAATTTTTCCTTCCACACATTTTTTTTATACACACAAAAGTAATTTTTTTTTCTTTCTTTTTACCCCCACCCACCCCCCTCAACTTAGAATAACACTATCCCCAGTGTTTAAAGAAAAAAAAACTTAGAAGGGGGTAGAGGAGAGGAATTCAAAGAGGACATTGAAAATGAGAATCGTGGAATGAATTCAACTGGTGGTTGAAGTTGACATTCGTGCTGCTCCAATTTAATCTTTTGATATACATGTCACTCGTAGAGTTCTATAGTGGAACAAGGAAAAACAAACAAACAAAACAAAACAATATATATATTTATTTATTTATTTATTTATTTATTTATATAATAAAAAATTAAAATATAAGTATATATACAAAAATTAGAGAAGAAGGAAGCATTATAAGTCGTAGGTCAGTGGAAAGTGTGTGCCCCTGTCTCCCTTCGGTCCCAGGTTCGAGTCCCCACAGCTTCGCTGGTTGTGACGGGGTTTACCCCACGACCTACGACATGTCCTTTTAATTTTTTTAATTATTATTATTATTTTTTATTTTTATTTGAACTTAAAAATACATAAAAATAAAATAAAATAAACGGATGATACATTTTCTTCTTTTTAAATTTCTGAGTAAGGTATTACTCAAGGATCACACCACGTGACACGGATGAATACGGTGCTCCCCTTCCATACCCATCCATACTCATAATAGAAGAACGGGTCAACAGTCTAAGGTACTATCATATTCAAAATTTATTGATAAATTATTTTTTTAAATATAAAAATGATTCATTAATCCTATTTGAAAAATAAATATGATTCACAATTATTGGAAACATGAAAACCACGGGTTGCCTCCCGTGCAGTGCTTTTGTTTAACGTCGCTAGCTTGAATTAGACCCTTAATTGTTTAATTATTTTCCTCATCTAAGGTTGGTTCACACAAGTCGTCATCAACTTCATGTTTTTGGAATGGTTCAATGAATGGTTTGACTCTATGACCATTAACTTTAAAGTTTTGACCATTGGTGGGATCTTGAATTTCTACAGCCCCATGGGGGTACACCTTATGCACTATGTATGGACTTGACCATCTAGACCTCAACTTTCTCGGGTATAAATTAAGTTTAGAACTATATAAAAGAATAGGTTTACCCAGTACAATGTGTTTGATTTTAAGATTTCGAGATTGGTAGGCTTGTATTTTAGCTTTATTGATCCTTGAATTTTCATAAGCCTTCATCCTAAGTTCCTCAAGTTCATTGAGGTCTAATTTCCTTTTTGTTTTTTTTTAAGGTTGGGGCCGAAGCCTCAATTTATTATTTAAATCAAAGACCTCTTTAGTGTGGGTAGAGGGAGACCCATTACATAGCCCAAAGGTCCAATGCTAAGTGGCCTGAATATAAGGCTTGAAATCCCATCTTTTGGCCCAAAGGACCCCTCGGTGAATAGTACTTCTATAGTACCCGCGCTGCTACAGTCCCTACTACAGTACCCACCACCACTACAGTTCCCTACAATAGTGCCTCCGTCGCTACAGTGTCGCCGCTGCTACAGTTCTGCCGCTGCTATAGTACTGCTACAGTGCCCTGCTACAGTACTACTACAGTAATCTGGAAAATCTTCCCTGCCTGGATTTGATCCCGGGTCTAATTTCCTTTTTGTTTCAGCCAATGAGAGGTCATAATTCATTTTATTAATTGCCCAAAAATCCTTATGTTCAATCTCCACTGGAAAATGGCATGCTTTACCATAAACCAACCTATACAGGGACATTCCTAAAGTGTTTTTAAATTCGGTTTGATAAGCCCAAAGAGCATCTAAGAGTTTGTTCGACCAATATTTCTTAGATGGATTAACAGTTTTCTAAAGAATTTGTTTGATTTCTCAATTGGCCAACTCATCTTGACCATTGGTCTGTGTGTGGTAAGCAATGGATACTTTGTGATAAATTCCATACTTTTCCATGAGTTCTGAGAATGGACTATTACAAAAATGAGTTTCGTGAATACTAATGATAGTCCTAAGAATTCTAAATCTAGAGAGGATGTTTTCCTTGAGAAATCTAATCACAGTTTGATGATCATTGGATTTTTTAGGAATGGCCTCAACCCATTTGGAGACATAATCTATAGTTAAAAGAATGTGCAGATATCCCCTAGAGTTTGGGAAGGGACCCATGAAATTGATTCCCCATCAGTCAAATATTTAAATCACTAAGATGGGAGTGAGTGGAATTTGATTCCTTTTTGTGATGGGCTCTACTTGTTGATACCTAGGACAGCTTTGACAAAATTTGTAGGAGTCCCTTGAGAGGTTAAGACAGAAGAGACCACACTAAAGAACCTTAGAAGAAGTTTTCTTAGAGGAAAAGTGACATCTGCATGCCTCACTGTGACAGAATTTAAGGATGGAATCTTGTTCAGATTCTGGGACACACCTCCTAATGACTTGGTTAAGGTAGAACTTATAGAGGTATGGATCATCAAACACATAGTTCCTAACATCATAAAGGAATTTACTTCTAGCTTGAGTCCCTAAGAATTTTAGAATGACTCTTGTAACTAAGAAGTTCGCTATGTCGGCATACCAAGGCCAGTCACTCACAGAGTATAGGTGAGATAATTTTTCATTAAATTCTATCCTAGAGAGATGATCATCTATACCATTTTCAACACCCTCTTTTTCCTTGACTGTGAGGTCAAATTCTTGTAAGAGAAGGACCCACCTAATTATTCTATCCTTAGCATCTTATTTTTGGAAGAAGTGTTTCAGTGCAGAATGATCAGTGAACATAGTGATGGGGGTCTTAAGAGGTAGGACCTAAACTTTTCTAAGGAAAAAATAATAGAAATTAACTCCTTCTCAGTGGTGGTGTAATTTATTTGGGAATCATTTAATTATTTTCTTGTATAAGAAAATACATAAGGATTTTTATCACAGCATTGTCCTAACACATCTCCTAAATAAAAGTCACTGGCATCACACATGAGTTCAAAAGGAAGGTTCCAATTTGGGGATTTCATGATGGGAGGAGAGGTGAGAGATGATTTGAGGGTTGAGAATGAACCCTCACATCTTTCTGTCCAAACAAATGGAGCATCCTTTACTAGAAGACCACAAAGGGGACGAGTGATTAAACTAAAGTTCCTAATGAATCTTCTATAGAAACCATCATTTCCTAAGAAATACCTCACTTTATTGATAGTTTTGGGTGATGGAAGGTGAAAAATGATGTCAACCTTGGCTTTATCAACTTCAATCCCCCTACCTGAGACTAGATGGACAAGGACTAGTCCCTCTTTAACCATGAAATGGCATTTTTTCCAGTTTAGGACTAGATTCTTTTCTTCGCATCTTGACAAAACTCTCTCCACATTCCTCAGACATCCCTCAAGTGTATCCCCAAACACAGAGAAGTCATCCATGAAGACCTCTATAAAATCCCCTACCATGTCCGAGAATATTCCCATCATGCACCGCTGGAAGGTTCTAAGGGCATTGCATAACCCGAAGGGAATGCGTTTGAAGTCAAAGGTTCTGAATGGATAGGTGAATGTTGTCTTACATTTATCCTCTAGGGAGAATTCAATCTGATTATACCATGAGTACCCATCTAAGAAACAGTATAAGGCATGACCTGCCACTCTCTTAGGGACTTGGTCAATGAATGTTAAGGGGAAGTGGTCCTTCTTGGTAAATCAGTTTAGCTTCCTATAGTCGATGCAGACTCTCCAACCACTACTCACCCTAGTTGGAAGAATCTCTCCATCCTTATTGGTTATCACTGTGATTCCGACCTTCTTTAGAACCACTTGGATTGGGCTGACCCACTCACTCTCAGCTATAGGATAGATGATACCAGCTTTTAATAATTTCCGAAGTTCTTTTCTCACTACTTTCATGAGATTAGGATTGAGTCACCGTTGAGGTTGACGACGTGGCTTTAAATTAGATTCTAGAACAATCCTATGAGTCCTGATAAGTGGGATAACCCCAGGAATATCTAACAGGGTCCATCCAATGGATTTCTTATGTCTCCTAAGGACATCTAGAAGCATGCTCTCATGATCGGCTTAAAGAGAAGAAGAAATGACAATAGGATGTGTTCCATTTTCTCTTAGGAAGGAATAATTAAGTGCAGTAGGAAGTTCATTCAATTCAAGATTAGGTTGGTTCAAAATTTCAGTAGAACATTGGGACATTGGATCAAGATCAATTTCTTTTTTTAGAGTTTCAGATAGGATTGATTCCCCATGTGTAGAAGTTTCGGTTACTAGATTGGTTTAATCAGTGTTAGGTAAGGGGGTTGGAGTGGTCTCCATGAATGTGGTTTCCTAAAAGATTTGATTGATTGTTATTCCTAATATTTCATCATAGGAGCAATCTGGAAGTGATTCTAGCCAAGGATATAAGCTTCCTTCATGTGAACAAAGGAAATTTTAATCTAGTCCTTAAACATTCCTCAAATATTCCTTGATGTTCTATGGATTCATTATCAACGCTTTATATCATGTTTACTTCATGAATATCCTCATCATCCCCTATTTTTGAGCTTGCATTATAGATGTTCAATTCTAGACTCATATTTCCAAAGGTGATGGTCATGTTCCCATTTAGGACTTGGATAACATAGTTGATTGTTGCAAGGAAGGTACGGACAAGGATGATTGGAGTTTTTTCCTTATTGAATAAGTTTAGGTTGTTTTCAAGGACAATGAGTTCAACAGGGTAGATGAAGTTTTCTACTTTTACCAAAATATCCTTTAAAATCCCCTTTGGAACCCTAATGCTGCGATTAGTAAGTTGAAGTGTGACAGATGTGGGTTAGAGCTCTTCCAGACCTAACTGGCAGTACACAACATAGGGAATGAGATTGACACTGGCTCTTAGGTCACACAAGGCTTTGAAAACTTTGTTCTCTCCTAATTCAACATTGATGTAAGGGAATCTTGGGTCTTTCATCTTTGGTGGAAGGGTTCCTTGGATTATTGTGCTAACATTTACTGCCAGAAGGACTTGGTTATTATGTGAGAATTTCCTTTTAAATGTGAAGAGGTCATTTAGGTATTTTGATTATGAAGGAATGGTTTGAATAGCATCGAGGAGTGGAATGTTCAACTTGGTTTTCCCCCTCATGTGTTGAAGAAATGGTGCTGGTTGTGGGATTGTTTATTAAAGAGTTTTTTATTTCACATTACTATCTGTTTTTTTCATTTTGATCATGTGGTTCATTTGAATTTTCATTAGATTTTGAAGTTTTAGATGGTTTCTGGATTATTTGTTCAGGTTTCTCAATTGATTTTCCACTTCTTAAAATTGTCATAACCTTTAGTTGTTCATGAGTTTTTTTAGTGTAACTTGACTCTCCCCTTGATGTTTGTTGTGGAATGGACTGTGTAGGAATGGGTTTCTTTCCAGTTTTGATGGTTTGAAGTTCTTTTTTAAGGGAAGATACTTCTGAGTTCATTTTCTCCATTTGTTTACACAACTGTTCAAGGATTGGGAGAGGGACATATTGGGAGGGGGCTTGTATTGGTTGGTTTATCCCAGGAGGATTCTTTGGTTGTTGGATGGGTTGTTGGATGGGTTGTTGGTATTGGATAGGAGGATGTTGGTATTTTACTGGTTGTGGTTGGAATTGGTTGTGGTTTTGAAAATTTTGTGTAGGGTAGGGGTTTGGTCCTTGTGGTTGGATAAGTTGTTGGTTATCTTTCCAACGGAATCTTGGATGGTCATTATACCATGGGTTGAATGTGTTTTGATATTGGGGCTTTTGGAAGTTTATAGCATTGACTTCAGTAGGTGGTCCTCCTAGGAGAACATCCTTAATGGATGGAATGGTTGGACAGTTGTTTTTTTTTTTGTGGTCATGCTTGTCACAAATTGTGAAAACATGGTCTACAGTTTGTATTTCATAGATTTTCCTAAGGTCTGTCTCTTCAACCTTCCTAGTGAGTGTTGCGAGTTTAGCTCTAAGGCTTTCCTCTTCTCTAAGTGTATGCATTCCAGTAGTTCTTTGTGGCTTTTCAGAATAAGGTGATGTTCCCCATGTTTGTTTTTGTTCAGCAAGGCTTTCTAGATACTCGTAAGCATCATTTGGGGCTTTTTTTTAAATATCTCATTACACATCATGTCAATGAATTATTTGTTCCCCAGGACCAACCCTTCATATAAAATTATCACTTTTTCAGGAATAGAAAAACCAAGGTGTGGAACCATGTTTAGGGTGTCTTTGAACCTCTCCCATGTTTCATAGAATGACTCGCCCTCTTTTTCAAAAAAAAATTGGATACTCTTTTTAAGTGAAATTGTTTTGTGGTGGGGAAAGTATTTTTTTTAGAATTCTCTTTGTAATTGGTCCTAAGAGTTGAGGGATGATGGTCTCAAATTGTTTATCCAATTTTTAGATCGATCCTTTAAATAAAAAAGGAAAGAACCTCATCTTAGATGATTCTAGTTGATGTGGGGGGCACATGGTTTCTACAATTTCATTGAACTCCTTAACGTGAAGGTAGGTCATCTCGAACTCCATTCTATAGAATGTGGGAAGGTGGTTTAGGACATGGGGCTTAAAGATGTAGTTGGAATCTCCTAGGGAATTGTGTCTAATGCATGAGGGTGCATTGGTCCAGGAAGGTGTGAGGTAGTCATTCATGGTTTGATCAACTGCATTCCCCAAGTTTGGGGCTGCCTCATTTGGATTTCCATTTTGGTTCCCACCCGGGTTTATGAGTTGGTTTCTATGAAGACCCTCCATTGAAATGGGCTTAATTTTTGACTTTGGATTATTTGGTATATTAAGATCCAATGGAAAGAGTTATTTTGGTGTACTTGACTCCTCAACCCTAGAACTTTCCACCCTAACTAATATGTTTGAGTTATCACGGGTGTAGGCGGACATGCACCAAAAGAAAAAAAAACAAGAAAGGGAAAAGATAAGAGAATTTGGGTGAGAATAGAAGAATAGGGGTGAGGAAAGAAGGTTTTTGGTCTAAGGGACTTACTTGGTCCCTGGCAACGGTGCCAAAGTTTGGTATCACCCAAATTTACCCAAGTTGTAAGGGTTAAGCGGACGCTTGCAGTGTAGCTTGGGTTATCGAATCCTCAGAGACCTAAGAAGAACCTATAGACACACAATCTAAAGAAATAGATTTTTGGATATAAATTTTCCAATTTTGGTTTGTTTTTGGATGTTTTAAATGAACACTAAAAGACCTAATTGAATTCAAATTAAGAGAATGAGTTGATCCTAGGTTATCACTTGGGGGTGGATTTGATGAATTCCTTTTTAACGATTTCAATTTCTTATATTTGAGACGGGTTCATAAGAAGATCAAACAACTTCATCACTTACTAGTTTAATACCAACATACCATAATACTAATCACCTATACACTTAGAGGATCATATTTATGAGTACTCTATGGTAAAGGTTCATATTAGCACTTGAAGTGTGTGGCCTTAAAATTCAACAAAGACGAAGAAGTTTTAAAATCGTCAAATAAAAATTTCAATTAAAAGAAGTTATTAGAAATTAATGGAGTGATAAATAATATCCAATCTATCCCCTTACTACTCTCTTGGATCAACTCATAAAAGGGTTATCCCTCCATTGATGTTATTCTATTAATGAAAGTGGGAAGTAGACTCATGAGGGCGGAATTGAAGAAGTAAAAACAACAAAATAACAAACACTCCACCATTGTGTGATAAGTTTCATAAGGTTTGGTGTGAATAAATTCACACCTTGAGGAAAAGGTATCAATGTGATATGAAGAATAATAGAATAAAAGGAGAATAATAACTTTTATTAAGAAACTAACGTGAATTAGAACAAATTAAATGTGAAAGCACAAACATGGCAATACAAAATGGCAGCATAACATTACACTTGAAAATAAACAAAGCCTCCCTAACTCCTTCACCACCACTGCCATAAATAGGTATTTTTGAAGCCTTGGGTCGAACTCCCAACAGTAAAAAGCATCTCACTTGAGTATGATAGTCCTAGGGTGGTGGAAAGTAAGGGAGAGTGGACTTCTTCACCCTTGACTCGAAGTGGAAACCAGCTTGCATCCACCGAACAGAGGCGCTGAAATAGCCTTCTAGACAGCCGAATTTGAGTGGGTCATAGAAGAAGAAAATGGATCCCCAGATGTCTCCGAACAGCTTTTAAAATTTCAGCCCAAATGGAATTTTTTTTTTGCGAGATATGATTGAAATGTTGGAATGTTTTTCTGGGCCACAGAATATGACCCAGAATTTCATCTTCAACTTGGGCCACCTAAAACTCCATTAAAACATCATAATTATCTCTTGTCATTATGGGATGAAATGTTCCCCTTGATGTCCTCTATCTTCATTTCAATTTTTAAAATTATTGGGCTTGTATCTTGGATGCTACAGTAGTTTTATTGGGTTGTTGTCCAGTTCACTTCGCCCAGAATGTTGTTAGCTCAAGGCCCACTTTGGTGGTCTTCCAATGTAAATCTACAAGTACTCCAAAAGTATGAATTGTTCCCAATGTAATGAGAAACCTGAAAATTAAATATATGGAAATAAAATCAAGACCGTTAGGTATTTTATATGGTGTTCAAATATGTACCATGTAATAGTGCATTTTAAGGACTTACAATCATAACGTGAAATGATGTTCAAAGTGTAAAATGCACTAAAATTGTGTTTATGAATAATGAAGCACATGAATATTATATATATTAATAATGAATATTATCCTCATTCAGTGTCTAATCAGTGTTCTTGGATTGAAATGTTAAATTATTTTATGGTTATATGTGGATAATGACTTATTTGGTATTCTTGGGAATTATATGTGAGATTGGTAATGCCTTGGAACGATCCTTGGATTCCTTATGAAATGTATTGGCATGGAATGACATAGATGAGCCTCGGATTCCACTAGGTGACTCATGTGAATACCAGGAGTGAATACTTCCTTTAATTCAATGAAGCTCAATGCAATGGAATGTCTTGAGAGAACCAATAGATTCTATTTAGATTCATTACCATGAATTCCATGGGGTGGCTCCCCCTTGGATTCGAGTAATGTGTGCATTTATCGAATGCCATGGATCAATGTTGTGGATTTTTTAGGATGTCCTTTTTGAATGTCACGGGATGATCACTTTGGATTCGGCTCAATTATTATTAGTATGGAATGCCTCGGGTGTGAGTTTAGATTCCAATCTCATGCTTCTGAATTTTAAGGGTGGTCCCTTGAGTTTGGACCAAATCGATGATTTTTCTTAGATATTGATGGGAGGGAATGCTCATATGAGCCACGTGGATTCCTCTCAGGCCACTTGATTATGGTTGTCTCGACAATGTGCCTTGGAACCAGGTTGAAAAACGATGCCCCCACCGTGTTCAGAGATATCAGTGATGGTCGAAGCAGGTAGTGTTGACCTGGGTTGTCCCAAACCTAAGGCACGACTTGGTTCAAATTATTTGTATAGCTTATTATTATTATTGTTTCATTTATTTATTGTGCATCTTTATGCTTTATGCTCATAGATTGTATTTTCATTAAACACTGTTGATGGTGGCATGTTGAGTTATACTCACTCCCTACTCGGTTTGTCATGGCACTTAGGTACCTGAGCAGATGCTCCTTGGTCATAGGTTAAAGGTTCAGGGAATGACCTGAGGTTGATGCTTGATGGTTGTATGGCTAGGATGGAGTTTATGAGCTAGGAGTCGGGTGAGAGCTTGGGACTTCTGGGGTTGTGTTGTATGTTGGTCTTTTTCCTCTTTTTTTTGCCTTTGGGTTAACTATACTTGTTTTGATTATTATGTATCACTCTACCTGTATGTGTATAACATCATTATAAGATTTTATGGGATGTGATTTGGTTATTTAGTATATGTCGTTTATTTACCTGATTTGGGATGTTATGTGATGTTTCACTTATTTACTTATGTGTTGTGCACTCTAGTAATAAGGGCATAGTCTCCCCACGGTAACCTTACAGGCCCCCGCTGCTAGTCAACAGTCACTAGCGTATGGGGAGGCATGCTTGAGGCCATGTGGCACACCAGCTCGAGGCACCGGTTAGTGGCTTCTGATTCAGGGTGTTACACTAACGGTTAGGTGCCCATAAATTATCTTATGTAAGGTAAGTAAGTAATGTGGTGACTCTAATGGTTAGAGGTCTTTTTCTTAGAGTTTGTTTTGGGTTATACTTAGTTTAGAAACCCTAACAGTTATGATACCAGAGGAACAAAGTTGGATTTATCCACTTGATGGATTGGAGAAAGAGTTGTTCGCTCAACTATTCAAGAGTCATGTATGCTATGACTGACAAGTGTTGTCTATCAGATATAGTTGTGGCTTATTTACATGCACAAACTAGTGTAAGTCATGATGAAATATGGATTTCAACCTATTAATGGATATAATGAGTTTAAAAGTGGTCATCATTTTAGTGGGAGATCATTTAATAAAAGTCCTTATTAAATGGTAATAAAACATGATACTCATCTGGTAAAAAACTTATGTTGTAGATAAATGAGAATCATCATCATCAAACTTAACTTTGAGATTAATCCTTAGGAAGGAGAAGTTTAATATAAGCAACTCCTAGGACTAGTAACTTAAGAAGATTTTTTAAGTAAGAAGAAATTATATGTGTTAGAGAAACACCTTCCCGAATAATCAAGTGTTGAAGTTGTTCAATAGGTGAATTTAGATGTTTGTGAAGCATAGAATGGTTCACTTAGGGTTTCTAAGGCATTAGATGCAAAATAACCTAAGGAATTTTAGTCTCCATTCATATATTCAATATGATTGGATATGTAATCATTTTGTTGTCATCGATGGAAATGTTCTGACAAGATGAATGAAAAGATTACCCAATATTCTCAAGAGTTGGGAATAGATGAATTAAACATATGATGTCTAAGTTATGGTACTATATAGAAAGTATAAGTGGGTAAAAGTTTAACTGAAAGAAAGAAAGTTGGAGAGTCTAACAATTAAGGTCATTAAAACCTAAAGGTAAAATCAAGAAGGGGGAATGATTTCATAGGATGGAATAGTTTAGGTATCAGTGTTATAGAAATCAATTCTTTAATATTAAAGGGTATGTGATAAAGAATGTATATTTTATAAGTGTTGTAAATATACAAGAGTTCAAGATCGGGGGAAGGATTGATAGAGCGTGTATTTTGCATTCAATTGATGGAGCAAAGAGTTGTTACATCAAAGATTAGAATGTAAAAGAATGAGTCAAGCTCAGATGGATCTAGGTAAAGAATGTGTATCTTCATCTTATTTCTCTTATGTTATAAGAGAAGTTGTTCATTATACAATGAGTTGTGAACAAAATGGGATGATTAATTGTATACACATAGTTTATGATTCATCGGATTCTAGAACATGTTTTGAGAAGAAGATAGGGATAAAAATGTGTTACTCAGGATATTATCCAAATATTTGTTAAAATATGACGGAAGATGTTTCTGCCACCCATCAGTGGCATATTTTGATAAATAGTCTTTTTTCCAAAAGAAAATGCTCCAAGCACATAGTATACAATATATGATATGGATACAGTAGTTTATTTGTTTAATATTCCTACTAAATGGAAATATGTGTCATTTCCTAACACAAAAGAGTTTGTATATCTTAGCATGATATTATAATTAGAACATAGTGTCTAAGAGGCTAAGGGGAGTATATTAGAACTTAAAGAATTTTAAAGTTAACAAATAAAATTTTATACCAGCCTAAAGTTAATAATGAGTTTTACTTTATATCCTAAAGAGTTTAGGATATGTGACGGTAAAATAGAAATTTGGGAGTTACATTTAGTTACTGTGGAAAAGTAAATATCACTATTTCCTAAAGGATTATGCCAGTCAAATTCAAAGTGAATGTCACTTTACCCTAAAGGAGTTTAGGATGTGCCGGTAAGTAGTAATGTAAATAGTTGTATTATTTTTCGAGGGATAGGTTTGATGGAAATTTTTCAAGAATGGTGATGTTAAATTTAGAAAAGTTCGAAGTAGACATTAGAAGTTAACATCGTAACATTTGATGTTGTGGAGTTAAAGAGTTTGAATATGTTCAAAGATTTGAACATTAGGAATATGATTCCCAAATCTCACCATTATTCAAACTTTCATTCTTCATAGATGTTACTCACTAAAGAGTTTAGTGTGAGGGTTTTATCAGATGATCACGTAGAGATGTGGCAGGAATTATATATAGCTATAATGAGTTAACGAAACCCCAAAAAGTACAACAATCATAAGGTTGATCTTGTCATCTATCATATATGATATGGATGACGTGTTTATGTAGGGTTTTGGTAAGTATTCTTAAGAGTTTTAAGAATATAAAATGTTCATATAAAATACAACCTTCGTTTTATCATTCTTTTACATTGGTTGTATAAATGTATATATAGATATATATATATATATCTCGTGAAATGAAATGATAATCGACCTCTCAAAGTACGACTTTGAGTTGTCCCTAACCAGTGTTCATCATGAAGTATTATATGTTATGACGAAGTGTTAATGTTAGTGTGAGTAGGATTCTTGTATGAGATATGGAATATGTGCATGAATCACAAAAAGTGTTTGTGTGGATTTGATGACACGCTAAGTATACCACAGGGAGTGGCGTACACTATATGTTTGGTATATCGTGGGTGTATGGGTCATATAGGAATCCCCATTACTAGAGGCTGGTGAGATGTATGGTATGAGAACCTTCATACTTTGATACTTTTCTTATGAAGGTCATTACAGCTTAGAAAATCAGGAGGTGGTTGGGTCATGGTTTTCTCTCATCGTCGGTGTTCCCTAATGTTCGGGTTTGGTTTTCTTCTTCCAGTTTGGCATTCTTCATAGGTGTGGCTTCGATCTCTGGTGCTCTTTGTGGCCTCGTCATTCCATTGAGATGTTGGTGCCTCTTCCTCTACTCTTACCATCTGGATATGCTTTCCAACCTTTGTCGGGTCCAGAGTGCTGGCTTCCAGGATGGTTTGGGATGTGTTGGTTGAAGCGTCGTTGATTTCCCAGGAGGCACGGCTTACTGTAGGCTTCGTTCTTCTGATTCCTATGCGGTTTGGCATCGTTGGGTCTTCTGTCATTTTTCGGGTTCCATGGGTCCTTGAAGGTGGGGAGGAAGTTCTTATGTTGGTGTGATCCTCTGTCGAGGCCTTCCTCGCTCAACACTGCTCTAATGGCCTGGTCCATCGCTACCTTCCTGGTCAATCTGGCGCGGTGGGCTCCAAGGTGGTTTTGGGATGTGTTGTTCGAGCGGCCCACAATTTCCAAGAGAAGCATTTGGCGTAGGCTTCTCCCCCTTTGGGTCCCTGTTGATGATTCTTCTTACAGTTTAATTGTGGAGATTGTTTGTTAGCTGCTTTTTGTTGTGGATTGTTCTGTTTTCTGTTTGATTGATGATTGATGAAGCTGCTTCAATTTTGGGTTCTTGTTGTTTATGGGGAGTATTGGGTTTATTTGGTGTCGTCAGTGTTCTCACCGGTGAGGTGGTGTTGTGATGGGGCGCTCGACGTCTCGGGGCGCAGTTCGAAGATCAAACTTGTGGGTCGAGGAGTTAGCACTGGGCTCGATGCATGCTTTGGTTTCATCTTCGAATTTTGAATTTTCACCTGTTTTTGGCTTGGTTCTGATGATGATGTGGAATTTGATCACCATTGTTGTGTCCCAAGGTGGTGAGACAATGCTTGGTTTTGAATTTTCAATTTGAATTTTGAATATGTTTAGTGTTGTGGTGTGTTTGATTTTGCAAGTGGCAGACATGGGGGGAGCTTGAGGCATCGGGTTGTCCCCCTTTTTATCTTTGTTTGCCTTTGAATTATGTATTTGTCCTACTCTGTATGGTGATTTTGCAATGGGGTTGGATCATGTCGTTCTGAGGAGTTGTGTTTGTGAGGTTCCCACTAAACCACAAAGTGGTTTATTCAGAAAATGAAAAAAAAAATTGGAGGAGATAGATTGGGGAGTGTACTACACCTAAATAGTACATATGATGTGTTTATTCGAATGAGGAGCATGTGATGTGTTAATCCATAAAGATGAATGGCATATAATGTATTCTCCGACCAGGTCAGTCTATACTTAGAGAATCGAGAATGCATGAGTTAGCTATATATGATTGACATACTTTGTGTCTCATGGTCACTCGATATCTTGGACAAAGAGAATGGATGAGAATGTGCACTAGCATGAGATGCAGTTGGTGGACACAGGTATAGAGATGCATGTGTTTGATGGAGATCGTGTCAAATCTCTTTGTAGTTTGAGTAGCATTAACGCTTTGCTAGAGGCCGCTCATTGCTTGCATTTGTGGATTTGGTGATTCATATTTGTTGTCAATGCTACAAAGGCTAATGGGGTCACACTTTGTGGTTGACTAAATGGGGATTGAGCTTGACTCAGAGGTTCTTTAAAAGTGTTTTAGAGTTAATTCAAAAGAGTTTTAAATGGGTATTCGCAATGTATTGTATATAATGTGATACTTGGTGAAGTTGATGATAGTTTTCCAAAAATGTTTTAGAAGATATACAAAAGAGTTTTGGACATGTTTTTCATGAGTTATTGTATATGATGCAATATAAGGTGAAATGGCACAAAGTCTTTTAAGCTTTAGTGCAAGTGGGAGATTGAAGGAGATGATATGCCCTAAAGCCTTTTGCATGTGATGCAATAGGCTGAATCATATTTAATGATTGAGGGATATCTTAAATCTTGAAAACAAGATTCTACCTTGGCCAATTGTAAGGTATGATGGGCCATGTTGTAAGTCATCATTGCCTAAGGGCTTGAGGTTACGTTGCCAATGAAAGTAGCCTTGAGTGGAGGCATGAGCATACGTTGGAATCCAATATAATATACGATGCACATCTTGAGATTATGTTTCCCATAATGTATCATAGGCTTATGGTAAATATGGCGATCGAACGTTGAAGAGTTAACATGTAACGACCCGAACTTTTGAATAATATATTGTTTCCTGAAAATGTATGTTTTACTATGTCATAATCAATAAAAATATGTAAGTATAAATGAAATGTGACCATCGAGTTTTGACCGTTATATGACCGTTGGTTAATATGATCGTTGGAAACAATAATAATTTTTAACGTTATAAATATTGTTTATAAATAGAAATGATAATGGATAATTAATGCAGAAAGACGGGTCGATGGCCTTATCCAGTAGACTCAGCCCGTACGAAACTCATTTGTCAGAGCTTGGGAAGGAGGTAACGCCACTGAGCTTCACTCTTGACCAAGCCCAAGTTGAGGTTCAACGCGTTAAGCTTGAACAAAATCGCTTATAGGAGAAGTTCAAGTTAGTGGAGATTACCACTCGGGTGATGTTATCCGAGTCACCCCAAGAGTCCATCGTCATCGCACACCTTACTCTTATGTCGTATATGGGTGTTTAAAGGGGTTATGTTTCAAGGCTCTAGTTACTTAAAATGTAATACCATTATTTTAATAAAATTATTATTTCATCCTTTTCGTTTTAAGAATAGTTTTGCTTAAAAATTATGATGGAATTTGATAAATTAATTTTTCAGTAAAAATTGTACTTTTATTGCTATATTAAAATAAGTATTTATTGATAATGTTTATTCTAATGAAATAGGGTTATAAAAACGCTCTTTTATTTACAAATGATAAAATAATTTTATTTTTTTAAGTGTCGGAAATTTTACTATGCATGTCAGTGCATTTTCCGTCCGCTGTTATTTTTAATAATAAAGTATTTATATAGGTAAAAGTTAAATTTATCATATGTATAGATTTATTAAGATAAAATAAATGTCATTTTTGAATTCAGAACGCCCGATATTAGGTTACGGTAAATTTATGAGATTTTTATAAAAAACTTTGTTTTCCGATGAATATTAAAAATACAGTTTGGAGTTTTCAGTATGTTTAATGACATCATTAGTGATGTAATAATGATATAATAATGATGGTCGACTCTTGAAGAATAAAATATGATATGAGGTGTACCAAGTGGCCAACATCATGGGAAAATATCATGGGCAGACCCATGGTTTTGCAAATACCACTAATGAGATGTCCTTTGAAATTAATAAAAAAAACTCTCTTTTACTATAAATACCCATCAATTCCTTTGTTTCTCTTCATTCAAAATTCATTATCCATGAAGTTCTGCTAGTTCTACCTCCCAAGACGTCATCAAGCCCTCAAGGTCCCGATCTTAGAGTTTTAGAAGTTACTCTTCAAGGTAAGGAAATTCTCAATTTCTTTTTTTCATTCAAGTTCTCTTTTATGTGGTATGTTTTTCAAGTTTTCATATCATATTCTTATTTCCATTTTATTCTATCCCTCTACTATATTATGAGTCTTTTATGAATGGGTGACCTATGTCCCATCTCTTTTTAATATTTTCTAAAATCATGTTGCATAGTCGTTATGCTGCAGAATTTTCATCTCAAAATCTCTCTTTTTCTCAAGAAATTTTTTTATTTTCTTTATGTGAATACCCAAACCTATTTCATTTCCATAGGTATTCATCGTGACATAAAAGTGATGTATTTGATTCTGAAATTAACATACATAAAACCTTCATTCCCTTTCTGTGGGTTATAAATGACATAATGATCATGTTTTTAAGCACTTTTTAGAACGTCGCGATTTTGATATGAAACTCATTTCTTTTATTCTCTTTGGGTTATTTATGAAATGTTTGATTGTGATCTATGTGGCTCATATGAAAATAAATACATATTAAGGGTGCATCCTGATAACGCTCCAATGCATTGGGTAAAAAAATTAATCTCTAAAGATGACAAGTTTTATGATACCTTGGTGAATAACCTTTGTAATTTTTATGACACATTGGGGATGAACCTTGGTAATATGCTTATGAATGTCTAAATTAAATGTTGTAGCCACATGTGAAATGTTTCTCATGTTCTTATTGATATCTCTCAAGTTCACATGTAAAATGTTTCACTTGTTTTCCTTATTAAGCATTCTGCTCACGCACATGAGTCTCAGCCCAATTGGTGAGGTATCCTTAAGTACATCCACAAGACCCAGGTTCAAAACCAGGTATATGCATATTTCTGGGTACTGCAGCAGGCACTGTAGCTGTACTGTAACAGTTTTTGTACATTTGTGTGCATACTGTAGCAGACTGTACACTGTACAGTTACTGTAGCAAACTGCACACTGTACGGGTACTGTAGCAGTTATTGTATCAGGTAATGTTCAGTACTGTAACAGCTGAAATTATTCACCTTGGTCCACCGGTTTGGACTTGGAGTCCTTAAGGCTTTCGGGTCACCCAGGCCTTCGGGTCAGTTGGGCTTTCGGGCCACCATTAAGGCCTTCGGGCCACCTCAAGGCCTTCAGGCCACATGCAGTTGCCCCAGACACACTACAAAAAAGGAGCAGAGCCAGAAGAGGATTCAGAGCAGGTGCACTCACCAGAGCATAGCCAAATGGATTTGTCAGAATGAGAGGGTATGGCTATGCCATCGGGACCAGCCTGTGTTTGCACGGGAAGCCTAGCCAGATGGTCATAGATAAATAAAGTATACATGAGGGATCCTAAACTATGAGAGGGATGGTTATGAGGGATCCTAAACTATGCCGAGGGAAACCAAGCTTAAGTTAAGCATAACAAGTGTATAACCAAGGGGTGTGGGTAGCCCTAGTGAATGAGTTGGGTCTAGTAAGGTCGGTATGGGGTGTGAGTGGCCTCATTTATTTAAGGTGATACCTTATTAACCTATGCTCTGGTAATACGATGGTTACTCCTCGGCTTATGTTTTATTTATATGGTGATAACATGTTCACGTATGCTCTGTTTATATGGCTATACTCGTTCACTTGTGCCATATTTATACAGTGATAACTTGTTCACCTATGTTTTATTTATAGAGTGATAACTCTTTCACATGTGTCTTATTTATATGGGGACAACTAGTTAACCCTCTTATTGTGATCAAGCCATAGGAATACTCATTCCATACTGACACTGGTTGAAACAAGTATGGTCACTCATCCGAGTGGTTTGATCACTCGATGATGTGATGATAATTATGTTCATATTTGTTTTTCTAGCATATCAAATTGTGCATGCACCCATATACAATGGATTTATTTAGGGGTTTTGTTGATGGTCTATTGAATATATTATTCACACTATGCATGCATTTTAGTGAGCATGTAAATTCCATGGTCCATAGGTAAGGACAAGAGCCCTATGATCAATGATTGAGTTGGGGGTGGATAGTTGGGATTGTGAGATGGGACAAAGTGGAGCCTTAGACCTAGATTTTGTGTATGTCTCCATTTTTTTTATTTATTTTGAGTTATATTTGGTATATGATCAACCGATCTGATATATGACTTGTATGACATTTCAATTAGATTCTTATTTTGTTATAGCATGTGAAATGTTGTTATGGTTGACTTATTGCCATAATGTCATGTTATATTGTGAATGGTGGTTTGTTATGATTTTATAGTTATTTCTAGTTATCTAATAGAGGGTGTCATCTCCTCGTGATATTGGTAGACCTTCACCATTGGTCAACAGCCTTTGACATATAAGGAAACACGGTTAAGGTCAAATGTCAATCAACTTCGAGCATCGTTCAGGTTGACTAAGTCGATGACGTTATAATATTGATTATGCACTAACCATCAGGTGATTTCAATTTTCTCTAAAGATGTTTTATATTCAATCAATCATTTTATATCCTCAGCCAATCTAAACTAACCGTTCACACCCCTAGTGTGTGATTGCTTTGAGTTATTATGGTTGAGTTGAGCTTTTTAAGACAATTGTCTTGTTCATTTGGAGACATTTGCCCTCTCTATTGTGATGTTTATTGCAATGATATTCAAGCTATGAATGAGCCAACATTTGTTCAAAGAGACAAAAATTGATCATTATACTAAACATGACTGCAAACTATTTTCAAAAATATCATGGGAAACAAAAAATTGATCATTAAACTAGACATCGCTCCAAAATATTTTCAAAGAAATTGTTAAGAGCTTGTGGCTCATAAGAAGATCGACTATCAGTTGAAACTTGTCATCAATAACTACAAATATAATTAAAGTACATCAACTAGTGGTGATATAAATAACTATGTAATAATTCTTCTCCATTGAGAAGCATAGATTCAATTTAAGTGACATAAGAAGTTCACAAACCGAACAACACAACAAGCAATCAATAAAAATATCAAGTACAAGAAAAGCTCACTGACCAGCAGAAGGATTTGTCAGCAACTCGAGCGATTTCCTCAAGAATTCCACTCCAACCGACAGATCATCGAACGCCAAAGCTCCAACCGCAAACCTCGCAGCCTTGTGAGCCTCCGCAATCTTCTCTGGCGGTGGCTGGTAACTGGAATCATACTGGTAAGTCTGAGGAGAAGATGAAACAGCATCGATGCCACAGCCCAGAGCTCCTCCATTAGCGCTGCCTGCTGTGTGCTGGGCAGCTGAAGGGTAATTCGTTCCTGAAGGACCCGTTTGGGGAGAGAAGGGAGTCTCAGAGTTTTGGTAGAATGAAGGGTAATGAGGCACTGTGGGCGGGAGGCTGCGCTCCGTAAAACTAGGGTACGTTTGGAAGTTAGGATATGAGTATGACGGTGCACCCTCATAAGGCTGGAGGTTCTGGGGCTGCTGTTGTGAGTAGGCTTGAGGGTGGTATGGCTGGGGATAGGAAGAAGCTTGGGACTTGCTTGAGCAGTCGGTGGCAGAGTAAGAAGGTGATGGCTGTAAGTTCGATGGCTGGTTGTACAGTTGATCATCTAAATGGGGTGATAGTGAGATGGATGGCTGTGGCTGGAAATCTTGGGGAGGAAGAGAAAGGTGAGAAGTTGATGGTGGGATGGTGGTGGGATGATGACTGTGAGGCCTATCATCAGGAGCGACTGATTGTGAAGCTTTACCATTAGCTAATGGCGTATCAGATTCTGACCCAGGATGGAGAGCTGAGTCTGTTCTATTTGGGCCTAGATCCTGCAAATGAAAAGACAGTTAAGAACCGTTTGGTACATTGCACAAAGTGATTGTTGGGAAAATAATTATATGGAATGTAGGCCCAAATGAAAAGACAGTTAAGAACCGTTTGGTACATTGCACAAAGTGATTGTTGGGAAAATAATTATATGGAATGTAGTGGTGGCCATTTTGAACCCAACCCGACCCAGCATGAGTTAAACGGGTTTGTGTTAGACATAAATGGGTTCGGATTTTAATCAGGCTGAGTAATCTGACGTGAATAATATTTGGACCAAGATCAAGTTGACCATTCTTGACCCGTATTAACCCGATAAAAATATAATGATGATCTAAAATATTAAAGATATAATTAATTATTAATTTTATAATATATTTCATTTTTAAAATCAACTTCGTTTGAAATAACTCGACATGTTTATACAGGTTGGTGGGTCGGGTTAGGATTGAACCTTTCATAAATGGGCTGGATCAGATCAAACTGTTTAATTAAATGGGTTGGGTTATTATTGGGCTTAAATGAGTTCACAAGACGGCCAACCCGACACAAACCCGACACAAACCCGACCCACTAACCAGAATTGTCGCCCCTAATGAAAAGTGTTAGCAATGGGTCCGGGTTTGTTGCTGAGAATAAAAAGCCTCCTATCCTTCATACTTATCAAAGAAGGGGCGAGGCTCATTAATATTTTGACGTCGCAGAGGAATGACGTGGCACGGGAAGTTAGTTGATTCCCTGCCACGATACTCAATTAAAAAGAGAGGGCGAGCAGTTCGGGGATTCATTCTGGAGAATCTGGATTTCCTGCTGGAGCGGGAGCGCCAGGAGTGGAGGGCCTTAATCCTGCGGAATTCTTCTTCAAGCAGATACATGCTGTCTTTTAGAACTTGTCATTCTTCTTCTTTCCAGAGAATTGTAATAGCAATTTTAAGTGTTAATGCTAAAGGAGACGCTGCAAATATTCTCTTCTACTGTTTTCTTTTTTTGTTAGAGTTGGCTTAAACTTCCTAACAAAAAGTAATGTTGCAGTATTTTCTATGCAATGAAAAATTACATTTAATTTGAAGGGTTTGATGTCAAGTAACGTTATGTCAAATTTTAAAAATGCCTCTCAATAATGAAGGTAAATTGATATGAATAAATTATTTAAAAAATAAAATTATTATATAAAAATGGATGCAAGGGACTGAGAATAGGTGGTGGAAGTGGTGCATTGAATAGAAGATTCACTATTCATCCCAATTACTCTATTTTTTTATTAAGAATAGTTCGATATTTTATAACTACTTTACGCTGCAATGTTAGATTGAAAATGAATGCAATCACTTTAAAATTATAATGCCATTTTGCAGTGACAGTTTGTAAAAAACATCCCCTCAAACTTGTCCATAAACACATAGTTGTCACTCAATGAAGTAATCTAACGAAGGCAAACATTTACCACAAAAACATATATATTATTTAGTTGCCAAACTCATTTAGAACAGAACCCAAGACCAAGGCCTGGAATAATAAAAAAACAATAGTGATGGCGAATAAAGAAAGAAAGAAAATGATTAGATATAAAATTTGTAAATGATGATTATTTTATGTAAATGGACATTAGCCCTCCCCACCTAGAAATGGCAACAGATAACCGGATTCCCAACACCACCTAACCCGATTAGGTAGGGTTAGCGTAGCGATTAATGGAGTTTTTATAGGATCAGGATAGTGAATTAAAAACATGATTAATATTCAGGCAGAGTTTTGATAATAGTCTTAGGATACTCTAAACTTAAACGATTGAATTAATTATTATTAATTTATTAAAAATATATATTTTAAAATAATAATAAAATTATAAAATAAATTTATCTATTTTGAGTTCAATTCATATTAGAAATATAAATTAACTCTAAATTTGAATCCACTATTAACTGATTAACTATATATCTATAACTGATAATAAAACAATAAAATTTATTTACTTAATCTGAGATCCATTCATTTTAGATTTATAATTTAATTTTAAAATGCTGAAATTATAAAAGAACATTTAAATGAATTGGGGCACTTAAACGGGTATTTCGAAATATAATAGGATAAGATTAAGGTAATGAGCTTAAAAAATAAACAGGTTATGAACTGGTTTGGGTTTTGGAAAACTAAACCATTTAGGGTGATTTACAGGTACCTGACCAGTGCCATCCCTGGCCCCACCTCACACAGGCAACAAAAGAAATTATTTGCCACTAATAAAAACATAATTATACCCCCTGCAATCAAGTGCATGAGCAAACAAGCAAGACTATAAACATGGCATGTGCATCTTGTTCTTTTTCTCCATTAAAGAGTAGCATAAAAAAACTAAAAATAATTATTCTAGAATATCAACTATATTTTGCCTCCCTTCCCATGAGATTCCACGAGAAAAAGGATGGCGGAGGGATATTAAGTTATTTATCAAAACCAAGGACAACAAAATGGGGATCGACACTCATTTTCTCACTGCTGCTAAAAATATATATGCTTTTTTTATGTCCAGCCATTAAAAGGATCTGAATCCTCAACTGTGATTGGTACCAGGATTTAAAATATTTTCACAAAAACATTTTCACGAGAGGGTTCTAAAATACTGTCAAGAAAGCTGTATAAAACTACTGCAAGGTTAGAAAGCGTACATATGCACCATCTGATGCAATTGATGACATTGATAGATCTTTCTCATCCACGTCCATGGGGGGGCCAGGCACTGGTTGCTTTCCTTCTTTTAAAGCTTTCCTTATATCCACAGCTTTCCATGCAGCATACTTTTGTTTCTGCTCAAGCTGATAAAAGATCCATGACAAAAAGGGAAAAAGGATTTTTTTCAGGCTACATAACAGCATGACAGTACAATTACAAAGCCTTCTAATATCCAACAATATAGAGCCTAAAAAAACCTAAAACATGGCTGACAAGGCTTGGTTTTATTAAAAAAAATGCCATATTTAGAAGCTCACATCTGGCTGGAGTTCACCAAACTGATTAAGAATCTCAAAGAAAATGCTTGCAGCATAGAAGGTCTTCGCAGTATTCCTGCAAAAAAAATGACTTCTAAATTATAAAGACAGTTCCTTTCACAGGAAGATAACATTTGAATAATTAAAGCAGGAGTATCATAATTAAAACTCATTAAACATGAGACGGCGGCATAAGTGTGTTAGGATGCAGGGGCTGTCCAAGCATATCTGCTGGGGGCAGTCTGTTGGTCTTGGAAGGTCTCGCCTAGTCTCTCAGGGAGTGGCCTTCTCCTGAAGATTCTTCTTCCTCCTATTGTAATTCCTTCCCTGGTTCAGTTCAACAGCTAATAAACAGAGATTGCGGCTGTTCCTTCAACCTATTTCCTCTCACGCACAAATTGTCCTAACAATTTGGCCACTCCGCTGATGAGTCTCAACTGGGAGGGACGATCGAAGAGGGAGACGCGTTCACTGGGGAGCACACTCTGTGAGTGGACAGCGTTCTCTTTTGGAGACTTGATCTCAATTGTCGATCACACGCTAGAGAAACACCATCGCTGCTGGGGAAGTCACGCAACACTGCGGAATTGGGAATGCACGCAACGTGTGGTCGTTCCGTACAGGCTGGACGTGGAGAAGAAAACGTATACTGTCGAGCAGGATCTCTCTCCTATACCTACCTATTATACTTCTGTGCGATCAATGGTGGACCTGTACGCTGCTAGGAGACGCACAGGCTGAGTGGACAAACGCTGTGTACAACCTGGATGTCCAGTTTCGTTTGTTGAGAGGCCGGTCAGTACTGACGACTGAACTATGGTGGCCGAGAGCACTTTTTGCTGGGTTGCAAACCAGAATGGAAACAAGATTCATGCTGCTTGATTTTACAGGTGAGGATCCACTTGGTTGGATCATGACAGCAGAGGTTATTTTAAGGAGAATCGAACGTCAGAAGAAATGAAGCTACACTACGCACAGTTTTACATGGAAGGTACTGCTCTATTCTGGTTTTTGTCCTGCCACAGAGCTACTCCGGGCTCGTCGTGGGAATTGTTTAAACCAGCTCTTGTGGAGAGGTTCCAGAAGTCAACCGAGGAGGGGATTGAACCAGAGTTTCAAAACCCCAGGCTGCGGATGTTGTATTAACAGAAATAGGAAATCACGTCAATAACCCTAGCCCAAACAGTGAAGATCGCAGCGAGGCAGGTAACAGTTTATCTTGTGACGCACGACTTGAGGACGTTTCAAACACAGGAGACTGCATATTCAGCAAGGACTTGCAGACTATTCCTAGGCGGGTCGGGTTTCCTGATATTGCAGGGGACAAACCTATCATTCTGGAAGATATCGATGTTGTTTTTACAAAGGTATATGTTGCGAATATTGAATGTGAAGTTATGAATGAGCTAGGACCTGCCACAGCTGATGCTGCAACGAAAAACAGTGTTGGTAGTGCACGCATTGTGGGCAAAGAGGGGCGTGTCCAGCCCTTATTTTAGTTGCTTACAAAAATGGATGGACTTGGAAGTAGTCATGCAGTCATTATTCTTACAGCAGCAAATTGTTCTGGAGATTTGGACCAATCATTCCGTCGACAAGGGAGTTATATTTGTGTTGACACAGTGGAGACGCCTGATAGGCTTGGGCGGGAAGCCTTTCTATGAGTGCATGTTACAAGGAAACAACTCCCTCCCCCTTGGAGAGGATGTAAAACTTAGTGGGTATGTTTCTTTGACCGCTGATTCCACTGGAGCAGAACTTGCAATTCTGTTAGATGAAGTTGCTTGGTTAGCTGGAATTGTGGTTGCTGAGAAGGATGATTTTGCTTGGCATGAAGCTGGTCATGCAGTTGTTGGTACTGCCAGAGCTAATCATATTCAATTTTCACCCATCTTGCAGTGCTCACAGCTGACAATCACATCCAAAGGACGAAGGGCTGCTTTTGTGTTGGTGTATGATTCTGGCTTCACTCCACACACAGCCTTTTCATTGGAGGCATTGAGGATGATCTTGCAATTAGGTGTCAAACCCTCAAGGTTCAGTGCATCGAGAGTAGTTGCGGGTAAAAAAGACAATCAATCCCCTGGGATTCCATTTTCTGATGACCTTTGTGGTTACATGATTGAGCTACAACCTATTGGCAAGTCATCCGTTCCTGAGATGTTCCTTAAGGTGCTGGGGCCTTATTGGGAAGGAGATTGTCTACTTGATGATGAAGAGCTGAGATTGTATTCCAGCTTAGTGAATAAAGGATCAGCTGTGAGGCTAGCCTTTGCAACTGCTTTATTTGAACTCGTTGACATTGCATTGTTTAGTCGAATAACATCAAAAGGGAAATCTAAAGCAAACATGATGAAGAAGGATCCATGGAGTAGCAATCAACTGAAGTCATTGGCTTTTGAGCTAGAAGGGTTGTGGGAAAGTGCCATGAGCATAACCCTTGGCATGAGACGTTAGAAGGGGAAGTGGCCAATCTAAACCATGTACTTGAACTTGTGTCAGTTGGGAACCTGGAAGCAGCTGTCAATTTATTGTTTTCTGGCAGCACGTTGAGTAATACATCGGTATTTCTGATCGCCGAAGCTGAAAATCGGAAGGAAGATATAGAGGCTCAGGAATCGCCGCACAGCAAGGGGCATCATCAAGTTCCAAAAACCAAAGCTAGTGGAGAACTGCTGGTTTTAGTTCAGTTACTTCTGAAGCTGCAGAATCAAGGACATCAAATTCTAGTCTGTCCCCAGGTGACAAAAACTTATGACATTCTACAGGATTTATATGAGAAAGGGAATATTCTTATGAGTGTCTTAAAGGTTTAGTTCAAGTTGAGGAACATTTTGCTGCTATTAGAAGCTTTAGACGGCAAATATCCGGTGATCGTTCCATTTCACCTGCAGCTCCTGAAGTTCTATTTGATCCCGCAAGGGTTGATGATACAAATTCAGCTGGACCGAACATTTCAAAGTTGAGTGTCATGGCTGAAGCTGTTGTTTGCAAAGAGGATCCTTGTTGTCCTGGTAATATGGATGTTGTGCAACTTTGCAAAGAAGATGACATTTGGGTTGGGGAAGCAGAGCAATTAGCTAGGTATATGATATATCTTGGTGAAGGGTAACTTTTCTCCTGGTGACAGATTTTCCCTTGGTGTTGTGATAAGACTGCACCAGTATGAGAACTTGAACAGCCGACTTTGTGTATAAAATGAGCAGAACCAGTAGCCGACTTACATGCGAGGGAGGAGAAGAAGATGAAGAGAGAGACTCTCATGGAACCCCATGTGTCCGGATCTCTATCACTGTCACCCCCTTCAAATTCACCTTGTCCTCAAGGTGAGAGACGTGATGAAGTTCTGGTGCAACCCCCAATCCTATGTGTTGTATGTCAGGGCGTGCATCGCCATAGTGATTGACTTGGTCCTGCCCTTGTCAGCACACAGTCTCCAAGCAAAATGTCAAATGGTCATCTTTGCTTTATGATGATGCATCTTGTCTTCACCTAATCTCTAAGCAATCTCCAAGATGATCCTTCTTCCGTTGTGAGCCAACCGTGTGTGCTTCTGCCCAGGTTGAGCCGCATTTGCCGCCAAAGCCGCGTCCAGGCCAGACCCTTCGGACGTCCAGATTGCCGGCTGCTTTTGCGACTTCTTGTCATCAACTCAGTTCACACGGATGCCGACCTCTTTCAGCACCAACGTTGGTCGAGCCACTTTCGACAGTAGTGTAGGAGACTCACCACGCACCAAGTCAACGGCAGTCGCATCGTTACGCGGCACCATCCTGTTGAATTCCTGAAACATGACTCCCCTATTACTGTTGTTCGAACGCGAGCTAATCACTTCCGTAGTCGGCACGGATGGAGTTTTGTTCGCCCTGACGTCTGACTGAACAAAACCGTTGCACTGCGCTACTACATCGTATCAGTTACCTCGGAATGCACGTCAAACATCTCGAACACAAAGGATCGAGCCACCTCGTGCATCCAGTTTTCATCGCCTATGACTGAATGTGTACTGATCTCCGCCATATCCTGCACTGGCCGATCACCGAACGCATGTTGCACCAACACCGTTGATCCACCACGCACCTCTGGCGTGTGCTGCTGCAGCTTCGCGCTGCCTAACTGCACCTTTGGCAGCTCCGACGCCAAGGGCAACCATGTTGTGTTGTGGCGGCTCCACACGATGACCCACCCATTGAAGTACCTTCCGAAAGGCGGCTTCCTCGTGCCAGTGTTGTTCCCATTTTTGCTCCTACGTGAGTTGGTCATGCTACATCTGTAAGAGCATAGTGTGTTCCTTGAAACTGTCCAATGGAGTTCCCGTGAGCATCACGCCTGCTTCAGGAAAGTCGAGAGGCACGTCTCCGTTGTGCAAAGTTCGACGCATCAGAAGAAGAGGTGAAGAACATGCAGCGGTGGACGACGCCTCGAAACAGGTGTGCGTAGATATCCAAGCATTGTCGAACGCAGGACTGGGAGTTGCGGACAATTCGTCTGCTATGAGGAGGCTTGGACACACATTGTGGAGATGCAACCAATTGGAAGGTGACGGGGGCGTCAGTGTCACGAACCAGCCCGGGTACCCCGGTAACCCGATAACCGAGCCAGTCCTGACATAGCCCGAAGAGCGTTCTCGATCCCCACGGGTCGGCGACTAGCACCTGGCATCGTACAACATACAAGTGAGAACGATTTTTTGCCATAAGAATGCGGAAGCAAGAGAAACAAGACAGTATGCATAACAAAAAGAAACTCCACTAGGAGTAATGTACCAGAATACAAAGAGGCATAAAAAGCCCAAAGTACTACAACCCAAGTACTAAAAAGGGAAAAACAGTCTCAGTCCCTAAGGACACAACTCACCAAGACCAGAGATCAACAACTGGATCCACCTCCAAGAGGTCTCTTCCCTTTGCTCGATCCTGAAAGAAGAAAATCTACAAACACCCAAAGGCAAAAGTAGGGTGTGAGCCTAAGCCCAGTAGGATACCACCAAAGATCCGGTAACAGATGCCAAGTATAGATTATCCAAAAAAAAAGCTTTCAATTTTCAAATAAACGGGTTTGGCAAATCAAAAGCATATTCTAAGAAAATATGTTATACATTTTCAAATGATGGAAATAAATATTTTAAACAAAGGCTTTACAATGATGGAATATTTCTAAAACAATGGCTTAAGTAAAACATTTATATAAAACAATTTATATAAATCCAGCAGGCATGCAAAGCAGTTCACAAGCATTGGCATACATTTATATCTCAAATATAAATAAACAAGCGAGCAACATGGTCATCTGCCAAAAGGTACGATAGTATTAACCAGTTATAGGATTTCACACTCTCAATGTGAACTCAGCAAAATGTGTATACACACGTCCCTATGACACTGGCCAAAAGAAACTCGTCACCAACACGTCGGGGATGTGACCCACCGCAAGTATATTTTAGAACGTTGTCGTAGCGTAGAGTGTATCCAAATAACTCACTAACTACCTAAGGCGTGCATGCGCTCTTACATGATGGGCGAACTATTTTAAGAATGCTTAAAATACGATCAATCTCATTCTTTCATTTCAAAAGTGTCAACTTCATTCCATTTAAAACCATAACAGGTTTTATTCAAAAACATGTCTTTTTCACAAGATAAAACCAATGGGTTTCTATCAAATCATTTTAAGCCATTTTCATAAGTTTGAAATTCATTCAAACCCAATTCCATCATTACACATTTCATTTCCACAATTAAATTCAACAATTTAATTGAAAACATTTCCATCAAATCCACAATTTAAATTAAACAATTTAAATCGATCAATTTTTCCATAAACACACCCAATTCAATGGAATTGGGGTTTTCCCAAATTTCTATGCCAAAACCATTTCAAATATCTCAATTCAATGGAATCGAGTTTTTATCAATTTAATTGAAAGCAACTTAAGCAATTGTATTTAAATCAATAATTGAAATAAATTAAGCAAATACATTGATAATAAATTTGGCAAGTCGGGACGGAACCACCTACTCGAAAGTTTTGACCAAAACCACAACGGTCGAGAACGCTCAAGAAAAACCGGGTTTCTTTTTTCAAGAACCCGCCTTAGATCTCTTCTCCTAGAAAGATCAAGACCAAAACTCATCAAAATTGGTACCACACACTTAGATCTACCCACAACGGGCGTGGATTCAAGAAACCGAGAGAAGAAGAGAAGTAGATCTAAGTAGATCTAAGAAACCAATCAAGAACGATGAAGAACGATCACATACCTCAAAAATCCAGTTTTGATTCACCATGAGGCGCCTTTGGATCGCCTCCGGAACGATGGGAGAACCTTCTCTGACCTTAGGAGAAGACAAATCCCAAGTTAGGGTCGCTTAAGAGGACAAACGAGGCACTTAGAGGCAAAACCGAGTGAGATCCACAATTTAAGGATCTCATTTAAGTGGCTGCACGGTTAGTTCGCACGGTTTGACAAACCGTGCGCTAGTCGTGCGTTAGCTTCTGCCTCGACCACCCTTCTCGCACGGTTTGGCCGCACGGTTAGACAAACTGTGCGCTGCCCGTGCGGAAGCTATTGTCCAGGTTTCAAGGTTGGCACGGTTTGATCGCACGGTCTGTCAAACCATGCACAAACCGTGCGGACCACTCTGCCCTTTAGTTTTCCTTAAAAATTCACCCAAACGCACCCCAAGTCTTTACTTAAAAAAAAGAGGTACTTAGGAACATCAAAAGTACCTGAAAACGTAACGTGATGTTACAACCTCCCCACCATAAGATCTTTCTGCCCCCAAAAAGCCTATGAAGAAACATCCACGTCAAAAAGATGAGGTCACTGCTCTCTCATAAATGTCACCCTTTCCCACGTCTCATGAGAATCAGAACCATGCTGCCAAAGTACACGGACCAGGGGTATCGTTTTCCCACGAAGTACCTTGGTCTCAGAATCAACAACCCTGACTGGTCGTTCAGTAACAGATAAATCTGGTTCAATCTCAAGATCACTCCAGCTCACGACATGAGATGGATCAGAGAGATACTTTTGCAACTGCGATACATGGAACACGTTATGTATCGACGTCAGTTGTGGTGGAAGAGCTAGACGGTAAGCAACTTTCCCTACAAGACCAACAACCTCGAAAGGTCCAAAAAACGAGGAGCAAGCTTCCCTTGCCTCCTAAGCCGTCGATGACCTAATCGGGGTGAAACTTTCAAGAACACATGGTCCCCAACTAAGAACTCTAAAGGTTTACGGCGACGATCAGCATAAGACTTGTACCGACTCTGTGTTGTCAACATTCTCTGACGAATCAACTGGATCTTAGTTGTCGTCTCCTGGACCAAACTCGGTCCTACCAAAGAACTTTCACCAATCTCCGACCAACATAAAAGAGATTTACAAGGACGTCCATACAATGCCTCAAAAGGAGTCATTTTGATCGCAGACTGATAACTGTTGTTATAAGAAAACTCAACTAGCCCCAGATGATCATCCCAAGATCCACCAAAGTCGAGAACACATGCGTGGAGCATATCCTCAAGGATCTGAATAGCTCTCTCTGTCTGGCCATCTGACTGTGGATGGTAGGCCGTGCTCAAACGAACCTGAGATCCTAGTGCCTCCTGAAGGCCTCTCCAAAAGCGAGAAGTAAACCGAGGATCCCTATCAGAGACTATAGCAGATGGAACTTCGTGCAAACGAACAACTTCTTTCACATAGATATTTCCCAACTCCTCAACTTTGGTTGTATCTCGAATAGGTATAAAGTGAGCCGACTTGGTCAGTCTGTCGATCACAACCCATATCGCGTTCTTCTTTCTCTGGGTTTGAGGTAACCCAACCACAAAGTCCATAGAGATTTCATCTCACTTCCATGTAGGGACTGGAAGTGGTTGAAGCAAACCCGAAGGTTTCTGATGTTCGGCTTTCACCTGCTGGCATGTACAGCAACGAGATACAAACTCAGCAATGTCTCTTCTCATACCTGGCCACCAGAACTACCGCCACATGTCATAAAACATCTTCGTGGTTCCTGGGTGCACAGCCCACTGAGAGTTATGGCAATCCCCCATTACATCATTCCTTGCCGATAACGGTACAACGTAACGGTTTCGATAACACAGAATACCCTCTTTGGAGATCGACCACAAGGTGTCGATCTCCCCACCATAAAGAGAGTCCCTAATGCTATGGAATTCATCATCCAGTTGTTGTTCCTGAAGAATTAACTCGAGGAGAGCAGATGTCAACTGGACATTGGCTAAAGAAACTTCATTCCCCTTCCATTTAACTCCAATATGCAACTGAGCAAAAAGAGTCATCAAACTCCATTCTTCTGAAGATTCTTTCACAGCCTGTTGTGGAAGTTTCCTGTTTAACGCATCTGCAACTACATTCCCTTTTTCCCGGGGTATAGGCAATGTCAAAGTCGAAAGATTGCAGGTACTCCACCCAACGCCTTTGGCGGAGATTCAAATCTTTTTGAGAGAAGATATAACTCAAGCTCTTGTGGTCTGAATACACAGTAAATCTTTCTCCATAAAGGTAATGTCTCCAACACTTAAGCGCATGCATTACAGCTGCAAGTTCAAGGTCATGGGTAGGATAGTTCTTCTCATGAGGCTTAAGCTGACGAGACCCATAGGCAACAACATGATTACCCTGCATGAGTGCACATCCCAAACCTGAACCCGATGCATCACAGAAGACCACATAACCTATCCCAGCCTCAGGAAGAGTTAACACCAGCGCAGTAGTCAAAAGACGCTTTAGCTCAACAAAAGAACTCTGACATTTATCATTCCAGGAAAACTTCACTCCCTTTCGAGTCAGAGCAGTCATTGGAGAAGCTAACTTTGAGAAGTCTTTAACAAACCGGCGATAATATCCTGCTAAGCCCAAAAAGCTCTGAATCTCGAAAACATTTCATGGTTGTTCCCAAGTCATAACAGCCTTCACCTTCTCAGGATCAACTGATATTCCGGATCAATTGATATTCCTTGTTCTGACACCATATGTTCCAAGAATTTCACTTCCCGAATCCAGAAATCGCACTTTGAAAGCTTGGCATAAAGACGGTGATTCCTTAGAAGACTCAGAACTGTTCTCAGATGATGCACATGATCCTCCTCAGACTTAAAGTAGACAAGAATGTCATCCATAAAGACCACCACGAAAGTATCTAGATACTCACGGAAAACCGTATTCATCAAAGCATAGTTATTTACGGCGCATGGCGCACAATGGGGACAAGGGCCCCCGGCGCAAAAGCGCACGGCGCGGCGCACGACGCGTGGCAATATTAACTTGCGGCGCACAAAAGAAGTGTACATATATCAACAATAACAAATAATAAATTATACAATATATATATATATATAAGAAAGATTTATGTCAATAATTCATATTCCATACATCAAAAAACAAATAAAGTCAACAATGACACCAACAATTAAATATTAAAAACCATATTCTCAAAAAATCATATATATCAGTTCCTGAAATATATTAAAAACCATATATCTCAAAAAACCAAGATAGGTATTTCCTTAACTTGCCTTAGACATTTTGAAATAAATCACAATTCCTGAGATATATAAAACAAACAATTAAATATTAAAAACCATATATCTCAAAAAAAAATAAACGAAAAAATAAAAAAACAAAACATAAAAAAAAATCAGGAAGAAAACATAGCTTTAAAAATAACAACAGGAGTAATTCGAAAAAAAAAGGGAGCGGGCAACATAAATAAAATTGAATTAAAAACAAAAAAAGTTATTGATTCGCACAGAAGGTGCGCCTTCCCTGGACAACATCGCGTATTTGAGTCGCGGTGGTTGAGGGAGTTCGACTGGGTTGTGGTCGACTGGGTCATGGCGGTCGAGGGATCTCGGTTGTGTCGTGGCAGTCAATGCGGTCCAACTCCGGGTGGGTCGCTGCGCTCACGAGAAGAGTCTTGCGTAGAGTCGAAAGGGGAGGTCGTTGTTTGACCTCAAAAGAGGTATTTTCAATCGAGGTGTCGTAAGAGTTGGCAGGTTAAAAAAAATAAAAGAAAAAAAATCAAAAAGGCGCAATGGCGCACGCCATTGGCGCAACATGGCGCGCGCCACTGCGCAATATGGCGCACGCTACAGTGAGCCATCTTAGATGAGCCATGGCGAAGTCATGGCGCGGCGCACCACTCCCTGGCGCTAGCCATGGCGCAATGGCGCGCCATGGCGCGCGCCATTAATAACTATGCATCAAAGCCATGAAAACTGCAGGAGCATTTGTTAGGCCGAAGGGCATAACAAGGTACTCATAATGGTCATACCTACTCCGAAAAGCGGTCCTAAGAATGTCAGATTCTTTTATCCTCAACTGATGGTAACCAAATCAAAGATCAATTTTTGAAAACCACTTTGCCCCTTTCAATTGATCAAACAAAACATCAATTCGTGGTAACGGATATTTGTTCTTTATCGTAACTCGATTGAGTTTTCGATAATCAACACATAAGCGAAGAGAACCAACAGCCTTCTTGGCGAAGAGAACAGGTTTTGCCCAAGGTGACACACTCGGGCGTATAAATCCTTTCTCAAGAAGATCGTCTAACTGAGACTTCAGTTCTTTTAGTTCAGCTGGAGCCATTCGGTAAGAGGGAATAGAAACCGATTGAGTACCAGGTAACAAGTCAATAGAAAAATCAACCTCTCTTACTGGTGGCAAACCAGAGAAGTCAGAAGGAAACACGTCGGGAAACTCAGCGATGACTGGAGGAAGATCGCCACTCATTGAATCTCTCTCCAGATCAAAAGCAAACACTGATATAACTTTCCCCAACTCTGGATAAGAGGGTCCGGCTCTGCTTGACCTTGGGTCCCATTCTCCTTGAAAAACAAAAGGCACACCCCACTGGGTGTAGTAAGGTAGACCCGTCGAAGATAACAATCGATCTGGGCTTTATTGGCAATGAGTCAATCCATCCCAAATATGACATCAAAAGATTTCATGTCAAGAACCAAGAAACTCCATGCATGATCAACATCTGATAGAGAGAAGACACAAGCAGGACTACGGAGACCCTTCTCTCTCATTGTACCGAGGGGTGTAGTAATATCCATCGCACAAGATAAAGGTTTCATAGGTAGATTAAGAAGATTAACAAGATGGGTTGAAATAAAAGAGTGAGATGCACCAGTATCAAAAAGAGTTGTCACTAAAGATGAAGTTGTAGTAATGGTACCTCTCACAGTTGCAGGACCAGCATCAACTACCTCTAGCGACTCATCCACTGCGTGAAGAAGCTTCGTTCCGGATGCCTGTGGCTGGAACCCTTTTGTACGTGAAACATTTGATTGTCCCGCAGTATTTGGAGGTGCTGATGATCATGTTCCACTACGCGGAGTAGAGAAGTGATGGCAGAATCTCTGTAAGTGTGCTAAACGTCCGCAGGAGCTGCAATTCTTGGGTGCCTCAGTGCAAACCATCTTAGAATGTCCTGGCTTTCCACACTGGTAGCAAGTCAAAGAAGCCCCTCCCGATGCTACCAGTGGTCTGGAATGACTCTGTTGTTGAGAACTGCCATGAGAAACGTCACGCTTCCGTTTTCCTTTAAAGGAACCAACACTGCCACTAGGAGGGAAAAGAACCTCCTTCAACCCTGACTTTCCTACCAAGTCCATCTCAACCATCATTGCCCTATCCAGAACATCAGCATAAGTGGGTAGCTTCAGTAGGAAAACCTGAGAACGGATATTTGATCTAAGTCCCAACTCGAATCATCGAGCCTTCATCCTCTCATTAGATACAATCTCAGGAGCAAACTGTACCAGCTCAGAAAAACGATTTTGAGTACTCAATCATGGTTTTGTTGGTCTGCTCAAGCTTGAAAAACTCCACATCCTTGGCCAACACCATTGATTCTGGATAGAACTGGTTAGTGAAAAGAACCCTAAAGTCTTTCCACTCCAAACCCTCATGTTTCCCAGCCGTCACCATTGTGTCCCACCATCTCATACTTGGTCCCTCCAGCACGAAGGTGACACACTTCACCTTGATCACATCAGGTGTCTCCAAGAACCCAAACAGACGTTCAATCTTACTCAACCATTCCTCAGCATGTTGAGGGTCAGTGGAGCCTTTGAAAACCGGTGGCTTCTGGCGTAGGAACTCTTGAGAACGACTTCGGAGAATATCACTATGAGGATCTATAGCCGGAGTCTGAACAGGAAGTGGAGGTGGTGTCTGTCCTAGAGCTTGGACAGTGCGAACAATCACCTCAACCAGACTCGGATCCACAATAGGACTCGCTTGCTGAGATTCAGCAGCAGCCTCTTTTTGGATCTTATTCTCACGTCTTCTCTTGAGGCATGTTGCTACACAACACAAAAAGACATTTGATTAACACTCAAACAAAGTAACAAGGAAAACTATTCTTAATAGAAGGGGTTAACAAGATTTGGATTCCACTCTATCCAAATCAAAACAGGGAAAATACTAGAACTAATCCACAAGTCGTATTTCCCTAACCAACCCTGGTGACTTAAGGTTCATTGTGGTGAGAGCTGATCAGGCACTCAATCACAACTACCTCCCAATTCCCGAGAAGAATACTCAAATGCATACTGTCATCAAGGCAAGATGCTTAACCTGCCTCTGATACCATTTTGTCACGAACCAGCCCGGGTACCCTGGTAACCCGATAACCGAGCCGGTCCTGACATAGCCCGAAGGGCGTTCCCGATCCCCACGGGTCGGCGACTAGCACCTGGCATCGTACAACATACAAGTGGGAACGATTTTTTGCCACAAGAATGCGGAAGCAAGAGAAACAAGACAGTATGCATAACAAAAGGAAATTCCACTGGGAGTAATGTATCAGAATACAAAGAGGCATAAAAAGCCCAAAGTACTACAACCCAAGTACTAAAAAGGGAAAAACAATCCCAAAGTCCCTTAGGACACAACTCACCAAGACCAGAGATCAACAACTGGATCCACCTCCAAGAGGTCCCTTCCCTTTGGGAAGAAGAAAATCTACAAACACCCAAAGGCAAAATAGGGTGTGAGCCTAAGCCCAGTAGGATACCACCAAAGATTCCGTAACAGAGCCAAGTATAGATTATCCAAAGAAAAGCTTTCAATTTTCAAATAAACAGGTTTGGCAAATCAAAAGCATATTCTAACAAAATATGCTATACATTTTCAAATGATGGAAATAAATATTTTAAGCAAAGGCTTTACAATGATGGAATATTTCTAAAACAATGGCTTATGTAAAACATTTATATAAAACAGTTTATATAAATTCAGCAGGCATGCAAAGCAGTTCACAAGCATTAGCATACATTTATATCTCAAATATAAATAAACAAGCGAGCAACATGGTCATCTGCCAAACGGTACGATAGTATTAACAAGTTATAGGATTCCGTACTCTCTATGTGAACTCAGCAAAATGTGCATACACACGTCCTTATGACACTGGCCAAAGGAGACTCGTCACCAACCCGTCGGGGATGTGACCCGCCGCAAGTATATTTTAAAACGTTGTCGTAACGTAGAGTGTATCCAAATAACTCACTAACTACCTAAGGCTTGCATGCGCTCTTACATGATGGGCAAACTATTTTAAGAATGCTTAAAATACAATCAATCTCATTCTTCCATTTCAAAAGTGTCAACTTCATTCCATTTAAAACCATAACAGGTTTTATTCAAAAACATGTCTTTTTCACAAGATAAAACTAATGGGTTTCTATCAAATCATTTTAACCCATTTTCATAAGTTTGAAATCCATTCAAAACCAATTCCATCATTACACATTTCATTTCCACAATTAAATTCAACAATTTAATTGAAAACATTTCCATCAAATCCACAATTTAAATTAAACAATTTAAATCGACCATTTTTTCCATAAACACACTCAATTCAATGGAATTGGGGTTTTTCCAAATTTCTATGCCAAAACCATTTCAAATATCTCAATTCAATAGAATCGAGTTTTTATCAATTTAATTGAAAGCAACTTGAGCAATTGAATTTAAATCAATAATTGAAATAAATTAAGCAAATACATTGATAATAAATTTGGCAAGTCAGGACGGAACCACCTACCTCGAAGGTTTTGACCAAAACCACAACGGTCAAGAACGCTCCAGAAAACCGGGTTTCTTTTTTCAAGAACCCGCCTTAGATCTCTTCTCCTAGAAAGATAAAGACCAAAACTCATCAAAATTGGTACCACACACTTAGATCTACCCACAACGGGCGTGGATCCAAGAAACCGAGAGAAGAAGAGAAGTAGATCTAAGAAACTAATCAAGAACGATGAAGAACGATCACATACCTCAAGAATCCGACTTCAATTCACCAAGAGGAGCCTTTGGATCGCCTCCGGAACGATGGGAGAACCTTCTCTGACCTCAGGAGAAGACAAATCCCGAGTTAGGGCCGCTTAAGAGGACAAACGAGGCACTTAGAGGCAAAACCGAGTGAGATCCACAATTTAAGGATCTCATTTAAGTGGCTGCACGGTTAGTTCGCACGGTTTGACAAACCGTGCGCTAGTCGTGTGTTAACTTCTGCCTCGACCACCCTTCTCGCACGGTTTGGCCGCACGGTTAGACAAACTGTGCGCTGCCCATGCGGAAGCTACTGTCCAGGCTACAAGGTTGGCACGGTTTGATCGCACGGTTTGTCAAACCATGCGCAAACCGTGCGGACCTCTCTGCCCTTTAGTTTTCCTTAAAAATTCACCCAAACACACCCCAAGTCTTTACTAAAAAAAAGGAGGTACTTAGAAACATCAAAAGTACCTGAAAACGTAACGTGATGTTACAGTCAGAGTAGATGGAAAAGGCGTAGTAGGTTGGTGTGTCAGAAACGGCCCGTCGGGTGGTGATTGAAAGTGGCAGTCCGCTGGTACTCCTCTCCGTTCGGGAAAAGACGTCCCAGCGAATACGGCAGTGCATGCTCCTACAAACCACATCCCGACAGTGAGCGCGCGCCTCCTCGTTCTGGTACACCCTCTGTCCTGGTATGCGGAGGTTGTTTCTCTTATTGACATAGCGTGAATTTAGGAAATTCGGTCTGGGCGGCCATTTCTTGATCCCATCAGGGCTAACATTGTCAGAGATAATGGATGTCGTGCTAAAGGTCGGCAACTGGGGTAGACAATTGAGACAGGGTGGTGATAGCGCAAGGGCCGCCTCAGCACCTTGGAAGGTTTATTCCAGGCGTGGGAAGAGCGCTGCAGCCTCTGAGAACTCTCCAGCACAGCTGGCAGTGGTCCCCTCAGCAGCATAACCGCCTAACCATCCAGCACAGCTGGCAGTGGTCCCCTCAGCAGCATAACCGCCTAACCATCCAGCACAGCTGGCAGTGGTCCCCTCAGCAGCACAACCGCCTAACCAATCGGTTGGAGTGGTCCCCCCAGCTCAACTGCATAACAGAATGGGTGGAGGGATTCCAGGGAATAACAGAATGGACCCCACAGTTGGGAGATCCTTTGTGGGTTGTTCAGTTATAAAAGGGGTGGAAAGGGGAAAAAGGGAGGGTAGAAACCAGGAAGTCGGCCAAGGGCTTTGGCAGGAGTTCTCTCTTGAAGTGTATCCCTTTTTTCTGCTCTGTTTTGTAACTGTTGCTGCTATTAATTTCCAGAAAGTGTTGCCCCCTGTCCTAGTTCTTTATCAATTTGGTCCGATCTACCGGATACCTCACACTATCCCCCCCCCGCACCCACTATGGAGACCCGTACCCACACGCGAATGGATTTGGTGGAGGAGCGTCTGGCTGCCTTGGAGACCGCCATCGCTGACATGTCTGCTGCTTCCGACAGAGAACGCCAGGAGCAGGCGGCTTTCCGGGCTTCTCTGTCCCATCTAGTCCGTCACCTGGAGAAGACGCCACAAGGGGATCTTAATCTTCCCTCAGGTTCGAATGTTGTTCCTGAACTGACTTCAGCAACCACCGGCAACCACGAATTCCCTGCGGATAACCCAGAAATTGTCCCCGGACTTCCAGCCCATTTCTCTCCTCCCTTGCCAACTTCACGGCAAGTTGAACTGCCCCTTTGACGGCACTGACCCACGCGGCTGGCTGACACGAGCCTAACTCTATTTCCGCATCAACAACACCCCAGCTGATTCAATGGTCCCCATGGCCCAACTGTGCATGGAGGGTTCTGCAATTCATTGGTTTACAATCTTGGGGGAGGCTCTCCCTCACGTCAGCTGGACAACGTTTAAAGAAGAACTCATGCAGCGATCTAGTGGGCTCGAAATTCAAAATCCCTATGAAGAACTAGCGGCTCTCCAACAAGTTGGGTCCATCCAAGACTACATTGAACACTTTGAATATCTGGCCTCCCTACTACCACGCCAGCCAGAACAACAATACGTCGGATATTTTCTTCATGGGTTGCGCGAGGATGTCCGCAGCTGGGTACGCATTCATAACCCTCATACTCGGCTTCAAGCCATGCGCCTGGCACGCCATGTAGAGCTGGCTATTACAAACGGTGTCAGCTCCCAGTTTCGCACTAGCAGTGCGCGTCCAGCCATACCCCGCAACACCAGTAACTGGCAGCCAACATTTCGCCCCCCACTTCAACCACAACGGGGCTATTCTACACGCCCGAATAGGCGCTCCAACTTCACTCCGGAAGGCGCCCAGCCCGCCCCCTCTGCTGGCCGGGGGGTTCACCACCTCTCAAATCATGAATGGGAGGAGCGTCGCAAAAAGGGGTTATGTTTTCGTTGTGGTCTTCCATTCAATCACATGCATAAGTGTCTTGATGCTAAGGTACGGGTGGTCCTGTTAGGAGAAGATGACTCTCCTCTTAACGGTGATGACAGAGAAGCACTGGGTGAATTACAACATCAAGACAATAATGAAGCCGCTGAAGTGGAGTGTCAAGTATTGAACCATTTTGGAGCAAGTACTTATTTCCACAGCCTAAGCGGCGACCAGCTGACATCAATGAAGGTCGCAGGCAGCCTCGCTGGCATTCCCATTTTGATCCTTTTGGACAGCGGGGCAACCCATAATTTTATATCTCCAACACTAAAATCCTTGCTGGGATTGGAGGCCCTCGACACTTTCATTCACCCGGTTAAGTTACGTGATGGTCACAAGTTATGGACTCAAGGATTCTGCCCACAATTACCTTTGACTATTGGTCCCTACTCTTGCCACATTGATGCTCATGCTCTGGACATTGGTGGACTGGATTTAATCCTTGGCATTGCGTGGCTATGAACTCTCGGTGACGTCAATATCAATTGGAAATCGATGACAATGCAGTTTACTCATGGCAGCCGGACGTATACCCTCCAGAGTACAGCCTCCAGCGGCCTTTCATCTCTGCAGCAGCTTACTGCACACCCAGTTGGCAGCCCCACCACTTTGTCAGCCGAGTCCAATCGGGCGTCTTTGACTTCCAGGCAGAACCACCAGCTTCAAACGCTTCTTTCCCGGCTCCATATAATCTTCCTCGAGCCCTCTGGTATGCCTCCCCGACGATCTACTGATCACAAGATTCCTTTATTTCCTGATCAAGGCCCTGTTTCAGTCCGCCCCTATCGGTACCCTCACTCGCAGAAAACGGAGATCGAAAAACAGGTCCAGCACCTCCTCCAGCAGGGTTATATTCAGCCCAGTAACAGCGCATATTCTAGTCCAGTTCTGCTAGTGAAAAAAAAGGACAGCTCTTGGCGAATGTGTATTGGTTATCGGGCTTTAAACAAAGCAACGGTGCCCGATAAATTCCCCATTCCAGTGGTAGATGAGCTAATAGAGGAGTTACATGGGGCAATTTTTTTCTCCAAGCTGGATCTCATCTCTGGCTACCACGAAATCCGGATGCATGACGCGGACATCCACAAGACAGCTTTTCGCACTCATAATGGGCACTACGAGTACTTGGTGATGCCTTTTGGCCTCACCAACGCTCCTTCTACCTTCCAAGCCACCATGAATGATCTTTTTCGCCCCATGCTCCGCCACTTTGTGCTAATATTTTTTGATGACATTTTGATTTACAGGGATTCTCACATCCTTCATTTGGAGCAAGTTTTACAGCTACTTCATTCCAACCATTTCTTCATCAATCGTGGCAAATGCACCTTTGCTCAACATTCCGTGGCGTATTTGGGTCATATTATCTCTCACGACGATGTAGCTATGGACCCCTCCAAAATTCAGGCAGTTTTGGATTGGCCTACTCCGAAGAATGTCAAGGGTGTTCAAGGGTTCCTCGGCCTCACCGGTTATTATCGGAAGTTCATTCAAGATTATGGAAAAATCGCCCAGCCTTTAACGATTCTCACAGGGAAAGCTGGTTTTCACTGGACTCTCGCAGCACAACACGCCTTTACCCTCCTCCAACGGGCTGTTACAACAGCGCCTGTCCTGGCCCTTCCAAATTTTTCCCAGCCTTTCGAAATCGAGTGTGACGCCTCTGGCCGCGGGATAGGTGTTGTCCTCATGCAGAACAGTCACCCCATTGCTTTTTTTAGCAAGGGGCTGGCCGATTCTACCCTTTCTAAATCAGCTTATGAGAAGGAAATAATGGTTGTTGTTCTTGCCATTCAACATTGGCGCACATACTTGCTCGGGCAATCTTTTACGGTTTACTCTGACCAACATAGCCTCAAATTTTTATTAGATCAACGCATTGCCACCGCGGATCAGCAATGTTGGCTTACTAAGCTGTTGGGTTACCGCTTTGAAATAAAATACAAGTCAGGTTGCACCAACTCAGCAGCGGATGCCCTTTCCCGCCGCACTGAACCCTTAGACTGCTACTCTTTTCAGTCTCTTCCGCTGTGGCAGGAGGGCCGGGATGTGACAGCTTCGGTTAGCAGTGATCCCTTCCTGGCGACTATACTACACCGACTTCAGACAGCCTCTAACCCTCCTGGGTTCTCCCTGTCACATGGCACTCTGTTGTATAAAGGCAGACTTGTAATCCCAGCATTTTCTGTATGGATCCCCCAGCTGTTAGAAGAATTCCATGGTGGCCACTCCGGGTTTTATCGAACTTATCGCAAATTGGCTGCCAATTTGTATTGGGTAGACATGCGCCAGCAGATTTTAAACTTCGTCCGCCAATGCCCCACTTGCCAACGCTTTAAATACTCCACGCTATCCCCTGCGGGACTTCTCCAACCCTTACCAATTCCGGAAAGAATTTGGGATGATCTTTCCATGAATTTCATTACCGGCCTTCCTCGATCGAAGGGCTTTGACGTCATCTTTGTGGTGGTTGACAGATTATCAAAATATGCTCATTTTCTTGCCCTCAAGCACCCTTTTACTGCCCGTACAGTTGCTGAAATTTTCGCTCGGAAAGTGATCTGACTTCATGGGATCCCCAAGTCCATCCTTAGTGACCGGGATCCTGTATTCCTCAGTCATTTCTAGACTGAATTATTTCGCTTACAAGGTACCACACTCAAATTCAGTTCGGCATATCACCCCCAAACAGACGGCCAAACAGAAGTGGTCAACCGCTGTTTGGAAACTTACCTTCGCTGTTTTGCGGGTGACCAGCCAACTCATTGGTCTTTTTGGTTGCCTTTGGGTGACCAGCCAACTCATTGGTCTTTTTGGTTGCCTTGGGCTGAGTTACATTATAACTCCACCTGGCATTCTTCAATCCACACTACCCCTTTCGAAGTGGTTTATGGCCGACCACCACCAACAGTCCTTTCCTTTCTACCCAGCGAAGTTCGCGTCGAGTCAGTCACCACAGCCTTACAAGATCGGGATGAGGCACTTACTCAGCTGAAGCGCCATTTGCTCCGCGCTCAATCCCTTATGAAACTTCAGGCCGATCGCTCTCGTCGTGACATCTCCTTTACCATTGGTGATATGGTATATGTGAAGTTGCGTCCTCACCGCCAACAGTCCCTTGCTCGACGCATTTCCCAGAAACTTGCCCCCAGATTTTTTGGGCCTTTTCCTAATCTCCAGCAGGTTGGCTCAGTGGCCTATAAACTCGCCCTTCCTCCAGGCATCCGTATTCACCCAGTTTTTCACGCATCCCAACTCAAAAAATTTATTGGTCCTCATCCGCCCCTCCCCACCCTTCCCACTGGTCTTTCGGGCGATGATGTTGCCGCCCCGAAACCTGCAACGATACTTGGCCACCGCACCACTTCGGCCGCCTCTGGCTCGGTCCCTCAATGGTTAATTCAGTGGAGAGGCCAACCTGCTGACGATGCCACATGGGAGGATGAGTATGTTCTCCAAAACCAGTTTCCCTCTTTCAGTCTTGAGGACAAGACTGCTCACTCAGGGGGGGCGAGTGATAGTGCAAGGGCCACCTCAGCACCTTGGAAGGTTTATTCCAGGCGTGGGAAGAGCGCTGCAGCCTCTGAGAACTCTCCAACACAGCTGGCAGTGGTCCCCCAGCAGCACAACCGCCTAACCATCCAGCACAGCTGGCAGTGGTCCCCTCAGCAGCACAACCGCCTAACCATCCAGCACAGCTGGCAGTGGTCCCCTCAGCAGCACAATCGCCTAACCAATCGGTTGGAGTGGTCCCCCCCAGCTCAACTGCATAACAGAATGGGTAGAGGGATTCCAGGGAATAACAGAATGGACCCCACAGTTGGGAGATCCTTTGTGGGTTGTTCAGTTATAAAAGGGGTGGAAAGGAGAAAAAGGGAAGGTAGAAACCAGGAAGTCGGCCAAGGGCTTGGGCAGGAGTTCTCTCCTAAAGTGTCCCTTTTTTCTGTCTTTTTTCTGCTCTGTTTTGTAACTGTTGCTGCTATTAATTTCCAGAAAGTGTTGCCCCGTGTCCTAGTTCTTTATCAGGTGGTCTCAACGCTGCTCAAACGAAGCTCTGACACCCTCAAACGCTGGATTGAGTGTGTGTTTCCATGAAGCGATCTGTCAGGAGAGGATGAAGAAGGGAACAACCGGTTGGACCAATTGATTAGGCTCGCACCAGTATAAGCACTTGAACAGACGACTTTGTATATAAAATGAGTGACTTATATATGAGGGAGAAAAAGATGAAGAGAGAGTCTTAGTGTATCCCTATGTCCATGGAGAGGTGGAATTTCACTAGTTTCAAGAGCAAAAATTACAAGGAGAATATCAGAGTTTCACACAGAAAAACCCTAGCCCGAAATGGGCTAATAAAGAAGATGAAGTACTGTGTCACCAACCGCACAGAAAGTCCGTCTTGCTACGGTGAATTGTGGCTAGAAGTCTGCATCACTACAGTGTCGCGACCACCCAAATCCAAGCTACTGCAGTGGTCGGCGGCTGGAAGTCTGCAGAGCTACAATACCGTTGTCTCCAAAATCCGCACTACTACAGAGTCGTGTCAAAATCCGCACTACTATAGTGCCATGTCGGCGTCGTTCGATTAACTCTGCTACAGTCGGTCAGAGTAGCTACAGTGCCCCAAAAGTTGGGTCGGGGCCCTTCGGCTCCCGGAACAGGGGCGCGTTGCCCCTACAACATCCAACAATCTCATCACGAAGTTGCGACCTGGTGTTCAATCTGGGTCGCAAGCATTCGGCCCAACATCATCCAAAACGGATCAGGCTACACCGATCCAATAGGTTCCAATGGTCCCTTTCAAGTTTGCGTTCAGAGGAGGGGAGCTCCAATATATGTACCTATCTATCAACATGCAGGGATTGTATATGAATGAATATTGAAAATAAGCTATCATTGTATAGCAGTTCCTTGCTGTAAGGCGCCTGGAAAAAGTTGCATTAATGCTTAGGCTGCTGCCAAACCACCACCAGGGGTTGAAGATCCAATGCTTAAGAAGAGGTTTTCGTTCCAGTACTTCGTAGTCGGCAAAGCTATTGTAAGTCCACCTTGAGGACAAGATGGGTTTTCAAGAGGGGGTAATGTTAGGATGTAGGGGTTGCCCGAGCATGTATGTTGGGGGCAGTTTGTTGTGCTGGATGAGTTGTGAGGAAATATTGAATAGGGGCAGTGTTGTCTTTCTCCTTGTTAGTTTGTTATGGCGAGCTGTAGTAGTTGGGGAGTTGTTGGTTGGGTTGATGGTTTGGGTTTGGAGTATTAAATAAGGGAGAGGGGGTTGTGAAGGGGGGGACCCATTTTTATACGTTCGGCTAGTTGCTGCAGGAAGGCATCATCCTTGGAAGGTCTCACCTAGTCTCATAGGGAGTGGCCTTCTCCTGAAGATTCTTCTTCCTCCTATTGTGATTCCTTCCCTGGTTCAGTTCAGTAACTATTAAACGGAGATTGTGGTTGTTCCTTCAACCTATTTCCTCCCTTGCACAAATTGTCCACACAAAGGACATCTCCCACCATTTAAGAATTGGAGGCACTGAGATATGAAGTGGCAATATAACGTATCAGCCTTCAGAATTAAACCCTAAACTAAAACAAATGAGCAAAAAAGGAAACCTATCCAACAAGAAATGCCGAAGAGCCAGGGACTTGTCACGGACTTGGGTGACACGAAATCTGTATGATGATATGATAGCCTGGGAGAAAAAAGAACAACAAACTATACCCAGCGCAACAACACTGTAGATCAAATTATGATTCAGCATAAGAGCAGTTTTAACTGCTTGAACAAGTTGAAAACATAGAAAACTGCATATTAAAGATTATTATATCTTCCAAGAAAATGCAAAACAGAATCCAGATAATAAGAAAAGAAAACTGTTATTAAGAACGAGATAAAAATAATAATTTAATAGCTGCATGCCAAAATTCTACTTCTAGTAGCAATGAAAGATCACACTTAGCTTTGACAAGAGCGATTTCATTGGGAAACAAAAAAGAAGTCCTAGGAGAATATGTAAGAAGCGGACAAGGTGTTCCAATGAAGAACAGTAAAAATTTTCCATACAAATCTGCTCTCCCAGCCCGATCTTGCTTGTCTGCCTTTTCAAAGACGCTCGAGGCAAATCCCTCCAGATGCAAATTGTCATCAGGACCCAACTTCAGAGACTTCTTATCCTAAAAAGGACCAATGGTAACTCCTATCATAGAGAAACCCCAGCAGGGAAATAATAAGCTAGAAGCATGCAGACAAACAATGTTTTCAGAACATCAAAGACTTTCTATAAATGGAAAAAATCAGCAATCATCGGGTAATAAGTATCACCTGCATTAGATGGGTAGAAGTCAGCATCATAAGATGGAGCAAATTATTATTCGAGGAACGGAATAAAACAAGGTCAGAAATCATACGTGTAAATTATATCTCCGTTTTATATGTATCTCCTATGACAACGCTAGAGATTAATGGAGAGAAAGGAAATTAAAAATGAAAAGAAAACAGGAAAGCAAAAACAAAAACCATGATCCGGGAATATAATTAAGAAGAAATAAACAACAATGATTTTCTGAATGTTTAAGCCCAGGGGTCAGTATGTACTCTATAGAACATTTTCCAAACAAAAAATCTGGTAATCGCTCTACTCTTGTTTAAGTTCACTAGAAAACAAAGTTCGTATCCGTGCACCATTTATCTCGAAAACCAATTAGTATGTGTGAGAGCGCACACGGGCGTGATAAGTGAATTTCAACGGAATGGGCAAAGCTTTGAAATTCCAGAAACCTAAACTTGACATCGTTTATGACAATAAACATCATACAAAAGCTATTCTAGTTTGGAAGTTTGCAGACCTTTTCGAGTTGATTCATGAGGGAGAGGAGTAGGGAGTTAGTTGTTTTGGTCCGATCCTTCTGTGGAATTTTCAATCCCCGTTCCATCGCGTATAATCGACCTGAGAAGATCGTGACGAAGCAATATTCAAAGGAAATCTGACAGGGAAGCGCTTTGATTGTTTCAAATTTGAGAAAACACAGGGTTAAAGGTGCTTCCCGGGGGGTTTGAAACGAAATGGGTGACATACAGTAATAGGAAACAAGATGATCGTGCTTCTGCAGCTCATCAGCTCGCTGGAGGTAAGGAAGAAGGAGTTTCGCGGGCTCGTTCTCACTCGCCATGGTTGCTTCGATTAAGCTTTCAGTAAAAGAAGTAATCGATTCTGAGGGCACACGGTGATCGGCCCTTCACGCAGGCACTCGGAACGGACGTTATCGTTTCTTGAGAATAGCTTTTAAATGTAAATTTTTTGTTTTTTGTTTTCTGTTTTTTTCCTTGAACCCACGTGTAAATTTTTAAACCAAAATAAATTATAAATTACAATACTAACTACTACTAAAAATTAATAAAAAATAGTCCTTAAAACTAAGATGAGGGGTCTCGACAATGTCTTTGGTTCAAGTCTGGGTGGGTTCTTTGATGTTGGTAGTGTATAGTTTTTGTTGTATTTCTCCCCCTTCACGGAACGTTGTAAATATTTATTTATTATTTCATTTATAAATGAAATTGTATTTACGAAAATTGTATTTTTTATTTATTTACAATTAACCCTTAAATTAATTACAATTGCATTTCAATACATTTTTAAGTGTAGTTGTATTTATTAAAGGAGTGTTTTTTTATTAGAAGATTTATAATTTATAATTTAATTTAATTTCACAACGCGTTTTTTCACATATGTTTTTTAGATTTATGATTCTTAACATAAATTGATTTTAAGATTTTTTTGCTGAATTTTAGAATGAATATTTTTAATTCAAAATAATTTGATTTTGTGGACTTTAATTCTCACTTTTCATGAAATTTTACAAAAATAGCTCAACAATTACAATGACAAATGGGCTACACTTCGGTCATGTTTATGACGTGTATGCTTATTATAATGCATCAACTCGACTCACTCTACGGTAATCAAATAAGAGCACCACTAGACCTCAAGTGCGCCTCTCTATACGCCAGAGTATACCGACTAATAATTATGGTCTAAGTGGTGTAGTGGGGGACTATACCCTCTTAAGATAAATAACAACAACAACAAAAACAACCATAAAAAAGCAGGTAACAACAAGCCAAAATATGCATACGATAATCAAAGTAAACATCTACAATGTCATGTCAATTATACAAAAGTAAACAAGACCACTCAATGGTCAACCACACACAAATATACTCAAAAGTAACCAAAAGAACCATCATCACGACATTGAGGATCCACTCAGACCTGCTATCAGATCATAATATCCAGCTCAGACACCATTTACACTTCTATCTCTATTGGAATTCTAACGACGAGTGTATGCAAAGTGCAATAAATGACAACCAAAACACACCATTCAACCCACTCCACCCGTGTTCGACCACCCACAAGTGAACCTTTACCTGCCTTGACCAGTGCTAGAGTGGAACGATGCTTCCACGGTTTGTCGTACTGGAAGTGCTCTTGGCGTTCCAACCACTACTGAGTCACATGACATCACATGCAAACCCATAACTAGAATAACCATCCCGAGTCAACCATGATGCCCTAACGACACATCCACAAACCATATCTTAAGTCTCATTGTCATTTGAGCCCTTTACCAACCACTAGCCCAACAACCCAATGAACCTAAGGCACAACAACACCCATCATTCACCAATTTCGCCCCATTGGCCCCGACACATCCCACGTATATGATGAGCATCCTATTCCCACCTGGTGATCTCAACCACCACCCGTGTCTCATAGCCAACCTACAACGTATCCCTCTTCCATAATGATGGTTAACACCAACACCCCTAAGTTGCTCAATCCACAGGGCATACTGCCACAACAAGTGGTTAAAACCACCACATGAGCTATGTCCTATGTGCACACGACCCCAATGGTCTCAGCCCCCACGGTGAGTGGAAACCACCAACCTCACAACCAAAACTCAGCGAACCTTTGTCGCCACCCTCGGTAATGCTCATCACCATCCACATCACATCATCATACCTTTGTCACCACCCACGACAATGGTTTACACCATCTACATCATACTGGTGATCCATGCCGCCCCATTTTGAGTGATTAACATCACCCACAGTCACACGGGTTACACCCATCATGTTTCCAAGGAACCACATCAACCATCACATCCCAAGGAACATCATCAACAACACACGACATCATGCTCATCGAGCATTGGACCCATATAACCAAGCAAGTAATGTCATACTAGGCCAAACCTGTCACTTCCCACACGAGACTGCCCCTAGGCATCCATCACGAACAACAAAACCCGCAATGTGGTTTTGTTCCTAGTTGCACACAAGACCTTACCTACGCCCAATTATCACACACCGCATAAACACACGTATAACATAGGAAGTTTTTAGGTGTCACAGACCCCCTAAATGGGTACCCATCCTAAGCTGACGACGAAGAGAAGGAGTGACCCCCCGAGTCCCGTCTCCAGTAGGTCCCGGGTTGGCGACTAGCGTCGAAGGTATAAAATACTCAAATGGGATTCATTAGCCTAAATATCCATAGATCATAACATAAAACCACCAACCAATCCACCATACTATAAAAGAAACAAACCAAATCCCATACAAAAGATATCCCACATGTATGAATATAAAATGGATACAAACATCTCCAAAGATAAAACATGCATATTCAACCTAATATTTTAATTTACCATATTTAAGTATTTATTAATTTAAAGGGTGTTGTCAAATAAATTCATCATTAAATGGCATAATTCAATGACAGGCATATAGCATAAACAACATCAACATCAAGAATACCGGTAACTGCATGCGCATTACACCATTCCCTTTCAATTTCATTAGTCCAATTTATTATCTTTGTTGGTCCCAGTAAACAACTCAAGAGGGGGGTGAATTGAGTTTCCAATTAAATTTTTCTATTAAAAAAGTAATTTAAAAACAAATTCCCTGATTTATAAAAATAACTCAATTAACTAAAATAGTAGAAATATATAATTTAAAGTCTTCGAAAGATTTTTCAAGGGCTCGATCACAGCACAGTTAAAACAATTTCAAATTGATTTAACTTTTGAAATAAATATAATCACTTTAAACATTGTATATAAAACACTAATTAAAGATAAATACCAAAGAAATGTTTTGTTGTATGATTTTTGAAAAATAAAATTGATTTGTTTTTGAAACACAATAAAGAATAAAGAAAAACACACAGTAGAATAAAAACAAGAGGTATAGTCTCAAGTCGAGACCTAGTCCTCTCCACTTGGAAATCACCTGCTGCCAAGTAGTTTATTAAACAATAAACTTGATCCCAAACCTGGATTGAGTTTTTACAAACAACTTCATATAAGATAGTAAAAACTACACACAACCTCTTCCACAGTTATACGTGGGATAATAAATATGAAATAATAAAAGAAAGTGTCTCTAGTACTCTTCAATACAGTGCAGGAGCATGTGATAATGAATATATAGAGAAATGCAAACACAACTCAAAAAGTAAGCTAAAAATAAAGAGAGAGGGAGAGAGAGAGGGGGGGGGAAGAGAGGAAGTCCGAAGCACCTCAATCTGATCAGTTTTAGTTGATCAATTGTCTTTAAACCTGTCCTTAAAAAATCTCCAATAGAGTGTTGCATTGAGATATAAAAAAAAGTGTTGTGGAATAGTTTAGTGAAGTAGTATGTCAGGGTAAGTTCTTAGAAACCTTGTGTTATTGTATCTCACCTCTCTTCTTTTATCCACGAGTGGCTCCTCTTCTTAAAGTGAGCACCTTCTCTAACTAGCTGCTCGAGGATATTCATAAATTAATCCTCATACTCATTAGTAATATCTGGAAACCTTAAATTCCCTGACTCTTCAGTTGATGCTTCAAAAAATAGTCGTTGGAGATTTAAATATTCCTCATTGCTTAAGTTAGACATGGTCATGTAGACTATACTTAAGCACGATTACTCTTACATACGACAACTTTCTTATGGCCACTTGGCTCTGTGGTCACTTGACTCTATAGTCACCTGACTTTGTGGTCACTTGCTCTTTCGGTCACTTAACTTGTAGTCACATGCTCTTGTGGTCACTTGACTCTATGAACACTATGTTTCTTCATGTGGTCACTTCATTTATTTATGCAATCACTTCATTTATTAATGTAGTAGGTTGAATCCTTCATGCATTCAATTCAAGACTTAGAGAAAACTTTCTCATCTGACACACAATTACTTGGTTGTTCATGCAGTTACTTATATTTTAATGTGTGGTCACTTTTATATGGTCACTTGACCTTTATAGTAAATTAAACTTCTTTATATGGTAGCTTGACATGGTCACTTCAAGACTTAGTCATTTTCATAGTTTTAGTCAGAAAAACATTATACTATCATAAAACATAAAGTCCATTAACAACACAAGAAACATGATTTGTGGGCATTAAAATAAGGATTTATTTACTAAGTCAATATCCCCCATTTTGATGATCACAAATCACAACAGATATATAGAATGAATTAAAACATCATAAATTTCTCCCCCCCTTTTGGGATTATCAAAAATCATGCCAGAGAAAAATAAAATAAAGAGATGAATAAAAAGTAAATACATTAATAGAAATAAAATATATATTTCATTTCTAATATAAAAAGTATTGAAAAGAGAGAGCCTATTAGGTACTCTAATCAGAATCAGAATCAGACACAATATCTTTGATATCATAAGGGAGAATAAGATCATTTCCTTTGGTTGTAGAGGATGAGGTAAGAGGGTTAGGTTGTAGTGAATAGGTGGAAGAAGGTTCTTGAATAACCACACACCTAGAAATAGGGTGAAGATGTTGAATAACATGTATAGGAGACAAGCCAAAAGGGTTGGCAGAGAAAGGTGTGGTAGGATGGGATGAAGGAATAGGTGAGGTGGGAGGTTCTAGAATACTAGTATTAACAATATAAAAGTATGGCTCAAGTAGTCTAGTGAAGTCCTTCATGGCTCTTTAACCTTGCTCCATGGCCTGAAAACAATCTTCATTATTCTCTAAAAAGGATTCCAAAAATTAAGTAATAACCTTTAACTTCTCCACTTGATATTTGAAGGCTTGAGTAAAAGGAGGCATTCTGAGATCACTAGCTAAGGATTTGAACATGGTATTCAAATTAGATATAGTGAAGGTCATGCTAAGATAAAAATCAATGGAACTTTGGATTGTGTCTCTATCTCTTCCATCTTGGTTTAAATATTTTCTAACTAGTTATAAGGTCTTTACTGCATGTGTTTTAAATCCCTCAAATGCCATATCCATGGTTTTCTTAAATTCATCCAATATTATTTTCAACTCATATTTTATAATTTGTTTGATGTGATCTTCTCTAACATCAACTTGTAAAGGAGTAGGAGGTGGAACTGAAGAAGATGTAGGAGGAGTGGCTGATATAGAAGACTAAAAAACTGTTTTAAGAAATCTATAGTATAACTTCACTACTGGAAATATGACCTTTCCCAACGCTTCTATACCAACGGTTCGTAAAAACCGTTGGTATAGGTTCCCTTTCCCAACGGTTTGGCTAAACCGTTGGGAAATCCCACTTTGAGGCCACCTTTCCCAACGGTTTGGCCAAACCGTTGGGAAATCCCACATTGTGGCCACCTTTCCCACCGGTTTTGGCAAACCATTGGGATAGGTATACCCTTTCCCAACGGTTTGGCCAAAACCGTTGGTAAAGGCTACACCTATCCCAATGGTTTGCCAAAACCGTTGGGAAATGCCCCCACAAATCAACCTTCCCCAGAATCAAAATTCAGAATCAAAATCTGTACCAACGGTTGTCAAAACCGTTGGTATAGGCCTATACCAACGGTTTTGACAACCGTTGGTATAGATCCTTTGATTTTTTTTATCATTTCTTCTTACCCAGAACATTATATAAATCAAAATTTAAAATCATTATGAGAATACATATATATATTTATGTAATTATATTCACAAAAGTCATGTTAGGTTAGTGGTTAAGTCGTTGAATAATAAACTAGGGGTCCTGGGATCAAATCCCAGTGAATGTTTTTTTTGAAATACATATACCAACGGTTCCATAACCGTTGGTATAGATTTTCATATTAATTATACCAATGGTTTCCAAAACCGTTGTGATAGGTCTATACCAACAGTTTTGGGAAAACCGTTGGTATAGACCTATCCCAACAGCTTACTTGGCAACGGTTCTCCAAACCGTTGGTATAGGCTATACCAATGGTTTGGAGGCCTATACCAACAGTTCCAAACCGTTGGTATAGGTTAGTTTTCCAGTAGTGCTTTAATATCATATCCTAAAGATCCATCCACATGGCACCAACCTAAGCTCTTAAATCCTCAATCTCATTCATTATAATATATATTTTGAGATGAAGTTTGGATTGAAAATGAGAGATATCAAGAGTGATTATCCTAGATATGTCATCTTCTCTAATCAGTTCCATTATGCTCCAAAAACCAATAAATAACTCTTTCAAAACACCCATCAAATCCAATTTGAACTCATTCAAATATTCTTTAGTCATAAAGGATGCAGAAGGAGAAGAAGAAGGTCGAGGAGTAGATGGTTCATAATCAAACTTCCTACCATCCAAACCACCTTTAATCTCCACTGAACTTGGTCTCAAATACTAAACTTTTGGTTAAGCATTAGCTTTCTCATCAATTTTAAGAAGATCCATATGGATATATCTAAAGAGAGCTGTCTCATTATTTTCCACTGGTTCCTTAATATTTTTAGTTGGAGTTAGAATAAACATTTCTTCAAGAACTTAGTCAACTGATTTCCTAGGATATACTTCAAATCTTTCTTGAGAATCAATCTCATATATTAGAGATCCTTTAGGTACTTTCTGAATAGAATATATGGAAGGTCCTCTATGATCAAGTGGAATGAAACTATGCCCATCATCATCATTATATTCCTCCCCCCTAAGGAGGTGATTCCATTCCACTTTGCCTAGGATTACTTCCAATGATAGGGATCAAAGTAAAAGATCCTTTAGAATTTTATTCGCTTCCTTCAGACTCACCTGAGTCATTGTCCTCCCATGTTGCTTCTTCAACAAAACCACTTACTGATACCTAAATATCATTAAGGTCTTCATCTTATAACTATTATTCTCAAGAGGGTAAAGGTAATGGAGAATAAGGAGATCCAAAATACATGATAGGAGAGGGATCCCTAACATCTTTAAGGGATACCCCAGCTTCCTCACTAAATTCAACTACCTTTGTTTCCTCTTCTTGAACTTCCAAAGCAACTTAATTCTCATCAGAATAATACTCAACTATCTCATTAGGTTCTAGACTGAGATTTACTCGATCTCTTGTTCTAACAGTATTCTTAACAGGTCTAAACTTCTCATAAATCTTTTCATTATCTGATACCCACTCTTTTCTCCAAGGGTTTCAGTTAACTTTCACATGCCTACATATTTTTAGATTTAGGAAAAAACCAATAGAGGGAATGAATTCCCCCCCCCCTTAGGAACTAACCCATTAAAATCCAACAAGGATGAGATAAATTTAGGGTAAGGTAAGGAGTTAAACCTTAAGGAGGGATTTCACAACTCACCCATATTCCTCACAATAAATCTCGATAGAATTATTTGAACTCCATTTTTTCATAAAATACAAAAAGAACAAATCTTGATGCCCTGGAGTTCTAAAGTCCCATTTCTTATAACTAATCAGATGTTGGATGAACTTTACCAACAATATACATTCTCTATTTAACTCCATATTAGTTGTTCTTATGAGAGTCATATTCCAAGTTAACTCCATAAGGGTACTAAAAAATTAAAAATTAGCATGATTCATAAGATATGAATTTTGATAATATTATGATCTCCTTTATAAGGCACATTAATATTTTTTCATAAATATTTTAAGAGAATACCAAACTTTATCCATTTACAATCATTATTGTTGGTCAGAGTAGAGTACTCGGGGGGGGGGGGGTGAATTGAGTATCTATAAAATTTCTGTTTAAAAAGGTAATCTTAAAAAGGTTCCCCAATAGTTAAATACAACCCAGTTAATCAAGGTTATACTATTATGAAAGTTCGACTGTTTAAATAACTTCTTAGAATATTGATTAATTCTCAGTAATCCTAATTGCAGTTATTAACATTACTTTTGAAGCTATTCTAATAAGGCAAAACAATTATAACTTCTTTCCAAGATTAAATATCAAAGTAAATTTAGTGAATTCTGAATTAAACACTAAAATATAGATAACTAAAATAAATATCACAGCGTATATAAAACAAGTGGTTCAGTATCAAGTCAAGACCTAATCCACTCCATTTGGTGATCACCTTCCACCAAGCAGTTTATATAAATAAACTTGATCCACACCCTGGATCGGGGTTAACAACAGCACAAAAGACTGTCCAGGTCACACGAACTCTTCCACAGTTTTTCGTGGGTAAACACTAACAAGTCACACAGGGACTTCTTCCAAACTTATCCGTGGGAATACACAAGTGTAAAAAAGATGTAAGAGAAATGATATCTTGTATCCTTCAATTTGATGCAGGAGACAATGTGTGTTTTTATACAGACACACACACTACTCGAAAGATAAAAAATAATACACAATAGAGTATAAATGATGAGATAAGTTTAGAAGTGCTTTGAGTGTTAGTCTATGCATCTCTGGACTTCTGGGATGAAGCAGATGTAGAAATCGAATCCTCTCATGGAAAACAGAGTATCGTAAGTTAGCTAGATCTGGCTAATGTTCTTTGTGGTATTGACTATGCGAAGATGTGCTTAAAGGTTCTGATCTATGGTGTCCAGATTGTTGATTCAAGAATGCTTCGTGTGTTCTTCAGGAATGTTGAGTTTCATGTGTCGGTTCTTGTTTCCAGAAAAACTCGTGTGTAATTCGTTATTACCCTCTTGCTTCACGCTCTCCTGTTTCTAGGACACACTTTTCTTTTATTCTTGGAGTACATGTGTTGGAGTCGACAAGATGCATGTATTCTACACCTCGTACCTCGTACTGTCAGATAATATGTATACAAAGAAACATTAATTATGTCAGTGCATTTAAAAACTTCAAATATGACCGTTAGAAATTAAATTGAAAAATTACAAAACAGATTAAGAAACGGTGTCACAGTTTGTCTGTAAATGGTGTCTTCATGAAACGATGTCTCCTTGAAACAATGTCTGGATGGTCATGATGTCTAGATGGTCACAGTGTATGTATGGTCACGATGTCTGGATGGTCACGCTGTATGGATGGTCACGGTGTTTAGATGGTCATGGTGTCTGGATAGTCACGGTGTCTGGATCCTTTTCCAGAAAAATACAACTTAGCCAAATATTTGTATTCAAACTTAAGCAATGATATTCATAGAATGGATTGGACTTAATCATTCATCAAAGAAATTATTATAAAGTAAATTAAATAAAGTGCACAAGGTTTATTTAAAGCATAAAGATATTAATCATCTATACACATGATTTAAGATAAATTACACAGGATTAACAAGTTTTTATAGAATGAATAGGATTTGTGATCATTAAAACATGATCAACACATGAGGAGTCCAAAAATTATAATGGTATCCCTTAAATCACCATAAACGAGTTCCATATTTGCATAAAAATCCTTAACCAACTGAGGATAAAATGGATTACCATTATCCTAAAACCATTCACTCCATATTTTCCTTTGAATTGAATTCCAAACCAAAGACTTTCTGGATTGTATCTATTCAACATCCACTCCCTTTTCCACACAGACAGGATGATCTAGTAAATGGGGATTTCATGGCTTGACCATAGCATTCGAGTTAGCTTGGTCATTTTTAGATCTCTTTAAAGGAGATAAACCAACACGAGATGAAACTTCATGATTCCTTTTCACTCTAACCATATTTATAGTTCAATTTGAATCTTTGGAGGTCCAAGTTCAATTTTGAAATGGAAAGAGGCTTAGTAAAGATAGATTCGAGAGAGATATAACAAACGGGGTTTCAAAATGTGAAAGGAGCGTTATGAAGGATACATTTAGTGATTCTGATTTGAATTTTATTCATTCATTTAGGGCATAAAATAATAATAAACTAAAGGAAGTCCCACCAAAACACTTAAACAAAATTTCAAACTCAAATATCCATGATAATTTAATTGACTATAAACTTGCGGTAACTTGGTGGGATCATGGTAAGTTAACTGACCGCATGACCAATTGGTCATGATCTCTTAATTGACCATAAGAAAAAAAATATCATGGTCACTTAATTGACCATATATACTAAGATTCATAGTTACTAAAAAACAAGAGTAGAAAATACTTTAGATAAACCTTAAGTTAAGAAAAAAATAGTAAACACATATGTTAAGAATTATAACAATAATTATAAAAATATAAGAGTTATAAATTGAATTGAAATATTTAGGAATAATTAATCATTCATAACTCATGTATGATATAATTTAGTCTCTCTATATTTAGAGGCTTTGAAAAATTATTGGCAAGCTGATGTTCAATACCAATGAACTCGAGAGTAATATATCCTTTTTGAAAATGACCTCTCAAAAAGTGATGTCTTATATCAATATGTTTTTCCCTAGAATTAGACACAGGATTTTTAAAAATATTAATAGCACTTGTATTTTCATAATTTATAGGGACATGTCAAAATTGATAACCATAGTATAGTAAAGTGTTTTTCATCCACAAAATTTGTGCACACCAACTTCCTACAGCTATATACTCAGATTCAATAGAAAATAATGCAATGAAGTCATGTTTCTTACTATACCATGAAACCATATACTTTACCAAAAGATGACAATTTCCATATGACTTTTTCTATCTAACTTAAAACCACCAAAATTAGCATCAGAATAACTAACTAGATCAAAATCATGTCCTTTAGAATAGAATAGTCCTAAATTGATTGTACTTTTGAGATATTTGAAAATTCTCTTAACAATATTCAAATGAGATTCTTTTAGGATTTCTTGAAAATGGGCACACATATATGCACTAAACATAATATTAGGTCGACTGGTATTTAAGTATAGTAAACTTATAATCATTCCTCTATAAGTAGTTTGATCAATTGTCTTTCCAGTTTCATCCAAATCTAACTTACAGCTTGTAATCACAAGAGTGTCACTACCTTTGGTGCTATCCATACCAAAACATTTTAAAATATCCTTTGTGAATTTTATTTGATTTAAAAAAATTCCATCATTGTTTTTAAAATTTTTAAATACAATAAAGAATTTAAATCCACCCATCAAGCTCATTTCAAATTCATTATGTGTTAATTTTAAAAAATAAGTACACAAAAAATGTTTAGATGATATGAAGATAATATCATCAACATAAATTTGAACCGCTAAAACATCCTTTGAAATTATTTTTTATAAATAGAGTAGGTACAAAAATTCCTTTATTAAAACCATTTGAAATAAGAAAAGTGTTGATCCTGGTATACCAAAATCTAGGAGATTTTTTTAAACCATACAAAGATTTTTTTCAATTTAAAAAAATGATTTAGAAAATGAGGATTTGAAGAACCAAGGGGTTGATAAAAAATAATCCTAAATAATATAACCATTTAGAAATTCACTCTTAACATCCATTTGATATAATTTGAAATTTAAATGAGATGTATATGAAAATAATATTCTAATGGCTTCAACTCTAGCTACTGGTGAAAATATTTCTTCATAGTCAATACCTTCTTCTTGACTATAACCTTATGCAACTACTATAGATTTTTTTTCTAATTATTGTAGCATATTCATCAACCTTGTTCCTATACACCCACTCAATTCCAATAGTTAGGTAGTCTTTAAGTCTATCTACTAAAACCCAGACTTTATTTACTTCAAATTGATTCAGTTATTATTGCATAACTATTACCCAATTTTTATCATTGATTATTTCATTGATGTTTTTAGGTTCAAGCTATGACCAAAATGATTTATGTTCAACTTGGTTTTTAATTGAGGCTTGGGTCTGAGTACCTTTATCTAGGTCACTTACAACAACATGTAGGGGATGATTTTTTAGGGTTCTAATAGTTCTAGGGAAAACATACTTGGTTCTTCCAAGTATTCTTCCAAGTAAGGAAGAACTTGATGGTCCCTATTAAAATATTTATCAGGTAAATTTGTAAGAAGATCATAAGCTTTAGAGGTATTATTGATATTCATATTTGACATATCATCCTTAATATTTTCTATAGCAGGTTTAAGTTTATGTGGATTTGTTTCATCAAAAGTGACATGAACAGTTTCTTCCACAACTTTAGAATTTTTGTTAAAGAATCTATAACCATTACTAGTAGTTGAATAACCAAGAAAAATTCCTTCATAACTTTTAGGTGAAAACTTGTACAAAATTTTCTTTGTATTTATAATATAGACTTTACATCCAAAAACTCTAAAGTAATTTACTTTGGTTTTTCTACCATTCCATAATTCATATGGATTCTTATTCAAGATATGTCTAATATAAAATCAATTAATTACATAAAAATCTATGTTAATAGATTCAGACCAAAATTAGACTAGTAATTCATATTCACTAAGCATAATTTGGCCAATTTCCTGAAGGTTCCTATTTATCCTTTAAAAAAACCCATTTTGTTGAGGTGTTAAAGGTGCAGAGAAATTGTGAGTATGACGAAATTATGTGAAGAGAGATTCGAACTCTTGATTCTCAAACTCTCAACCATGATCACTTCTTAAGGTATTGATGGTGATTCCATTAAGTTTTTCTACCAACTTTGCATAGTTTTCAAAATTAGAAGGAGATTCACTTATATGATTAAGAAAAAACACCCATGTATATCTTAAATAATCATCAATAATAACAAAATTATAGTGTTTTCTAGCTAAATTAAGAACTATAGATAGTCCAAATAAATTCATATAAACCGATTCTGGTGGTTGAGACATTGACACCTCTTTCTTCGATTTAAAAAATATTTTGTGTTACTTTACCTTTTGGCAAGGATTGGACACTTTTTCTTTAGGGAATTATAGAATAGGTAAATTCCTAACCAAAAATTACTTATTTTTCTTTCTAAGTGAGTATATATTATAGTGGATTATTCTTCTATTCTACAAAAAATATTCTTTATAAAAAATACTCAAATAATAATTTTTTTTAGAAAATAAGAAATCTAGATTAAAAGCATAAACATTGTCATTTCTAAAAGCAGTAAATACTAAAGCATGCTTGGAATCATAAATCTTACAAGAATTATTTTCAAATTTAACATTAAAACCATCATAAAAAACTATTAAATACTAAGAAAATTATATTTTAAACCATCAAAAATAGAACTTTAGAAATAAGGATAGATTCAGAGTTACTAATTTTTCCAATTCTGACAATCTCCCCTTCTCATTTTCACCAATAGTGTCATGTCCACCATCCAATTTTATAATATTTGTGAAGCTCAAATAATCTTTAGTCATATTAATAGAACATACACTATCTAGATATCATAGATTATTACCAGATATATTCATGATTTTTTCTTGAAATCAATTTAATGCACATTGATTTTGGTACCCAGATCTATTTAGGTTCAGATTGGTTATCAATCAAAGATTTTGGAATCTATATTTGTTTCACAGGCTTATTAGCAATATAATTAACATATTTAGAAATAAAAAATCTTTTAGGCCCAAAATTTTTGGAGTTATTTCCAAAACCATTAGTTTGCCTAGAAATTAGAGTTTTGTTATCAGAACTAGGAAAAAAATAATTTTTATACAAATTTCCTTATTGTCTATATCTATAACCTATTCTAGATTTTTTTTGGATTTTTTGTTCACCAGTCATGATATTTTAAGTTTTTATTCTATCAAATTTTTTTCCAAATCCTTTTTGAGTTGTTCATTTACCAATTTAAGATCAATATTTTCCTTAAGTATATTGACATTATTTTCTTTTTCTATATTGAGATCAGATTTATCTAATGTACATAACATATGAATCTTTTTTAGATTTTTGTATTTATCTTTAATACCATTAACGTTTTCTTCAAGTATGACATAATATTATTCAAATTATTCATTAGGCATTTCAAATTCATCATAAATATAAGTTGAAGAAGATAGAACCTCATAAATAATAACCATTAAGTATAGATTTTTTTTTCATTTGTGTCTGATCAACTAGAGTCGGAGTCATTGGAGATATCCTCAAACACACTCCAAGTGGCCTTTATTGATTTCTTAGGTCTTTTCTCTTTATACTAATATCTTTTCTTGTACTTGAGGTTGAGACATTTTACTTTTATGTGTCATTTTCTTTTACATTCTTAGCAGGTAATAAGATTTGAAAAATCATCCTTTTTCCACTCTTTATTCCAATTCCCTCATTTGGTATACTTTTACTTTGTAATTTTACTTATGAAAGAACTTCTTATTTTTGTAAAACTTCTTAAATCTTATGAATAATTGATCCATTTACACATCACTTTCAGTATTGGATTCACTTTCACATGAGTTGTCTAGTTTGAAAACTTATTTAGATTTTGACTATGATGCTTTAAAAGAAACAAATTTTCTTTTCAATTCATTATCTTTAGTGTTCACCTTTAGCTCTTCTTCGTACATCATCAAATTTCCAATTAATTCCTTGACTGATAATTTACTGATGTCACATGATTCTCATATAGAGACTGTAGTACTTCTCCATCGATCTGGTTGGAATATCAAGATCCTCATTACTTGAGCTTTGTCTGTCATCATTTGTACAAGTGTAATCATAGTGTTTATGATCTCATTGAACCTGAGATACATGTTAAAGATTGATTAATTAGGAATCATCTTGAATTTATTATACTTAATAATATATGTATTTTGTATCATTTCTTTAATATTAGAAGTGAATTCATGAGACATAGAAAGGGTATCCTAGATTTGATATGTTGTATCACATGAAGATATCCTATTAAATTCATCCCCTACTAAAGGAAAAAAATAAATAATTCATAGCTTTTTAGTTTGAATCACAATAAACATTAGTAGAAGAACCCTGTTCTTTTTTAGCAGTTTTGAGTATTTCATATTTATCTTCAATAGATCCCCAAATATCAAAACCCATGATCTCAAGGTGGATTTTCATTTTTATTTTCCATTGATCATAATTTTGACCATTAAAGTGAGAGGTATGTTGGTAGAATAACCTTCAGACTTAACACCCATAATAACAAATTAAAGAGTAAACATAAATTAAAAAGATCTTTCTAAATAATTGATCAACGTAAAAAGGAAAGAAAAGAGAAGAAAAAACTTGATCAGATATCAAATATTGTTCATAGTGGACAATTCCAGAGGGGGTGAATTGAGTTTCCAATTAATTTTTTTTATTTAAAAACAAATTTAAAAATAAATTCCCCAATTTGTAAAAATATCCCCATTAACTAAATAGTAGAAATATATAATTTAAAGTTTTCAAAATATTTCTCAAGGGATTGATCACAGATCAATTAAAACAATTTCAAAATCACTTTATCTTTTAAAAGAAATATAATCACTTTAAACACAGTATATAAAACACTAATTAAAGCTAACTATCAAAGAAATGTTTTTCTATATAGTTTCTGAAAACTAAAACTGGTTTTTTTAAACACAATAACAATAAAAAAACACAAATAAAAATAAAAATAAGAGGTTTAATTTCAAGCCGAGTCCCAGTCCTCTCCACTTGAAAATTACCCATTGCTTAGTAGTTTATTAAACAATAAACTCGATCCATGACTTGGATCGAGTTTTTACAAACAATTGTACACAAGGAATTACAGGTTATGAAAAACATCTTCCATAGTTATACGTGGGATAATAGATGTGAAGGAATAAAAGAAAGAGTATATAGTAGTCTTCAATACATTCTAGGATCATGTGTTAATGAGTATACAAAGTAACACAAACACAACTCAAAAAGTAAGCTAAAAATAGAGAGAGCGATAAATAGGAAGAGAGAAAGTCTAAAGTAGCTCAATCTAATTAGCTTCAGTTAATCAATTGTCTTTAAATATAACCTTGAATTTTTTTTAACCAAGTGTGCACTAAGATTCCAAAAATAGAGTATCATGGAAGCATTCAATAAAGTAGTATTTTAGGATAAGTTCTTAGAAATTATATGTTACTATACCTCATATCTCTTCTATTGTCCACAAGTGACTCTTATTCTTAAAGATAAAACATTACCTAATTATCCATCAGAGTATATTCATAAACTAATCATCGTACTCATTAGTCTGTTTTGGAAACATTAAATTCTCTAAATCTTCAATGAATACTTCAAAAAATAGTCATCGGATATTTAAATATTCATCACTTCTTAAGTTATACACAGTCACTTAGACTATATTTGAGCACATTTACTCTAGTATGTGGTTGTTTTCTTGTAGTAATTTGACTCTATGGTCACTTAACTCTACGTTCACTTGCTCCACGATCACTTGAATTGCAATCACTTGCTCTTGTAGTCACTTAACTCTATGGTCACTTCATTTCTTCATGCAGTCACTTCATTTATTTATGTGGTCACTTAATTTATTCAAGTAGACACTTCATTTATTAATGCATTAGGCTGAATCCTTCATGTAGTCAGTTCAATACTTAAAGAAAATTTTCTTATCTGATGCATGATTACTTGGTTGTTCATGCGGTCACTTAAATTTCAATGTGTGGTCACTTCTATATAATCACTTGAACTTTATTTTCAGTTGAACTTCTTCATAGGGTAGCTTGACATGGCCACTTCAAGACTTATCCATTTTCATAGTTTTATCCAAAAAAACATTATAATATCATAAAACATAAATTTCATTAATAACATAAGAAACATGATTTGTGGGAATTAAAATAAGGAGTTACTGGACTAAGAAAAAAATCTTTATTATGCCAATTCATGCCATCCAACCAACAAAACACAAAAGTATGTTAATTCTATAGATGCACATAAAAAGGAGAGAACAAGGATCACCTACCTTAAAAAATTATCTTTCTAATTCACGGCATAAAGTTAAATCATTAGGGGATGAACCGTGATGCAACAACCACACAAGGAATCCTCATATCAATTTGAAATGCAATGATATTTCATCTAAATCATAGCCTAATAAACCACTAACTACAAACAACATAATTGTTGTGAGATGTCTAAATAAACAAGGAATAACTTGGAGAGAAATAGGAGAACTCACCTAGAAACATTGATATCAAACCCCCAAAATCCAAGGATAAACACCAATGATCAAAGGCCATTAGTGCTCCAAAAACCATCTGGGAATCACTTGAAGTTTGAGAGAATATAATTTAGAATGAGGGAAATCAGAGGGAGTTCTAAATTTATAGACAACCTGGAAGTAACCTCATTTATGGTGTGAATAGAAAGTTCACATTGTGAACCTCATGCGGTTCAAAACCATTGAAAAAAGGTGATCGATCTAACAAGCCTGAAGGAATTTCATTTTGTGAGTGTATCCTTTCACATTTTGAAACCTTCAGATATATAACCATAAAAAACTTCACCATGAACATTCATGACATGAATAACATTTCACACCATGAATCAAACCCAGAAAAAATTCCAGAACAAGTTGTGAATCCACCTTAAGAAACATTACATGCCATGAATCAACAATTCATGGTGTGAGTCACCACCTGCAATTGTAGATTTGACTCTAACTCCTCCTCTCCCTTCCTCAAAACCATATCACGGATCCCAACAACCAAAAATCACAAAGTAATAGGACAGAAGGATCCTGGACATTATATTAGATATCACTCAAATGATTCATTTCCTCAAGAATGAAAACCAACCAGAAAAGGAAAGACAACACCAACCGTCAGAAACCACCAAATACTCCCCTTGGAGATACATCTAAAACAAGGATTAAACTATATCTTAAAATGGAATAGGATTCAAAAAAATAATAACAATAATTCAAGAAACCATCATAAGAATCTAACATAAAATAGTCAAAACATCAGGGAACAAACAACTCTGGGTATCAGGTGTGCATTTGTGACTCTCGATCACACTTACTCTTCTCCAGGACATCATGCCTCCATAGAACTTGAACCAAGGGGATAAAACACCCTCAAAAAACATTTTCCTAATGGTACTGAATCTTGATCAACTGTTTTATGAATGTCGCATCATCCATAATATCCAACTCCCCCAGTCGATTCTATGGGAATTATTGTGAAGATACTGGTAAAGCTAGGACACATGGAAGAAATCATAAACTCTATCTAGCTATAGAGGTAGTTACAACTTATAATCCACCTCTCTAATATGCTCCAACAATCTAGGGTGAGAGATTGCTTTCCTAACCAAACCTTCATTGACCACACCGAGGGGAAACCTTCAGGAAAACATGGTCTCTAACCTAAAACTCTAAAGGCCTCCTCCTCCAATCTACATAAGCCTTATGGAATTACAAAACTGCATTAATCCTCTCATGAATATCATAGATCTTCCCCACAATACTCTTCTCCATGTCAATACCAAGAACTATTTCCCCCTTAATCTCAATCAAACTCAACAAATATCAACATAGTCTCCCATACAATGTCTTAAAGGGGGACATACTTATGGATGAGTGGTATTCGCTATTGTAATAAAAATAAACCAATGGTAGGTGTCATACCAATGATCCATTGAAATCCAAGTTGCACACCCATAACATATCCTCTAGTGTCTAGATGGTTTGCTCTATCTTCCTGTCTATCCAGGGGTGGAAAGCAGTGCTAAAGCATAAATGAGAGCCAAATGCATATTGAAATCCTCTCTAGACTCATGAATTAAAACAAGGGTCTTGATAAAAAATTATGTCCCTTAGGTATCTATGAATCCTCACTACATCAACTACATACCATCTCACCGGAATGTCCACAAAATTTGACTCCCAGATCGCCAGAAAGAGAGTCGACTTCATTAGTCAATCCATGATCACCCATATAACATCATTTAACCTTAGTTCAGAATAAACCGGTGGTGAAATCCATTTATATATCCTCCCAATTGCACTTAGGAACATCTAAAGGCTACAAAAAACCACCAGGGGACATAATGTTATACCTTTACTTACTGGAAGACTAGACACCGAGCCCTGAACTTTAACACTATCTACTTCATCCATAGCCACCAAAACCGGTTCCCCAAGCCACAATACATCTTAGATATACTAGGTTTCATCACTAAGGGTGATCTATGAAACTCACAAATGAATATATCATGAATTTATAATGGGGTGAAAATCTTTCCCTAGAACATAACCCAATGTTGACCATATTTTGACCATCCCACATGAGCATCACCATAAATGATTTAATCATGCATAACCTCCATATTTGAGTCTACCCACTGAGAATCCTCCGCTTTCTAAACCAATGAAGGCCCTATAGTAATCTAGAATAGGTATCCTTTACCATCAACCTCTTATTCATTGAGATGCAAAGTCACTAACTCATCCTCCACCCTCCAGGAATCCTCATATTCTTGAATGGATCCCCACAAATTTCTACTCAATTCATCTGCCAAGATGTTTCCCTTTCCCGAGGTAGAGAAGATCTCAAAGTCATAGTCCTGAAGAAACTTCATCCACCTATGCTATCATAGATTCATGTCATGCTGAGAAAATATATACCTCATGTTTATGTGACCCATAAAGACCAAAAAGTGTTCCCTGATGAGGTAATGGCACCATAAATTTAGGGAAAACACCACTTCCATCATCTCTAGACCATGGGTGGAATAATTATGCTCATGGGGGAATAAATTATTGGAACCAAAGGAGACTAATACATTAAGACGCATCCCAAGACCAAGTAAGAATCCTCACAAAATACCTCAAACATCACACCCTCTTTAGGTGACTGAAGAATTGAGGTGTTGATCCACCACTCCTTTAAGTAGTCGAAAGATTCTTGATACTGATCAGTCTAAAAGAAACCTTGGTCCTTCATAGTCATGGAAATTAATAGGTTTGAAACTCATGATAAGTTAGTAAAAAAACCTCTAATAATAACTCTTGAGACCAAGAAATATATGAACCTCCACCACGCTCTTGGGTGCTTCCCAATAAACAACCGCTTCAACCATTACCAGATCCACCACCACTCCTTACTAAGACACTAGATGCCCACGAAAACACACATCTCATGTAAAAAACTTAAACTTGGATAGTTTCCCATATATATAGTGGTGATGAAGAGTATGCAAGATAATCCTTAGGTGCTCAACATGATCCTCCTTCAATATTAATTATACGAGAATATCATTAATGAATATGACTACAAATTGTCCAGAAACTCATGAAATATAGATTTCATAAACCCCATGAACACAACTGGTGTGTTCATGACACTAGAAAACATGAATACGAACTTGAAGTTCCCATACCAAAATTGGAAAGTAGTCTTTAGAATATTTACTTCATTAACCCTCAATTGATGATATCCTGACTATAGATCAATCTTAGAAAACCAGCTAGCTCCTGTCAACTGGTTAAAAAGATCATAAATTCTCAAAAGAGGGTAAATATTCATGATTGTCACCTAATTCAGTCATCAGTAGTCTACGCACAACCTTATACGATCATCTATCTTTTTTGTTAATAAAACAAGAGCTCCTTATAGAGATTCACTAGGATTTATAAAGCCTTTCCACATCAGGTCATCAATCTAGATCCTCATCTTCTACAACTTTGAGGTTTCTATATGATAAAGATCCATAGAAATCGGTGTAACACTCGACTGTAAATCTACCCCAAAATCAATATTTCATTTAGGGGGTAGGGTCATAACCTACTTTAGGAAAATATCTAGAAACTCCACAGCAACTATGGGTACCTCCACCACCCGAGCTCTTTATGGATCTATTAACGAATTATATGTAACGAACCGAACCCAAACAACCACCCGAATAGTGCTAAACGGGTCGGGTGTTACTACCTTAGGCGCACCTCCCCGAATGCCAAAGGCTGACGACTAGAAAAGAGGGTCTTATAGGTATAGTGGAGAGACTATACCCTCTTAGAGGATAATAATGGTACTAGTATGAGTATAAAAGTAAAGATGCAGTGGAATAAATGACTCAGTAGACTCAAACCAAACCCGAAGAGTGGAAGCACATTCAATATCGATAAACAGCGGAAGCGATAAATATAAACAGCAGTAGTGGAAAGTAAACAGAACAGCATACTGAACACCACTTGCAACTACTAAACAAACCAAGCATGCATCTATAACAAGTCAATATATAAAAAGGGTGTCAATGACTAACCAATAGTAGCTATAATTAACAAGGTAAGCATGATGATATAGGAAATAAAGAAAAACAAGGTAAACTCTAGTTAGGTAAGACCTCAAGGTCCCTACCATCTCCACGCATAGCTAATGTAGTCTAACTCCTAAAGATGACCTCTTTACTGCATGTAAATCCATAAAGTCTGCATGCATCCCGAAGGGCCTATGTAGGGTGTGAGATGAATCTCAGTAGGATACCACCCAATAGTGCGTACCTAATATAATTGTTTAACCAGACATGCATTTATAAGAAAAAAATTAAACAGTATGAAGCACACAACCAAACACAAAATCCACTAGTGCTCAGCAGCCACCATGGAGTGCCACCTTCTTTGGCTAACGCCACAATCTCTGTCATATAACCCAGCACCATGTGCCCCATGAAACCGTGTGTCTCAAGTACCAATTCCCTGAAGACACACCCAAGAAATAGTAACATGGAGGAACAATGTTGTCTATCCTCAAATAAGTAACCGAATGGATAGTGATGTCTGCCCTCAAATAAAGTAACCGTAGAGACAATGATATCTGCCCTAAAATAATGGTGAGCCTCTTCCCCCAACCCGATAGCCTCAATGCTATCCCCTAACGGCTCATCACCTTCCACATGGCTTCCTACGACAAGCACCCCCAAACCAATGGTACCGAAACTGCAACTAATAGGGGCCTCTACCCACATGAGTGGTCAAAACCACCTCATCAAAGAGTATCTTTGTGTGCACACTAATCAAAGTTATGGGTGAGTGGTAATCACCAAAAAAATACCCAAGCCACAACACCTCTGACACCTCGTGTCCCTACGACCATGCTGCTCAAGTCCAACGACCTCACCATCCAAGTAACCCGGGCCATGCCCAACCTGACAGTCACCCTGCCTTAAGTCGACATCCATGATGCCCAATCCTATGTTCAGAACCACCCAATGTAACCCGGGCCAATCCCAACCTGTGATCAGCATCACTCAAGAATATCCGGGCCACTCCCAACATAACCTCAAGGGTTCCAGCATATGCAATTCATCAATTACATATAATAATCAAAGGAATCACTTTTAAACAGAAAAAACAAACTAAATAGTTGAAATGCACTAACCAAGTGTTGTCCCATACCATCAAAGAGGTCTTTAAGGCCTATAATAATTCATATCAAGGTTTAATAAACTAAACTCAACAGTTTAAAACAATACAATCCAATTATAACCATTTCGGCATTCGCCGACCAAAATGCCCCAATGAGCAACGACCACTCGCCCGACCTCGTTCAAGAAAAACAGGTAACATGGAACACCCAAGGGCATCCCATAAGTCAAATAACAATTAAACATGCAACAACAGGTAAAACAAGGTCACACTCAAAATACCTGAAAATGCATCAAAGGTTGCGCCACCCAAAAGTCCGCGAAAACACAAAAAGAGGTATGAACCACCTACTTGAGGCTCGTACGATGATACTCCTCTGATAATAGCCCCCAATTAGGTTTAAAATGTGGTAGATCTATAAAAGAATCAAAACTAATCAAACTCCGATAACTCGTCTTAGAACAGAAATCAAGAAGAACAACTCAAGAGGAATCAAGGCCTTACTGAGGGGGTTCCAATGGATCAAACAGTGTTTGAATCTGACTTCGGACGAAGAAATGGGAAGGATTTGAAGTCCCTACCGACTATTCATGTCTCCTGGACAAAACCCACCACCCCTTGCCTCAAAACGAGGCTACTGACCGTTTTAACAAAAAAAGAAAGTACACGATGTGTACTTATAACTACACGTCGTGTATCATTATACTATTCATATAATGGCTGATATTTCTCTGAGGATTTTTCGACTGACTACACGATGTGCACATGAGGTACACAGTGTGTACTTATCTACCCGGATGACATTCCCAATATGCCATGTATATCCCCATACATGGCCCCTCTACACGGTGTGTACAAATAGTACACGATATGTACTTGATAAAAACATTCTTCCCAGACAACAAGCCTATACGCCATGTATGGCCTCTACACGGTCAAGGGTACACGATGTGTCGAGAAACACTACATGCTGTGTAGTAGGAAATTCCTACACGGTCATCACACAACATGTACTCGGTGATCACATGGTCGATATGCGCCTAACCCATACACGACGTGTACCTTAGAGTACACGGCTTGTAGTTTGGAAATTTCTAGAACTTTTCAGATTTTCCCAGTTTTCTCAGAAACAAATAAAAAATTCCAACAAGGTCGGGATTTTGACCTGTTCTAAAAACTCAGGTTCTTACAATATCCTCACCTTAACATATCTTGTCCCCGATCTATCAAAAGAAACCCAGAGATGACACCGAACATACCACCCCAATCACTGTAACCTGAAATCTCCCGGTCTCAGATGTTATGGCTAAATTCCTCAAGGGGATCCCCACCTTAGGAATTTCCTAACTCAGTCTTAAACCTAAAAAAATCAACAAAGAAAGGGTTCACTAACCTGTTTCCAGACTCATGGTTCTCTCATGACGCATCGTCACCCCTACGCCTCATTGGTGCTCCTGTGTCATTTCTGACACCCAACGTATCCCGCACCGCATCGGTGTCTGCCTCCACAAGGTCCTGCATCCCATGGATGCTCAAAAATAAACCTGGTGCCTAGCACCTCAAGTAACCTGCATCCTCAATGCCCCGATACCCATGACACCTCAAGTAACCCACATCATCAATGCTCCTGATTCTACGCATCTCATATATATATAAAAATATATCACGCACCCGATATAGCGCTAATCCCACTGAACAACATCTAGTCAGTCCACATGAATCCTGTGCACCTCGTGCACTCAAAACAAAAATGCCTCAATAGGCCATGCCAAAAGAAAACAAGAAAGTCATAGCCACAATCGCGGTGTACCTCTAACCATCATCGGCTCTCCAGATTGCTCATCCCCTGGTAGCTTCATGGCGTGTACCTGGCCTAAAGTACGACTGCCTGATGCCTGACCTCCCTATGGTGCTGCTCTAGTCACTAGCCACTGACCTCTCAGTTGGGTCCCACTGTCTCTGTCACATCCTCCGCGTGCAGCTGAAACTTAGCTACCCTCTCCTGGTACCGAACCCGAACCAAATCCAGATGCCACAGTCAGTCCTGGTCCCTATTTACCAGCTATCTGAGAAGGTTGTCTGTAGAAACTCTCCAGATGCCCGACCTGTCCACATGCCCGACACTCCTTTGGAGGCCTATAACACTGAGTTCGAACATGTCCTGGATGCCCAAACTGAAATCAAACCACTAATGAACTACTACGAGGTGTTCTAGATGAGTCATTGGCCTGACTGACCTATTGGATCTCATCCTGTCCTCGCTTCCTACTATCTGAACCATCACCTAAAGCCATTGCCTGACCAACCTGGGGCCTATCCCTCTGGTTGCCCTCCGCTATGAGCACCTGGTTCACTGCCTCTAAGAATGAACCCAGCCTGAATATATTCACCTGGATCCGAATGGTGTGTCATAAGCCATCCTCGAAGCGCCTCACCCTTGTCGCGCCATCGCTTACCATACCAGGTGCAAAGTGAGACAACTCAATGAAAGTAGCTGCATAGTCCATGACGAACATGTCTCCATACTGAAGGCTCAAGAACTCTCGAGCTCTCTCTGCCCTTAGTGTCTCTGGGTAAAAGTGCTCAAAGAACATGTCCTTGAAGTCTTTTCATGCTAGTCCCTCATACCTGTGAGCCTGAACCTACACATCCCACCAATGCTTCGCCGGTACTCTCAAGATGTATGTCGTCAGCTTGACCCTCCACCCTAGAGGCATCTCAAGCTGCTCGAAGATCATCTGCATGCTCTCTATCCAGTTCTCATCCACCTGCGGACCACCCTCACCCTGAAAAAGCAGTGGGTGCTGCGACTGGAACTCCTGCATTAGATATTCCATAGATGGATCTATACCCTACGCACCTATGTCGATCCCTTGCAAGACACGTACCAGGCTAGCTCGAAGCTGCATGTCGAGCCATGGTCTGAACGCTGCCAAATTTGGCTACTGTCCTGCCTGCACTGGATCTTGAACCTGATCCTGTCCCTGATCCTATACCTGCGGCTCATGCTCTACCTGCACCGGATCCTGAACCTGATCCTGCTCCTGCGACACTATACCATCTCCGGCCTGACGCTTCATCTGAGTCGGCTAAAAGGAACCCGCTGAATACCATAAATGGCTAGACAACCCACACACATATATATAACAATATATATATTCAACGCAGATAAGGAAAGCAGTAAAGAGGCAACATAAAACAACTACCCTTACTCTCCACTATCACAACCCATGCCCATGAAATCCTGACCTCATGGCCTCCTTACCCACCCTCAACAGAGCCAAGTATCAAAAGTACCTCGGGCCATGCCAGTCCTGAAAACCACGTTTCCTCAAACCGATGACCGAGTCAACCAATCCTGGTGATCAAAATCACCTCAACCAAAGTACCTACCTTCTCGTACAAGAGCTAGACCCAAATACCATGCCACATGAAATTCTACAAATATATAAATCATGGAACAACACATTGCAATAAACAAGAAATTATATCAAGAATTTAACCTATTCACATTTCAAAGCATACATAGCATGAAAATTGATATTATTCACATGGCATTATCACTTCACAAAGGATACGTGAAGTTATGAAATTAAAATACCCTAAAAATGTGCCTATCAAAAGCCAAAAAATCATTCCTTGCCGTACCGGTCCAAGGTCCAATTCTCCCTTACCTCACCGGGTCAAAGGTTACATATCAAAATCAATAACATCACACACCAAGTGAGCCATTAAGGTGGAAATAATATAAACTGTAATATGAGTAAAAAACAAATAGAAATTCTCACACATGGCAACTTGGTCCCTCCCTCGTACCTGGGGTTGCAGGCACCCAAGCACAAGCTAGAAACCCAGTTCTAGTAACAACCTATCTCTAGTCTACCATATCCCAAATAGTAAAACCAACAGAAATAAAAAGATAAGTCTCAATCTCATTAGTAGCCAGCAAAGCATTGCTACTAAATCCCTGTCAAGAACTCCTCTAATACCACTTTTTAATGACCCGGACCCGAACAACCACCCGAACAGTGCTAAACGGGTTGGGTGTTACCACCTTAGGTGCACCTCCCCAAATGACAAAGGTTGCCGACTAGTAGCGAGGGTCTTATAGGTATAGTGGGGAGGTTATACCCTCTTGGAGGATAATAATGGTACTGGTCTAAGTATAAAAATAAAGATGCAGCGGAATAAACGACTCAACAGACTCAAACCAGACCCACAGAGCGGAATCACATTCAATATCGATAAACAGTGGAAGCAATAAATATAAACAACAGCAGCGAAAAGTAAATAGAACAACATGATGGACACCACTTGCAACTAATAAACAAACCAAGCATGTGTTTATAGCAAGTCAATATATAAAAAGGGCACCAATGGATAACCAACAATAGCTACAATTAACAAGGTAAGCATGCTGATACAGGAAATAAAGCAAAACAAGGTAAACTCAAGCTAGGAAAGACCTCAAGGTCCCTACCATCTCCATGCATAGCTAATGCAGTCCAACTCCTAAAGCCAACCTCTTTCCTGCACGTAAATCCATAAAGTCTACACGCATCCCAAAGGGGCCATGTAGGGTGTGAGATGAATATCAGTAGGATACCACCCAATGGTGAATACCTAATATAAGTGTTTAAGCATATATTCATTTATAAGGAAAGTAGTAAATAGTACAAAGCACACAACCAAACACAAACTCCACTGGTGCTTAGTAGCCACCATGGAGTGTCACCTGCTTAGGCTAATGCCAAAATATCTGTCATATAACCCAACACCATGTGCCCCCTAACACCGTGTGTCTCAAGTACCGATGTCCCGAAGGCACTACTAAGAAATAGTAACCCGGAGGAACAACGATGCCTGTCCTCAAATAAGTAATCGGAGGGACAACGATGTCTTACCTCAAATAAAGTAATCGGAGGGACATTGATATCTTCCCTCAAATAACGGTGAGCCTCTTCCCTCAACCTGATAGCCTCAATGCTATCCCCTGAAGGCTCCTCATCTTCCATGTGGCTTCCTACAACAAGCACCCCCAAACCAATAGTACCCAAACCACAACTAACGGGGGCCTCTACCCACACAAGTGGTCAAAACTACCTCATCACGGAGTCTCTCTGTGTGCACACTACTCAAAGTTCTGGGTGAGTAGTAATCACCAAAATAGTACCCAAGCCACAACACCTCTGACACCTCACGTCCCTATGACTATGCCACTCAAGTCGGATGACCTCGCCATCCAAGTAACCCAGGCCATGCCCAACCTGACAGTCACCCTACATCAAGCCGACATCCATAACGCCCAATCTCATGGTCAGAACCACACAATGTAACCCAGGCCAAGCCCAACCTATGATCAGCATCACTCAAGAATATCCGGGCCACGCCCAACACAACCGCAAGGGTTCCATCATATGCAATTAAGCAATTACATATAATAATAAAAGGAATCACTTTTAAACAGGAAAAACAAACTAAACAGCTGAAATGCACTAACCAAGTGTTGTCCCATACCAACACAGAGGTCTTTAAGGCCTCTAATAATTCATATCAAGGTTTAATAAACTAAACTCAACAATTTAAAATAATACAATCCAATTATAACCATTTTGGAATTCCCCAGCTAAAATGCCTTGATGAGCAACAAACACTCTCTCAACCCCACTCAAGAAAAACAGGTAACAGGTCATACCCAAGGGAATCCCATAGGTCAAATAAAAATTAAATAGACAATAATAGGTAAAACAGGGTCATGCTCAAAAAACCTGAAAACGCTCCAAAGGTCGCGCCACCCAAAAGTTTGTGAAAACACAAAAAGAGGTATACACCACCTAATTGAGACTCATATGATGATACTTTTATGATAACAACCTCTAATTAGGTCTAAAACATAGTAGATATACAAAAGAATCAAAACCGCTCAAATTCCTATAACTCGTCTTAGAACAGAAATCAAGAAGAATGGCTTAGGAGGAATCAAGGCCTTACTGAGGGGGTTCCAATGGATCAAATGTTGTTTGAATCTGACTTCAGACAAAGAAACAAAAAGGATTTGAAGTCCCGGTCGGCTATTCGTGTCTCCCAGACAAAACCCACTCCCCCCTGCCTCAAAACGAGGCTACTGACCATTTTAACGAAAAAATAAAGTACATGGCATGTTCTTATAACTACACGTCGTGTATCATTTTACTGTTCATATAACGACTGATATTTCACTGAGGATTTGTTGACTAACTACACAGTGTGTACCTGAGGTACACGACATGTACTTCTCTACCTGGATGACATCCCCAACATGCCATGTATATCCCCATACACGGCCCCTTTACATGGTGTGTACAAATAGTACACGACGTGTACTTGCTAAAAATATCCTGCCCAACCAACAGTCCTACACGCCATGTATGGCCTCCACACGATCAAGGGTACACGGCGTGTCGAGCAACACTACACGCCGTGTAGTAGAAAATTCTTACACGGTCATCACACAACATGTACTTGGAGAGCACACGACCAGTACACACCTAACCCATACACGAAGTGTACCTTAGAGTACATGGCATGTAGTCTAGAAATTTCTAGAACTTCCCAGATTTTCCTAGTTTTCTCAGAAACAAATAAAAAAATCAAACAGGGTCGGGATTTTGACCCGTTCTAAAAACCCGGGTTCTTACATTATACATCAAAGAAATAAGGGTCTCTATTCACCCAACACCCATCTAGAAACCTCATTCACCGGTCAAAACCACATGTCAGCCTTCCATATAAAAAACTCAAATCTCCTCTAAAAACAGTCAACCACCATGTGAATGAAATACAACCAATCTATACCAAGAATAAAATCGTATGTTTATATCTACAACACAAAGAAATATCCCAATTATTGATGTTACCACATAATCATTCTTCATCCCTGGTGCACATCAAATAAACATGCTTGGACTCCAACTAGTGTGGGTAACACTAGGGGAACGAGAAGCCTCTCCACATCTAGTCACAGTGCTCAAACCAAGGTGAGTGCAACAAAGAAGTGTGAAGCTATAGAATCTAACAAAGTAGAAACTAAGGTATATGAAAAAACTTATTTTATCTCAAATAAGATTTGGCCAATCTGGAACTTGTGCCTCTATGGAATGAATTTTTCCTCATCTAGCTCCTCAACCTCACTATTGATGAAATCCAAATCCATGCTTTGGTCTAGGTCCCTGATGATGTGGGACATCCTAGGGATTCCCTTAAACAACTCCATATCCTCCCGACTGAGCATAAGCCCACTGAACATGCTGGTGAACATAATCTAAAAGGCCCTACTGCTAAAACTAACTGAAGGGAAACTACCACTGTTGCTGAAAGGAGACCTAACTTCCCAAACCATACTGACCCTCTAGTACTAGAAAATAGTTACCATTACCTTCACAGCCAAATCAAAAACTAAGAGAGATCCCAATAAATGCATGGTAGCTGCTGGTCCTTGAGAAACATGATACTGACTATCGATTTCATTTCCCTACCAATCAGAACCTTAAATATCCCATCATCCATGACCCTCCATTTGACACTCTTCTCCTTGAAGGTCACTACTGACTCTTGAGTAGGGGTGCTCCAACCTACTCATGCACCCTCTCTATCACCTCTGACTCCTTCTCCATCTCTAAATACATAGGTAACTTAAACGAGTCAACTATAAAATAAAGGGTAGGGTGTAGTTCCACCTATAAGAATCATTATTGAGACTCCTTATCAAGAAGGATGTTAAAGGAAAATCTCAAAAGGTAATTTAACTTAATTCCCAGCTCTCTATTTCTTATAATCCCCTATTAAAGGGAGATAAAATCACGCCTCTTTGTTTCCTTCACCATTATTGATAATAACTTATCCCTAAACTTCTGTTGGAAGTCATCCCATGACACATTGGTCTCCTTATGCTCATTGAGGTACAACATCCACCATTGACGCGCTACTCACCTTAACTAGATAACCACAAAGGGAATCTAATAATCAGGTCAGTCTCAAATCAAGCTGAAAGAAATATCAAAATCCCCCAATAAGTGTTCCATGTCTAGAATAAATATTCCTCCCTCATACTTTGTAAGTCTCTAAGACTAAAAGCCATGTAAAGTCTGCTACCATTGTTTATACTCTTGATTAGGATCCATCCTCCAATGATCAATAGGGTTTGCCTAATGAACTTCCCTGACTTGGAAAACATGTAGGCGATGAACAATTAATATATTTGAAATGAAATGTGAAACACCTAAGTATAGTAGTAATGGATTTTTTATTCATTTATTTGTTTCTAGAACCACCATGTTCAAAACAGAACTCAAGCAACACTACGCCAAAAACTGGCAAGGGAAGCGCTACCCCTTTATCAGCGCTCAAAAAAAGCGCTGATAAAGGGGGTCTTTATCAGCGCTCAAAAAAAGCATTGATAAAGGGTGTCCTTTATCAGCGCTAAAAAAAAGCGCTGATAAAGGGGGGCCTTTATCAGCGCTTTTTTTGAGCGCTGATAAAGCCCCCCCTTTATCAGTTCTTCTTTTAGTAGCGCTGATAAAGGGGGGATTTATCAGCGCTTTTTCCGAGCGCTGATAAATGTTGAGTTTCAAAAAAAATATTTTTTCATGAAAAATAATATTTTGTTATATAAGTATATTTATATTGATATAAATACAATATATATTTTTTAAATATGTTATAGATACATATAAATAGACTATTACATTTAATATATAAGAAATTTAGTGAAAATGGCTTCAAAATATTTAAAAAAAATATTATTAATCAATAATTTTCTAATTATTATCGATTAAAAATCATTTAATAACAATTTGAGGATACAAAAAATCAAAACAATTAATAAAAGATCTAAAATACGTTGAAAATATAAATCAAACTTCAAACGGCCATAAATTTTGATCTGGGTGTCCGTTTGAGCTCTACAACATATTAAATCGAAGCCTGCGATGAGATATACGCGCTAGTGACTTAGGAAAAGCCTCTGTCACATTTTTTGAGCCCAAAAAGGCCCATAAGGCCTCCAAAACTGAGTTTTTAGTCGGGATACCCCGATTTTTTAACATTCAAACAAGTATAACTTTTGATCCGGATGTCCGTTAGGACTGCACCACATATCATATCAAATATTGTTTCATTTTCTTCGATTTGACTGGTTGTGGCATTGAAACAGAATTCTAGATTATAAGTTATGGTCGTTTTAACATTTTATGGCTTTTCAAATACACATATATGTATTTATTCGTAATTATATATATGTGTGTGTGTGTGTGGGTGTCTATGTGTGTGTCTGTGTGTTGTATATATGTATATATGTATTTATTTATTTACTTACTTATAAACACACATCAAAAAAATATTTTTTTCATAAATGCATTTAAAACTAATCTTATATGTACATTCTATGGCTTTTCAAATACACATATATATGTATTTATTCGTAAATATAAATGTGTTTGTGTGTATGCGTGTCTCTGTGTGTGTCTGTGTGTTGTATATATATATGTATGTGTGTTGTATATATCTATGTATGTATGCATGTATTTATTTATTTATAAACACACATAAAAAATAGATTTTTTCGTAAATGTATTTAAAACTAATCTTATATGTATATATTAATATACAAATAAATATACGTATAAAAAATTATAACTAAAAAATATATATATAAATATATTAATATACGAATTAATATATATATATACTAATATATGAATAAATATATTTATATTAATATGAATCTATATTAATATATGAATCAATATATGAATAAATATAACTATATATATATAGATATATCACTAAATAGAGAACAAAATGAAATGGAATAGTGGTAAAGGTGAAGCAGTGAAAGGGGGGAGGTCCCGGGTTCGAGTTCGGGTGGAAGCGAAGGGGGTGCGCACGTATGAGGATGTGCGGGAAGGGTAGCGCGCGGGAGACCTCCTAGCGCTGATAAAGGGGATGTGAAGCACTGATAAAAGCACTCCCCCATATTATATTTAATTTTTTTATTTATTTTTATTTTTTTGACCTTTATCAGTGCTTTTTTTAGCACTGATAAAAGGGGCCTTTATCAGCGCTTTTCTGAGCGCTGATAAAAGGGACCCCCCTATATTAGTGCTGAGCTTTACAGCGCTTTTTTAGCACTGTTAAAGCCCTTTTTTAGCGCTGATATAGGTCGTGTTTGTAGTAGTGCATGTATGATGCAAATACCTATCCTAGGTCTCTACCCTATAAGAAGAATCACTTTACCTAGTGAATTTTGGAGAGATTAAGGTCCTTTAATTATATCAAAGGGGCCCCTAAAATCCTATTTCATGACCGGTCCCCCTTGTCTTCATTGTATACTAAGTTCAATTAACACTATTGCCTTACCAACCCATGAAATCCTCACTAGTTCCTAACTCCAAACTCCACCCAATATCTTAACCAATAATTTTGATACCACTCTATCATGACCCCCTCCACTAGTACCCCTACTAGGATAGTAGTGAAGAGAAGGAGTGACCCTCAAGTCCCACATACAGTAGGCCCTGAGTTGGCAACTAGTGTTGAGGATATAAAATACTAAAATGGGAGGCATTACTCTCAATATACTTGGATCATAACATAAAACCACCAACCAATCTACCATATTATAAAAGAAATCATAAAAATATCATATAAGAAATATCCCGTATACATAAATATAAAATAGATACAAATATCACCAAATACAAAATAATACCAAAAGTAAATCCTATGGCAGCGACTGCAATAACCCAGGCTATGAGCTAATGTTGGCCAGATTGATCACCAAATCCCTCTTGGAAATCTGAAAAATAGTTTATATATACATAAGGTGGTCATGACATGTATACTCAGTAGGATCATACCCAATGTCTCACATATAAAAGTGAAAAGGGTATACAAATGCCCTGATGAAGAAACAACAAAACTAATCAGCACCTACATAGGTTAACTAGTTTCCCCTAGCCTCGCCAAGGATCTCTCACCAAATAACACATCCAAGTATAATAAAATAATATCATAATAATATATATAAAGGCACCCCATAGCCACTTCCCCGTTGATTCCATCCTCACCTAATGAGAAGACATCCTTTGCTCCCACCCTTCCATATTCACCAATAATGACACCAACCATATATTATCTATCGTCTCACAAAACATATATCAATTATCATAGAATTAGCCACATATCACATCTCATATCAAGTAACCAGGGTAGTAGGGTATCATGAATGCATAGGAAATCAACCTCGTTCCCTCCACCTACCATGCATGACCCCACTATATATCTCATTTTCCTCCACCAATATCACTAGAAGATACTACTGAATGGAGAGCAGGGGAGATGGAGTAGTCATCTATCCCTATCCTTCCTATCCTAGATGTCAGGGAAAACACCCCTAAGGTATTTGGTTATCGTTTAGGTTACTTGAATCAGTTTGGGTGTGTATAAAATTCATAAAATATTACAAGTATATAGTAGTCTCACACAAGTCTACACCTATGGGTTTGTACAAGAAACACCACCACAACCACCATTCTAACATCGCGCCACTAATCATTGCCTATGATGCAGAACAACCAACCATAAGCATCACAAAAGGGCCATAAACCAAGTTTCATTTTCTATTTTTTTTATTTTAAAAAATAGCTACCAATCTTTATTCATTTAGTTATTAGTCTTTAAATTCACACCAAAAAATTTATTATCCATAAATGAATTTATGTATATAAAAATTATTATTCCATTACTACTAAACCACTATCAAGTAACCACCACATTGAACCACCATATCACAACCAAATTTACTAAGCTGCAAACAACCAAGGATACCAAGCCATACACCACCAAGGCCACCAAGATGCACACATCAAGGTTACCAAGTAATACATATCAAGTTAATCATAATATAGGAATATTCAAATTAGTATTTTAATTTATCAAATTTAGGTATTTAAACATTTAAAGGGTATTCTAAAATCAATTCATAACTATAAGGAATAATCCAATAATATGAATATATCATGAACAACATCAAAAACATCAAGAAAATCAATAACCACATGCACATCACATTGTTCCATTTCAAATTTTTTAGTTCAATTTATTTTCTTCATTATGATAATTCATACCATTCACCCAATAGAAATAAAAAGCATGTTAATTATATAAATTCACATAAAAAGGATAGAAAAAGGATCCCCTACCTCAAAAAAAGCTTCCTGATTTATTATGCAAAGCCAAAGCAAGAGAGGGTGAACTGAGGGGCCATAACCACCACACAAGGAATCCTAAAATCAATATGAAATATAGTGATATCACATCAAAATAACATCCCAATAAACCCACAACTACAAACAACACAACCGATGTGAGATATATGAAGAAATAAGGAATAACTCAGAGATAAAGAGAAGAAGAACTCACCCAGAAAAACTAATAATGAATCCCAAAAATCCAAGGATGAATTAAAAATATTATAGTCCATTAAGGCTCCCAAAATTGTTTAGGAATCACATAAAGTTTGAAAGAATCAAAGGGATAATGAGAAAAATTAAAGGGAGGTTTGAATTTATTAACATCTTGTAAATCACCTCATTCACAGTGTGAAGTCCAGTTCATGCCTTAAATCTCACGTGATTCACAACCACTGAAAAATAAGGTTCATGATCTAACAAAATCGAAGGAATTTAACTTCATGAGTATATAATTTTACATCATGAAACCATTGGAGATAGAACCATCAAAAAATCCACCATGAACTTTCATTTCATGAACAACATTTCACACCGTGAATTAGATCGAGAAGAAATTCCCGAACAAGCCATGAATCCACCCTAAAAAACATCACACACCATGAATTTTTGATTCATGACACGAATCACCACATGAAATTAAAAATTTGACTCTAACTCCTCCTTTACCTTCCTCAAACCCATATTAAGGCTTCAAAAACCAAAAACTCAAAAACTAATGGGCTAGAAGGGTCTAGTTCATTAAACTAGGAACCACCTACCTAGATTTAATAAGAATATGCTCATTAAGAATCTCCAGCTAATCTGAAACTGGATGGAAGAAATCAGATAATCTAGAAAAATACTAAATTTAGGGCACCATTGACAAAAAATAAGGAAATAATGAAAGAAATTAGAAATAAACACCCAAGGATATCTAGCCTTACTTGTGACTACTTCTTAAAATGAATGACATGAATAATAGAAAACAAATGGCAAAGATCACTCAAGGGGGAAGAAATAATGAGAAAGATAATAGAATTAGGGAATACCCACTGGTTGAATGGTCTAAATGAGGCCTAATACCACTTTTATATTTAATTTAATCAGTTAATTATTTTAGAAAAAATGGATATAATTATCATCACACTCAATTTTTAAAAAACTTCGAATTTACCCTTACTTACTAGGAAACCCTTATGTATCATATCATGTAACCTTTTCATATCATATCAGGTAACCCTTTTATGACCTTTAAATTTTAACCCTTACACATAACAGGGAATCAAACCTTATATATCAACTAGATATAAACCTTACATATCACCTAAATTTTTTGTGAAGTCTAAATCCCTTATATATCACCAAAACAACCCTTGTGTATCAAATACTTTTCCATATTTCTGTATCATTGGGACCAACCATTATGTATAATTAATATACAACCCCTATATATCAGGCACTTTAAAATTATATGAACATATTCTAGAAACCCTTATGTATCATGAATTTTACCCATACACATCATGGAATTAACCCTTTCATATCATAGGGAGACTCTGGTACTTTTTCAATTTACACTACCCTCTAAGAACCCTTATTGGGAACCCTTATATATCTCAAGTGCCCTTACATATCACAGAGTGACTCTTATACATGAGTAGTTAACCAATTTTCCAAATTAATTATGAACTCCTATTAATGTGGGCCTTTATACTTGAGAACACATCTTATTTTCTAAATTATCCAAGTACCCTTACACATACATATCAGAGTACCCTTATGTATAGGGACCTATCCAATTTTCCAACCCGACCTATAAAACACTAAAACATTTACAGATTCCTTCAACACCCTTACAACTTACAACAACCTTCTAGACTTCTTTCAACCACCACCTATAGTATAAATTCATAGTAAACTCATCCCTGATCCCTAACCAACTCTCAAGATTCGATTCCCAACCTACACTGATACCCCCAACACCTCAACAGGTTCAAGATACACATGGTTGATCTAATATTTTACCTAAATTCACTCTCCTAAATACTTGAGCTACTAAAACCTCCCCAAAATATGATAAATCATCCCCAAGATATCTCAAAACATACACAGTGACCAACCCTTAATAAAATCTAAGTGTCCTCACAATATTCTTGAAACACTAAATGGTGTTCCAGGTAACATAAAAAGTGGTTGATCTTATGGCCTATAATGGAAATTCATCATATTTTTCATATTTCTCTTAAAAAATAGATGAATATAAACCCCAGAATCTATGATACACAATCATGACATATAATTTATAATTAATTTATGTAAATAAGGAATTATCTCATATTAAAATTCTTTCTTTGTTGATGAATCAGATGATATTTTCACATTATACCATTGTTTTATGAGAGGATTCAATGGTAAAATCCCTCTAGTAGTGATCCACACATGCACCATGAATCTCCCGACATCATTATAGAAATCCTTGGGTGCTAGCATGGAAGATAACAACAATTGAGATGTTCATCATTGATCACCACAAGAATCACTTCAAGCTGGGAAGATCCTTTTGTTCTCTCTAGAATTGATAGGGTAGAAGAGGATAATTGTTCTCTATTATTAAGAGAATTCTAGAGGAAGATATCAACAGATCTTGTGATGATTATCTAGAATTTATTTATGCACAATGATGATTAGGTTTGAGAATGATATAATTGAGTTTATATAATTCTAGAGTTAAAGAATAAATAATTGCACATGAGCCCTTATTATTCTATTAATCCTCGATAAAACCCATGTCTAAATAATAATAATAATAATTTTATTTTATCAACATTCACTAAACTCATGGATAAATAAATAACATTTCTTAAATAAATTAATTAATATTTATTAAAATGATATTTAATATATCATTTTTCACTGGACCATAAACTCGGCTCGTATTTCCTCCTCGATATTTATCAAACCTTGAATAATTACTATTTATTTAAATAAATAAATATCATTTCATTATTATCTTACAAATAAATAAATATTACATTCACTAAAATAGTGAATAAATATTTATTAAATATTCATATCACATTTATTCTCATGAATAATTGATGAATGGATATTTGTGATCCACCAAACATGAATAAACATTAAACCAAAAACTAGAATAATATTTATTCAACATGTTACATTCATATAGAATTTAACTAAGGTTTTGGATAAAGTTTTTGTGTGACCCTCTAGGCCCCTTTCTTAGTGGAATTAGGAATAATCACTTAAAGACCAAGGTTAGAATCTAGAAGCATTCCAAGACACCCATAGAGAAAGAAGTTAATTTTTCAATTAAATACAATATCTTATGAATGTAAACCATGTAATATAATCACTTTTTTTCGATATCTATAATCAATTAGGTTGCATTTTGATATTATCAACCTATTCTCTTTTGTCTCTTTCTTTGAATTTTTGAAAATGAACTTGCCGACATAACACCATGACCATAGACTTAATCAAGAGGTTATATTCCCATAAAGGGCCCAAGATATCAACTTCCATTAAAAAACTAAAGGTACAAATTCTTCCTCACATTATTTATTAATTCAATATCACCTACTACGCACCTAATGTATCCTACCTCTCTATTAGTATATGTCATCAATGTTTTCATCAATACATCAAAATACATAGATCATGATATGCATTAATAATATTATTAAATTTTAAGGACCATTACACATTTCTGTAGATAAGAATATCCAATGACACATATAAATGTAGATTTCTTACTAGCGGGCCTAGTTGCTATAATCTATTTCTCTTGAAGATTACCAAGGATCAACTTCATGAGAATAATTCTAAATGTATTATAATCCCCCTACCCCTGATAGATTATATCATCTATTTTCTATCAGATAATATTATATGTCCATATAAAAATTATTTAAGAATATTGTCATAGTACTTTTATGTTCTCATCATATTGGGGAACTCTTATGAACTTTAAGTGTGAAAATTACCCCTGATACATAATCACATAAAATGACATGCATAAGAAAAGTCACATTGTAATAAGAAATTTATTGATATTCAAAACCATGAATACAAGTAATCATAAAGTACATAACAGTTGGTTCTAGGTCATAAACTCCAAAAAAAACCCCACTTTCACTAGATCCAAATGCTAACAACTCTTAGTCTGCTAGATATCACATGATATTTATGATTTTTATGATATAAGAATTTAGTCAATGGATTCACCAAATTTTCCTCCATTTAAGCTATGCTCATCTTGACCTCACCGCTTTGAGAAAAATCCCTAAAGAGGTGATACATCCTTTATGAGAGCCACCACTGTAACATTATCACAATATAATGTGATAGAGTCTTTACTACTAAGCGCCGCATCAATATATTTAATAAAGTTTTGTATCCACACTGTTTCCTTAACTACATAAAAATTTACAACATACTCATATTCCACTATAAAATCAACAAAAACCGGTTACTTTGAACTCTTCCATCTCATAACTCCTCTATTGATTCTGGATACATATCTTGACTATGACTTCAAATAATTTTGATATATTTGGAAACTATCATCTGTATATCCCCTAATAACTAGCTCCTTATCTCCTCTGTATACCAAGAACATATCCTTATTATGCCTTAGATACTTAAGGATAGACTTAATAATGATCTAATGTTTCTCACTTGGATTATTTTGATATATTCTTACCATGATCAATGCATATACAACATTAATCCTTGTATATAACATGACATACATGATGGATCCTATAACATAAGTGTGTGCAATATTACTCATCTAATATCTCTCATGTTATGTTCGAGGACACATTTTCTTGAAAAAATGTATACCACGTGACACCAGAACCAATCCCCTCTTGGATTGTTCCATACTAAATCTCTTTAGTATATGGTCAATATACACACTTTGAATTAGTATAAGTATCCTCTTAGATCTATCATGAATGTTCTTGATCCTAAGAATGCAGCCCGCTTCACCTAAGTCCTTCATGGAGAATCATTTATTTAACTAGTCCTTAACTAATAGTATGACTAGCATGTCATTTATAACAAGTAATATGTTATCAACATATACTACTAAGAAAACAATTGTGCTCCCATAAACTACTTATAGACACATGGATCACATTTTTTCTTTATGAAACAAAATTATCTTATAGCTTCATCAAACCAAATGTTCCATGACCTTGATACTTTCTTCAATCCATAAATGGATCTCTATAACTTTCATACTTTATTAGTATTATTTGGTGTTACAAACCCTTATAGTTATGTTATATAGATATATTCCTAAAGGTTTCCATTTGGGAAAGTTGTTTTGATATCCATCTACTAAATCTAATAGTCATGTAAATTTGCTATATAAAGTAGAATTCTGATGGATTTAAACATGGAAATTGAAAAAAAAAGGTTTTATCATAGTCTATTCCCTGATGTTGTTTAAAAAATTTATCCCCTAATCATGATTTATAGGTACTCAATTTACCTTCAATGTCTATTTTTCTCTTGAATATCCATTTTCACCCAATATGATTTACATCAATTGAAAGATCAATCAAAACTCATACTTGGTTATAATATATGGAATCCATCTTAGAATTCATGGATTCTTTCCATATTACAGATTCTGAGTTCTCTACTAACTATTTCTTGGAAATGGGATCATTATTATCATATGATAATGATTCACTATATTTGGTGACTAAAAAACCATATCATTCTAGTTCTTTAACCTCCCTGGTGATCTAATTTAGTACTCATGTCTCAAGAAAATCATCTTCCACGGGGACCTATGGAATGTGTTGTAAAGACCCGGAAATTTCAAGGAAATTTTTTTCTTAATTTTCTTTGGAATTTTACAAGAACGCAGTTTCTGACGACACCTGATTCCGAGGCCCGGTGTGCCCGGAATCAATTTCTGAAGTTTGGCTCGGGTACGTTCAGTGAACGAACGAGCGGGTTTTTCTAACTTTTGAACCGGTACCCAGAATCGAATTCCGAGGGCACCGATGAACTCGCAACGCCGATATTCGCTTAAGGAGACCTTTTCCGAGGTTGCGTTTTATGCGGGTTGAGAGTTAGTTTTGGGGGAAATTAGATGAAGTTAAATAAATTGTGGAAACACAATTTATTTTTATCCATGTTGGTTATTTACTCCCAAAGGGAGTTAGAGGTGGGACCCACACCCACATAACCACCCTTGAGAGGATTAAGTGTGGTGGGGCCCACACGAGCCCTAACTCTTCAACTCCCCTTAAACTCCCCAATAACTCCACTCTATTTAATTTTGACAACTTGTGTTATTAATTAAGATGAGTGACTTAATTTCAAACTTTTGAAATTCAAAGTGGTTTAGTTGTGTAAATAAAATAAGCCTTAGACTTATTTTATTTGGGTTAGTTTTCTTTTGCCACCTTGAGAGGATTGGGAAGCTTTCTTCTTCTTCTTCAACCACGACGATGAATGCGAAGAACACTTAGGCTCCGACGAAGAACGCCGTCACCATAAGAAGAGAAAGACGTGTCATCTCTTCTCTTCTTCGCAGCCGGTGTGTTTCCGAAGATCGATGACACCGCTTCTTTCGATCTTCTTCCTGTGTCAACGAAAGGAGACGCCGCTTCCTCCTCGGGCTTTCTTCATCAGCTTACGAAGCTTCTCCAGCGACGTTACCTTTTCGGACGCACCTCGACGTCAATGGAATCGACGTTCGATTCCCGCGACGCCCGACCTCCGCGACGCTTGTCTTCCGCGGCTTGTTGAAGTGCTCCGCACTTGAAACCGAGGTAGGGGTTTATTGTTATTTTATTAAACTTTTCCGTTCTTGATTCAAGCATGTCGAACTTTGTGGTTAATCGGCTAAAATGTTATCGTTAACGAGAGGGGGGGCCGGACCGCACAAACACGGACGAACCCCTCCTTTGTTCATGATTGTTTCTTGCGGATGGAACGGGATGGAGTGGTGCCGTCGCACCACGCGGGTATCACACAACAAGTATTGCGCAGCGCCGTCGCGCTGCGCCGTGGAAAGAAATTCAAGAACGCGACGCCGTCGCGTCACGTCGAAGGAAGTCGAAGGAGCCGCTGCCGGAGCGGGGCCGCGGCGGAGGGACGCGGTGCCGTCGCACCGTGCTGGACGGAAAAGGCCACAGCCGGTTCCGGGCCGCGGCGGATCAAGATGACCGGCGGCCAGCCAGGCCGCCGGTGTCGGAAGCCGGAAGGGGACTGGCCTTTGCCGGTCCCGTTGAGAGGGAGCCGGCCAGCCAGGTCGGGCCGGCCGGAAAGGAGCAACCCGGGGGAATTAAATTCCCCCGACCAGTTAAACGGACCCCCATAATGAGGTGGGGGGGGGGGGGGGGGTTCACAAGGGGGGGCATGCGCCCCCCTCTTTTTCAATCAGCTCGGCCGAAGCCGAGCTGGCAACGCGCTGCCCCCAGCTGGACCGGCGCCTGGCCGGTCTGCCAGGCCGGGCTGCGCCGGGCTGGGACGGGCCGCGCCGGGCCGGGTCGACCCTATCTGGGGAAAGTCGACCCAGTTCGGGCCGACCGGGGGGGGGGGGGGGTCTCGGGCCGGGTCGGCCCGGGCTCGAAACCCCCGATACCGAACTGTTTAGGTTCAAATGCCCATAACTCGGGCTACAGACCTCCAAACGATGCGCCGTCAGCGGCGATGCGATCCTTAGATCGAGATGGTAGTTTCGGTATATCGCACTCAAGGTTTCAGAATACTTTGAGTTCGGCCGGGTTGGTTCGTACACGAAACCAACCGGGCCCTCGGAGCGGAAACACTCATATCTTGAGCTACGGACGTCCGATTGACGTGTCGTCTGCTTTGTTGAGTTCCTATTAGTGAGACGGATCTTTTGGCATACTCCGCCCGAGGTTTGTACGGAGGTGGAGTACAGTCGGGTTGGTTTTGACTTAAAAACCAACCGGGCCCCTGGAACGAAAAAGCCAACAACTCTCAGACCGGGCGTCCGATTGACGCGCCGTCTGTTGCGTTGAATTCCTGTTGATGATACGGAACTTTTGGATACATCAACTCTAGACCTTGTGACAGTTGATGTATCAGCCTCTCGGCTCGTGGAGCGGACCCTCCCGAACGAGCTTGCTGTGTGCGGGAACCCTAGAGCTGGCTGCGACTGCTACTGCGACTTCGACGACGACGTTTGTGCAGAGATCCTCAGTGGACTGCGACAATGAAGACAGCTGGTCTTGTATCCTATGTGGGTCCTAGCTGTGCTGGTCTTGTATCCTACGTGGGTCCCAGCTTAGATGATTCAATACTGGTCTTGTATCCTATGTGGGTCCCAGTATAGATGAATCGATGAAGACAACTGGTCTTGTATCCTATGTGGGTCCTAGCTGTGCTGGTCTTGTATCCTATGTGGGTCCCAACTTAGATGATTCAATACTGGTCTTGTATCCTATGTGGGTCCCAGTATAGATGAATCGATGAATACAGCTGGTCTTGTATCCTATGTGGGTCCTAGCTGTGCTGGTCTTGTATCCTATGTGGGTCCCAGTATAGATGAATCGATGAAGACAGCTGGTCTTGTATCCTATGTGGGTCCTAGTTGTGCTGGTCTTGTATCCTATGTGGGTCCCAGCATAAATGAAACAATGAAGATAACTGGTCTTGTATCCTATGTGGGTCCCAGCTTAGATGATTCAGTATCTTTGTCTGATCATCTCTTTCACCTTTTTGATGATGTATACCTGTGTGAGCTGAATCTTGTTGCTTTCCTGTGTGGATTGTGTTGTGCTATCCTGTGTGGATTTCGTTTTGCTTTCCTGTGTGGAATACGTATACTTTCCTGTGTGGACTGAGTTGTACTTAGGCTCGGAGGTTGGAGCGTATTGGAATTGATGACTTAGGTATATGTATGGGAATATACCTAAGCAGTGTCGGTCGTTACTTCGTGATTGTATCTTTCCTTTGTGGTTTATACTTTGTGGATTTTGGGAGACCTTCAGGGGTCTCGGGGTCCCTACTGAGTAGCTTATACTCACCCCTGCACGGGCTATGCCCGCACTACATTGTGTTGGTTGCAGACGACGGACATCGTTGATCGTGGTTGAGGCTCGCAGAGTAGGAGGGTACCTGGAGGTGGACCACTGGGCGGGACGTACTCGGAGCGGACGGCGGGACCCGAGGAGCAGAGGAGCTATCTGTACCCACCCTTCAGGTGGGATTTCCAGTGGATAGCTCGGCGTAGTAGCTTTTACTTTTCAGTTGCTATTTTCCCTTTCGAGTTGTACTTTACTTTCAGTTTTGGGTTTGTATACTGGCCCACTTTCTTTCCTCACTTCAGTTGTATTCAGTTTTTACTTAGTGTTTACTTTTCCGCTTGCTTACTCTGTGGTGCTTGATTATTTTACAAAGGAAATGCCTTCCCTTTTTACTGGGATTTACGCCTTGGTGCTAGTCACCATCCCCTGGCCTATGGAAGGCGGGCTTGGGGTAGTCACGGCACGGGCCCCGAGGACGGGTCGTGACAAATTAGTATCATAGGAGTTCGGTTCTACCACGAACTCTGGTCTTTTCTATGTGATGCAATAGTGTTTAGCGTATTGAGTGTGGTTATCAGTCCAGGGAGTCTAGTGTTAGTGCGGCGGCCGACGTATCCGTACACCAGGACCCTGACTTCTGATTTCTGACTTAATGAACGAAAACATTGATTGCCTGTGTGTTCAAGTTTTCTTTGTGATTACTTGTGTCAGCTCACCAGGTATACAATTATGACCGTGGAGCACCTGCTTCTTTTCAGGATGGCCCCACGACGGCAGCCAGCTAGGGTTCCGAGAGTGGAGCGTGATGACAGCCCACCGAGCGACGAGGCCTCGGTGCAGGGCTCCTTGTCAGTAGAGGCACTGGCGATACCTTTACCCGCTGAGCCACCGATGCTATCAGCCCCAGCCGCTGACGATGCACGTCGCCTTAGCGCGCTGCATGAGTTTCAGTGTTAGCGACCGCCCAGGTTCCGCGGGGAGACAGACCCCCAGGCAGCCGAGGACTGGCTGGAGGCAGTCGTACGAGTTTTCAGGCTAGTGAGGACACCAGCAGACCTCATGATGATTCTCGCAGCGAGCCTACTGCACGCAGCAGCGGGCCGATGGTGGAGCTTGATGCTCCAGGTGCACGACGAGACATCTCTTCTCTGGACGGACTTTGAGAGCATCTTCCGCTCCGAGTTCATCCCAGCCACCCTCCGTGCAGTGTGCATTCAGGAGCTTCTTCAGCTGCGGCAGGGCAGCTTGACAGTGGCCCAGTACTCAGAGAGATTTACTGATCTCTCACGCTACTCCACAGATATGGTACGAGACCCGTTCTTCCGGGCTCGGACCTTCGAGCAGGGAATGAGGCATGAGATCAGGGCTTCGATGATCTCCCTCAACATTCCGACGCAGGTAGAGGTGTTGGAGAGAGCCCTTCTAGTAGAGAGTTCTCTCGCCGAGCAGGCTCCAGTGACAGGGCCCTCCGCAGGACGGCCCGTAGCAGGGTCTTCTGCAGCTGGCAGTAGACAGGTGACGCAGAGGTCCAAACGGGCCAGACCATCAAATGGGCAGTCTCAAGATGAAGATTCAGTTGTGCAGGGTACCCGAAGGAGAGCCAGCTACATAAGGGGCAAGCATTGCTACGCATGTAGCGGGCGAGGTCACATGGCTCGAGACTGCCCGACTCGTCTTACAGATGAGCAGCAGGTGGTAGAGGGACCTCCCAGACAGAGGTTCGGCCACGGTGGTCCGCAGGGTGCAGGCGGATGAGGCAGAGGAGCTGGCCGAGTAGCCGATGGTGGGAGACACTTCGAGGTGTTTCCACCACCACCACCAGGAGGTCCACCCCGACCGTAGGGAGTTGGTGGACATGCGAGAGCTCAGCTTCAGGCAGCTGAGGCCTTCGATCATGGAGCTCTGGGAGCAGATGGACAAGAGCGGAACTAGTGGATACGTCCTTTGTACTTCTAGTCCCTTGTTGTTGTTGTGTAGTGTATTTGTATTATGAGGAGCTGCAATAGTAAAAGACGCTTACCTTTATGATGTTTTCATTCCTGTCCTCTTTTGTGTTGTTACTAAGAGGTTCCAGTTTTGACTGTTGACTTAACCCTCACTTGTGAGACATCTATTGGAGGAGACCCGGTTACCACACACTGATGCTGACAGTGTGACTCAACCCTTGGAGGTGAGAGTAACGGTTGGATGTATTGGTAGTAGCGTCGAGGCCTTACGACGTCATCCTTGGTATGGATTAGTATCATCCATGTCGGGATTGACGGTATTAGGCAAAGAAAGTGGTTCATCCACGGGATGAGACCAGATTTCTCTTAACGGCAAATGGGAAATCTTAGCAGCTCTTGTGGGACCAGATATGGTCCAGGCCACGACAGAGAAGGTCCAGGTCATCCAGGAGCGGATGAGGACAGCTCGGAGCCGGCAGAAGTCTTATGCTGACACGAGGCGGAGGCCACTGGAGTTCGCAGATGGCGACCACGCCTTCATGCGGGTCTCACCTCGACATGGATTACGGAGATTTGGCCAAGGTGGCAAGTTGTCTCCATGCTTCATCGGACCCTTCCAGGTCCTCAGCTGGATTGGCGAGGTGGCTTACCGCCTAGCTCTACCGCCTTTGTATCCCTAGTTTGTGTTGAAGCTTTACGGGGACGTAAAGCCCTGTGGTGGGAGTAATGTAAAGACCCGGAAATTTCAAGGAAATTTTTTTCTTAATTTTCTTTGGAATTTTACAAGAACGCAGTTTCTGACGGCACCTGATTCCGAGGCCCGGTGTGCCCGGAATCAATTTCCGAAGTTTGGCTCGGGTACGTTCAGTGAACGAACGAGCGGGTTTTTCTAACTTTTGAACCGGTGCCCGAAATCGAATTCCGAGGGCACCGATGAACTCGCAACGCCGATATTCGATTAAGGAGACCTTTTCCGAGGTTGCGTTTTATGCGGGTTGAGAGTTAGTTTTGGGGGAAATTAGATGAAGTTAAATAAATTGTGGAAACACAATTTATTTTTATCCATGTTGGTTATTTCCTCCCAAAGGGAGTTAGAGGTGGGACCCACACCCACATAACCACCCTTGAGAGGATTAAGTGTGGTGGGGCCAACATGAGCCCTAACTCTTCAACTCCCCTTAAACTCCCCAATAACTCCACTCTATTTAATTTTGACAACTTGTGTTATTAATTAAGATGAGCGACTTAATTTCAAACTTTTGAAATTCAAAGTGGTTTAGTTGTGTAAATAAAATAAGCCTTAGACTTATTTTATTTGGGTTAGTTTTCTTTTGCCACCTTGAGAGGATTGGGAAGCTTTCTTCTTCTTCTTCAACCATGACGATGAACGCGAAGAACACTTAGGCTCCGACGAAGAACGGCGTCAACATAAGAAGAGAAAGACGTGTCGTCTCTTCTCTTCTTCACAGCCGGTGTGTTTCCGAAGATCGACGACGCTGCTTCTTTCGATCTTCTTCCTGTGTCAACGAAAGGAGACGCCGCTTCCTCCTTGGGCTTTCTTCGTCAGCTTACGAAGCTTCTCCAGCGACGTTACCTCTTCGGACGCACCTCGACGTCAACGGAATCGACGTTCGATTCCCGCGACGCCCGACCTCCGCGACGCTTGTCTTCCGCAGCTTGTTGACGTGCTCCGCACTTGAAACCGAGGTAGGGGTTTATTGTTATTTTATTAAACTTTTCCGTTCTTGATTCAAGCATGTCGAACTTTGTGGTTAATCGGCTAAAATGTTATCGTTAACGAGAGGGGGGGCCGGACCGCACAAACACGGCCGAACCCCTCCTTTGTTCATGATTGTTTCTTGCGGATGGAACGGGATTGCGTGGTGCCGTCGCACCACGCGGGTATCACACGGCAAGTATTGCGCGGCGCCGTCGCGCCGCGCCGTGGAAAGAAATTCAAGAACGCGACGTCGTCGCGTCACGTCGTAGGAAGTCGAAGGCGCCGCTGCCGGAGCGGGGCCGCGGCGGAGGGACGCGGTGCCGTCGCACCGTGCCGGACGGTAAAGGCCGCGGCCGGTTTCGGGCCGCGGCGGATCAAGATGACCGGCGGCCATCCGGGCCGCCGGTGTCGGAAGCCGGAAGGGGACCGGCCTTTTCCGGTCCCGTTGAGAGGGAGCCTGCCGGCCAGGTCGGGCTGGCCGGAAAGGAGAAACCTGGGGGAATTAAATTCCCCCGGCCAGTTAAACGGCCCCCCATAATGAGGGGGGGCCGCGGTTCACAAGGGGGGGCAGGCGCCCCCCTCTTTTTCAATCAGCTCGGCCGAAGCCGAGCTGGGAGCGCGCTGGGCACGCTACCCCCAGCTGGACCGGCGCCTGGCCGGTCTGCCAGGCCGGGCCGCACCAGGCTGGGCCACGCCGGGTCGGGCCGGGCCGCGCCGGGCCGGGTCGACCCTGTCCGGGGCGGGTCGAACCGGTTCGGGCCGACCGGGGGGGTCTCGGGCCGGGTCGGCCCGAGCCCGAAACCCCCGATACCGAACTGTTTAGGTTCAAATGCCCATAACTCGGGCTACGGACCTCCAAACGATGCGCCGTTATCGGAAATGCGATCCTTGGATCGAGACGGTCATTTTGGTATATTGCACTCAAGTTTTCTGAATACTTTGAGTTCGTCCGGGTTGGTTCGTACACGAAACCAACCGGGCCCTCGGAGCGGAAACACTCATATCTTGAGCTACGGATGTCCGATTGACGTGCCGTCAGCTTTGTTGAGTTCCTCTTAGTGAGAAGGATCTTTTGGAATACTCTTCCCGAGGTTTGGACGCAGGTTGAGTACGATCGGGTTGGTTTTGCCTTAAAAACCAATCGGGCCCCTGGGACGAAAAAGCCAATAACTCTCAGACCGGTCGTCCGATTGACGCGCCGTCTGTTGCGTTGAGTTCCTGTTAATGATACGGAACTTTTGGATACATCAACTCTAGACCTTGTGACAGTTGATGTATCATCCTCTCAGCTCGTGGAGCGGACCCTTCCGAACGAGCTTGCTGTGTGCGGGAACCCTAGAGCTGGCTGCGATTGCTACTGCGACTTCGACGACGACGTTTGTGCAGAGATCCTCAGTGGACTACGACAATGAAGACAACTGGTCTTGTATCCTATGTGGGTCCTAGCTATGCTGGTCTTGTACCTATGTGGGTCCCAGTTTAGATGATTCAATACTGGTCTTGTATCCTATGTGGGTCCCAGTATAGATGAATCGATGAAGACAACTGGTCTTGTATCCTATGTGGGTCCTAGCTGTGCTGGTCTTGTATCCTATGTGGGTCCCAGTATAGATGAATCGATGAAGACAGCTGGTCTTGTATCCTATGTGGGTCCTAGCTGTGCTGGTCTTGTATCCTATGTAGGTCCCAGCTTAGATGATTCAATACTGGTCTTGTATCCTATGTGGGTCCTTGTATAGATGAATCGATGAAGACAACTGGTCTTGTATCCTATGTGGGTCCTAGCTGTGCTGGTCTTGTATCCTATGTGGGTCCCAGCTTTGATGGTTCAGTGCTGGTCTTGTATCCTATGTGGGTCCCAACATAAATGAAACAATGAAGATAACTGGTCTTGTATCCTATGTGGGTCCCAGCTTAGATGATTCAGTATCTTTGTCTGATCATCTCTTTCACCTTTTTGATGATGTATACCTGTGTGAGCTGAATACTGTTGCTTTCCTGTGTGGATTGTGTTGTGCTATCCTGTGTGGATTTCATTTTGCTTTCCTGTGTGGAATACGTATACTTTCCTGTGTGGACTGAGTTGTACTTGGGCTCGGAGGTTGGAGCGTATTGGAATTGATGACTTAGGTATATGTATGGGCATATACCTAAGCAGTGTCGGTTGTTACTTCGTGATTGTATCTTTCCTTTGTGGTTTATCCTTTGTGGATTTTGGGAGACCTTCAGGGGTCTCGGGGTCCCTACTGAGTAGCTTATACTCACCCCTGCACGAGCTATGCCCGCACTACGTTGTGTTGGTTTCAGACGACGGACAACGTTGATCGTGGTTGAGGCTCGCAAAGCAGGACGGTACCTGGAGGTGGACCACTGGGCGGGACGTACTCGGAGCAGACGGCGGGACCCGAGGAGCAGAGGAGCTATCTGTACCCACCCTTCAGGTGGGATTTCCAGTGGATAGCTCGACGTAGCAGCTTTTACTTTTCAGTTGCTGTTTTCCCTTTCGAGTTGTACTTTACTTTCAGTTTTGGGTTTGTATACTGGCCCACTTTCTTTCCGCACTTCAGTTGTATTCAGTTTTTACTTAGTGTTTACTTTTCCGCTTGCTTACTCTGTGGTGCTTGATTATTTTACAAAGGCAATGCCTTCCCTTTTTACTGGGATTTACGCCTTGGTGCTAGTCGCCAGCCCTTGGCCTATGGAAGGCGGGCTTGGGGTAGTCACGACACGGGCCCCGAGGACGGGTCGTGACATGTGTTCCTACACCTACTCATGTGCATCTTGAGTATCAACTTCATCAAAGTCAATCTTGATCCCACTACCCCTTTTAGATATTTTCTCCCTCTCAAGAAATATAGCTTGTATGGTTGCAATTAATTTCTCATCTAAATGGAAATATAAATAATATAACTCTATTTCCTTGGTATATTCAGTAAAGATACACTTTATGCCTCAGGGAGCTAGTTTGTTTCCAGAGTTGGATTTAATAAATGCTTCACATCCCCATACATGAGTATACTACAACATAGATTTCTTAACATACATTAATTTATATGGTATTTTGTTTGCTCCCTTAGTTGGAACTCAGTTTAGTATGTGTGTTGAAGCTTTTAATACATATCCCCAAAAGGATAAAAGAAGATCCTATATGACTTATCATCGACCTTACCATGTAAATCAAGGTAAAATTTCTCCTTTCACTGAAACCATTACACTATTATGTATAAGGTAAAGTAAGTTGAGATAAAATCCTAAACTCGCATAAATAATTGATGGACGCTTTGTTAAGATACACACTACCCTGATTAGATCGAAGATTCTTTATCTTCTCACCTATTTTATTCTCTTCTCCATTATTAAACTCTTTGAATTTCTAAAAGGATTAATATTTTTACCTCATTAAATAAACTCTTCCTTTCCCACTCAATCCATTATTAAAAGTAATGAAGTAAGAATATCCACCTCTAACTTCTATTGGAAAAGGTCCTCACACATAAATGTGTACCAATTCAAGAAGATTTGTGGATATTTTACCCTTACCACCAAAAGGTGGTTTGGTCATCTTTCCTTATAAACAAGTGAAACATCTATCAAGTGGTTTTAGTTCAAAATAATCTAAATATCCATCTTGATAGAGCTTTGTAAACTGATTCTTGTTTATATGAACAAGATGGTGATGCTATATTTGGGTGTTATATGAGTCATGTGAACCTATTTCATTATCAATAAATAATACTCAGTTATCATAATATAATACATAAATAATGTTATTTAAATGTTTCATACCATAACATATGTTTCCTTTTTAAAAGAAACAAATTTTATTTCCAAACTAAAAAATAAAACCATTTAAATCTAGATAGGATATAGAAATTATGTTTTCGGTAACACTAGGTACATAATAACAATTTTTTAAAACCAAGACCATTCTTGGTGTCAACATAAGGTGGTAGTCTCCTTTAAATAAGGTAGTAATCATTATCTATTGGAATATTGTATATCCACCTCTCCTCTAGAGATATTCCAAAATCTACTTGGTTCTTATATTTAGATACAAATGTGAGTAGCACAAGCTATATATAATAACTAATTAGTATATATGGAGAGATTTCAATTGATAAAAAATTCACCTAAATCTTCCTTACGCTTCTTTAACTCGGTGAAATTATTATTCTAGTGGCCTAGATTACCATATGAAAAACATACTACATCAGATTCCTTTTCATACCTTTGTATCTTCCTCTTATTTAAAGGATGATGATTAGGAGCCTTAGAATCAAAGTGAGTCTTAAGGCCCATTGTATTTTACTTCTTTTTATTCACTATAAGGACAACATGTTTCTCATGCTTCATTCCATTATCAACTTGGAGAATTAAGGTAAGGAGTTTCAAGAGTATTCTCATTATTTCTCATATTATAATTCGTAATGAAGCTAGAGAAGCTTTGAGGTAGTGAGGATAAAATAAGATTCCTGTGCAATTAATCTGGAAGCTTAAAGTATAAGATGTTTAAGTGTTCCATGTAGTTAATAATTTTGACTACATGTGGCCTAGATAGCATCAAATCTCCAATATTTCATTCAATATTTCCTTGGAGATCTCATATATCTTGTTTTTATTTCCCTTGATAAAGATCATAAAGGTGAGAAAACATTCTATATGCATAAATTTCCTTGTGTTTCTTTAATAACTCACTAGATATAGATGATAACATGAAATAATAGAAATATAAGACATCATCTAGGTGTTTCATATAGATAAATAGTACCTCCTCACCAACCTCTTTACCATGCACTTTAGTAATAAGGGTTTCTAACATGTATAATTTTCACTCATGGACCCATAAACACCTAGACCACTCCTAGAAATTCAAACTGGTGAGAAGGTTATCATTCTCTAATAGAGATAGAAATAATAAATTCAATGTCATATGACTTTCCATTTCTACTATAAGATCATATTTTAGTACTTTATATAGATTACAAAATATATAATAAAAATTAATTTTATTAATCTCCCACCATTTTATCAAAACCCAATAACCCTTACCATTGGTTTCAAAATATCTTACCATGTGGATATTCTAGTTTCATAGATCCATATACCCCTTCTCATAACCCAGACAGAGGCCTAAGAATCTATTCAAAGGCATTTAGGTATTTTTAATATTCCAACTACATTAACTTGCAACTCCTTAATCTATTGAGTGAACTCCACAATCCTAAAATTCTAGACTTGGATTTCATCAAAACTTGCCTACTAGTCACACTAATTCTCATGGAGGTGATCAAACCTAAATGAGAACTAGGTTAAGTTAGCCTAAAACTCAAGTTAGAAATTCCCTGATAAGTGAAAGTACCACACTAGAGGTTGGTCAGACACTTTGAATTGTGGTTCAATTTCAACCCAAGTACTGAAAGGATTTTCTAACTTAATATTTGGTTTGGGGAATTTTTATATTTATGTGTAAATTGACCATTTTATCTTATTACATTCTTGTTAATAATAAGTGGATTTTATTTAAGTGATTAATCATTTCTAGATAAAATTTCCACATGATTCAATTTATTTTAATTACATATTGCATGCTTGTTTATTCATTTATCAAGTGATTGTGATAAAACATCCATAAATAATTAACCATAAAACTGACATAAATAAAATAATAAATGGAATGATCATGAGATTTTCTAATGATTATTTTATCTAGAGAATGATAAATCAACCCTTTACCCTAGATAAACAACTCTTAGAACCACACATGGTTTGAGTTGCATTATTCCACCTATGTGATTATGTATATCCTAGGTTGGTTTCACCTTGGATCCATAATTATACCACATACACTTTCATGGAAGCTCTATCCTTATATATTCTTTTACTCACACATAGGTTATGGGAACTAATGGAATGGTTAAGATGAGTTTACATAAAATAAACCATGGAAACACAAATCCTACATAGTATAGAGGAGAGGATGACATACAAACCATCATTTTAATTTAATGACAATAAATTACATCACATACATAGTTCTATCTAAGCTCATGATCATCCACACATGAAATGAATACACAAATGTAAACTAGTTATCATTCACTTCAATCCATTATTTATTATTAAGATAAATATGCTTGAATTAATGTAATTAATTAATTAATTCTTTTTATCTTAATGTCTATTGGAGATTCCCATTATTTATGAAAACATGGAAAGTAAATTACTTCACTAATATTTTTAGATAATTACATGGAATTAATTAATAATTTATTAATTCTAAAAGACTTTTTACATAGTAAGCACACCGAATTCTAGCCATGTAATTTGTTTTTAATGCTGTAATTAATTATTTTCATGTAATTTAATTCTATTAATTACTAGGTCACTGCAAAATATGTACTAAAAAGAAATGAACAATGTATGTCACTTGTTGTGTGTCTGAGATATACACCTAGGTACTCTTCATGTATCTCAATCAGGATACATGATGTGTACTAATGAGCTATATACCACACATATTACTTATCATGTATTTGCAGAGTATGAACAAGGACCCGATGTATATTTTGAATATAGAGACTTATGAGGCACATGCCATGCATGCTAACTATATATAATGAAACCACCACATTTCTCAGATATCAGTCCCACATGTCATGTATTAATACACAATTCAAATTTGATCATTCATATTACGAAAAAATCATTGTGAGAACACATAAACTACATAGAATATACGCTAGATACACGGTGTGTAGTATGAAAAATCATGTGTCAATTTGGATGATCAACTCACAATGTGTAATCACTTCACCACATGTTGATTTTTGTTAGGTGAGTCATGGATCCTACAAACCATCTTGATTTATTGAACCTTAGTACATGATATATATGTTTCCATTACATGTTGTGTAGCCAAGTCACCCAACCAAAACCTTTGATACCTCCCAATGGAATATTTGATATTTTTTTTAATCTATTTAAGATCACATTAAACTTTAGAGAATCATGTTCAATTTTAAAAACATGTTAATTGACTTTTGGATTAAAAAAATTAAACTAGAAATGAAAAATTAATAAAAAAATCTTATAATCAATCAATGAATAATAAATAATTACAAATTATTATGAAACCTAGATTTGATGCCACTTGAAGGTTTCAGGGAACAACAAAAGTGGTCAGTCTCATGATTAATAATGAAAATTCATCAATGTATTCACATTTATCCTCAGAACTAGATGAATATGAACCATGTAAATCTATGAGACATGATCATCACATATAATTTATAATTATTTTGTATAAATAAAAATCACCCCACAGTGAAATTATTTCTTCATTGATGAATAAAATGACAGCTTCACATCATATCATTGTCATGTGAGAGGATTAAAGAGTAAAATCCCTCTAGAAATGATCCAAACATGCACCATGAACCTATGAACATCATCATATAAATCATTGGGTGTTATCATTGAAGATTCTAACTCTCATGTTGTTCATCATTGATCACCACAAGAATCGCTTCAAGGTGGAAGGATCCTTTTGTTCTCTCTATAATCAAGAGGGTAGATGAGGATAATTTCTCTCTATTTTTGAGAGTGTTCTAGAGAAATATTTCACTAGGGCATGATAGTATTCTCTAGATTTTTTTCACAATGATGATTAGGGCCAAGAATGATATAATTGGGTTTATATCATGCTAGGGTTAGAGAAAAAATAATTGAAAATGAGCCCTTATTATTCTCTCAATCCCAATAAAACTCAATGTCTAAATAATAATATGATTGTTATTATTTTCTTTTCATGTGCTAAACTCATGGATAAATAAATATCATTTCTTGAATAAATAAATTAATATTTATTCAAGTGATATTTAATATATCATTTTTCAATGGAATATCATCTCAATCTAGCTTTCCACCTCAGTATTTATCTAACCTTTAATATTCACTATTTATTCAAATAAATAAATACCACTGTATTATTCACCAATAAATAAATAAATATTCTATTCAGTAAAATTGAGAATAAATATTTATTAAATATTCAACTCACATTTATTCTCTTGAATAATTGTTGATTTGATATTTGTGATCAACCAAACATGAATAATTATTAAACCATGTATGAGAATAATATTTATTCAAAATATTAAATTTATATATAGTTTAACTAATATTTTTCATACACTTAGTGTGTGACCCACTAGGCCCCTTTCTCAATGGAATTTATTATAACCACCTAAAGTCTAAGGTCGGTATCTAGTAACATTCCAAGACACCCATAGAGAAAGAAGTTAATATCGTAAGGACCTAAAACCTCCTATGAACATATACTATATAATATAATACATTTTTCTTGATATCTCTAATCAAGAAGGTTGCATACTGGTGTTAGCAGCCTATGTGCTCGATGTCTCTTTCCTTGAATTTATGGAAATGAACTTTCTAACAGAACACCATGACCATGGAATTAATTAGGAAGTTTCATTCCCATCAAATGGCTTGAGATATCAAATTCCATTAAAAATAGAAGTGAAAAATCCTTCCTTTCATTATCCATAAAATGAAATTTCACTAGTGGCACACCCAACATATCCTACCTCACCATGTGAATATGTTGTCATGGTTTTCATCAATACATCAAAGTACAAAACTCATGATATGAATTAATATTAATATTAATGTCTAAGGACCATCACACATATCCATAGATAAGAATATATAATGACATGTATAAATGTGGATTTAATAATAATAGTTCAAGTTATTATAACCTTCTTCTCTTAGAGATAATAAAGGGTGAACTTAATGAGAATAAGTCTTAGTGTTTTATGATCCCCCTATCCATGATAGTTTATATCAGTCATGTATCTTCAAACAATATCATTATACCATAGAAAGAGTGTTTATAAATACTAACATGTGCATATCGTGGGGTAGGGAAAAATATTATTTACTAAGTTAAAATGTATTATAGTGGTTAAACTAGGTTATCTCCAGAGAGGAGCGCACAAAAATCAAGTTTTTCACTTTAAATTAGAGAACGAAGTGGTGGTTGTTTTTGAAATTCTTTGATTTAGAAAATAAACTAAAGAAATGAAATAAATGAAAGAAATTAAGTAAAATATTGAAATTTTTTAAAAATAAAGTGATTGAAACTATTATATGATAAGGGTGATCAGGTCAGGTTTGGTTCTCCAATTTCAATTCTATTATAGTTCCAATTTATCCAATTCTCTTATTCTAAGTTGATAAAAGTGAGAATCCAAAATTGCTTCTTCTCACTACCTTGGACAAATAGTAATGGTGAGAATAAACCTTCAAAAAATATCAGATCGGTCTACCCTCCTTACAATGTGTGATAGAGTTGTATAAAATACCCCCAATTGGCTTAGGCAACTCTCAATTGGGTCTTGTTTATCCCAAACAATCAATAATGTTCACTACCCCTCTCACACGTACTGGCGATCACCAAGTACTTCACCACTAAGTCCTGATCTATTAAATCATATATAGATCAAAACCCAGAGGAGGAAAATATTGATCATTGACCCAAGAAATAAAAAAACAGAATCTAAAATCAAATACAATCATACATGATAATAAAAAATGTTATAATAAATTGAAACTGATTTCGCAAAAGCGAGAAAAGGATCTTAAAATATTAAGTGCAAGAACTCATGTATTACAAAAGGGAAAAACCTCTCCTTCAGCAATAACTTAGATTATTAACCCACCATGGTAAGGGTAATTGTGAATAAGGGGAAGGATAATTCATTACAAAACTAAGAAGAATAAAATAGAGAAAACAAAGAATATAAAATGTGCTCCTCCAGAATCTATCCTCTAGAAGTTTTCTTTTGTTCTACCCACCAGATGGCCAAAACATTCTGAGGTACCTTCTTATAATATGTTACAAATGGATTTTTTATATCTAAATTAAAATTTCAAAGCATTTGTATCTATGTCAAAGGATTTATGAATGTCTTAATAGAACTAACTTTTTCTGGCTGCCGAACACTATTCCACCAACCCCACTTTGACCGATTCAAGGGTAGAAATAATGAAAGTTTTTATCCTTGAAATTTAATTTTAAGATACCCCTTCAAGTGAAATTTCGAACCCATCTAGAATAATTCCATTTGGAGGTCGGTATCCCGATATATGTCTCATTTAATGAGGTAGGGTCCTTTCTGCCGACCAAAATAACTCTTTAACTTAGTCAATTTCTTTTGGGCATGTGGGAGTTTGAATGTGCTATGGTTCAAGAAGGAGAATTTGTATCCCATGAATACTATAAGCCTAAAAAAATGAATCAATTGAATTGGATCAAAATTTTAGAAGTTATTCTCAAAAAATAGATGCAACATAAAGCTGCTAAATGTCCATATTTAACAAATTTTCACATTTAAACCCAAACTCCATAAAAAATCATAAAATGATGAAAATCAGCTCAAATTGATTAATTATAAGGGATTAAATCAATGAAAAACATATATAAAAATATGAAAATATTAGCTTATTCAATTCCCCCACACTTAGCACTTGGACTCCTAGACCAGTAAACATCAATATCAAATCAAAGCAAATTTAAAACACATATCCATGGGATCCACCAATTTAACAAAAAAAAAGATACCATACCTCATCAAAAAAACATTATTTCAAGTTCTACATAAATATCATTCAATATATTTCCACTTAATTTCTCCTCTCATGCACACACAACACTTACCTCACTTTTATTTTCTCTCATCATGCAAATTTCCATTTTCAGTAATGTCTTTCTCATCCAAACTCATAAAAGGGTCACCATAGGCTTGATAAATTCCTAAATCTCCACCAAAAGTGAGACAAGGACATGTGTTTATCATAAGGAATTTTCAAGGTTGTTCTTTGGATTTAGGTTGGTAGGACTTTGATGTGAAAAAATCTGAGGTAGAATAAGGAGGTCTTGACTCTTTTTTGAAGTAAAATTGAAAGATTCTAATATTCACTCAAGTATAGTCTCCTCCTCACTCCCCTTAGCATAAAATAAGCTCCAAAATATATTTGAAATTCATATAATTTTCACACCATTCAACATTTCGGTAGAAACAATGTCATTCATCTCAAACATGATTTTTTCTTGAAAGCTCCAGAAAGGAACAATTTTCTTTCTCCATTGGAAGCTCAAAAAAGGCACAACTTTCAATAGAATGGTTTTTTTCAGTATCAAGATCATCTCTTCAGAATTTTATTTTTTCAAAAAGTATCGCCAAATAAAGTATCACAATACAAGATAGCTTACCCCACACTTAAGTTCAACTAGATTATGCAATTTCACTTCAAGAGCAGGCTGGATAGGGAAAATTGGCTTGTAATGTGGCTAACCTAATAGGATGTTCATGGATTCTAAGGTTTAAAATGATTAAATGTACAAGTAAGTCCATTATAAAAAGTATTATTTTGAAAATGGGTCTTTAAAAACAAAGAAATTCCTCAATCATTTAAAACAAAAGTACCTCAAAACCTCAAATTTTGACAGAAATAAATCAAATTATGGTTAAATCAAGCATGGTTTGGTTCTCTCAAGAACCTAGGTGAATGAAAATAATATAAAAATTAGGTATATAATCCTAATGGGAAAGTTATTTCAATGATAAATAAAGTGATATGCGGTATGGTATTCAAAAATCAGAGTACTTTTCATGAAATTTGTAAATATTTAAACTTGAAACAAAGTCATTTTCAATATTCTTTTAAGCTCAGTTTCATGGGGTAGTTTCTTTCACACATTTAAATGAGTTTCAAAAATGGATATGAGAATAATTTCAGATCAAAAGTTTCAAAAACACACAAAAATTAAAAAATAAAAAACACACAAAAATTTAAAAAACACACACACATTGTTTTTGAAAAACAGAAAAAACAGAAATTTGAAATTCCTAAACAACAATGGTTCCCTTCTACACACTTAAATAATGTAGTGTCTTAAATAAATTCAAGTTTATTTAACATGTAATTATATTTGAAATTAAATCATAGTAAGCAATAATGTGTAAAGTATAGGTACAAATTGACTTATTGGCAATGCATCATTGAGTTAAGCTCTTAAGTGATACACACATGAAAAACTACAACCAAAAGTAGAGAAAATAACATAATAAATTTATTAAAAGAAAATTAAAATATAAATAGAGTGATAAAATAAGTATATATCTTGGTTTAATCCCCTAAGTGGTCCCTGTGTTTTGATTGCCTCCAGATGGGCAGTTTCAATTGATTATCCCTAATCTGATGGTGGGTGAAGTTTCTTACTCATTAACCAACAAAAATTCTTCTTTCCATCTTTCAATTATTACTTTTTTTGAGGACTCCAAGGATATAAAATTAAAAATCCACCCCCATGAAAATGATATGCATATTGAATGGTGGGGTTAAGACAAAGAATGAGTCATCCACTTTCTTGGTTTCCACTTTTACAACTTCTTTTTCATTCTCCAGCGGTTTCTCAAGATATGATTTATCAAAGGAATAATCAAAGGTAAAATTAGAGTGTAATTTTATTTGAATAAAATTAAAACGCGATGAATCAATATCAAATTCTTACCTTTAAAAGTAAGCAGCTTATGTATCTTTTTCCTCAGGCAATTTCACTTTGGTCTCCTCTTGAACTTCCTCAAATAAGTGTTCATCAAGTTCAGGGAGCTCCATATATTCATTTTAAGGTGTATCTTCTTTTTCTTCCACATCCACCAAGGCAATACAATTGTTGGTAGAATATGAAAATTTATAACAAGGGGAGACTCGATTCAGATTTAATAAAATCGGAATAAAAAGATTCTAAGAAAATATTATATCCTTGAGTTTGTTCAGATTTAATTGTTTCTTTAGTGGGATGTGCCTCTTGTAGTTTAATTTTATAAGATAAAGGTAGGTATTCAGGCTACTCCATCTTTTATTCAAATTCCACCGCTTTGGTGGTGCCTTCCTTCAATGGTTCTGGCTCTTCTAATTTGTAAGTAATAAGGGGGATCAATTAGTTCTTCACACTCATTCTAGAAGCCATCTAGATCTTGTTGATCTTCCAAACATAGCTCAATATAAAATTATTCCATCTTGGCCTCCTCAAGTTCATGTTTAGGTTCTGGTTTCTCCATCAATGCACAAACATATTCAAATTCTAGTTCTAATTTTCTCTCCTATTGTTCTATGTATTTTCGAAGTTATTTCATATAAAATATATCATAACCAGTCTCATCTTCTTATTCCTCTTGGGGGTAATTGTTCCATGAATTAAATAAACAATCATTTGAAAACATCATGAAAAAATATATTTTTTACATTTTTTTAATTTGAAAAGAGTCAAATATTTACAATAGATTGTTGGCACTACCTCCCCGACAAAGACACCAAATTTTGACATGTGACTATCATGGGGTGTGAAAAAAACTATCATTTACCAAGTTAAAATTAAGTATAGTGGTTAATATAGGTTTTCTATAGAGAGGAGAACACAATAATCAAGTTTTTCACTTTAAATTAGAGAATGAAGTGGTTGTTGTTTTTGAAATTCTTTGATTTAGAAAATAAACTAAAGAAATGAAATAAAGGAAATAAATTAAGTAAAATATAAAAAAATTGACAAAGAAAGTGATCAAAACTATTATATGATATGGGTGATCAAGTCAGGTTTGGTTCTCCAATTGTAATTCTATCATAGTTCCAATTTATCCAATTATCTTCTACTAAGTTGATACAAGTTAGAATCCATAATCGCTTCTTCTCACTCCCTTGATCAAAAAGTAATGCTAAAAATAAACCTTACCAAAATATCATATTGGTATAATATCTTTAAAACATGTGATATAGTTGTAGAAAATACCCCAATTGACTTAGGAAATTCTCAATCAGATCTTGTTTATCCCAAACAATCAAGAATGTTCACTACCCCTCCCACACGTACTGACGGTCACTGAGTACTTCACCACTAAGTCCGGATCTACTATATAATATATAGACCAAAACCTATAGTATGGAGATATTTATCATTTACCCAATAAATAAAAACAATATAATCTAAAATCAAATACAATCATACATAATAATAAAAACCGTTATAAGAAATTGAAACTAATTTCACAAAAGAGAGAAAAGGATCTTAAAATATTAAGTGCAGGAAATTATGAATTAAAAAAGTGAAAAACCTCTCCTTTCCCAATCACTAAGATTATTACCCCACCATGGTATGAGTAATTTTGAATAATGTGTAAGAATAATTCATTATAAAACTAAGAAGAATAAAAGAGAGAAAAAAAGAACAAAAAATGTGCTCCTCCAGATTCTGTCTGCTAGAAGTTTGCTTCTTTTCTGCCCACAAAATGGACAAAACATGATGAGGTCCCTTATTATAAGATATTAAAAATAGATTTGGATATCTAACATTGAAATTTAATAGAATTTGGATCCATTTCAAAGAAGCAATGCCTGCCTTAATAGAACTGACTTTTTCTTACCACTGAACACTATTCCACCAACCCCAATTTGACTAATTCAAGGGTGGCCATAATGAAATACTTTATCCTTAAAATTTAATTTTAAGATTCCCCTTCAAATCAAAATTTTAACCCATCTATAATCATCCCATTTAGAGCTTGGTATCCTGATATATGCCTCATTTAATGGGGTAGGGTCCATTCTGCATACCAGAATAACTCTTTAAATTAGTCAATTTTTTTGGGCATATAAGAGTTCAAATGCGCTATGGTTCTAGAAGGATTTGTATACCATGAATACTAAAAGACTAAAAAAAATAATCACTTGAATTGGATCAAAATTATAGAAGTTATGCTTGAAAAAATGAAGTAATAAAAAACTGCTAAATGTCCAGATTTAACAAATTTTTTCATTTAAGCAAAAACTCAACCAAAAATCATTAAATGATGAAAATCAGATCAAATTTATTAATTATAAGGGATTAAATCAATGAAAAACATATGAAAATATATGAAAATATTATCTTTATCAAATAATTTCATATCACTTCTAGGTTCTCATCACAATGGGGAATTTTTATGACTATTCAGTGTGAAAGGTACCCTTAGAACATTATCACATACAATTTCACATAACATAATAATCAAAATGTGATAAAAACTTTATTATTATTCAAATCTATGAATACAAGTAATCATAAAGTATATGTAAGTTGGTTCTAGGGAACCAACTCTAACATGAAGATGATTTCGAACACACCCATCTCTTTCTCGATCACCCTAACTACCCAACTCAAACAAATCCATTACATATATGGGAACTCCCCACTATAGTAATTACCTAACGATCACATCACAAACAAAACAACCAATATGATTATGTTATCATAACCATTCATTATACTAAGTCTCACATGCATAATCTATCTTCACATATCCACCAGTCATCAACCATCATTATCCCCCACCCCCTGCATAGCTCCCCCCTACAGTAGCCCACCCCCATGTAGACCGCTCCCTCTTGGACACTGGACACCCCCACCCTACATAAACCCCCCCTCCCTTGGACAAACCCCCATACAAATCCCCCCTCCTGGACATACCCTAGACACCCCCCAGACAGACCCTAGACACCCTCCAGACCCTAGACACCCCCCCAGATAGACCTTAGACACCCCCGGACAGACCCTAGACACCCCCCAGACAGACCCTGGATAGACCTTGGACACCCCCCTGATAGACCCTGGACACCCCCAGACTCTGGACACCTCCCAAACCCTGCACAGCCCCCCCTGCAGTATCCCACCCCCTACAGACCCCTCCATCCTGGACACTGGACACCCCCACCCTACATAACCCCCCCTCCCCTGGATAGCCCCTCCCCCCTGGACAACCCCCCTGGAAAGCCCCCCCTGCAAAGCCCCCCTCCTAGACAGACCCTGGACACCCCCCCAGACAGACCCCAGACACCCCCAGACCCTGGACACCCCCCAGACAGACCCTGAACACCCCCCAGACAGACCCTGGACACCCCCCAGACCCTGGACACCCCCCAGACCCTGAAAACTCCCCCAAAACCTGGACAGATCCCCCTGGATAGCCCATACCTCCACTCCCCTGGACAACCACCCCCACCCTCCTGGACAGACCCTGGAACCCCCCAGAACCTAGACACCCCCACACCCCCTAGACCCTGGACACCCCCAGACCCTAGACAGACCCCCTTGGACAGCCCAAACCTCCACTCCCCTGGACAACCACCCCCACCCTCCTAAATAGACCCTAGACCCCCCCCAGACCCCCCAGTCCCGCCCCCTGCCCGTTTCCCCTCCCCCTTCCCCTGCCATCCCCCACTTGCACCCCCTACCAGCCCCCACTTGCACCCCCTACCAGTTCCCCCCCCCTGCCAGTTTCCCCCCTGCCCCCTTCCAGTCCCCTCCAAATTAAATTATACACGAAATCTACTTACATAATAATAATTAAACAAATACAAATATAAAATAAACACATAACTGCACTTACATGAGTCTCCCTATAAGACAAACTATCAAAGAAGTTTGGAACCATCTAAAAAGTACCTACAACACAAGGTAGAACATAGTAGTGCTCATCCCCTAAAATTATGGTAAAACAAAACATATTAGAATATTCACAAAGACTATAACTCAATAAACAATAATAGTGCAGCCCCTACTAAACCCCCTGGACAATAGCCCCCCCCCCACTGGACCCCTGGACAACACCCCCCCCTGCTGGACCCCCTGGACAGAAGCCCCCTGGACATCAGCCCCCCTACTGAACCCCCCTGGACAGAAACCCCCCTGCTAGACCCCCTTGAACAGCTGCCCCCCTACTGAACCCCCCTGAATAGCTGCCCCCTACTGGACCCCCTGGACAGCATCCCCCCTTACACATCCCTTGCACACCCCTTTCCCCCCTTTCACCCCCTGGATAACATCCACCCCCCACACATCCCTTTCACCCCTTATACACACCACCTTGCACCCCCCTGATGGACCCCCCTTACACACACCCCTTGCACCCCCTATTGTGTGGCTAGTTATATAGAGGTTTATAGGTGCGTGTTGTGGTTCTTCCTAGTTTCAGGTTGGGTGGGGAGGGGCTAGTCAGGTGGAGGGGTGTATGTTCGTAGGGAGTGGTATGTAGGTTACTTTGGATGCTTCTTAAGGTTACAGCTGGGAGATGTTGGGTTTATCCAATAGAGACTTACAGAGATTCTCATAGTGGGGTTATAGGTTTCTTGTGGAGGATTTAGGAGGTGGGGTTGTGATTTTCATGTTTCTGTTTGGAATTATAGGACCTTTGAATATGGGTTTCAGTTGGGGGTGTTGCTGTTTGGATTTTTCTACATGGTGTAGTATAGGATACACTTACATGGTGCATGGTGCTGGTTGGTTTGTGATTTCTACTATGGTTGGTAACATGTTTTGGGTGCATAGGGGTTGGCTTTCTGGTGTTTCTTCTTTGTTTTGGATTACTATTGTAGGCTAATGGTTCTCTCAATTGTCTAGTGTGGTGGATATAGTTTGGGGTGGGTATTCAGGTGGTGGTTTGGAGTAAGTTCAATTGGCTTGTGCTCAGTTTCCCCATCTTGTGTATTCTGGTTGTTGATGGTGTAGGGATTTCTATGGTGGATGTTCTAAAATTTCCTTGATATGCTGGATGCTGCAGGTTGAGAGGCATGTTTCTGGTAGATGGGTGGTTCTCTTTCTAGGTTGGGTGCATGTTGACTACTTGGTGGGTTTAGAGGTGTTGGATTCAGGGTGGGTATTAGCTCACATTTGGATTAGGGGCTGCTTGGGGATTCTTGAGGTTGTATGATGGGTTAGGCGTGGGTGATGTGGGGCACTTCGGATAGATGGTACTAGTTTACTGCTGGTTTTTTAGACTTTCTTATGGTGGGGTGGTCCATTTTGATGCAATGTGTTCAGATGGTGATGGATGGGGCCAGATGGTGATGGATGGGGCCAGATGGTGGTCTGGGGATGATTTGGTTTCTAGCTAATATTTTGGGTATTGTGTCTACTATAGGTGCTTATTGTGGTTGGATCTGGTGTGTTTTAGGGTTCTTGTGCAAGTAGGTGTTGGCGTAGTGACCATTAGTTGGCATGGTTGTCTAGAGGTCTTTCACTCTAGGCTTTATTTATATAGGGATGCTGGTCTGGTTGGTTGATGTTGGTTGCAGGGATGGGGGTTCAATGGTTCTATTTCTTTGGATAAAGCTAGACTTTTGAATTTGTAAAATCAATGCTGGGTAACCGTATGGCTATTAACCATATTTAAAACAATTTTAAATCTCATTGTCATATAATATCTTGTACTATCATTGGTGAATGTTGGATGACCATGACCTAGTTGTAGAAGATTATGGTAAGACCATTATTATGTAAATATTTATTCCTATAATTCAATATTACTGCACTTAGGTTGAAAATTACATTGGGAAAATGAATCTTTTCCATCATAGGTTGATACAATTGGTTGGACCAAGTTCAATTGTAATCATTTTTATCTATTTACAGCCTATTCCTTAGGTATATACTAAGTTAGATTTAAGATTACCCTTTTTATTTATCGTAAAATTGACGCCTCCCCTTCCATTAATTTTTTAATACCCATGCTCCATAATTTTAGTCAATATAAACGACAGAGTGAATTTTAGAAATCCACCAAAAGTTTATGACCATTGGGTTACATTTCTAAACAGATGTAACATTGGGATCAACCACAAACTACCACTTACTATGCCTTAGTAGATTAGTGTATGTTGAGAAAATAAATATTTAATCTGATCAATACCTCGAGTAATCAATGATGCCTACAGGGTGATTCAAAATTTTGAACTATTTCTGATTACTTTTGTGATTAGGCATAGTGACCTACATAAAAAACATAATATTACCTCACCCTTTCTTCTTTTCCACAATTTTTTTATAATCTTTTCTCTTTGGGACTAGAACCTACATCTACCTCTCTTTAGCATAGAACATGCACTAGGATTCTCAAACTTTTTCAATGACTAGGGATGCACATGAACTGTTTCTTTTAGATCACTATGATTCTCAAACTTTTTCAGTGATTTGGTTTCTAGCTAATATTTTGGGTGTTGTGTCTACTATAGGTGCTTATTCTGGTTGGATCTAGTGTGGTTTAGGGTTCTTGTGCAAGTAGGTGTTGGTGTAGTGTCCATTAGTTGGCATGGTTTTCTAGAGGTCTTTAACTCTAGGCTTTGTTTGGATAGGGATGCTGATCTGGTTGGTTGATGTTGGCTGCTGGTCTTTCACTCCAGGATTTATTTGAATTTCTTTACACATGTCTATGGATTTAGGGGACAATATATCCACTGAGAAGACTTTTTGACATCACCATAAAAACTTTGGATATTCCCACCCTGACATTGGAGTCCAGGGGCTGGTGAGGGCTGGAACTGGTGGATGGGGCTGTTTTGCTGGTGGAAGAGGGCTGGCATGAGTGTTTTGCAGGAGGCTGGGGGGTGGTGGCTAGTGTGGTGGATGGTGCGGGCTGGATTGCAGGTGGCTGGGGGCTGGTGCGGGCTCCAATGCAGGTGGAAGGGGGCTAGATTTCTGGTGGAAGGGGGCTGGTTGCAGGTGCTGGGGGGATGGTGCAGGATGATTCGAAGGTAGCAGGGGGGCTGTTGCGGGCTGGAAGGCTGGTGGTAGCGGGCTGAAATGAAGGTGGAAGGGGGTTGGTGTGGGATGGATGTGGATGGAGTAGGACCAAATCACGACATTACCAAGGTGTGACCACGGCGTGACCGCGGCGTGTTGGCCCAGTCCAACGACATCTATGGGGAAACATCTTTCGGCCAGAAGCGAAGGGAGCGGGAGGAGGAGGGGAAACATTCCGGCCATCGCCCCACTGATAGAAATTGTGATTAGTCAGTCTCAACATTGATCACAAGACTCATGGAATACTATCACTGCGAACCGATGCGGGGTGTCATCCTGGAGTAAGGCCAAATCACGGCATGACCGCGGCATGACCGCGGCGTGACTGCACGTGACCGCGGCGTGTCGACCTGGTCCAGTGACATCCGCGGGGTAGCATCTTCCAACCAAGAGAGAAGGGAGCGGTAGGAGGCGGGGCAACATTCTGACCATCGCCCCGCTGACAGAAATTGTGATTAGTCAGTCTCAAAATTGATCACAAGACTCATGGAATACTATCATTGTGAACTACCGTGGGTTATCGTCCTGGAGCAGGGCTAAATCACGGTGTGACCGCGGTGTGATCGCGGCGTGACCACGACATGACCGCAGTGTGACCGCAGCGTGTTGGCCCGGTCCAGCGACATTCGCGGGGCAACATCTTTCGGCCAGGAGGGAAGGGAGAGGGAGGAGGCGGGGCAACATTCCGATTGTCGCCCTGCCAGAAGAAATTGTGATTAGTCAGTCTCAACATTAATGAAAAGACTCATGGAATACTATCACTGTGAACTGCCGTGGGGTGTCATCCTGGAGTAGGGACAAATCATGGTATTACCACGGCGTGACTGCGGCGTGACCATGGCGTGACCGAGACATGTTGTCCTGGTCCAGCAACATCCGTGGGGCAGCATCTTCCGGACAGAAGCGAAGGGAGCGGGAGGAGGTGGGGCAATATTCTGGTCGTCGCCCCACCGACAAAAATTGTGATTAGTCAGTCTCAACATTGATCACAAGACTCATGGAATACTATCACTGTGAACCGCCATGGGGTGTCATCCTGGAGCAGGTCCAAATCACGGCGTGACCACGACGTGACCGCGGCGCGACTGAGGCGTGACCGCGGTGTGACCACGGCGTGACCATGACATGAACACGACGTGACCGCGACATGACCGCGGTGTGTTGTCCCGGTCCAGCGACATCTGCGGGGCAGCATCTACTGGCCAGGAGCGAAGGGAGCGGGAGGAGGCAGGGCAACATTCCGACAGTCGCCCTGCCAGTAGATGATAGAACATATCAACTATTTAATATGCTATAATAAGGGATCACCAGAGAAGGTTGTAGCGAGCGGCACAATGATGCAACGTCTACAGAAAAAAAAATGATGGAAAAGAATCATACACCCTACACAAACCATTTTCAAATTCATTCACTTTGCCTAAACATGGAAATTTTATTTTTAATATTCAAAGCGTGAAAAGGAAAGTGTCATGGTCAAGGCATATGCCTACTCGGGCAATGTAATTTGAGTTAAACGAGTATGATAAGACAATTTATATTATTCAAAGAAAACAAAAACTAACTTGCCACAAAACAAACACCAACAAGAGGCATATGAAAGACTCAAACCAAATCTAAACATGATACAAATAAATATCACTACTCTTTGGTTTAGAAGACAATGCACTTCTGTTGGAGGGGTTTTATTATAAAATCATGGAATTTATTTATCACACAATTCATTTAATTATATTTAAAATTTATTCTAAAACTCATTAGGCACAAATCAAATGAAATAATTTAAGAACCTAGATCAACATAACTATCACTGTGAGTTTTCGCAGACAGCGCACCTCCATTGGAGGGGTTTTATTATAAAAACATGATTTTATCACACAATTCAGTTGCTTCATGTTCCTGACATAAAATGAACTCTTATAGCCTATCATGATTTATATTGTTTGAAATCAGTTAATATAACAGTTCAGACCCAATGTAATAAATGTACAAACAAAAGAAGTGACCTAACCTGAAGATGTAGTGAAAATAGGTATAGATTTCAGATTTCTGGGAACATCTTGATGTGTTTATTGAATAGAATATCAAAGTGAAATCATTAAAGCAATGAAATTTTTAATAATTTATACTCTTCTGATTCACAAGGAAAAATCATAAAAAACACAGTTGAATAACAATGCTAATAAAAACAGTGATAAAAAATGATCAAACTTAAAGCATAAAATTTAGAATCTAAATATAAATTTGGGCTAATTAAACTTTATTGGAATTTTAATTAACTTTAGAAACATATAACATTCCAATAAATTTCCAAAAAATAATAATGAAGATATGCAATTCCAATTGAGGACCTGTATCAAGAAGCGATAAAACCAAAAAGTCAAGAGGGAAAAATACAGCCATGTATACACATTTAAAACGCGACTGTTTCCTAGCATATCTTTACAATTAATATAGAGTTTATAACCTATTAATAAACATATTTTATTGAAATAATGGGGTTATTAACCTTTGTGTTTAATGAAATAAGAAAAAAAATTAACATAGGCGACACAATAGTCTTTTATATAAAAATGATAATTTACAGACAACAAAATACAGAAAAACAACAACAGAAAATCTATAACTAAATGAAAAATAATGTATATAAATGAATAATTTGAATAATTAAACATGAAAATTATAGGTTTCATAAATGAAATAAATTAAAATGGATTTATAAAAAAATAAAACAGTAAATGTGTAACGACCCAAAATTTCATTAATGGAAAATCCCTCTTGATCCAGTTAAATGTTTCTTTATGAAAAAAAAATGTTTTTATAAGATGTCAACTTCTTTAGTTTAACGTTAAGATTTGTGACCGTTACTTTTATAGCCGTTGAACAGTGATCATCTGGGTAGTTTAAATATAAGTCTTTAACGAACCAATTTTCTACTCAGACAAAGGAAGCGATGGCCTCATCCAGTAGAATTGCCCCTTACGAAGCCCATTTTTCGGAGCTCGGAAAGGAGGTGGCGTCTTTGGGCTTTGCCCTTGACCAAGCCCAAGCTGAGCTTCATCAAGTCAAGCTCGAACATGATCGTCTACGGGAAAAATGGAAGTTGATAGAGATTACCACTCGAGCGATGTTATCCGAGCAACCCCAAGAGTCTGTCACCATCGCACACCTTACCCTTAGGTCTTATGCGGCTATTTTAAGGGGTTATGTAACAAATAAGTAGCACCATGTTCATGTATATTATTTTTGTATATAATAATGAATATAATTTCTAGTCATTTTTGATGCATTGTAATTAGTTTTTAAAGTACAAATGATGTTTTTAGTTATTATTTAATTAAGAATTATATTTTATTAAATTAAAGGATTTTTGAATTAAATAATATTTTAATAAAATATTATTATTAATATTAAATTAATTTTTATTAAATATAAATGATCTTATAATTTTATGAATGCAATTAAATTTTTTATTAAGGTTTGAAAGCCATTTCTGTCAAAACCCGTGAATTTTTTATAAATGTCGGTTTTTATTTTAAAAGTAAAAATTCACATATTTAGAAAATTATTTAGATAAAATAAATATTATTTTTGGAATCAGGACGTCGAAATTATCCAACGGTGAATTTTTCATAATTTTCTGAGACAGTCAAATTTTTGGGTAAAAATTAAATACCATTTAAATATATAATGTGTTTTATGACATCATAATGACCCAATGGTGATGTAATAAAATACCATAATCCTTATGTTCGGACAATATGTGTTTTATCATTAAAATAATGAGGTTTTGGGTTTGTTTGACTCACTTTTCAAAGCATTAATGGAGCCCTCAAGACTTATTCAACACTTTGCCTTTTTAAATTAATTTCCATGGGAGTGTGACTCACCTCCACATAAGCAACCCTAATTTTTTAATAAGTTCGGACCTTGGACTTGTAAAATATTGTTTTCCTCTTTCCTTTTCCAGAAACCATGGGCAAATACCATGGGATGGTTTGTGGTCTGGATTATTTTAATATAAGGGGTCCCAAACCTAAATAATAAAGATTTCTCTCACCTTTCCTATATAAACCCACCCAAGCTCCCACTTCCTCCTCACTCAAAGCCCTTGAAGTTCGTCCAACCTCTGCCCTACTCCCTCTAGAATCCTCTCAAGGTGCCCCAAGCTCCCAAGAATCCTCTCACAAGCCTCTCTCTAGCCTTTGGAAGCACACTTCCAAGTAAGGGGTTTTCTTCCTTTCTCATTTTTTTTTGTCAATTTTCTTTAAGTTGTATTTCCCTTTTTATTTCAATTATGAATGTTGGGGTATGGTTTCGAACCTCCCCCATACTGCCCTCTTATTGTTTGAATGATGGGATAACCCTTTCTCTCTCATTAAATTCCTCCCATGTACACCCGTTACTATGCCGAAATTCCGAAAGGAACTTCTCTCTCTTCTTTTACATTCAAGCAATACTTTTGTATCATGAATCTAAATTCCATTTCTATTGTTGGGACATGTATATATATGATCTCCTTACTGTCCATTACATGTAAATATGATGAGGAACCCCTTTCTCTCTCATCAACCTTTTTTATGAATTCTTATGTCACGCCGTTACGCTGCCGAAATCGCACCGATTTTCTAAGCCAATGTCTTTGTGTAGTGAATACCATGCCCATTTCTCCATCAAGGGTATTCACCTTTATGCACATATACATATTGATTGTAAAGTTTCATGTATGAATTCCACATTCTTTTATCGTGGAAGAAATGATTATGTTTTATGAATCCATGTTTTATGATCCATGTGGCACACTTATGCATGAAATGAAATGTTTAAGAAGGGTGCGCCCTTTATAGCGCTCCAATGCATTGGGTAAAGTATATTATCATGATACATCATGTGCAATGAGTGTTTAATCATGCTAATTCAAGTGCAATGAGGGTTTACTCGTGCTTCAAGTGCAATGAGGGTTTACTCATGCTCCATGTGCAATGAGCCTTGGCTCATGCTAATTCAATGTTAAGTGTTGTTGCCACATTTCCATGTTATGATTATCATGCTTTGTCATGCCTTTATGTTCATGTCTCTGTTATGCTCTATTGATATGCCTATTTCCTAACATGTATTGTACTCCTCATGTTATTCATTGTGTACTCCCTTACTGGGCTTTATAGCTCACCCTTTTCTTATGCATGTCCTCAGGTTATCCCATGCAATGCTAAGTACGAAGGAATGTAGTGGTCATGTAAAGGAAGTTTTCAATAAGGATGTTGTTTTTCAAGTTTAAAGTTTTTATGTAATGATCCTAAGCCCCAAAGAAACTAAACCTCTCTATCTTCTTTGTTGTATCAAGTGAAGTTTTATGTAATAAAGCATGTTTAAGTTGTAATAAAAAGCAGGGTTGTCATAAAATGAATTCTAGAGAATTTTGACTATTTTAATGATTGTGATGGATAATAATACAATAAATATTAATTGATAATTGAGAAATAGTCAAACTACATACCTTTTATACAATTCTCCCTGCCCAACCATTTTGTAAGGCACATTGCAATAGTGTTGTCAATACTATTTCCAATGATGCTTGTCCTAAAATCATAAATCACGTTAATGAAATGATAACTATACCATGTGATCATTAATTACAAGAGTATACATGTTAATTTTAATCTAGAAAATAAGATGATATAGAAATTTCAACCCTTTCAATGCCATTGATGTTGGAAGATGAAGTAGAATCACCTAAATTGGAGAATTAAACCTGAAAATTATAGATTTCATAAATGAAATCAATTAAAATGGAATTGGAAAATATAAAACATTAAATTAATCTAAAATAATTTTGACAATTTTAATGATTACAATGGATAAAATTATAATAAATAGTAATTGATAATTGATAAATAGTCAAACTACACACCTTTTATAAATTTCTCCCCACCCAACCCTTTTGTAAGGCACATTGCAATGCTGTTGTCAATACTATTTGTAATGATGCTTGACCTGAAAGCATAAATCACATTAATTAAATGATAACAATATCATGTGTTCATTAATTACAAGAGTAGACATATTAATTTTAATCTTGAAAATAAGATGATATCGCAATTTTACCCTTTTCAATGCCATTGATGTTGGAAGATGAATCAGAATCACCTAAACTGGAGATTTTACCCATAAATTGAAAACATTAAACAACCAAACATGAAAATGCATAATATTATGAAAATGTGAGTTTGGGGTTAAATTTCATATTTGAGGATGCAGTTGAGTAAAAAGAAAACTTGTCATGATGTAAAAAATGGTGTGGTAAAACCATACCTTTGGCGACGGTGGATAAGTCGACACCGTTATGGAGGGCGTGGAGAAGCAGATCGGATGAAAGTTGATTTACCATAAATAGATGAATATTGCACATGTCAGAGGAGGGTGTGGAGTAGCAGTAAAAATCCAGTGGTTTTTGTAGCAAGTCCTGACGAAAATCATGAGTCAGAGATGCCGAAGTAGGGCATGGAGTATACGGAAGTTAAAAATCGTATTTGGTACCTTAGAAAGACCCGATAGAAATCGTGATGGGAAAATATATATCCCATGAGATAAATACAAGGAAAACAAGACATATATATGAAAATTCTACAAAACATGAAGTACTGAGAAGATCCTCCACATTTCACATAGTATTGGATCACTCTTTATCTGCATTGTTGACCACTACTATCACAAATCCCCATGCTCCATAATGAATCTCCTAGAATCCTCGAGCATTTTCTCTGAACAAGCCACCTCAAATATATGTCTATCCAAGCCATCTCCCCCACCTCCCCATGTACTAGCCTCCCCCCTAAACCAGTCCCCTCCCCCATAACCATCCCCACACCCCACACACCCCCATCCTACACCAGCCCCCAACCCCCCACCCCTGCACCATCCCCCCTAACCCCCCCCACACACCACCCCCACCCTTCCCCTGTACTAGCCTCCCCCCAAAACCGGTCCCCTCCCCCAAAAACTAGTCCCCCCACACCACCCCCAACCTCCTAGTCTGCACCATCCCCCCAACCCCCCTAGCCTACACCAGCCCCCCTGCACCACCCCCACCCCGTCCCCTATACTAGCCTCCCCCCAAACTAGCCCCCTCCCCCCCCAAACCAGTCCCCTCCCCCAAAACCATACCCTACCCCCCCTTCACCACCCCAGCCCCTAGCCTGCACTAGCCCCCCTAAAATTTTCAAAACAACAGTTCAACATAGGTATTATGAATAATTGAATAATACCAATCCTGAAATGTATTACAATAAAATGAAATCTATACATATTTATTCAAAAATATAAACTCACAAGAATAAGACATCACATGGAAAAGATTCATGTAAAAATTATAGCATCTTAACGTGTTGAACAGAAACTAAAATAACCATTTTGATTAACACCAAATAAAAAATCATGATTAGTATGAGAAAACAATATCAAATAGAAGTGATCGCCAACAACACCAATCAATATAAATTAGTAAAGAAATCATAAAAAGGACACTGATATTTTTATGTGCTTCGCAGAATTGGAAAGAAAGAATCACCATAATCAGGTTTCTCCAAACACAGTAGAATAAAAGATGTTAACCTCATGGACCCTCAATGGTGTTGCAGTTCCCCCTCTTCACCTCTTTTTCATCATCGGTAACTCATCATTTTCCATCAAACTTGGTTTAGGTTTAACAACATATCAATTAAAAAGTTGAACTTGTACAGGCAGACAATTAGAAGTCGAAATTCCCCTTTTGAAGCCACCAATGAAAATCGTAGATCACAGGCTGTATAACACCCATTTTAATATCACTATTTATGATAGGTAAATATTCAATGCAAAACTAATGAACTACAGTAGTGAAAAAATAAATGAGTTAGTTTTCCAACCCATACCCCGAAAAAAATTTTGAAGGTTCAAGATACAATTAAAACATGAGGTGCAATGAGCATGCACCATCAAGTAATTGAAAGAGGATATAAATATGACTTATAATAAAACTTCATATAATGAGGAAAAGGAGTCACCGTATGAGACAAAAAGCACAGAAAAACTCCATATAGAAAATCCTGTTGCAACATCCACTTTTTTCGCTCTTCCATAATTATAAGTGTTTCACTTCATCAACAAAAAGTCTTCATATTCCTCTCGGACCAACCTGACAATCAAGTAAATAAGCATTTTCCAGCCCTCTATCGAAGTTAATCAAATGTAGATTCAACTAAGCATGATTATATGAAATAGAAATTTAAATCATTATATCAGATAGTCATTAATAGATAGTCTTCAATAATAATTTCCTTAAACAAAATCATGATTCCAAAAGGATGATCAAAGTGCATCATGAAAAACACCAGTGATTTCTAATTTAATAGGTAGATCTGATTAAGAACTCAAAACATGATTGCCACTAATTTTCAACTCCAATCTAGAAATTTAATACAATAGAAAATTAAAAATACTATATTTTATTGTGAAAAGAGATAGGGAACCAAAACATGATTGCCCCTAATTTGAAACTCCAATCTGGAAATGTAATACAATAGAAAATTAAAAATACTACATTTTATGGTGAAAAGAGATAGGGAACCAAAAGTGCATGGAAGGATATAATCATTCATTCTCCTCACACATACACTAATATAACACTATTAATTTAAAAATAATGAAATAATTAAGGAGCGGAACCACAAGTGCATGGAAGAAATAAAATAAAAGTGAAAAATGATGAATATAATGAAGGGTGCCCTTATACAATTCTCTCATTAATTATATAATAATCTATTATAAAATAAATTCACCCCCCTAAATAATACCCTGGAATGACTCAAGATCTCAATCCATTCACTCTCTCTTTAGTGTGTTAGGTTAGGTAGTGAAAAAAATTATTTTCAATACACTAATTTCACCTACCCATGGTAATTGAGAATGCTTAATCACTCCTTTATCACCCGTCACTCCCCTACATCATATTAGAAATGAATGAAAATTGTGGTAGTATTATGTGTAAACCAAAGTAATAGATAAAACCATGATAAAATTTAAAGGCACATGGATAATAATCTACTACTCATATGGAAACAATTTGATTTCATGAAAATCACACTAGAGAAATGAAAATAAAAATTCATTTAAATCCATGGATTTTGATGGGGGATGTCTCCTCAACCACACCATAGTAATCTAAACATCATCACCATATAAAACAATTAACAAATAAAAAACCATTATGACATATTATAATTTTGTTTAAGACCAATCTATTTATAAGTGGGAATGAAGTTATTTATCTAATGAACACATCAAGGCCATCTTCCACCTATTATTTTAGTGTCGATAGATCAATCTCATTATTCATTGTATGGGTTATATGTGTCTATCTTTGAGGGTTGTTATGTATTTATCTAAACTCTTGAATCTCCTATATTTTATTGAAACTCCCGTAAATAATACAATAATATTTAGGAAAATCTTTCCAAGATGTCAATTTTCTCTTTTGAATATAGAAAATCACTTTTTTCCAAATTTTAACACTAATCAACAATTTCCCCATGTTCCTCTCGTTGAATTTCAACATTCCCTAACCAATTCACTCATTATCCAACTCTGATTTTTTATTTTCTAATGTTGGTTATTCAGTTTTTTTCAATTATTTTGAAGACTCTAATGGTTTAGGAATCAATGGTTTAGGTTTTAAAATAGTTTTCCCACTCTTGGGAATAGTCACAACTTTGAGTTGTTCATGAAAGGTTTGTGTGTAATAAGATTCTTCTAAGATATTGAGGAAGGGTAAAACTGAGTGGGAATGGGTTCCATATCCATTTCAATGTTTTATATCTCTAATCTAAATTATGAAAATTGATAATTCATTTTCAATATTTTTTTAAAAAATTATTCTAATAATTTATATGGAAAATATTGGATTCAATGTAGACACAAGGATGCCTACTATACCACTATGGTACAACAAAAGGTGACTCTTGAGACCCATAAACGAGGATATCAGTAGCTTAAAACATATTCCAACACATAAAAAAAAAGTTTTTTAGTTTTTCATGATGAAAGGGGGTGTTTTGAACAAAAAGATCCTCATAAGTATCAAACATCAGAAGAAGTTCCACAATGGTCATAGAAGAATATGAAATGGTACCAGGAGGAAAATGTATCTAATGTTTCTTTGAATGATATATACATTCCCAATTTTTGGTTTTTGGATAGAAGATGTACCTCACACAAGACTTGAAATAAAAATCTTATTACAGATATCAAATATGATAAAGGTGGATTGGTTCTGTTTTCCAATGATGAATAAATCATGTTTCAAAAACTAATTTTTAAAATAAATGAAAGAGTTCTGAGAAGGTACAAACCAAGTTTATAAAAGAATCAAACAAAGGGGAAGACAAAAAACTCTCACCTGAAATTATGCCGGCCTGTAATGGTGAAGATCAGGAGAATCTGCGATGATCAGCTTTTCCCCCTCCCCTGGAAGTGATCTGAGACCTGCAAACAGAGTAACCTCTTATTCATAATTCACCTTTGAACCTAGAAAGTCCGCCACTGTGTTACTTTCATGCCAAGCATGAAGAACATATGGGTTGTTTTTCATAAACATTTTTCTTCTGCATATGGTGTATTCAGTAGTCCATGGTGTGAGACCGCATCCGAGAAGGGAATTGAAGACCATTAGAGAATCAGTCTCAATTGCATGAAGAGGGATATGATTCTACCTATAAATGGTGAGACCACTAAGTAGAGGTTGTTGGGGGGGGGCTCCATAGTGACATATGTCATAGGGGGGGAGGGCACCCTTGTGAGAGAGGTCATCGGGGAGGAGGGCGCCGTTGTGGGAGTGTTCGTCGGGAAGGAGGACGTCGCTGTGAGAGAGGGTTGCACAGTGAGATTGTCAGGAGGAGGAGACATCGTCGGGAAGGAGGGATACGTGGTGATAGGGCTGCAAATCGGGGAAGGAGGAGGTAGGCTGCAGGTAGGAGGAGACGCCGTCAGGGAGGAGGGCTGCACAGTGATAGGGCTACAAATAGGGGGAGGAGAGGAGGGATGCGGGGAGGAGGAGACGTCGTCGGGGAGGAGGGCTGTGCGGTGATAGGGGTGAAAATCGGGAGAGGAGGAGGCTGGCTGTAGATCGGAGGAGGAGGAGGAGCCTGATACAGATTGAAAAAAAATGACGCCCGCGGTGTAATATTAATTTAGCCACGGAGATTTAATTAAACCATGGAAATAAAAAAGCTATAGCCACGGACCTATAAAACCGCGGCTATAGGTCCATGGCTATAGCCCAAATTTTTAGTAGTGTGCTGTTATATCCTATGAGTATCCAAGAAACATATTTGTGATTCAAATATTCTTAGTTAAAGCTGGTTATTATAGGTAGTTTGTTCAATATTTCTCTAATCTCACATCTTTGATAACTGCTTTAACCCATAAAGGTGTAAAGTTAAGTGGAAGGAAAAGTGCCTGATATCTTTTGAGGAGTTGAAGGTGAGGTTGAATTCAACACCAGTTTGATACTTATGGAGCTGAGTTTTGGTTATTATGTTTTCTATGATGCTTATGGTATAGGTTTGGGATGTGTCTTGATGTAAGGGAAATATGTGGTGGCCTATGGATCATTCCAATTATCCCCTCATGAGAAGAACTACTATACTCATGATATTGAGTTGACAGTAGTTAGGAATGCACTAAAAATGTGGTGACACTACCTATTTAGGGATTTTTTTTACTATGTATTCTAATTATAAGAACTTGAAATATATTTTTACTTAGATGGATCTAAACATGTGAAAAATTTTCTAGGTGGAATACCTTCAGATGTTTGATTTTGATATTGTGTATAATCCTAGAAAAGAGAATGTGGTTGCCAATGTGTTGAGAATAAAATTACTGACACCAGACATGAATGAATAAGTTGATGAGTTGTATCTAATAATTTTTTTCTGAGATGATGAGAGATTTTTTCTCAAGAAGGAGACAACCACCAAGTTCCAATTATTGGTTAAAATACTTTATAATGGGGAGACCTTAAGTGAGTGGTCTTGGTATCATAGTGGCTCTTTGTGATTACTATGTAAGTTGGTTGGTCTGTTTTCCCTAAGGAAGGAGCTAATGGAAAGTGGGAACTGGTCTTGTTGGTATATTCACTATGGGGATAACAAGATGTATTATGATTTAAGTCATAGGTATTGGTGTCCAGGGATGAGGCATATGATTTTATATTTTTATCATGTTGTCTTACTTGTTAGAGAATTAAGGAGAAACACTAGAGACCTGTAGGTTTTTTGCACCCCTTACCCATTTTTGTATGTAAGTGGGATGATATTTCCATGGATTTAATCATTGGTTTTCCATAGAATCATAGTGGTAAGGATGATATTTGGGTGATCATTGATCGACTCATGAAATTAGCACATTTTCTCCATATCAAGGAGATTAAAAAGGTGGAACAGATTGGGGACTTTTATTTTTGAGAGATTGCGAGCCTTCATGGGTTTCCATCTATAAATATGTTTTAAAGGGACCCAAGGTTCAAATATAGATTCTATAATGGTTTATAGGAGGTGATGTATTCCATATTATATTAAGAATAAATTTTCATTTATAGATGGATGGAAAGACATAGAGGTCTATCAATGTTCTTTAGGATATGATTTTGGATTTTGTGCTTTATTTTGGAGGATTTTTTTAAAATAATTTGCCTATGGTCAAGTTTTCCTATAAAAATAGTTATCAGGACTTGATTAAGATATCACCCTTTGAGGATTTTTATGGGAGACCATATAGATCTTCCATGTGCTTGGTAGAGTTGAGAGAGAAACCCATGATGGGACTAAGACTTGTTTAATAGATGAAAAAGAGGGTGAAATTGATCCGGAAGAGATTGATCAAAACAAAGAGTAATAAAAAATATTATGTGGACCATCATCATCAGCCATTGGAGTTTGAAGTTAGTGAGTAGGTTTTTCTTAGAGTTTCACCTTGCTTGGGACATCATCAGTTGGGTAAGCAGGGTAAGTTGGCACTAAGGCTTGTGGCCCCCTTTGCAATCATAGGACAACTATGAAATGTATAATATTATTTGGAATTTATATATAGATTTGAATCTATCCATGATGTTTTTTATGGTTCCCAATTGAATAGGAATATACCAGATCCTTCCCATGTGATTATATGGGAGGATGTTGAACTTGAGATCAAAACCACTATGGTTGAGAATCCAGTTCAGATTACGAATCGATGAGAGAAGGCATTGTATGCTAAAATAATTCCTATGGTTTGGGTACTGTGGCAATGAAAATGAGATAGCCACAATATGTGGGAGTTGGAATTGTTGATGAGGTAGTTGTGGCCTTCAATTTTTGTGAGCCCAATATATTTTGGACTTTATGGGGATAAAAAGTATTTATGGTGGGGATATTTCAAAACCCCATTACCCTTTTCAGGCATTCCCTTTACTATGTTTTATTTTTTGTCCTTGGTTTTGAGTTTCATTAAATAAACTAGGATGTTTTCTATATGCTAGGAATTTATACACTATATAATGGGATTACAAACCATGTAACGGTCTCTAGGAAGATTTCGTGAATAAAGTTTAAGGCATAAAAGATTTATACATAGTGTAAAGGTTTCACACCATGTAATGGAAAATTTTGGGTTTTTTTAAAAATATAACGTGTTTTTAGTTGTTTTCATCCTTCATGGAATACATGAAATGCAATGGGATTACAAACCTTGTAAATATAATGAGATGTTGTTTTTATGATGCTGTATGAATGATTTTCATTTCATTAAACTATGTAGCCTCCCTCTCTCGACCCAAAACCCACCCTAGATGATTTTGGAGATCTCATATTATTTCAAATCATTCATTCTCTAATCGATCATCAGGGTTATTGGGCGTGGCTCTTTAGGTAGGCATTCCATCTAGTTCTTATTTGTGTTTTCTTATGAATATGGTTTTGGATGAAATTATGTTCAGATTCATGATCAGATAGTGTTTTCTATCAATCCTTTGCATATTCTTATTGTGCATTGTCTTTCAAAGGCTTTTATCAGGGTTTACAATCTTCTTTGTCGAAAGAAGCTAGGTTTATACCATTTTGAGGTTTGTGTTTCTATACAATGGTTTAATATGATGAATTAATTATTTTTCTTGACAAATTCCTCTAGGTTTTTCATTTATTTTAAGTGATTTGTGAAAGATAACTATTTTTAAAGGGGTTTTCTTTAAAACAAGGTTTTTACACCAACTCATTGTTTAAATACTTGTGTGATGGATTTGATTTTGGAATGGGTTTTCAAACATCAAATTAGATTGGATGGGCATTGATAATGTTTTATAAAATCATGAGAATGGTTTTGAAATGTAATTTGATAATCTTGGTACTTAACCTTGGGTGCATCCAGAAATAGACATGGGTATCCTTAGAGTGTGTGGCACCACTAGGAGGTAATCTTTGGGATATCAATGGACTATGGCATGAATCGATATTGGTTGGATCCAATGTTTAGACTGATTTTGGATCTTTTATATCTATTATATATTTTCCCATAGGATAGATCCTAAATGGTAGTGTGCATGGTCATTTATGGATTCTTATATCATGATGTTTTTTTATCTTGGATAGTTTATTATAGGTTTTTATGAGGTTGTATCACATGGAATCGAATGATCATATTTCATAGATATGTGTTTACTTGTTTTACTTATGGTTCATGGATATGATTTCCTATTTTATCACTTATACTTCTAATATTTATTTTTGTAGAATATGAAAGGATTTTATGAAAACCAAAGAGAAAATTACATTCAAATAAGATTGGATTTATGAAAATTATTTATAAAACTGGTTTTATTTTAAAATATAGAACTATTTAATTCTTGATATTAGAACTTGTATAAAATTTTTGTTGGTATCCTACTGAGATTTGTGATCACACACTTCTTTTGTATTTGGTCTATTTTATATGTTGTATTATAGGATACTGGTAAAGGGAAGGGAATATTATAGCATGGTGGATTATATTTTTGTCTCTTCCTTTGGTTTGGGTTGGTTTGGTTTGGAGGTGACTATTGGTCATTTGGAGACTTGTAGGTCTTTCTTTATTAAAACTTTATTGTTTACCCAGTTTGGATTAGATTGTGTGGATTTAGTTGTATCTCTTTTCTTCCACTTTATACTCTGGTTGTATATCTTTTTTTGAATATATTCAAGACTTGTTTCTCTTGTATTTTTTATACCTCACCATGTGATGTCTAGCTAGGCTGTATGGTTTAATTGACCCAGGTTGATCTATAACATAGATTAAGAAGATTCCCCTCTTCCAATAGAGCTTCCATAACTAATATAAATACTCAAATTCCCAATAAAGTGTCCCTATATGGGAAAATATATCCATTAAAAAACATGTATAGAAACCCTTCTAACTAAAGGCTTGGGGATACCTCTAGTCCCACTCGATATCCCCATGAGGTGTGCTCTCTAGCTTCCAGAATGGCCCAGTAAGAGTATGAACAATATCAAACTTGTCAAAAATAAAATCAATGAGTACGTATATCATTTGGAATCGTCCTACTATTATAAAAGAATATGTTGATCCTATTCTTGAATGAAATGAGTGAGTGTGGGTTCAGCTCCTTCTTTAACTTCTCCTTCTCAATAGTGAGATTGTCTTGCACCAAGGTTGGAGTTTTCTTAGGGTCATCCAAAACATCTGCAACATGAATGAATTCATCATACACCCCATGGGGAGGTATTTATCCAAACCGGTAAATATTTTATAGGTTGATCCCTACTTCTCTATGAGATAGATGGAAGAAATTAGTGCTGGGACACTAAGCGATAATAATCTCTTAGAGGAGTTCTGATTGATTGTATATGAAAAACTGGGAAATCCACACCATTTTATAAATACGGACAACCTTCAATTGATCAAATGAATTTTAAAAACTCCACCTAACCCATAATTTCTATACCCATTCATTAGAGAAGTTACCACTAGGATGAAAGTCCCACTTTAAACTCCAACAACTTCTCAGATTGTTTAAATATTAGAAATGTATGTTCTATTAACTCTAAGAAATTAGTTTATGGGAGAGATAAAAACCATCTAGATCCAGAGGGGAGTTAACCAGTGTATAGGATAACCCCTGGAATGGTTCTATGATCAATTTATTATCTTCAATTTTTTTTATGAATGAAATCAAGAGTAGACGACAAACAGTGAGATAGAAGAGTATATTTAGGCAGAAGAATAGAAGTACCATCTAGATGAAAAAAATCCATAAAAATGAATTCTATGTGATATAGGATAGTTCTGAAGTTCAATACAAAGAATCCCTATCAAAACCTTGTTGTCTGAAGATACCTGGTACCGATGATCGGTGTTGTGATTCCAGACAATCATATCCCTACGACCAGCCACATTAGGAGACTTCTACGAACCAGAAGCCATATGCATAAGAGTATGAAGCATACATGAGAAAGAGTATAATCTTAAAAGGGTAATTAATTAAAAGAATCATGTGGAGAAGGCAATGTCATGAAAATCCTGTGACCTATATAGGGGTTCACGGTCGTATTACCCATAACAGGTGTCACGAAGCGCATGACCCATCCACTATCTCATGATTGTGTGATCTTTATTTTGGCATCATGATTGTGTGACCATATAGAGGTCATTTGAGTATTTAATGATTAAGTAATCATGAGGAAAAGTGTTTTTGGACAATGAGAAGCACATGATACAACCCCACCATCAAATATTTACAGCAAAACCTTAGGAAATTTACATTAATTAATTTATAAATCATTTAAGAAAGGAAATCAAAAAATTAGATCATATAATGAGATCATGTGATTAGATATTGTGAATGGTTCTTGAGATAGGGGTTACGTGAATCGGTCTTGTGTAGTTTTCATGTGAGAGAGGAGGGCACAAGAGCTCTAAAGGTCTGAGTGGCCAATGGAATGAAGAGACCCCAAATTCCCTATTTTTAGGGAACCTTGAAAATACTAATGGCCACTCAAAAGACCAAAAGCTACTCAGGACATAGATCAGTAGAAGCCTTAGGGATTCTTGAAGGAATTTAATTTCCTTAGAACTGAGTCCTCATCCCTATGGAAATCACTTCTAGGGGGGAATTTGTTGACAACCACAAAATGAGAATAAAAAATTTTAGAATGGAAGATATACCTAAAGCATAGGTATTATTTTCTCTATAAAAGAAAGAAGGAGAATCATGGATACATGGAAACCAGGTGGCTAGTTTACGAAGATCACATGACCCCTAGAAATACATGTGATAATATGACCCTAGGAATGCCCCCAAAACAACTCATGTGCTTTATGTGATATATGGATGATCATGTGAATCCCTTCCGATAGGCCCTCATGATCATGTTAAGTCTTCTAGATGAGTTCATTCTATCATGGGACATGTCAACTGATTGATTCCCAAAATCACCCAAATACCATTTTGAAATAAAATCTGATAAGGTCAAAAGATTAATGTGATAAAAGTTACATTTATTTTTATAATAAGGGCTGATATGAATCACATTATTAGTTCAAAAATCATGTGAGATCACTAGAGGCATGTTTTCCATGATAAGTGAAATCCTTTGGTTATGTCACATTCATTATGTGAAGACCCTTAGAATCATCCAATTTATCATGAGATGCCCCTTCAGATCCACATATAAGAGGAGTGACTATCCATGATAATTCTTTCAAGCCATCACAAGATCCATCATGGATTACATGTTGCACCATAGACAAGAAAATCACCCATCTATGAAAATTATTGCATGCCTCTATGAGATCCATTATTGATTATACAACATCATAATATAAAATAAATGGAAAAATTCCAAATTCTAGGTAAAGTAAATAATAAAAGATGAAGAATTCTATACCCTCAGGTGAGGAAAAGTTACACTATTTTTCATGTGAAAGGGTTATGCGCCTAGTTTGATTATTCCATTGATCACACAAATCCACTTTAACATTCCAGATTGATCTTGAAAAGGAACACTGATAATACATCTTGATCTCATGAAGGTCCCTGGAAAAGTCTCCCTTGATCACGTGAAAGCCTCTCAGATAGGTGTCCCGATCTTTGAAAAACTCCCCGACATGTCAGCACGATATTATGAAGGCCATTTTATGTGTCGATTTTATTATGAAAAATCTCATTGACAAGTCATGGGTGAAATAAATATGGTAATGATGGAGTGATCTCATGGTCACTATTTCTCACATGACACAAATATGACGTCATGGGTGACTCGTGGTGGGTTCATGTGAAAAACATGTTTCTCAACCGACTGAAGACCATATCTACAATATACATGCCTTGAATTATAGTGTATAACTGGGGTGGCGTGGCCTATAAATTATCCCCTAAAAAAATACAAACACATGAGCACTAAGGAGGGAGAGGACATATCAGAGTAGAAATTAACAAAATCTCAATGGTCTTCCACCATGTAAAACTTTGGGAATCATTTAAGGGATTACACGTCATGTATATAATCATCACATGATCACCCTATTGATCATACAAATGGATTCTAGTGTACTGACTAGATGACACAAAAATGTTTTGGCATGTCAAATTAGTCGTTCATGATCTCAATAGCCTAATGCCTGAAAAACATTAAGGTATTTATACAATGAAGGATAAAAAAGACACAATCCTTATGTGAATATGAATACACTGATTTTAATGTGAAGGAATTATGCACTTCACATGACCTATCTAGATCATGAGATAACACCAAGAAAAGTCATCCAAGTCACAAAAAGTCATCTGGACATTTCATCCAGATCAGGCAACAACACCTAGACATGTCTTCTAAGTCATGGAATTTCCTCAATTCATTTCATCCAAGCCATGATTAGTCCTATAGATAGATCATCCAAATCATTCTATAGCCCTTTGACATGTCATCTCTGATCATATGACACCCTTGGAAATGTCTACGTTAGTCATGTGAAGTCTCCCTAGGCATTTCAGTCAGATCTTGCGACATCCCTCTAACGTGTCAGACTTGATCACGCGACACCCTTCTATGTGCCCGTATCGATCAAGTGAAGGATACCTAGACAAGTTAGATAGATCATATGATATACAACTCATAAATATACACCATACATCCTTAGACATGTTAGGTTGATGAAAATGACATGTCCAGATATCCCTATACATCCTCATGTAGGTTAGGCAGACAACCAGGACATGTCCAGTAGACACCCCAGGACATGATAACCATGTAAGGCATACACACTCATATATAAAACATTTTGAACAACAAGGATTCTGATTCCTATCTAAATATGATATGTAGGATACCTTCATATGTCATGTTCTCTAATTCAGTATCCACCTTATTATAAGACCATCCATGTCTTAGAAACTCTAGCCCATGGGACCCAAACTCTTCTATGGTTTTATCTTCCTTCATCATCCAGTAGTGGATTGAGAAGATAATTGAACTATGAGGACTCTGATTCTGACTATAATCAAGATACATAGGACACATTCCTATGGCCCAAGATCCATATCAAACACCCCATTAGATCCACCCAATGCATAAGTACCATATCCATATGTGGTGATCCTAGTCTCTTTTTACCTTTTTTTTCACATTGAGAAAGAATCACGTGGGCTTAGGGATTTGTAATGACCATATCACTTGCATAATTTTTTTCCCTCTTCTAGGGAAACCTCAGGGTATAATCCCCTTTCAATGACATGATATAATTTCCCCCATACAAGGTAATTCACCTCAATGTATGTCATGAAGGAATTCCCTTATTGGTAAACCCTAAGGAAATATCCCTCATATGAATTAATTATCAATCACCTCCCATAAACAGGTTGAGGGAAAACTGAACTACAATGGATTTGATTATTTTTATAAGTAGGATATATATGAATATTTCTTAAGGATAGATCTCTATACTAGGTGACTATGTTCTCTCATATATATCCATTCCACATGAAATTAAAATGCATGATTTATACATGAATAAACTACATGGGTTTTGATTCTTATTATAAACATGATATGTAGGAGACATCATGAAGGTTAAATACCAACCTAGAAACACCAATCATCTCCTTAGATGGAAGTAATATTTATAGTGATTGGTTATACAACTTCAAAATATTAATTGATACACATTTATAAGATATAATAGAAAATGGATGGAGAACCTTAGATATATATAGATGATTGAATTAATAGAACCACTATTAATCATAGAATGATTCATCACCTAATAATTTTATTAAGGAATATAGTCCCATACCAAGATTTAGAAGAGATTCATGAAAAAATCTTAAATCTATAATAGAGTCATGAAATATGAAATAATTACTCTCAAAAGGCTATGATGAGACTGACCTCCCATCCTCTCGACCAATGAGAGTTCCTAAGTGTCGTTGGGCTTAAAACCCTAAATGGAAACCTGCATTTGGAAAGAAGGTATGTACTTTGTTATCTATGTGGGATCCATTTGGGGTTTCCAAAAGATATGAAAATAATAAACTCGATATTAATTATTTGTAACCATACTTGAACCCCCACAATCATTTCCACCCTCCAATCCTTAAATCAGAAACCAAAATGGTGAACTCGTACGAAATAATGCAATGAAAAAATAACCGAATAATTATAGGCATTAGGAATATTTTATCCCAATACTAGGGAACTATAAAACTCTATAGGAAACAAAAAAACCCATGAGAGGTTATGATAGAAAATAAATGAAATCGGTTCCTGAGGCGATAGTGTACATTACACACAAATTATGATTTCATCTCCATTTTGATTGAAGAGGAGATGGATTTTGGATACTACAATAAAATAATAACATATAAGTATATGGGAGATACTAGTGTTATTATATAAGAATAATTGAATAATATTTGAAGGAGTAGGAAGAAGAAATAAAATAATATTACTCAATTAATCACAATAACTCTTATTCGGACAACCTCTATAGGTAAGTACCAAAATCCTCCGTAAGATGGATTTAGGATCAATATATGGGCTCTAATATGTGGGTAGGGAATTATGCAAGACGTTTTTTAGGTATAGGATGATCCAAATGGATTTTAGGGTTTAAATAATAGAGGATAGGGGGTGGAATTTTATAGGTGAGGTGAGTGGAACACTTGTAATTTTTTAAAAAAGGTGCACCCACATTTTTCTTATTCCATAAGGCTAAAAAATGGCCCATTATCAAGACTTATTCATGATAATTTCGTAATATATCCTAAAAATATATTTTAGAAAATTTTTAAAGTCATTTTATCCCTTATATTTTTAGTTGACCCCCTCATAAAACTGTTTTTAGCTTAACCATGTTAATTAATTTTTACTGTTTTCATTGTTATTTATGGTCAAAAATTATGTTGAGATTATTATATAATATAATTTTTTTATTCAAAATTTTAAATCCATTTTACCAAATTAAATTCACATAATTTTAAAGTTTTAATTTATAATTAAACTCGTAACTGCAGTGAAAAAGCTGGTTTTCAAGATGTTCATTTTTCAAAGAAAAGATGAATTTATATTAACTATATGAAAAATAATACTAATTATATGAATAATAATTAATAATTATTGATATATAATCTATAAATTTAATTTAAATAATTCCTCATTATTGGTTGTTTTAATTAATTAAAATGATAAACATTATGCACTTTAAAACAGTTTTCAGAAAAATCCCATATTTAAACCCAAAAATAAACTTATAATAAAATCAAAAATAAAGATAACTCAAATGCAATTAAGTAGAATAAAGAATAATTATGATACTTTAAATAAAATTTCAAATATAATGGGACTTTTAAATTACTATTTTTTTTGAAAATAAATTACATTTTTACAAAAATTGGTATTTTCACTATTCACTAAAAAATCAATATTTTCTGAAAAAACCAAAATTACAGCCTAAGAAAATTTTAATATGATGATTTTAAAAATTATATTAATTTAAAAAGAAAATAAATTTTATAAAATATCTAAAAATTAATTATTATAATTTCTCACAAAAATAAATAAAAAATATTTTTCAAGAAAACATATTTTTGAAGAATAAAGTTACGTTACTAAAAATTGGTTGATATTTTTTTATGAATTTATCAATAATTCATATTTAGTAGGAATATTTTATACATTTATTTCATAAATTAGTTAATACTATTCATACCCATCAATTTAACAGATAAGTTATAATGGTTATATATTTCATGGGTTGTTTATGCTCGGTGTTGCGTATCGAATATGTATAACTTATTTTTTAAAATATCAGGGTGTTACACCCTCCCCTATTTAATAAATTTCATCCTAACAATTTGAAAATGAAATATATAATCAAAGGGTTTATTTTTTTAAAAAATACACCTATGTTGGAAACTTATATCATAAAAAGCGTTAATAAAACATCCTCTTGAAAATAGAGAAAAAGGAGCATGAGAGTCATTTGGAATAACAAATACTAGGTTTCCAAATAGGTTAACATAGGAGGGAAGTGAATATTTGGACATGGAAGTAAAGTATAAAGTCCATATAATTATGGAGAGTGATATATATCATTGATCAAAATAAAGTAAATGATCATGAGAAAATCAATAACCACAAAACCATAAACCAAAGAGGTATGAAAAAGGTTTTTGATATCATTATAAATGATGGAAATAAGATAATATTTTGTTTCAAGATCCTTTTACTAGGGTTTTGGAATTACTTTACATATATATTAAAGAGATATGAAAAAATACATACATGATAAAATGAAATTCATTCCTTTAATCAATTTCCACCACAATCTCATCTTTTTCTCCAAATGATGAGTATACAAGAAAAAATTTTCATGTCTGAAGCACTAAAATCAACTATTAAAGGACCAAATAAATGTAAAAGGTATAATCAAGATGTTCTACCAATATTTATAAATTAACCAAAACAAAAATTTTTAGAACATGGTAAAATAATTCCCAAAATGAATAAACCTTCATATTATGAAATAATACATTATTATCCAATGTTGAAGTAGAATCATTCCTTATAAAATAACCAATATCCTAAATAAATTTAATAACCGCAATATTAAATAATATTTTAACATAAATTTTTATATCATACCTTTCAACCTATAAGACCAAAAATATAGGGATATTCTTTTGAAATAACATTAATCACTTAGTCAAAAAATCATATTTCAATCTCGTGGTCATCTACATGGTAAAACATGTGTTCCCATACTTAAATAAATATCCAAGATCATAAGAACCAAAAAATTTATCAATAACTTAAAACTTATTTCCACAAAATGTAAAGGAATACTTCACATTAAACTAAAGTTTCACATATAATTCAACATAATGAAACATCTCTAAAAATATCATTAAATCACTTTAAGATCCCATCAATTAAAACATCAAAGGGGTGTATAAGACTTTGAACTTATGATCATCCATAATATTATATAAATATTATGGTATATATTACTCTTAATATAACCACACATGAAAACATCCTAATCTCCAAAGTTATCTAAACCCCCCTTTGATACCAACTATAAAAACCTTGAACTCCCAATTTGAGATTTGCTGTTAAAAACATAAACATTACATTTCCATATTTTATACTGATGAAGGTGACCCAATTTTCCTATCCAAAATTTACAACATTGAAAGAAAAATATTATACCACTTACATTCTCAAGGACCTTTTCAGTTTAGAGTTTTAGAGAATTAGGAAAAACTCCTACACAAAAAATACACATATCTTTAAATGAGTATTTCTCCTACATAATTCTGTTTTTATTATTTCACATTAATTAGTCATCATCATCCATATGAAACCCCTCTAGATATAATTCATTCAACATAATTATTGATAACATGGAAAAAATAAAACATTATAAGGGTGAGATCAAATTTTTAGTAAGGTAAAACATATGGATTAAAAATTGAATGTCATTAGTGAGTATAAGAAGGGTATAAAGGTATGATGACATAATCAATGTGCATGGGCATAAGATAAGAATATTTATACCCATAAATACCTAGATTATCAAACATGAAAACCTTGAATAAGGATTTTATAAAGGCAAGATTATTCAGAATCATTAATCATGAGCCATGTGATATCAATCTTGATCAAAGGAAACATTTATAACTATTGAAATTATAATGAAAATGTATTGGTGTCTTTGAACATCATCATTATAAAACCCTTATAGAACAATTACAATTTGAATAACAATATGGTTGACTTCTAATATATTTATTTGAAGAAAAAATTCACTACCCAATATATTGAAGTGCTATATTGGATTACCCATCGTATATATTATATCGGGCTCACCTAGTGCTATCTTGGAAAATCCATCATATAAGAAATATCGGGATCTCCTGGCGCTATCTGGGTTCACCCATTGCATAACAATGCCCATGAACCATAAATAAATACATAATGCATATATATCATCATAAAACTCATAAAATAAATCATTATTCATTTCATAACTTTATTAACCCATGGAAAAGAAACGAGTTCCATGTAAATCTCTTAGAAACATGATTAATCCATTGAAAAGAAATGGTTTCCATAAAAATCTCTTTGAAACATGATTAACCCATGGAAAATAAGCGGGTTTAATAAAACTATCTTTGAAAAAATCATAATCAATCTAGATAAATAATGAGGATGGTATCATTACAATATATCCCCATTGGGACATAAGTAACAACTTGGGTTGTTGATATTGATGAATGTATATACTATTAAAAGATCATTATTTTTTTAACGAAAATTACATTTTAATTTTTGAAACCACTTATAAAAAATATAAATCACAAAATTTTCTGAAAATATATTTTTTGAAAACAACCTTGAAAACATATAAAGGAAACTTCAAGGAAAATAATAGACATGAAGGAAATGAAATATATTCATGTCCTAAATGTTAAAAATATATATTCCTTATATTTTTTTTTGAAAAAAGTAGTAAAAAGTGTCCAATTTGGATAAAATTAAGAAATTTACATTTAAAATATTTTAAAATAAGAAAAAATATATTGTAAAATGGATTTAAGAAATCATTTATTTTCATAAAAGAACATTTTTTAAATGATTTTATAAAACATGGATATGGAAGAGAAAGACACCAGATAGAAAAAAAGAAGATTTGTATCACATACAAAAAGGCTTTCTTTGCGTTTCATCAATCAATAAGGAAGGAAATTGAAATTAAATATGTGAAAAAAATTATTAACAAGAGGATAATATATGAGATTTGGTTCAAGAAAATAATATCACATTATTTCCTCGAAAAGAACCTTAAACATAAACAATCTGAAAATAAAGGAAATTGCAACATAAAGCCTTTTCCACTTTGGTAACTCTTTAATCATAATCCCCATAAATGAATAACATTAAATGACACATTAAATATAATTATCATAAGTAGTTTCATGATATAAAATTTAAATGCGTAGTATATACACCTCACAAATTAATAGAGGTTCATATCATAAACGCGTGTCCCGAAGAAAGAGAATTTGAGATGAATAACCCTTACAAAAATAAAACCAGCAAATTTGAGAATCAATAAATGAATTTATTATGTGTATAAATTGTAAATACACATAAAAAATGGAAATAAAACATATTGTAGTAAAAATTAATTACAAACATAATCATATTATATCAAAGACAATGAATAAGTAATATAACATAATGAAAATAAATCGAGTTATGAAATTCTTTACCACTTCATAACTTCTAATTAAAATCCCCTTGGATGAAATAATTCAAATTGAAACATAAAATAAAATAATTTATTAATGATTCATGATAATAAATTTAAATATGTAATTATATATTCCTCAAAATATAAATAAGTTGTAAATATTTCATATGTATCACAGATGTAAAAGTGAGATGAGAAACCCTTACCTCTGGGCTAGATTTCCTTACATGCATAGGTCATCCTGTATAATAAACATAAATTAATTATTTGATTTATAATATAATTTTATTGTTTAATAACTTATACATAAACCATTTATTTTAATTATTTTTAATGAAATATTCAAATACACAATCAGTTATGTCCACGTCGGGTGTTTTGAGGACATTTAATTCATTGTTTCAAAAAGGATTTAGTGTGTTAACTTTGGGTAAATAGGTAATTTTTTAAACATATACAGAATAATAATCATGATATATTTATCATATTTCTACATAAATTATACTTTTAAAACCAACCATGAAATATGGTTATGAAAAATTAACCATGTTATGATCACGAAGATGGTAGTCCATACATATGCGTAATTGAAATTTCCATTTTACAATGATCATAGTTAAAAGAAGGTATGTATTAATTTATATTTACAAAATTATAATAATATCATAAATTACATATTTTTTTTAAATATTCTTATATATATAATCCTTATGTTTTGGTGAATATAAAAATAATCACATTTCTTCATAGAGGCAGTAGTGCACATGTACACATGAAGGATGTTATTATTTTTTAATGTAAGAAAGAAAATGATATATTATCATTTAAGAATGATAAATATGAAATTAATATAATATTTATGTCATTTATATCAAATATAATCATTAAATTTATACTTATTAACTTCCATGTAAAGGGTTAGTGAAAAATGAATCACATCACTTCGTGAGGCAGTAGTCCACCATACACACGATCGACATTATCATATCCCCCAAAAAATGGAAAGTAGAAGGTATAAGAGATATCATAACTATATAAGTAAAAATATTTTAAAAATATCATATATAATCTTTAAGTACATCATTACAACCATACATTAAAGGTGATGATGGAAAATGAATGACATCGGTTCGTGAGACGGTAGTCTGCTGTACACATGAATGATGATTTCATATCTCATTTGATAGAAGAGGATATAAATTTAGGTTATTAAATTAACATTAAAATATATAAATATATGGTAGTTAATTTTATTATTCTATAATAATAATTTAATAATATTTTAAGGAGGTGGAAGAAGAAATAAAATAATAATACTCAGTTAATCATGATACATATTCTTTGGAAAACCTCATTAGGTAAGCAGCAAAAGCCTTCATAGGAGGATTTTAAAATCAAAATTAGAACTATAGAATGTGATGAGTAAACTAAGGAATTAATTTGGGTAGGTATTGGATGATAAAAATTGATTTAAATGTGTGAAGTGGAGAGGAAAGTGAGTGGCCTTTTATAAGTGAGGTGAGTGACACACATGTAATTTTTGAAAAGAAAAAGGTGTAGACATATTTTTCACATGAAAAAAAGATAAAAATGGAAAATTATTATAAATTATACATTATATGGTTTAAATATTTCTTTAATATATATTTTTGACCAGTTTTTAGGTCATTTTAACAAATAACCTTTTAGTTTAACACCCCAATAAACCTAGTTTCACCTTAACCACTATGATTAATTCTTATTTTATTCCCTATTTATTATGTTAAAAAATTATTCTGATTATATTAGGTAATATAAATTATTTTTATTCCCAATATAGAATCCATTTTAAAAATATTAAATTCAAAGAAGTGGAAAAATATAATTTAAAATTAAACCTACAGACGCGATGAAAAAGAGGGTTTCCAAGAAGTGTAATTTTCAAGAAAAATATGATTTTATATTAACTATATGACTAATAAAAATCATTTTATGAATAAAAATTAATAATTATTAATATATAATCTAAAAATTTCATTTAAATCATTCCTAATTAGGTGTTTTTTTAATTAAAAAGGAGAAACGTTATACACTTTAAAATAGTTTTTAGAAAAATCCTGTTTTTAAATCCAAAAATAAAATTATAATAAAATATAATATAAATATGATTAAAATTTAATTTAGTAAAATAAATAATAATTATTTTAATTAAAATTATATTCAAAACATAGTGTATATTTTATATTATATAATTTATTGAAAATATATGAAATTTTTATAAAAATCAGTGTTTTTCAGTATTCACTAAAAAATAAATATTTTTTGAAAAAACCAAAATTCCACCCAAAGTAAATCTTGATATGAATATTTAGAAAATTATTTTAATTCTATCAAATGAATTTTATAAAATTTAAAAAATTAATTATAACACTTTCTCACAAAATTCAATTAAAATCATTTTTGAAGAAAACAAATTTTTGAAGAATAAAGGCACATTACTAAAAATTTATTGATTATTTTATAATAATTTTTCAATAATTTATAATGAGTAGAAAATTTATATAAAAATTTAATAAATTTGTTAATAATATTCATACCTTCTAATTTAACATCTAGGTTACGACAATTATATATTTTATAGGTTGTTTAAGCTTGGTGTTTCATGTCGAATACACATAACATCTTTTTTAAAATATCAATGTGTTAAATGAAATTTGGTTTCCCCTTATAATTATATGTTATTAAATAATATTTTTATTCTTTATAGTGGGATTGGTATTGAATATTTATAACTCTATCCAAAATCTCATTTGTGAAACTTTTTTATTTGTTTGGTATGTTTTTTTAGATTCTCATATTGGGATGGATCTGTGTTAATTTTATTGGTCTATCAGATTATTTTATATTCCTTGGGAGTTGGATTGTTTTTTAAATGAATGTATGTGTTAATACTATCTATACATGAAACATATATCCCTTTTACTTTCCCACTATTTCTTCACTTCACCTGGGATTCATCATTACACCCTTCTTTTAGCTTTCAGCATTCAAATGAGTTGAGTCTCCATAGGTCTATTTTTGGTGAGTGGGAATGAATGAAACATATAAGTTCATAATTTAGATATTTAATTATTGTAGTAATTCTTGGATATGATAATTTTTATACTTCCATTAATTTTTTGTGAATCGATCTCCTATAATAGTTGTTATGTTATAGTTGGGAATTGAAAGAGGTGCTTAGTTGGGTGGTTAAGGATAACAATTCCCACTGAACATCATATGATGTAATAAGATTCATAAGTTTTGAATCACCATATGGATTTTGGGTATAATCCTAGATTTTTAATATGTTTTTATCTCTCATTTTTTGGATGTATCCTTTATTATTATAAGATGATTGTGTGATTTCATATAAGAGTTGATAGTGCTAACACCATGTGATGGAGTTGATCACTGCCACTTATTTTAGAAATTTCTATATCATTAGATATTTTTCTATTCCATTTTTTATTTTAATAATTTAATCATCCTATTTACATTTAGTAATAAATATTTCTTGGTGCGGGGTTCTCACAATGCATGAATATTCAATGTGAACTGAAGCATGTTACATATTTTTGTTCTTTCATTGTTTTTTCTTTTCTTCAAGTTCACTAATATGAATACTTTTTATACTCAATATTACTATATTTTTAATAAAACAATTTTAAAAAATAAAAATTTAACCCATCATATATTACTCAATGGATCATGGTTATTCCTATGGATAACTGCAATAAAACTTCCCACAACAACTGATGTTGAGCCTCTATTTTATTAAAATTGGGTTCCATTAAATTTTAATAGATATGTTAGATATAGAAAATTATTTCAATAATTAGTGGATTTTTTTTCACGATCACACTGAGTGTTTTGATGTTCTTGTTGGTCTTAAAAAGAAAGTGACAGATCTTTCCCCTAATGGAAAGTATTCTATTATAAATATATAAGTGTATTTTGTTGAATTTAGTAAGGTATATAGTCTTATTTAGTTATCCTTGGGTGAATCGTTCTTTGATAATTTTCATATGAGTCCACTATTACTAAAAATTAGTTTAAGAATGAGGCATTATACATAATGAAAAATTTGGTTTTTTTAAAAAAATAGGGATTGCATAACTTTATGAGACACCCTAGATGTACAGTCAGGGCACATGTTGATTAATTTAATAGGGTAATTTCAAATTTTTATATTATATATATCCAAATTAATGATTAAGACCTTTCTAAAATTCTATTAACATCATTATATGACTCGTATGAATTTATCAAAGATTCATTACTGTATATTATGGATACTATAGTACTATAAGAGGGTAAATCATTCTTATTATGTAGGGAAGATAAAAAATGAAGTACTATTAAACATGAGGATGAGGTATTGAACATTAAAGTCCAAAAGAAGCATTGAGGTGGGAGATTGTATATGAGTTAGTGTAGGCATAACTATTCTATGTATATGAATAAAGTGATTAAATTTTCCTATTTAAAGAACCATGGTATATAAAATGAAACATTCTAAACAAGTGGAACAATTATTAAGATAATAAAAATGATCATTCTTTGTTAAGAGAATAGTAAATTGATTTTGTTGATATTCTCTATAAGTGCGACCATGCTATGTTTAATGATTAGGTTCTGGATTCTAGATATGCTTTTCATATGTGTCCCAAAAGAGAGTGCTTTAGTGGGTTGAGAGATATTGAATTAAGTGATGTTTATTTGTGGAATAACAAGAGTTTTTATATCATGTATATAGGTTTTATCTCTTCATAATTTCATTATGGGATGGTTAAAACTCTAGTATAGGATATATGGGAACCTGTTCATAATAGGAACCTCATTTCCCTTGGAGTTTATGATCGGTAGGTTCAAACTTTTTGATCATATTATGGTAGTCTCAGAATATCACATATATCCCTAACATGATGAAGGTAATCCCTACCGAATATGATATTTGTGTTAGATGATAAGACCCACATGAAACATTAGACTCATTCCCATATCCCAATAGCTATTAACATGATCATATGGCATAAAAAGCTTTCACCTGTCAGTGTCATTGTTGAAGATGAACTTTGTAAATAAGGCTTATTAATTAATGTAACCCCTATTGAGTGGATCATTGAAGCACTCCATGTTTTGATATTTATAAAAGTTTAATTGATTACAGTGTCATTGTTGAAGATGAACTTTGTAAATAAGGCTTATTAATTAATGTAACCCCTATTGAGTGGATCATTGAAGCACTCCATGTTTTGATATTTATAAAAGTTTACTTGATTAATTCACTTTAACATAAGACTTGATATATTTATTTGTGAATATTAAATTTATCATAAATTAATTAAGAGTTATATTTATGTTGGTATATTATATTTTGATTAAGTTTGAATTTACTTTGATTATTATATTTCTTTAATTAAATTATATCTATATTTCATATTTTTAATATTTATAACAAGTATTAAAAGTTTATGAAGTTTTCCTAGACTTAATAAATCATTTGGTTCCTTAAAATATCATTTATACATGGTTTTTACTATTCTCACATAATGAAAGTCAAAATCCACATAGAAAAATAAGAATCCATGTGGCCAAATTGTGAACCAAATTTCTAAATTCCAAGATTCACTTACCTTTGGTATTTAAACTCTAATAGGGTCTACATAACTCTAAATTGAGTGATTCTTATTTTTTTTAATCTAAGAAAATTATCTATATTTTATTATATGATATAAAATTATAATTCAATATTTATCATGTCATAAATTTGTTCATAATCATGATATTTTTACATTCTGAATATTATAGTTGTTTAGAATTATTTTTATAAAATATTATAAGGATAACATGAGATATATAATTCAAAATAAAAAGATTAATCATTACTTGAAAAGATATTGATTTTTTTAAAAAAATAATTCAAATGGATCAAAATATGAATCTACCATTTAGATAGTCTGATTTAGGATTGAAATTTGATAAGTAAAGTTATTTATAGTTTTGAGAATTTTAGATGTGTGAATTCAGTTACATGAATATGGGATACGTGAATTTGGATACATAAAATATTGGGTATATGAGTTCAACTATGCCATGTTTTGGATATATTAATTTTATTACATGAAATCTATTATGTGAATTAGCTATGTGAATTCACTTAGGTTAATTATGCTATGTTAATTTTCCTATGTGAATTTTCCTACATGGTTTTTTAAGTTTCTATATTTTGTTATTAAATATAGAAATATACTTTATTTTATGTAATGTTTGACATTTTAATTTTATAGAAGTTTATCTTTAAAATTTTTAATGTTTTACTTGTTCTAAAATTAGTCATGAATTACTTAGAATCCATAAAAAACATTATAGATTTTTCCATATAGAATTAAATGATACTGACATGAGATTGAGTGTGTATGGATAATCATGTTGTAATTTTGGAAATTGAGATATTAAAATTCAATTTGGTTAAAGTATGAAGAGTTAGTCTCATATATTTTCCTAGAGATTCTGAAGGATGTTAATATTTATTATTGAATACTATATTAATTATTCTGAACATGATAATTTATACAATAGGTGTTTTATTTCATAGAATATCAAGAGAGTCTTAACATGTATATTAATTATTTAACTTTTTGTGAAAAATACACATGATACATTTATCTAATATATAAGTATAAGTAGTAATAATGTATACAAAATTAAAGGTTAAAATATGATGTTTTTGAATATAATGTATATGATTGAATAAATTATGGAGGTATTCCAAGGAGTTTATTATAAAAATTTATTGATATATTTACTATTATATTAATTGTTTATTTTTTATCCTAGAAAGATTATTTTTACAACATTGTTTTAGTTTTTATATTATATAAAAAACTACTTCAATGTTAATATTTTAATTCTGTAATTTTTGAAAGAGAATCATTGCCTTTAAAGTGAAGAAAATAATTGTTTCTATTTTGGATAAAAAACCAATGAATATAGAGAATTGATATATATGTGACTCTTTAACTTATCTTACAAGATTCATAGTTTTTAGTTGATTCATAGAAAATCATAGTTCATTTTCTTCCTGAAGCAAACTAATAGTAGTCGGAGCATCATTTTTTCAACACGAAGTGCCTGAGCATTACCAGATCCAATCACATTAATCTTCATCAATAATAATTCACTTGTAAAAATTATCTTATTATTTATTTGTGTTGAAATTTTATAGGTTGTATAATGACACATAGTGCATATAACATGGGGTTGTACTACCCTAATAAAGGTACCTCTAGGTTTATTCTATACCCTTAGAAGACTGGGTTTAGTCTATCCATTTAGAAGACCTGGTTCTACATAACCTATAAAATAGTAGAGTAAAGGACCAATCCTCTATGATTATGGTTTTAGTCTTCTTCCATATATGAATAGGTTTGATATGAACCATAACATAGAACAGGTTAGTACTTAACATATAGAAGTCTAGGTTTTGTCTCACCTATTGATGGATGAGATATATTTTCCCCAATAAGGGACTGGGTTTAGAGCACACGAGCCTTAGCCCAGTTGGTGAGGTCTCTCTAAGTGCATCCGTGAAACCCAGGTTCAAAACCAGGTGGAGGCATAATTTTGGGTTACTGTAGCAGTACTGTACATTCACTGTAGAAGGTACTGTAGTAGTTACTATAGTAGGTTCTATTCGGTACTGTAGTAACAGAAACTATTCACCTTGGGCCACCAGTTTGGGCTTAGAGTCCTTAAGGCCTTAGGGAAACCAAGGCCGTTGGGTCAGTAAGGCTTTTAGGCCACCTTTAAGGCCTTTGGACCAACTCAAGGCCTTCGGGCCACACAATCAATGTAGTTACCCCAGACAGACTCTACAGAAAGGAGCAACCCCATAGGAGGGTTCAGAGTAGGCACACTCACCAGAGAAGAACCAACAAATTTGGAAGAATGAGAGGGTATGAAAATTCCATCAGGACCAGCCTATGCTTGCACGAGAAGATTAGCCGGACGACCATGTGAAGGTGGGGAGCTACCATCATGATGCAGATGCTGGGGAGGGGCAGTTCATTGTAGTTATAGTCTGGTTGAATTACCTAAGATCTTAGGGTCATGTTTAAGCCTATGTTCTATGTAATATCTAAGATTATGAGCCTTGTAAGGGCCCCCTCATCCCTTGAAATGAGATTTATCAAAAAATAAATAAAAATGAAGGCCATCGGGCCATTCGGGCAAGGGACTGGGTTTCGTATAATCCCCAAAAAAGGAAATATGTAAGGATTAAGATTTTAGAACTATAGGTTGGGTATTATCCTATAAAATTATAGGGTTTGGTTTGATCCTATAAAATATAAGGTAATTGATTCTGTCTTCCAAGTTAAAAAAAGAACATGTAAAGAGTTTTCACTATCCATCAAAAGTGATATAGCATAAAAGTTTCCATGTCTCTCAGTTCATGAGAGGAGTGAAGAGTACAATAGGATTATTTAGAGACAAAGTACTATAAAAATATCTTATATCAATATTTTAATTTTTTAAATTTTCTTTTCTCTCCATTTTCTTATATCAATGTGGTTATATTATTTAATAATTTAACTGACCAATTTCCTCTCATAATGTTTAAACTCTAAATAATTTTTTAAAGAAATATAATTCAACCCCTCTTTTCCATGTCCATCATCCCTTCATCACAAAATAATTGGAAATAGATCCATAAAATTTTAAGAGTTTAGTGATATTATTTTATATCATGATACCAAAAAGTAGTTTCAAAGCCCTACATTTCAAGGATTCATTAGTTTTTCAATTTTATTGATACCTCAAAATTGGTATCATAGGTTTTATCTTCCAAGGAAATATTGTGCTCTATTTTAAATTTTTATATTAATTATGATAAAATTTTATCCTAGTCTTTAACAAGACTATGGGAATGGATTTTTTTAGTAATGGATGACTTAAGGAATATAAATATTTCAAATTTGACATTTCCTCCACATTTCAATGGTAGTATTTAGACTTAGTGGAATATCTAGATGGATTCTTATCTAAAGAGAATTTATATTTTACTTTGTAATATTATTATTAAATATTATGTTTTACCTAAATTCATTCCTTTTGATTTGAATGAAAAATGTACTGTTTACTATGATATTAGTTACAAGGTCCTAAATATTCTTTATTATTTTCTTGAAGGATTTTTTTGACAAAAAGTGTACTTTCAGCACTGCACATGAAATTTGGAAACATCTTGAAATAAAAACCTTTGAATAAGGGGATTCTATGAAAAATGTTCACTTTAATTGTAGAATGTACAAAAAATAGGAAAATGGAGTATCCTATTAAGAAAAAAACACCATTTTCATAAAGGATAGATCACTCAAGGTAAATCACAGTTGAATTTAGATTGTTTAATTACTATTTTTTTTATATTTGTAAGAATAAATGAAATATTAAACCCAATTTTCTGAAAGTCAAGAATATACGGAAGGTTAATAACAAATAAAATAAATTTTTGACTACTTAGAGTGATTATGAAGGCTTATGAAATAAAGATGAATGTCCAAAAAAAAAATAAGTACTTGAAACTTAGACCAGTTGGTGAGGACTCAAAAAGTGAATCCAAGAGAACCGAGATTAAATATAAGTGGAGGAATATTTTCATGTTGCTGTAGCATTACTATAGTAGGTGTTGTTTAGTATATTAGTAGTCAGAACTATTCATCTGTTTGGGCATTTAGGCCACCGGTTTGGTCCTCGAGTCCTTCAAGGCCTCCGGTCCACCCAAGGCCTTTGGCCTAGTAAGGATTTTGGGCCACCTCAAGGCCTTTGGGCCACCTCAAGGCCTTCTGGACACATAAAAAATATATATGCTACCAGATAGATTATAAGGAACAAGGCTCCAGTTGAAGATTCAGAGCAGACACATTCACCAGGGCAGAGTTAACTGGACTTAGAAGATTGAGAATGTATGAAATTTATATCGGTACCAAGAATCTATAATTATGTAAAGGACAGATATCCAACCAGACATGCGAAGGTGGATAGATGACATCACAATATTTTCTGGGTAGGGGAAACTCCAATTTGTCTTGTTTGGGATGATTTCCTATATGACCTACGTGTCATGTAATTTTTTATTTAATCTTTTTCCCCTGTAAGGGTTCCCCCTCACCCATTAAAAGGGGTATTATCATAAATAAAAATAAAAATAAGGACTTCGTGTGATTCAGGTAGGAAAAAGAAACCAATAATTCAGTGCCATTTGAAAAATACTCTAAGGTAACATATTAACTAGAACATTCTTTTTAAAGTGAACATGGTTCATATAAAAGGATATAAAGAAATATATGTCTGAAAAGAATAACAAAAGATAGCGATTTTAGTTCTATTTCTCATGATTTGTTCAAATTCATGAAATTATTATCTATGCATTAAATATATAAAGGAAATTTTTTATTCATATAATGATCAAATAAAATAAATTTCTTCTTTACATGTGTCACTCATATAAAAATTTAGAAGGTTTTGTTAAAATAAAAATCACTTATATTTTAAATTAATGAATGATGATTTTGAATTTTTATAGCTTAAGGGTGAAAATGATATGTTAAATGATAATATTAGAAACATAGGTTCTTCTACAATTTAAATGACTTGTGTTGATTTTGAATTTGTTCAAAATGAAAATGAAAGGATGAATAATTAATTAGATAAATTTAAAAATGAAATGATTTTATTGAAAAAAGAAATTATAATAAATGTGATTAAAATTTAAATATTGTAATGATGAAAAATGTTAATAAATTAAATGATAAAAAAAATAGAATTGGATATGATTCTTTTATTAATAATATATTTAAAATTTTTATTGTAAACGTAATGTTAGCTATAATTTTTGGATAATTTTATAATGTGGATCTAGTGGTCATTATTCTTGTTATGGGCCTTTGATGTTTTCTCAATATCTTATTCAAAAAATTAATTTTATGTATAAATATGATTTCAATGGAAAAATATCTAAAATTCCTACTACTTATATTCCAAAAGGATTGTATTAAAATTCATGTGATATTAAGCAATTCCTTATACATCAATAATATGTATTTTTTAATTCTTATGTACAACATGCATGTGATTTAATTTTTTTCATTGGAATATTGGAATAAGAATTAAAATATTTAGTATTTCATTTTGGATAATATTGAATATCATGTATCATTTTGGGATGGTACCATGTACATCAACATTTAACATTTTTTTTGGTTTGTAAGCATGAGTAAAATTTTATTTTTATGCCATTTCTATAAATTTTCATTTTCATATGTCTAGTGAATATTTTATTTTAGTTATAAATCCATATTTACTTGTATGATGTTATCATTTGGTTACATAAATAATACTTTGTGTGTCCTATAACATCCTTCATGGACTCTTGTGATATTAAATTATTTTTTTGGATGAGTTTTCATTAGTATAATTAAATTTATTCTTCACTGTAATTTTGAATGAAGATAATTAATTTTCTGGGAGTTACTCTTGATCTTAATTATGAATTAATCTTGGATTTTTTTTTTCATTGAAACATATTATACACAATTTTAAATGTGTATTTTTCAAAACATTACAACAAATTTAAATACCAAAAATACTTTCATTTCATTTCTGAATTTTTAAAATACACATGAACTGGTTGTGTTGTTCTAGAGAGAAGTAAATTGAAATTAAGGGGGAATAAATTCTTCTTTCTTATTTTTAAATTTATTCCCTAATTCTCAACTATTTAAACCTTTAATTTAAATATTTTTAATTCATAAATTAAAATATTTTTTGTTTAATTGTGATGTCTTTCAATATTTATGATATATTTTCAAGATTCAAATATATACAATTTTTAAATTATAATTCCGATTCATCAAGATAAATGTGTTTATTTAAAAGTTATTTTTCACTATTTTATCTAATATTGAATTAAAATTCTATTAATATAGTCCATTTATTCAAGAAAATGTTCTTAGAATGGAGGCGTTTTTCATCTGGAATTCATATTGTTTCAATTGATATATAGAATGCACCAATTAATTGGAGGAAACAATATATCAATTATAAAATTATTATAAAAAATTATTGTTATTTTAATTCTTCTTTTATGAATGTTGGAATACGTTTTTTATTTTTCATTAGAATGTTGAAAATTTAAATCTGTACATTAGTGTATAACATGATAAATAAAGGGGAAGCTAATGTGTTTTATTCTTATTTAGCTATTATCTTTTAGAAGCATTTTTATTCTATTAAACTCATGGTGAATCATATTTAATTCTAAAATTAAATGGGAGTTTTAATTCATTTTTATTCATAAATTTTCAGATTTAAATGAAATTTATAGTAACCTGGAATATGTTTTTTAGTTAATGTTTTTTAATTTATATGCACATTTGTTTATTATATTACAGTTTTATGTTTTTAATACATACTAGTTGATGTTTATTATTTTTTTAAACATCCACATTTTATAAAAGGATATATTATGAATGTTTTATCATTTTTTATTTATAAAAAACTTTTAAAACATGTTCAATTTATAAAACATAATGTTCTAACAATAGAAACCATTATAGTGGCTCCTTGGAATATTTTCTTGAATTATTTTGGAATAAATATGGTTACTATTTCTCTCATATTTATTTTTATAATATTTTACTTATATTTATTTTAGTCTAATCATGTGAAATAAACTTAAATATGAAAATTTTTAGATCTTCCTTTAGAAATGTTTAAACTTAGGGGAAGTTAATTTGGGAATTCATTTTTTCAATGTTGTATTTTTAAGAATTACCTTCATTCCCATTAAATTTAAAAAGATAATTTATTTAATTTTATTTTTGATAATTTCAAAAAGGGGGATAAGTTATGAAATTTTACTTGTTTTTTAATTACCAAAAGGGGTAGAATGTTGATCAGCCCCTTGAGGAACTTCATGTTTTGATAATTACAAAAAATTACTTGTTTTATTCACTTTATCATAAATTATAGTACATTGATTTTTGTAATTATAATTTCTCATTACATAATTATGTGTTATCATTATGTTTTCATCATATATATTGATTATGATATAATTTTCATTGATTATTATATGGATTTTCATAAATATTCTTTATATGTCATGTTTTGATTGTTTATAACATGTTCTATAAATTTTATTAAATGTTCATAGACTAAATAAGTCCTTTGACACATTAAAATATCATCTATACATTATTTTTACTATTACCACATAGAAAAAGTGATCTTTAGACATATCCAAATTCTAATTCCACATAACCAAATAAAAATTCACATAGCCAAATTGAGAACCACATAGCCGAATTTTCATATTCACTTACCTTCTATATCTCAACCAAAATAAGGGCAGCGTGACCCCAAATTTAGTTATTGTTATTGAGTTAGAGAGGTAAAAAGATTATCTACAATTAAAAATATGAAATAATATTTTGAATTGATCATTATAATTTCTTATATAAGGTTATAAGTCAATTTATTTTTCCAGTATGAATTATGAAGTTTTTTAGAACACTTTTTCTATATCATTTTATTGATAAAACGATATATAGAAGTCCAAATAAGGTGATTTGTGATTCAATGGATAAATAATGAAGTCATATAACTATAATTTAACTAGAACAAATGATTATTATATAATTTATAATTTATGATTTAGGTTAGAAATTTTAAAAGTCAAACTATTTACAAATTTAATAATTTTGGTTACATGAATTCAATTATATGAATATTGGATATGTGAATTTTTCTATGTTGAATATGAAATACATGAATTAATCTATATTGAATTTTGGATATGTGAATTTACTTATGTGAATTTTCATACATGAATCACCTATGTGAATTTCCTTATGTAAATTCACCTACTTCAACTCACCTACAAGAATTAGGCTATGTGGTTTTGTGGGTTTCTATAGTTTATTTATAAATCTGGAAGTATACTATATTTTATATAATGATAGAAATTTAATTTTTTTAGAGGCATATTTTTATTTTTATTTTTATTTTTCTATTGTTCTAAATTAGTCATTAATTATTTATAATCCATGAGAAAAGGTTTTTTTATTGTTTTAAGAATAATTAAATGATATTATGAAGGTATTAGTCATGTATGGATATTCATGTTAAAATTTTGGAACATGAGATATTTGAATAAAACCCTGTTGAAGTATAAAGAGTTATTCTCATATATTGATAGGGTGTATCTCAAGGATATTAATATTGATCATTAATTACTATATTAATTATTCTAAATAAGATTCTCTATATGTCATGAATTATTTATAGAATATCGAGATAGATCTCACATGGATATTAATTATTTCTCTTTTATGAAAAAAACCCATGAAATATTTATCTAAGAAATAATCATGAGTAATACGAATGCATTGAAAATGAAACATTAAAATTTTAATTATTTTGGAATATGAAGAGTTAGTCTCGAATAAATTATGGGATAATTCTAAGGATTTTATTATTAACTTTTATGGATATACATACTAATTTTTTTTATTGTTTATTTATTAACTTAATATGATTATTTTTATAACATAGTTTTCAATTTTATAATGAATTGAATGAAGATTTCTTGAATTTTTTATTTCTAGAATTTATAAAGGAGAATCAAGACCTTTAAATTTAATAAAATAGCTATTATTATTTTGGATATTAAAAGATTGAGTAATGTAGATAATTTATATAGGAGTAACTCTATATTTTCTATTATGAGTATTTTTTTTCAATCAAGTCCAAGAATTTCATTATTCAACTGTTTCCTGAATTAAAAAGGTTGTTTTTTGAGTATAATTGTTTAAATATCATAAAGAGTTTAAGATCCACCTAATCAAATCCCTAAAATCTTCATAAAAAATCATTCTCTAATTTAAATTCTATTATTCTTTATTTTTGTTGTAATTTTCTCACACTTAGTGAATCCTGCATGGGGTTATACTACCCTAACAAAAGGAACCACTAGGTTTAGTTTGTCCCCTTAAAATACTAGGTTTAGTTTATCAACTTATAGGACCATGTACCTCTTAATTCATAAAACATTATTAGAAGGGACCACTGTAGTAAGAGAATGGGATTATCCTCTGCCCTTAGAATATTGGGTTCCTCTTGACTAGCAACATAGAAGTGGTTAGGACATAGATAGTGAAAGTCTAGGTTGGGTATCTTTCAATAATATAATAGGTTAGAATTCCCCCAAAAATAACTTTGTTCCTTCTAAACCCAAAATAGTCATTAGTTTAGGATTGATTCAATAAATTTTTTTGTTTGGTCCTATCCTATAAAAGGATGGTTTTTTTCTAAACCCGTAAAAGGTAGGGGAATTAGGTTAATCCTCCACATGTGAGAAAGGTGGATGTAAAGATTTATCACACTCTTTCAAAATTGATTTACCATTGTGGGTTCCACCATAATTAGTTTTTGAGAGGGGTGAAGAGTATATAAGGATCATTTAGATCTAAACTAATATAAAAATATATTACGTTCATATTTTACTTTATTTAATTTTCTTTTCTTTTTATTTTAATATATCAATCTGGTTAAATTTATTAATAAATGAACTGATAAAATTATTCTATTAATGTTTAAACTCTATATAAATTTTTATATAATGAAAATTAATCCCCCAAGTTTCCATTTTTATCACTCCTTTAGGACAAAAAAAAACACTAGTTTTCTTCCCCTGTGAAAATATTGTTCATATATTAAGTCTAAATGTGTGAGTTTCAATATGTTTTCATTTAGTACTTGAATCCCTTTTGAGTGTGACAAATATGATATTTGGGGTCACTCTAGGACTACTCACCATGGTGGAGGATATAAATTTTTGAATTTTATTGATGATTACTCCCGGAAGGAAAGTATTAAAATATTGAATCATAAGTATGATACCTTTTAGACATTTAAATGATAGAAAAACAATGTATAAAATAAATTGGGTTTAAATATAAAGAATTTAATAAATGAGAATGGGATACAGTATTTTACCAATTAATTTTTAGAGTATTATAGCTTGTAATATGTATAAAAAACTAGACTATAATGGAATCCCCATAAAAAATGGATTAGAGGAGATAATTGATAAGACCATCCAAGAGAGAGTGAGAGGCATGATCTCACACTCAAGTTTCCATCAGAACTTTTTTGTTGAAGCTTCCACTACAAAAATGTCCTTTATTAACTATTTCCCTTCTATATTGATTTCCTTTAAAATCCATTATAATTTCTTGATCGGAATTCCAAATATTCCTATAAATAATTGACTATTTGGATTCATAGATTATGAAAAATCCATCAATGATAGGCTGTAATAAAGGGATATTAAGTGTATCTTTGTGGGATATCCATCGGGTATTGTGGGATAAAAATAATGGATAAATAACCTTAATTATACTGTATACATCATTATATGTGAATTTTTAATTCCTATGTATATCTTGAAAAAGTAAAAATATACATAATTTGAAAGTATTGGAGCTCCCCAACCTTTGGTTATTGAGGACCATTTAGTGCACCAGTACCAAGTGAGAGAGAACAAGAAACTCCATCTTGACCACTCCTTGGATATACATGACTAGTTAGCTCAATCAACATGGCATGTCAATAAAAATATATGAAATAACCATAGGGAATCCTAGAATTACACATATATACTCATCATAGACTCCAAGCCTCATAAGTTCCCTACTTCACAACCTACCAAGGGATTCCACATAAGGATCAAAGGTATCATTAATCCTCGAGAACTCTCTCTAAGAGCCCTAAAATCCCAAATGACACTCATGTAAGAGATATCAATCATCAGGAATATTTTTGAAATTTCCAATAGCATACTTATAATATATATCACTCATCATGTAACAATATACTAATGAAACATCCCCACTATCCGTAATGGAATACATTAGAGAGAACATTCTCAACAGGACTCACCATAAAGGAAGTCATGTTGGAACCAAATAAATATCAATACTCATATAGGGGATCTCATCCATCTATGATGGGGTAATACTCAAACCCTATTATAAATACTAAATATCTCATCTCACAGATAGAGGATCACACCTAGGACTAGTAGGGGACACTACAAACCCAATATGGTACCCAAAATATCATATCACTCAGAAAAGGTATCGAATTCCATGTAGTGTTGGTCCTGACGATTCCACGAACCCCATATAGAACAAACCACTATGTAGGGGATCATATATCTTAAGATGCCACAAATCCTATTGAAACTACCCACTATATAGGAGATTTTAAACCCGGCGATTCCACAAACCCTACTAGAATAACCTATTAGATAGGGGATTTATACCTATGTAGTTTTGGTCAAAGTGATACCACAAACCCAATATAGGAAAGTTGATATGATAGAGGATCTTACCCCAGACTCCCAAAGGGATACATCAACTCTATCTGATCTAATCCTATCATGGGGATCATAATCCTATACAAAAGACGTAATTCCACACCATACCCTCATAGGGATAGACCATAGAAACTCACTCAATTGATACTAGTCTAAATGCCACTAAAAAAAGTGACCCAAAACATCACCTCATGTTGAATATATAATGAAAAAACCATGGACACCATCACATACAATGTAAAAATATAATCCAGAAAGTCTACTCATAGGCCTCTATCCGAGTCTTGAAGATGGATATGTGTAAGGGAGAAGTCTCCAAGGGGAGTGCATGATGTTTACCCACAATACACAACGTGTCTATAAAAATCAAACCCTGTCCTTATTCCCCTCACAGTACTCGATGTGTATTTGGGAATATAAAAGAAATGTACCTTATGCCACATGTCATGTAAACTCGTCTGATCTTCGAGGAATGTACTCACCCACACATATCTCAGATATACTTATTAACACACATGGCATGTACCTATAGTACACATCGTGTTCCTCTTGGAATGAACAAAGCTCATGTCCCTATCTGTACCCAAGTTTGGAACCCTGTTCCCATGTATGATACCCCATGTTTATGTATGGAACCCGATGTCTATGTATGGAACCCTGTGTTCATGTACAACACCCCATGTTAGTGTATATGGTCGTGTATTTCCATACAACCATGTCCCTTGACACGACATGTCTGGAAATTTCCTTGAACACTAGGATAGGGATATCTATACAGTGTGTAACCCTATTACATGGTGTTTAGTCACCAAATATCATCTCCCCAGCACAATAATAACACACCAAATGTTTTCCTGTAGTACATGATGTGTGATCAGAAATTCCGAAAAAGAATCCCCTACGAGCCAACAAAAACCCCAAATTTCCCCACGAAACCCATAAATATACCCCCATGAGATCTACAGTATTCATATTTTTCCTATAAAACCATAAAAAATTCATAAATAGATATCAATATGTAAATATTACAAATCCCCAAATATCATGGTGAAACGCTGAAACTTCAAGTCCAAAACCACACCAAGAACCTGCTGCACCATGATCCAGTGATGATCATTTTCAAAAGCATGGCTAAGTGGAACCTACTTACCTTGGTTTAGACTCAATTAATCCTTTATTTAAGGGGTATCCTCCCTATGCTATATGTTTTTGAGAAACAAAGGGGTAAGTGTTTTATTAATTTAATTTTATTTAATTAATAAACCTTCATTTAACACCACACCAATGGTCGCCTCTGACCAGTCGTCCGACACCAAAAAGATTTATGTTTCACCTAGGGTAAACCCCATATTATGAACTAAAATGTGGTTTAATATTTATGATTTGATATTATTGTTGAGAGTTATTTTAATTTTACTAAAAAACTATGCACACATGATAAAATATATTTAATATTTTTAATATCATCACACTGGGGATCTATGACTGCTAGAATACCTCACCGAATCCATGTATGGATTTAGAAATATTTATAGAATTATTAAAAAGGATTACATTAAAAAATTAGAGCCACTAAACTCTCCCCACCTTCATTATTTTTTTCTATAAAAGTGAAATAATAGGAACAAGGGAGAAAACTGAGCTCTCAACTGGAACTCCCATTCCAATGATCTCACCAGAGGGTTACTATGTTATCTATAAACATATACTCAGGGGAACCACAAGCCCCAAAAAGGTCCTCTTTGGTCAAGAACACAAACTACAATAGGTACCTAAAAAATGGTCACTACACACCTACCGTCTAGATCAAACCAAGTCTACATCATCCAATAAAGCATGCACATGTCTCCTTAGCTTAGACAGGTGGAAAACACAAAGAAATAGATCCATCTATGGTCTCAGGGTCAAGTAGTATACCTAATCTCTATCCTAACATATATACTATCCTAAATTATTAGTACATATCTTCCCTCAGATGAAATGAACCCGCAAAATCCATTTTTATCCCCAACTATAGGCCCAAAAATCTATCTCCAACTGGTTTGGGCTGGGACAGTGGTGACCAAAAGTGCCTATGAATGTGGCTTCAAATGGTGCTACTCAATGGTGGGGTAAAAAATACAACATTATAATAAGAAACCCTAAATAATTTTCTCCAGTACCCAAATGGTTCTCTCTACTTGGAACAACCACCCTCTCATAGGCGTACTATTAAGGGAAATCAACCACCTCACCACCTCATCCCGAAGCATGACCGGTGTCATCATTAAACCATGGAAGGGCAACATACTCCCCACATTTGGGAAACCCATAAAGAACATGTCCAATGGATATCCAATCACGTGAAACCTTGAAAACAAAATCTTGTAGTCGTGCCTCAATGCCTCACTAAAAAAGCAGAGGGGTAACCACCAACCACTAGAGGTATGCCATGTCATCTTCAAGCATATTGTGTGCATATCTGATGCTTAATACATGGGGGTAAGAATGAACAATATTTGGTTTCCCAAGTGTATACATTTCATCTTACCGAACCCTATGTATGAAAAGAACCAACTATACCAATGCTCACGAAGCACCATGGGAGTGAACTGATATGCTGATGAAAATATCATGGTAGTCCCTAGGTTCCAATCTATACAGAAGGAAAATCTCAGTTGGTAGGTAAAGGTGGAACATCCTCAGATTTATTTCCTCAACTCCACCACTACATTAGAAAACCGAAATCTCATAACAGCACTTCTCCAATGGTCATACTAGCCATTTGGTAAAAGTTACCTATATGCAACCACACATGAGATCCTCCTTATTCACCCATGATCACTACTCTAAAAGGGTAGAAAACATCATCCCATAATATGGAAACACTTCCACACCCATTGGAGGCAACCATCTAAGAATGTATGGTAGAAAACTAATCCACATTGAGGTAAGAATTTTAGGGTCTCTCTATACCACTACGGGAAGAATCTATGTGAGGCTTAATCCTCCAGAGTTGGGTCACACTACAGATAAGAGTACATGACCTTTGATCCTCCCAAATGGAGTCTCCAAGCATAAGCGTCATGAAAAAAAGGCTCCAATGGTATCACTAGGACTTGAATAGGGGTTAAACTCAAGGAAAAGTGTCCCATGACTCTATTCTAACTACAGTTGGGGCAGTACAACCACATGTCGTACCTCGAATCAGAGTCGATCCTCTTGGACATAAGCTCATTATTCCTAAATATCACCCTTTATCTCACCCACTTATCTATGAAAAGTAGGGCCTACTCCAAAACCATAACACACCAACCCACCCTGAACACATAAGTCAAAGGAACTCATCCATCACACCTCGACACTATAAAATTTGTGTTGCGCTGACACACCCACAAAGTTTTATATCATTTCAAAATAATTCATCTTGATGGGGGAAGTGTCCCTCTTTATTTTGAGTCCATATCTATGTTATACATCACCATCATAGGGCTCTACTGATGCCCCACAATACCCTTGACAAACCATAACAAGAAGTGGAAGGAAAAGGGTATATGAAACCTATATCTAACTATACTTTTGAAAAATTTGAAAGGATATAGACCATACCTCTAATAATCATAAAAGACTCTAAGTCGAAGGGGTTTGTAGCCTATAACTATCCTTTAACCATACTTTAGTTCCCAAAGTCTAGAATGTATTAGCTAGGGTGGTGTTAACAACACATCAAAGAATCTTACACCTCCTTCTTCTATCCCTAATCATACACTACATCCACTATCATGTATAACTCCATGTTCCTATTGTTGTCTCTTACAGGGTGATACATTGACTATCTCCTTCTCAGTATAATGGATGGTTGGATAGTCTCACATGAGATGTCCTCATCTATCACAAGTGAAACACATCCCCTCATGCGACTGACTATATCCAAACCGTGAGCCCTAAGCCTCAGACCCTCCATCCTAGGATTGTCTCCTAAATCATCTCAAACTCCCATATACTTGATCTTTCCATCGACTACCAACTACCAAGGTCTCATTTCCTATGTGTCAAACACTAATAGTTGGAGTCTACTTAGATAGAAAGATCTCCACCACCAAGTCCATCTCAAGCACTCCAGCATAGATTGAAATGAATAACGATATCACTGAAGACCTAACATCATTACATAATCAATGATCAAAGTTACATGATAATAAAAAATGATCTCAAACCATATCTAAGGAGTTTTGCGAAAGGTCTGTGAACCTTAAAGAATACTCTTCCATGATAATGCTTCCCCTCCAAAGCTATAGATTCTCTTGGATATAAAATGATCTCAATGTGGATAGATAAAACAATTCCCTGAAAATATATTAAAACTCTTTTAAATTAAAAATCATCTCATCATGGGTTTTCATCAACAGAAACCACCACCGCTCATCCAATCCCTACAAAAGACTCTCCACTAGGACCACCATCTAATTGGGAGGTGTCATAACAAGGTGAAAACCATATGTGACTACCTAAAGCTAGCCATCAAATTATTGGAGGTCTAGATCAACCCTATACCTAGGAGGTATATACCGTTGAAAATCATGTAGCGTACTCAACCTACATGCATCCTCAACCTCAACTTCCGTCACAACCTGCTGCTCACTGGGTGGTGGCACAACTAGAAAGCCACCCAGATGCTCTATCTCATGACCACTAAATTACACTAAATCCTCATAACTAGGAGAATATTTATCAAAATCCCCTATGGAACCCTATCTAGATGTCATTACGGTGGCATCCTAAAAAATAATCATAAAATTCCATGATCTATGAGTATATATAGGGAGAGAAATGAAGAATTACATGGAAATGACAACCAAATCCTATATGATTCTTATAAAAATGATTTATTACAATCAATTTATACATGTTACAAGTAAAAAAATAGGTTATTAGAGTCCTGGTGAATTGATACATCGAACACTACACCAACACTAGAGTCCCTAGCTTGAAATACAAACTCAAAACAATTCAAAACTGTCACAATAGATCCAAAACCAAGATCAAAACTAGAAAAATAACTCCAATCCTAAGGAAATACCTTCTATGATACCACCCTATCATGAACCGACCCACCATTCCATGCTTGGATGGAAGAAGTCTGAGAAAAAACTACCCCAATCCTACCTCTAATAGGCCAAGGGTTGGCGACCAGCGTTGAGTAGGTATATCAAAAAATTGGGAGGCCTTATCCTATGGTACCTACGCACACACACACACAAATATAAATTACATATTGAAGATAAAAAAAAAGAAACCCAAATTCATTCATACATCTATACACATTTAGAGTAAAAAAAGTACTTGAAGTATAAAAGGGAAAAATTCAAGCAAAAAAACCCCAGAAAAAGTATCCAACCATCTCAGAAAGAGGGGACTGCTATCAAATGCAACCACTAATACACACCTCGGTCTATCTAGCTCTCTATGATTCCCTGACTCATGGTCCTCATAGGACTCCATCGAAAGGCCTATCTTTTTCATAAGACACAACATGAGTGGGAAAATACCATGCATATTTGAGTATAAAAATTCCCAAAAGACACCCAAAAAACCAAAAATAAATGTGGGAAACTAAATGGAAATAGTCTAATAAACACAATGCTATAGGAGTAAACCCAAGTGAGAGAGATCCAGAAACTCCATCTTAACAGTTGCTCGACTATACATGACTAGTCAGCTCAATTCACATGGTATGTCAACCAAAATATGTGACATCTCCACATGGGATCTTAGAATAACCTATATATACTATTATTAGACTCCTTGTCTCATGAGGTCCCGAACTCATAACCTACAATAGGATTCTACCTGAGGATAAAAGGTATCTCTCTTCTAGGATAACTCACTTTATGAGCTATTCCAATCCAAATGGCAATCATCTAAGAGATATCACTCATTGAGGATAGATATTCCATCCCTGAGGGAACTCGTCTGAGGGATCTCACTCATTGAGTATCACACTAAATAGATGAAACATACCCACCATCCCTAATGGTGTATATATAATATATCATTTTTATTTGGTACTTTATTCAAAGGAAGTCACGCTATAACCCAACAGATATTGATACTCAAATAGTGGATCTCACACATCCATGATGGGGGACTCCCCAAAACAAGCTATAAAACCTAAATATATCATTTCACAGATAGGGTATCCCACATAAGATCATTGGGGGACACCAAAACATAATCTTGTACCTTAGAGATCATATCTCTTTGACAGGGGATCACTACCCATGTAGTGTTGGTAATGATGACTCCAAAACCCCATATAGAACAACTCAATATATAGAGGATCATATTGCTGGTGATACCACATACCCTATTGAAATTTCTTGTTATATTGGATATTGTATCATGGGAGATGCCACAAACCCTATTGGGATAACCTTCTAGACAGGGGATCACCATCCATGTAGTGTTTTCCACAGAGATACCATGAACCTAATCTAGGGAAGTCAATAAGATAGGGGATCCACCCCATCCTCCTTGAGGGATACCCAAAATCAATATGAGATCATATTTTTGAGTTGATCAAAAACCTATGCTGAGGATGTAATTCCATGTAGTACCCTCACATGGATAAACTAGAAGAACCTACTCAACTGATACTGGTCTATGTGTCAATAAAAAAATAAAACCACAAAAATTACCTCATGATGCATCTATAACAAAAAAACCATGGCCACCATCATGTTCAATGGGAAAATATAACCATTATAGGATACTTACATGCCTCTATCTAAGTATTGAAGATGGATATGCATGCGGGAGAAGTTTTAAAGGGGAGTACACAGTGTATACCCATAGTACATTCTGTGTCTCTAGAAAATGGCCCCTTGATGTGTTCCTATCCTGGTACTCAATGTATATTTTGGAATATAAACAGTGTGTACCTCATGTCACATGGTGTGTGACATATTATGATCTCTAGGGCCTTTACTCACTCACACATGGCTTGAATAGCCTTATTTCCACACACAATGTGTACCCACAGTACATAGTGTGTACCTCTTGGTGAGACTCAAGCCTGCGTCTCTAGACATGCCCGTATTCAGAACCCTATGACCATATACGACACCCCGAGTTTGTTTAAGACACCCTATTTTTATGTAGAACACCCCATTCCCATGTACATCACCTTGTCTCTGTGTATCTGGATGCATACTTCCACAAGACCATTTCCCATGACATGATATGTTTGGCCATGTTCTCGGCCTCAAGGACTGGCCTTACTGTATGGAATATACCCCCAGTATACACCGTATATTATCCAAAGATCATCTTTATAAACAGAAAGAACACACAACATGTGATCTTTCACTACACGTCATGTGATCGAGATTTTTGAATGAAAATTCACTATGAGCCACCCGAAACCCCTGATTTCCACCTAAAACCCATAGATCTACCCCTAAGGGATCTATAGTAGTTATAATAGGGATATAAAACCATGAAAAAAAATAAATTAACATGTATTTTGACATAAATTTTATAAATTTACCTACCTCATGACGAAATGATGAAGCTTCATTTCTAAAACAACACCTTGAACCCACTGCACCTTGATTCGATGATGATCAACATCAAAAATGGGGATCAGCGGAACCTCCTCACCTTGATTTGGCCTGAGGTAACCTATCACATAAGGGGGATCCTCCCTCCAATATATATGCATGAGATCCCAAGGGGGAGGGGTTTTATTAATTTAATTTTATTACTTTAATAAACCTCCATTTTACACCCAACCAATGGCCGCGTTCCACTGGTCATCTGACGTCAACAAGATTTATGTCACGCCTATGGTAAAACCCATATTCTGAACTCAACTATGGTCTCATATTTATGTTATGAGACTCTAATAATGAGTTATTCCACTTTTACTAAAAAATGAATGTGTTTTATAAAATATATTTAATATCACCACACTGAGGATTAACAGGCCCCAGAATCCTACACTGAATCAACACCTTTCTTTGGAAATATTCCAAAGTTCTAAAAAAAAACCAAAGTCGCTACATCTCAATTTAGTCACACTGATATGAATGTATATGTGTTTAATATTTCTATTGGTAGAAATAATAATGAGACACATACCATTAATTATTCGATGTAATTGAAAGAATCTAAGTAGTGATTTTATTATATGAAATATTAAATGAATTTATTTATTGAAAATAATACCTTTATAATTGTATCCAAACCTATAAAATAAAAATTACTTGGTTTCAAGTTTATATATAAATCAATGGAGGACAATACTATGGATTTAAAAATTATATATAAATCTGAGTTGGAAGCCAATGGATTTTTTCATCATGATGAAATTTTATATATAGAGATACTTCCCCCTATTTTTAAGCATTCATCTATTCAAAATTTACATTCTTGTAATACTAGATATGATTTAAAAATTCATAAAATGATGTTAATATTTCATTTTTTCATGGTAAACTGTATGAATGAATTTATATGAATCATCCTGAGGGATTTTTAAAGTCATCAAACCTAATCAAATATATCTTTTATAGAAATCTTTGTTTGGACATAAAAATTATTAAATACAATGGTATAAATTGTTCAATTATATTATGATTTAAAATTTATTTAAAAAATTAAATTTTATTCATGTGTTTATTTTAAGCATGTTAGGGGTGATATTATTTAAATAATTTTATTTATTGACGAAATGATAGTTAATTATAAAAACATGATGCTGATTAGTCATATAAAATTCAAGATCGATTTAATTTTTTAAATGAAATTATTTAGAAATTAAATGAATATTTTATTTATAAAGATTATTATGGTTTTATAGACTATTGAATTCTATCTATCATGACATGATTATATAAAATGGATCTTGAAACAAAATTAGTTTGATCATATTAAACAGGTTATTATTCACTTGGGTTAACATTTCATGTCTTCTCTTATTCATTCTCCTAAATGTGAATTTGTGGTAGAGTTCTTGAGCAAGATACCATAAGATAACATAGTTTTTAGAATATTGTGTACCATGGTTTGTTCTGGACTATATATTTCTTATACGGTGTGTAACCTAATATGTTTTGGGGGAATACATGGGAATACACACTGAAAGTCTCTAAAATGGATACTTAGGCATGTGTATATGTGTACTAATTTAAGAATTTGATATGAAAATAACAATATTAATATCGGTGAAGTTTTCATCTTTTTGGATTATGACTATGTTTCCAATATTAATACATGTTAATATATTACTGGTTTCTTTTTATTATTATAGTGGAAATTTTTACATAACATATAACATATAATTAGTAGTTTTTAATTCCAAAACTAAGGCTGGGTAAATTGATTTAACATAATCTAAAAAGGATAAAATTTTGTTAAATGGATTGATAAATGAGTTATCCTTATTAAATTCTAGTATAGAGGTGCATTGTTTTATCAAATCTTCTTTACATTTTTCTAAAAAATTACATTTTTAATTATAGATCAAAGAATATAGACATAAATGATCACATTTCTATGGAGGTTATTGAAGATGGTGTAGTGTGTGTCAAAGTGAAGTACATTTCTGATAATCCATTTAATAGTTTGAATAAATCCCTTCCATTATTGATGGTTATGACATATTTATGTTTAATGAACATAGTGTTAGTTCAATAGTGTAAGCAATGAGAAAACCATATATAAATAATATTTTTTATTGCAATGTGTAGATTCATAAAAAAGCTACAATTTTGTTTTTGTTTTTTTTATATCTTAATTTATATTTTGAATTATCATTGTGGACATATGTATTGCTTAATTTCTGTTGGATTACCATATATACAGGCATGTTTCCCATGGACTATTTGTGTATGAAATTACTAAATAATTGGAATTGGATTTCCCAAAAACATATTTTTTTATTATAATATTTATTTTTCCTTATTGATGGTATGATATTTTTCATTTTTCACTCTTGATACAATATATCATGTAAACAACTTTTGTGTTTTTTTGTGTTTATTGTTTATTTCTCATATCAGACTTGATCTACATGCATCTCACATAGTAAATCTCATTATTCTATGAGATATATGAGTTAGATCATGCTATTTAACATGAACAATAAGGTTAATCAAAACTATACACATGAATTTCAACATGATTCCTCACCTTCTATGCATTCCACTTCCCCTAGGCTTCAACATTTCACCCCACATCAGGATTTCAAGATTCAAATGATTTGAGCCTGAATTGATCTAGTTTTAGTTAGTGTAAGAGGATGAAACTCATGTATTCTTATTTTGTGTCATGATATCTTTTATGATAGTTTTAATATAATTCATTTTATGGTGCCTTTAATGCCAAGTGCATTGATCCCCTGCAACCAAAGTATTTTTCTAGTGGATAATCAAAGGGGGCACTTGGTTTGGTGGAGCAAGATGATAATTCAAATAGAATAAAATCAAATGTCATCATATTTATTATTTTTGGGTGATGAACATGTTTTTATTAATAAAACCATATTTTTAATTTATTTTGATCTCTTTACTTTTCTATGGATATGTCGATTCATGTTTCTAGGTGCGTGTATGAGTTCATCCAAGAATTAACAACATTAACTCTATTCAATGAAGTTGATCACTGCTACCTGTTTTAATAAGGATGGATTAGATGGGTTTTCTTCTTCTATACTCTTTGATTTCAAGCTTTGTATTTTCACATTTCATTATAGCAATAAAACCTTCCTATAGTGGTTTAATCATAATGAAAATAAATTCTATGTGAATTAAAGAATATTTCATCATATCGTCCTTTCATTCTATTTTTTTCTACAAGTATGGTCATATGGATTCATGTTCCAATAAATCTCATTATTTTTGAAATAAAATAAAATTTTCTAAATGAATTTATACCATCACATAAAAATAAATGTATATTTACTATTCTTATAGATAACCATAATAAAACATCCCAAAACATATTGGTTATGTGGAAAGGACTCAACATGGAGGAGTTGAATGATATTGGGGCTTATGATATTATCTTATATGAAATATATAATACTATTAGTCCAGTATATTTATTGTTAATAACTAAAATCATTCAATTATATGTGGTGATTTATGTCACTCGCACTAAAAAATTTGAATTATAAAATTTGGATAACATATAGGTAGAGATATTCAATTATCACAACCTATGATAAACATGTTTCTTCATATCACGACATCACATGACTTGTTATTTTTTAATGATTTCATTTAGAAAAAGTATTTTTCTTTAATAGCCTTGGTTCAATTTTTTTTCATCCTCTATAAATATATAATATCTATTATTATTCACCACATGTATATTAAAATTATTTTCAAATAATATATAGTCTTCTATATGAATGAAAAAAAATTTGAATTACCAAAAAAAATTATTACAATTAATTCAAAATAATAATATATCAAAAACTAAATTTCATAAATAAAATTATGTATTTAAACCAAAAAATCACAAAATAATGAAACAATATTAAGATAAAATAATTAATATAACCTATTAATACTTTTTATATAAGTATTACATCATGAAAATGGTTTATCATAGGTGGAAATGGTGACTAGTTTTCCACCTCACTTGTCACGCTCGGTTTTTCATGTCATTATTTTGGTTTGGATCATTTGAAATCTTAGTCCTTTTCATGGGTCTTTGGTGAGATTAATTTTGATTATTTATGTTTAATCTATGTCTAATCACCCTAATTTGGGTTACCCATTGCTTGTTTATGAGTTTTTGGAGAAAGGGTGGTTACTTCATGATTTGGGCCAACCATGAGCCCATTTCCAGTTTTAAAAACAAAATTTGTTTCTTTTATAACTCATTTTTTTTTCAAAAATTTTCACCCATCACAATCCCCACATTTCCTATACTGATATTTTAAAACTTTCATACCCTTTTGGACCCCATATAAATTCATAATCATGGTGAAAGTGGGTTACTTATTTAGGCATTGGGCCAGCCCATGGGACCAATTCCAGTTTTTAAAAAATAATTTGTTTATTTTATATCTAATTAAATATTTAATATTTTTCAGTGATTATACCTCCCACCCAAATCCAATATCCATATCCTTACCCCCATTATCTATTTACCCTCTTTTAATCTCATATGAGTCGCATATTAGGGAAGACTTTCTCAATGTCTCTCAAATCGTCCAGAATTTCAAAGGTAAATTGTTTCATGAATAAATCATTCCATTTTTACTATTTTTCCCACAATTGTTCTTTTCCTGGTTCTTCAATATCTTAGGAGACTATACAAGAATTTTCAAGCCATTCCCTTTCCTCTAAGGGTGCAGACATAATGGAATACCAAGAGTTTTCTAGTTGAAAATGTGAGATTCCTTCTCCTTTCTCCTCCCTCTTCTTCCTCCATTCATTATATCTTGGTTTTATAATCCCCTATAGGAATTATATACCTAGGGTTCTGTTATACCATGGTTTTTGATGGATTTTATTTTCATTTAGTTCTTGTATTCATAGTTTTAGGGTTTATAATCCCACGGCGGTTGATTTTGGATGTGCGTTTCCATTACGCCAAGGATTTGAGGTAGGATGTACCTTGACAAGCCTTTATCATTTAAGTTTCATCATTATCATACTTTTATAAACTTATTTATATGATACTTTCTTCTGTGAAAACTTGGTTTTAAAGGTTTTTTGTGCAAATTATGTTTTATGACTTATTTTGTTAAAAATGTAGTTGTTTTGGTATAAATGTGAACTCCTCTTGTTTGATAAATTATTCCATGATCTTCCACACTTTTTATGGTATTTTGAATATGTTTCAGTATCTTGATTAAATTTATGGCATGAAAATGGTATTTTATACCTTTTTAAGTGCTTAACATAAGTTTTTTTTGTTAAAGAGTACATGCCACGTGTTCGGTAAATTGCCTGGTTGGATTTTATGTGTCTGGTGTAATTTAAAATGATTTGTTTGGATTTATAAATTCATTGTAAGCATGTAAAAAATTATTTTGGGATCCTTTTATGGCTTTCCAATTTTTATTTGGTTTTACAAATTAATGGGTTTTGGTTTACAACATGTTTTGGCCCGAGTTGTTGGAAAATGGCCTGTTTCACATTCTTATGAAAATGGTTGTGTTTTGAATATGTAACCTGAGTGTTTTATTGTATTTATGAATTTAGTTTGATGCTATATATGATTTTTTTAAACCTATTTAAAAAAATTGAAATTCATTACTTTTTCAAATGTTATTTTTGGGAAAAAGTTTAAAGGCATGTTTGGCCTTTCCTAAAAATGAAGAATGAGTGTTTTACTTGTATATACCATGTTGTGTAAATTGGGATTGTTTTATCATCCATGAAATGATTTTCTTAAATGTTTTTAGGGATTCCAAATATGGTTGGGTATGGTATTGTTGTGTGTTTATAATTCAAATAGTGTTTTTGAATGAGTTTTATGTGCAAAGCCTCAATACACTCCTTGAAATTGTTTTACGAAAATTTATAGTGGTTTATTGATTCGTGAAAGAAATGTGAAGAAATTTTATGGGATGTTTGTGTTTTTATGGTTTGGGAATGGAATTTGGATGTGAAATGTTTATTTTATAATATGTGTAACTTGATTGAGAACTAAAGGGAATCCCAGGTATCTAGGTGGGCGGACGTGTACAAGTATGCTAGTTATTTCGTGGGGTTTGGCCCCTGTTTCACGTAGCAAGTTTGGAAATGACAACACTAACTAAAATATGATGATGATGATGTTTTGGGACCAATAGGTTATGGGTATGCTCCATACTAGTGGCTCATGTGCATGAGAACAAATATTTATTATGGTTACTTTCACCAAGATACGAGGTACCTGGGGCTCACAACTAACTAGTGCCTAGGGGTGTTCCCGTGACTGGTGATCATTGGCTATTTTGTACTCACCGTCAGCATACAGTGTGTTTAGTTGGTAAATTAAGTAGTGTGTGTGGTTTATTTAAAAGTTTAAATTCATTAAAACATCCCTCTTGAAAACTATTTTCATTTTGAAATTGCACCTCTATGAAAATAATTACTAGCATCTTGTTTATAAAACATGCAAGTTTTTGTCTAGTAATTTGTTTTATATATCTTGGGATGTCATTTGAAAAACATACCTTTATATCTTTTTTTTAAAACTTGAAATTGATGTTTCTTTTATTTTAAAGGATGTTCATTGGGAATATAATATTGGGCTAACCTACTGAGTTTTAATACTCACACCTATAGTCTTCTTCTGTTTTTAGTCCTTGTGCAGGTTTCAGCTCGAGTGTGATCGCCTTGGGAGACGTGTGATAATTTTTTTGGAGAGTGACCAGTGGGGTCATATGGAGTTAGTTGGTTAACTGGTTTGGTCAGACGAGTTTTTGGTTTAGTTGTACTTTCAGTTTCTTGTACAAATAATGTTCAGTTCAATTTTTATATAATTATATTTTGGGCTGTCAATTTCTTTCCACTGTTTGATTGATTGTTTATATATGGGCAAAATCGTTCCCTTGTGTACACTATTTATGCCCTTGGTGCTTGTCGCCATCCCAGGAGGATCGGGAACGCCTCTCGGGACTTGTCTAGGACTGGCGTGGGTGACCGGTTCATGGTTGACTCGGGCTGGTTCGTGACATCACTAATATTCTCTAACACCACCAAAGGAACACAAAATTAGGCTGAATACTTACTACCTCAATCAATCCTCTAATATCTATGATGAGGGTATACCTTCATGAACACATGATCAAAAAAATCAAACACCAATAGTCTCCCTCTATGATATGCTTATGAATTATGCTAATCTTTGTCAACCTTAATCCACTTTTGAGTCACCTATATTTTAATAGTCATACATTATATCAAACCCTATCTAATGATTTCTAACTCCCTAGACTTATTACAACATAAATGTGATCAAAATGGTCATTAATATAACATTTAAAATGGTTCTATACCATTGGATTAGTGATAAATATTATTATTGAAATAATGAACAAATGGATAAATATTTATCCATGAAAATTCACATGTTTTCTAATGTGTGGATCATTTGGACTATATTACCATTCATCTGAGGGTGAAATACCATTCAATAGAACACTTAGGTTCCAAAATTTATCTATAACCACTTACACACTACCAATGAAAATCAAGGAGTTTGATTACAATTGAAAGTTATTAAGACCCCATGAATAATCCGCAAACATTCTACATAAAACCTGACCAACACATCTAACATTATACCATCCCGCCCTGACCTGATATGTTGAATCAATTCTGAATTTTCATAGACTTATATGAATCTCCTATAAACACATTTTTAATTAAATTTCTATGTTTTATTATACCAATGGGCTATATTTTATTATTATAAATGTCATACCCTAACGTGAAATAACTCCAATGAAAATTTATATGGTTCATGTGAAAGAGAAGAAATAACACAAATATATATAAATACTCAAGTGAACTATAGTAACTATAATTAAAAATATCTCTAGTTTTTTCCATATGAACCGACAAATAAAAAATAAATGAAAAGGTGAAAAACATGGAAAAAACTATGAATCAATACTTTATCTCTTTATCCAATCCCTCGGCACCACCACTATAAAATACAATACCATGACACCTCACAAGTGAAGTTAGAGGTTTTACCCTTAACTAAATTACACCTAACAACATCATTATTTATAAGGGGTGATTATAAAATTTTATTAAGCAATCTTAAATGATTTCCCATGGTTCCCACATAAAAAATGGAATGTCAGATTAATATTTTATATACCAAAAGAACCAAATTTAGAGATAATGATTCTATGATAATCCTTATAAATGGATAAAAAAAATATACATTTGAAACCAATTTCATTAATAAATTAGTGCATTAATTTTCCAACACACCCATGTTTTAAACATATATACCCATATAATAAATCCATAATCAACATTTTAGAGAGACACCACCATCCTAGTGCAATGCCTAATCTATGTTGGAATAACTGAATGGTAAAAACTCTCAAGTTAAAATATTATGAAGTCTAACATAGGTCATAATTAAATATTTTAACCAACCTTACCTCTGGAAACACCATTGGTTTTATTTCCCATGAAAAGACTCTATAAATTTTAACCATGATTACACACACCAACAAAAAAATTCCATGTTCAAACCTTAAAAAACTACCATTTTTAAAATAAAATAATTTATTTATATTTTTTTTAATTTTTTTTAGCATTATCCATAAGCTTCAGTCAGAACTATTTTTATGCCAATAAATCATTTAAGAAGGAATTATCAAGAAGTAAAAAAAAAATAAAATAAACAAAAACATTAATTTAAAAACACAATCATTAAATATTTTGAAATTATAGAGGTTAGAGTTAATCCTACTACCTAAAACATTCTTTTCAAGATAAAGAAATAGAAAAATCTTTTTAATCTGGTATGTGACAACTGTACTTTAACCTGGAAGAAAAATACTATAAATGTAATGTGATAAAGCTCCAAAATGATGAAAAACATAAAAAATTAAAAATAATTTACCATAGTTCAAAGGGATATAAAACTAGAATAAGTAAAGGATTATTAGAGAAAAATCATGTTAATAATCTAGTTTTTGAGTAATTTTTAAGAGTACACATCATTTGATTGCATAGTTCTGAAAAATGAGATCAATATTTTCATTTTTCCTCAACTCAAAAATTCCCTTGGAATGCATGGTTTGGTTAAGGTCTTCCTAAACTGTGCACAAACCATGCACCCTATAATAATATAAAATGTTCCTTACATAAGTACCTAGATGATACAAATGATTTTCCCAAACCATTCACAAACCATTAAACCACCTAAAAGCCTATCTATAAACTATATTAATAACCCAAAACAACCTATTACTAACTTCAAAATATTCTTAACTTAAAATGGATTAAAAATACTAAAATATGTGAAATTGCGATTGTTATTAACAAAATTGGATCTTTAATATTAATGTAATAATATAATTATATCAATTAATCCAAGACTAACAATGTTATATTATATCATATAAATGATATAGGAAAAAATGTCATGAAATTGATAGATATATACTCAAATTTATACTAAAAAATAACCAATGGTTAAAAAAATTAGAAGGAATTTCATGTCAATATTTAACCCACTAAAACATAATATATAAAGAAAAAACTCTATTATTGACTTATTTATTTTAGACCACTAATAATACATCTTAAAAGCATGATTTATCTTTAATATTAAATAATACAGTACTAGAGGATAACTTTTGATCTCATATATAACCACTTCATAAATTTATAATAGAATTTTCCATTTATCAAGAAATAATAATAGATGATCTCTATCTAATGTCCATCCATCAAGAGTATATTAATAATTAATCTGATATCTCCTCACCTCCACCTCAAGATCTCCTAGGGGAGATATATTTTCTTACAAAAAATTAGAGTTAACCACTATTTTTTATAATTAAATACTACAAAACCTTGTCCTTTTTCAAATGAAAATATGCCTACTCATCCATCATCCGTGAAATATCTCCAGCATGACATATAAAAACACCATGATTATTTATATTCAATTAGTTATCTAATAAATTACTATTCCTGTGGTATAAGACATCTAAAAGTCATAATCTAGTAGGATATTTACCAACATATACTGATACAAATTGATGTCCCACTAAGAGATGATATGCTATGGGATTTTGTGATTTGGGATGAAAAAAGAACTCTCCATTATGGATATGGTGATATATATTTAATAAAGTCATCATATATGTACAATTAGGATCATGAGTAAAATAATTATCCTTAGTAAGACATAATTTCATGGATACATATGATAACACTGACCACTAATACAACAACACACAACCCAATACCTGATGAGATGTATTATAATATACAAAAAAATGAATCCTTCATCTAGGTTTTTAAGAATATGAGAACTAAATCAAACTCACCATTAGTTATAAAAAATAATCCTGACACTGATCCATCCAAATAAATGCATAATGATTCTTGTTCTAAGATGTAAAAGGTTCTATGATGTAATTGTATTTGAATAAAAAATCCTATAATAACCTACCATAATAAGAATGAAATGCTACTTCAAAATATTCTTGGGTACTACATAATATAAAAACCACTCAATATTTTAAGAATCAACCACTAATTTTTCATAGATATAAATCACCCATGAAAAATACCACATATATCTAGAATATTCAGTGTGTAATATTTATATTCTTTTGGTTTCACTAATGTTTCTCAATGATATTCCCCTAATACCCTATGTAATCCTCTACTATCCTTGAATACACTAATATATCATTGATGAAAGTCACTATAGACTAGTTTATGATCATGTGAAACTATGAGTTTATATATCCTATGAATGATGTTAGTACACTCATAACCCTAGAAGTAATCTAAATTAACTCAAAATTCCTATAGTGCAACCTAAATGTGTTTTTCCAAAATTCTGTACCATTTCAAACACATTTGCTGATATATTTCCCAAAACTTATTCTTCACTAACCATCTATTTACCTTTAGGTAAATAAAAATATCATAAATCACTGGGAAATGATATCATTTCATCCCAGCCACCTGGTTTTACCACTATTAATCAACAAGAAATAGCAGGACACCATATTCCTTCTTCATGAACAACACCAGAGCTCCCAATGGGAATACACAAGGTGAAATAAAATTCATCTATTGAAGATCATTTTTCTAAATTCAAAACTCCCACAACTCATATACTACCATATTATAGAGAGACATAGAAATAGGAGGAACAATATACTATAATCATATTGAGAACTCAATATAATATCAAGGGGTAAGTGAAACATACACTTTAGGGAAAATATCAACGTGATATTGATAAAAATCACATTAAATCTACTACATGAAACTTCAATAAATACAACACCAACATTTCAAATTAAAATGTAATATGATTCAATAATTTTCAATTATTTTGATCATCACCCTGACAAAAAAAAATCACACATATACCTTATAGGACAAATAAGATCAACCAATATTATGAGAAATAAATTACATATCACAATTAATAAAACTAATATATACACAGTATGAAATAATTTGGTCATATATACTATAAGAAGAACTCAAAAATCAACTGATATGGTGCTATCATCACCTTTTAGTAGCATCACACCATTGAAAAACTAGCCCAATACTTAACTAGTTTCAATAAAGAAAATGATATAAGAATTGTAACCATACAAAGGCCCAATGATATAGATAATTTGGTGAAATTAATAATTAGGAATTTATTATGTCAAAAAATTTATAATCTATGGTTGGATATTAATAGATTTTAACTAACAAATATCCATGACCATTATTGTTAGAAACTCCATATCATATAGTTTTTTTAAACATGCACCTCCACCTCATCACCTCTAATGTCATCCATAATGATGTCAATACTCAACTCAAGGATAAAAAAATTGATGAAATTGTTGGGGTCATTTTTCTATAATATTTCTCACTTAATTTTGACAACTAAGGAATGAAAAAACATGCAATTTCAATTTTCCCATTTAACCTAAAAATAATATACCATTATTGAGTTCCTAATATAAGTATAAGAACAACCTACCCTGTAAAAATGAAAATAATGACATTGAAAGTAAAACCTTATACATTAAAACCTTGAATTTACTATTTAGTGGATACTTGCCTCTCTTCTTTATTTATTATAGTAGTTGTATATTCACTATCCCCATATTATTTTTTAAATTACTTTATCCATCTCATAGTTTATTCAATTATTATTTACTATTATTATAATAAATATTATTCAATTAATTATTTTTTCTATTTTTATGATTATATCATTATTTATTCTTATTTAGTAATATTTATATTTATTATATTTTCTAATATTTTTTTTCACACATTTTGTGTTGATAAAATTCTATTAGTACAAGACCTTTACATATGAATTTATTACTTTTATGGATTGATTTTCTGGAACTTTCTATGTCAATGACCATTACGTATTAATTTATGACCTTTATGTATTATTTATTTTATTATTACATATGATGTTTGATGGAAAATTGGATAAGTATCAAAGATTTACCTATTTATTATTGAATATTACATATCTATTATTTATTTGTATGTATTGAATCATTACTATGACTTAATAACCATTTTCAATATATTTAACATTTATGTATGATCTCTAATGTTAAGAATTACTTATATGTATATATTTTTTTAAAAAGTAATGAATTTTACACATCAAAATTAATCTTAAAAAAGAATTTTTTTAATAATTTATTCATATTTATTCAAGGATATAACATTACACAATGTTTTTTGATGATTACACAAATTATTCTTAGTGAAGATATCAGATGTTTGTTTTAAAAAAATGAATACTTTGGATGATATTTTTATGATTTATAAGAGTATTATGTATTTTATGATGTGATAAATAATTTCTTATTTCCTATAATTCCATGAGGATAATATTCTATGTCATTATTACACCCAAATATTTATATTTTCATTGAGTATTTATCTTTATGTAAGTCAAGAGTAAATTTCTAAGAGATATTAATGGATGATTTAAATTGTCTTTAAATAAAGAAATTATTATTAATCCATCATTATGTGAAATTGAATATTATTCAATTACCATTATTTTTTAATGTTTCATCTTCATTATTTTCATTTGGAGTATCATGACTATTTTTTAGGAATGTATTAATCCAATTATTATGAAGATTTAATGAAGGATGATTTTCAATCTCCAAAATAGTTTATTATTCAGTGTAATGTTTCAATATAAATATATATCAAGAAATCACATCAACTGTTAAGAAAACTATATAATAAATAGACTATAAATTAATTTGATCAAAATTCGTAGATATTTTTTAGATAGCTTAAATGTATTATAAATCATTGAATATTGGTCGTATGTTATATATACAAACCTTCACAGTTTAAATCTAGTTATGTGGTTCTTGATTATGTTATCATAATCTTTTCTTATGTATATTGATTTTATAAAATTTATGATTTTATAGAAAATAGAAATCCTTGTTTGGTAATACCTCTATAACGATATGTGTTTTAATTTTTTGTGCCACCATTGTAAAAAAAAGGTTTCATTTTTTTATGAATTCACTTAAAATGTATGTTATAATTTGGATTTTATTTCTATTTAAAAGATAGATTATAGTTTTTTCTTTGGATATTAAGGAGAAGAGAGGTTTAAATAGTAGACATAAGAACTTTGTGAATCAAACTCTTTTAAACATAATTTTTTTTATTTTTATTTTTCACATATTTTTTGATTTAAAATAGGTTTATTCACCCCCACCACATCTTTTCTTATAGAAATCATATCATCTAATAAAATAATTAGTATTAGAGACTGAACCTATAAGGATTGTTGTGACGTACTATATTATCTAATATTAAACAATTGGCATAAAAAATTTAGTTCCATTGGATATATTACTGTTAATAAACATATCCTAGACTAAGTATCCCATGAAAAATATCATTTCTGATGGTAGTTAAAGGTTAAAAAGAGAGATAGATTCCATATAGGCCACCCTTCTTTGATGGTAATGATTTAGAATATTGGAAATATATAATTTAATACTACCTTAGGTATCCATGCATTAAAAATATTATTTAATAATAGTACTATATAAATTACCTTAAACTAATCTTGATTCACATATTAGAAATGATGTAGTAATATATGTTATAAATTATAAAATCATGATTCTAATTTATTTAACATTTAGTTGATTTTTTTGTCATTTTTCTAAATTCTACATTTCTCTTGATATTTGGATAATTTTAAAATTTAGTAATTAGGGTAAAAAATGATAAAATGAAAAAATCATGCCATGTTTTGGGTTGAGTACCAAAACTTCAAGACTATGAAAATGATACAGGAAAAAAAAGTTCAATATATTTAAAATCATTATGAATGGAATGAATATACTTGGTGGGACTTTATAAAACACAGAATTGATAGAAATAGTTCTCTTAACACTAAAAAATAAGTGGAATTATAAGATGAATGAAATTTATGAATTTAATGTCTTCAAGAAGTACACATTTCAAGAATTTATTTGTTCACTTCTACAATATGAATTGGAGTTAGAGAACATAACTGAAGAAAATACAACTACTATAAAAGGTATAACATTATATTATAAATTTTTTGTTTCATATTACATTGAGAAATTTGGATATGAAAAATTTAATCCAACTCTAAAAGTGTGAGGATTATATAAAGAAAAATTACAAAAAATAGTTTCAAAAATTGATTTAGAAGGTACTATTAGAGATGTGATAAAAAATCCTAGAAGAAATGAAGTTATAATTTTTATGTTCATACAACATATCTCAATTTTTATTACTAAATAAAGAAATGAACCACCCATCCTAACTATATAATAATAATATGCATGTAATAAAAAATCTCAAGAAGAAAGAAAAAAGAGAATAGGCAATTGGACAATGTGGAACTAAATATCCAAAATCTAATAAAGAATCCTTAAACGAGAAGAAATATTATCACTTTTTCTTCATGGAAACTAAAAATGACATTAGTAATTTTATTGTTTTTTTGTTTGAATATAATATGGAATATAATTATGATATACCATGTATTGATGAGTTATTTTAATTTACTAAAAAAAATTAAATAGATGTTATAATAATTTATGAGTTGTATAAGGAATTTTAATGAATAAATAATAAACTTTTTAATAAAATATGGTTTTCTACCAAAAAAAAGAGAAGAATAAATGAACAACATTCAACATGAGTGAAAATGTCTCTAATTATTTTAAGACCATTTAAAAGGAGAATGGAATTATTTTGGAAGATATTGAATTTCTGAAGGAAAACCTAGAAAATATTCTTTAAGGAAGATAACATTATAAAATAATGTTTTCAATGAAGTGGATAAACATAAACAACAAGGGTTTTCGTTATAATCAAAAACTACTTCACATTTATATAAATTTCATTGTAAAATGATCAAAAATTACTATCTATAATAATATTTTTCATATATGGGATAAAATTACATTATGATGGTGATTGATCAATTAGATTTCAAAAATCATTATGAAAAACAAATACATATATTTGAATATCATTATCTTATATATTGAGTATTAATAATTATTTAAAATATATATAGGTAAAAAATAGATTCACTAATCCAATTGGACCCAAAGTTTCATGGGTAAAAGTTGTCTATTAATTTATTTTCCATTATAGATTTATTAGAAGTAATAACAATGATGTTTGTTAAATAGATAGTGTATTTCCTAAGCATATAACTAGAGACCCATGAGACACTATTTTTTTCAAAAAATATGATGGATGCACTATCACATTTTGAGAGAATCCAAAGGCATGGTATACATTTTTGGTGATGTTGGAAAATTAAATTATGATATTATTAGTAATTTTATATATATCAGTGGATTATTGAAAAACCTGATTATCATTTCTATATTTTGTGATGAAAAAATGGATGTCAAAGTTTAGAATGATAAATGATTTTTTTAAAGATGATTTTGTTTTATAATATGATAACTACAAGGAGAATATTTTTTCTATTAACCTTGCCGAATTAATAGTGAAAACATTGTTTATATTCAATAAATAAAAATTTAATTCTATATCATAGGAAACATGGAAATATAAAAAATAGAATGAATCATAAGCATTCAAAACATCAAAGAGTTTATAAATTCATAATATTAATGTTAAAAATATCATGTCTCTGATCCAAACACAAAAGGAAATAAGTATATGGAGTCATTTAGGTTCATCAAGAATGTGTACACCATATGACTACTTCTATCGGCTCATTTATATTTGGATATTGTTGAAACTATAACCTTCCATGGAAATATATATTAATTTTTTACTGTAAATGACTATGGTGGATTTACATGGGTATATTTTCAATCTTAAAAAAGTGAAACTTTATCTATGTCTTATACTTAATATAATTTAGTTCATAATGAGAAATTATATATGTTTATATCTCTTATAATTTATATAGAAGGTAAATTTTAGAACTTTTAATTTAATAAATGATGCTAAAATAATGGCTATGACCATAAATTTTTATCCCCTAGGACTCAAAAATGTAATGGAGAGAATGATTATGGATATTTAATAAATGGAAATAACCATTATAATTGAGTATAGGTTAGATGGATTTTTTTGGAATATTTTGTTTATATATCTATTACTATTAAAAATTGAATTCACATTAGGTTTGTTTTGGAGAAAACTACCTATGAGTTGTGGAATGTTAAGAAACCAATAGATAATTATTTTTATTTTTTTTTGGTTTTAAGGAATTTATTCTAAACCCTAATGATTTTAATTATAAATATGATGAGAAATATAATCAATGTATTTTTTAGGATATTCTAGTGTATATAAGGATTACAGACTTTATAAAAAAAATATTATAATTGTTGATAAATCTTTTAATATCAAATTTGATGAAAAATATTTTAATGGGTATTTTTAATAATAATTAATAAATTAATGATGAAATTAGAGAATTGTATTTTATAGACAATTTATAATTATAAAATCAAACTGAAGTTGTTAATTCACCAATTTAGGGGGATTATCTATCATTTTTTAAATGGTTTTGGAGGGCACATTGAAATCTCCAAATTGAAAGAGTAAATGGTGATGTTGATTGATGAGTTCATTATAGATGTTTGGTATATAATATATATGAACATTATACGTTATTTTCATAGTTAAATCCAAATGATATCTCAAAATCAATGAAAGACTTGAATTTGATTATGTACAATTAGGAGGATCCTAATCAGTTTTCATAAAATGATTTTTTTTGGAATTGGTTGAACCAACTGAAGTGAAATAATTGATACAAACTGAATTAGTTTTCATGAATAAAATTGATGAATCAAGAAATGTTATCCAAAATAAGGTGATATTTTTTATCATGGTTATAATCAACATGAATTAATTGACTTTAGAGAATATTTTTTACTATTTTAATGATTGAATGCTATTCAATTATTATTATCTTATGCATCTCATCTAGGTTTCATGCTACAAAAATTATATGTGAAAATAGAATTTTTATATATATTTAATTTAGATAATTCATATATAAGATAAACAGAAATACTAGAGAAACATAAGATTAAAAATCATTCATTTAAGCTTTCTAAAAAACTTTATAGATTGAAACATGCATCATGATCATGGTATGAGAGGTTATTAGAGTTTATATTAGAAAATGGTTTTATTGAAGTTCATGTTGACTGATGTTTATTTATTAAAAACAAATAATATAATATTATAATTATTCATATTATAATTTATCATATATGATTTGTTTTTTCCAGATAATTTATTTTTAAGCAATTTTTAGATTTTTTGAATAATGATTTTTTCATGAGTCTCATTAGAGAAATCAAGTTCTTTTTATAATTTCATATTTATCAATGACATAATGGAATGTTTCTGAAACAATGTATGTATTAAAATTAATTTGTGAAAATGTTTGGAAATTATACTTTTAAAATTATGAATTATACTATGATAACATCATGAAAATTAGATGAATATTCTGCCAATAAATATGGAAACCCATATTTTATTTCACCTTAATTCATGAATTATTACATAACAGTACACATAAAAAATTATCAAAAGATCATGTAGTGTAGTGTATTTGTAAAATTAGGTACATAGAACATGAAATAGAAACATTTATACAACAAAATTATTGAAAACATTCTTAAAAAGCTTCTAAAATTCAATTGTACTTATAAAACAATATGAGATAACCTAGGTAAGTACATAAGAAAGGGGTGAGATATAATGCCTAGTAAGGGAATAAACAAAGTATAACCTAAGGTAAAGCTATAAATGTGATCCAAGAGGTATATAAAGGTAACATAAGAGGGATGGGAATCATAATCATGAACATTGAAAGCATGATTTAATATTATAGCATAAAGGAAACATGGGAATGTGGAAACAACACAAACCATGTCATAAACATAAGTCAAGGATAACATCCTAGACAAAATCACATGGTGGAAAGAGTCCCATAATGAATTAGGTTTACTACCTAATCCCATACATGATATCTCATGAGACTAAAACATTACTCAATTCATTGGAGTGCTATCTGGGAGCACCCATCATAATATGTACACACTCATGTCTCCAACATAGATCATTCAACATAAGGAAATATTTAATCACATTTAATCCCATAATAAAAGAGTGTGGGTTATATACATGTATTTATCCAATCAATGAATTATATTTACATATAGGTGAATACCTTTGAGTGTAAATGGTGTTGTTTTTTCACAATACAAAATTTTGGCATGGAAGAACCACATGATAATTTCGGAAGCATAACAGGGGTACATAATAATTAATGGGAGGGGTTATTGAGAGAAAAATTGTTATTTAATCACATGTAAATCATTAGGGAACTAATTTTTATATTTAAGAATATAATCCAATATAAAAAATTGGAAATTAAATGGTATAAGACAAAGAAGGTGCTTGAATAAAGATGATAAGGAGAGGATCCCTTACCTTGATAGGGTGATTCTAAAATCTTGGGGGGAACACTTGAGAGCATGGGAGAACCCTTATAGGGATATATAGAGGTATGGGTAGAGTAATTTCATGCACTAATATTCATGAGTGAAAATAAATGGGAGGTTGGGTGGATTTATAAAGAAAAAGAGAGAAGAGTTCTATATTAATTTCCAAACATAGGTTTTGGACTTTATGTGATAAATTAATAAAAACCACAAACTATCCCATGGTTTCTACAAATTTGGAGTTTTTTTTAATTATTTTATATTTTTATGAACTATTCTCATTAAAATGACACAATTGGTGATATGAAAGTGAGCCATGTTTATAATGAATTGATTTTAAAACATTAAAATATAATATATAGATTTTGTATGATAATTTAATGCATTATTAAATTCATAAAATAAAATCAAAAAAAATTATTTTAAAGGGTAAATATATATTTGTTCATGGATACCTTTTATGGAATATATTAAATCATTTTTGGGTCATTATGATGACATAATACACACCATATATTTATATCATATTTAATTTTTACCAGAAAATTCAAATGTGTCTGATAATTTTTGAAAAAATAACCAATGGATAATTTCAATATGATGGTTTAAAAATTAATATTTATTTTATTCAAATAATTCTATATTTATAGTAATTTAAACTTTTAAATCAAAATTCAATATTTTTTTATAAATATTTTTTTACAATAACAGTTTTCAAACCCTTATAAAAATCATTTTTCACCTTAATAAAATTATATTATCATTTATTTTTAATAAATATTATTTAATAATATTATTTTATTAAAATATCATTTATTTTAAAAATTTATGAATTCATAAAAAAAATTCTTCATTGAAACTATATATTTCCCAGAGATACAATTTGCGTTTCATTGCATTGAAAACCAATTTTATCACATTTATAATTTAATAATTTTAAAGTAATAATAAAATTATTGAGATAATCATTATTTTATTAGAAATAAATAAAAATATAATAATTCATACTATTAGGGACTAGATACATAACCCTTTATTACACCAGTAATCTCCCTAAGGGTATGGTTTATGATGGCGATATTTTCATGGGGTGGTTCAGAAAACATGTTTTGGATCGTAACCTCGATGAGCTTGAAATTATCTCATAAATGTATTTATTCATGATTTAATTATTGAACATTGACTTTGTATTTTTCTTGGTAAATTTCTTGTGATTCTATCTCCTTTAAAATCTATGATAAATGGGCTCCATAGGTTACAATCCTACTGGTCGAGGCCATCGCTTCTTCTATCTATGTTAATTGGACTTTATCATAACCATTTTATATATTAGTCATATTATCACTATTAAAATTCTATATTATCAGTGTTTATGATTCTTAATGGTACATTAAATTTTACAAACCATATAACTATTCAAAATAGCCAAATTATTGCATTTTTTTTAACATCACTTCATAAGAAGGCATCTAATCATTAAAAAATTTAATTTCATTTAAAAAAACTGGGTCGTTACATTATCTCACCTTTAGAAATTTATCTCTAGAAATGTTAATTTCAAACACTTAAATAGATGAGGGTACATCTAATTAATTTCCTCTTCTGGTTCCTATATCCCTTCCTCAAACTTATGGTTTTACCACAACCCTTTCACCAGGTGAGTTTTCTAGTTTTTAGAACTTTGTATCTATGGTCTATGATCTTTACTGGATGCTCCTCATATGAATTATCATTCTCTAATTTTACTAACTTTGGATTTAGTACATGTGAGGGTCCTGTTATGTACTTCTTCAAGAGGGATACATGGAACACTCATCTACTTGAGATAGGTTAGGTGGGATTGAAAGTTCATATGCCAAAACTTTTATGCGATCATGGATCTAAAAGGGTCCAATGTATCTTGGATTAAGAATTATATTCTTCCCAAAACTCATTAATTTATTCCATGGATACATATGAAGGATCACTTTATCTCTGACCTTAAATTCTAGGTCTCTTCAATGATTATCTACATAGATTTTCTGTTGAATTTATGTGGATTTCATATGGTACTGAAAGGATTGAACCTTTCCTCTCATCTCTTGGATAGGATTAGGTCCCATAATTGTCCACTCTCTAACTTCATCCTATCATGTTGGATTTGGAAACCAATTTTCATACATATCCTTATAAGGTTCCAATAGAATTCTAGAATGGAAAATATTGTTATATGAGAACTCCATTAGGGGAAGTTATTGATCCCAACATCCTTGGAAGTCCATTGAACATGATCTCAACATATATTTTAAAGTCTAAATATTCCTTTCATACTTACCATATATCTGAAGGTGATAAGTAGTGCTGATGCTCAATTATGTATCTAATTCTTACTTAAGTCTTCTCCATAATATCTAGGTAAACCTCAAATATCTATTAGATATAATAGAGAGAAAAACTCTATGTATTCATAAAACTTACCTTATGTATATCTTAGTGAGTTGTTCAATAGAGAAATATTCCTTGATATCAATTAAATGTGCTAACTTTTTATGTTCATGGATTACCAAATTGATGGAATTAATTATATTAGGTTTCCTTGTGTGTCTTATGATGAAATCCATGGTTATTTTTTTTTCTATTTAGACACTTGTATGGGAAATGGTTTCATTATAACCTTATAATTCTATCACTCCACTATGACTTGTTATAATACCAGGCATCGAGATAAAAACACCACAATATCCCTCAAGATATTATCCATCTAGAAGTTTGTATTCAAATCTCTATGAAATATAGTGATTCCAATATTAATAGGGAAGGATTATCTATGTACATCATACATAATATTAATATTCAATTATAGTATTGATGGGACACAAATCTAGGTTCCAAACCTTATAAATACATCATCCAAAAAGTTGAACTCCAAAATATTTTCTAATTACTTTTGTATCAAACTAGAAATTTTTTTGGCCTCCATGATTATCTCAAGAAAGGATGGTTAATAAGTTATTTTAGAAAGGTATGATGAAGATAATTTTATTATTACTATTCCCATAATTTTCATGTACAAGAAGATAATATTCCCTTTAATCCTCATCATGGATAGGGTTATAGGTTCCTTTCTACTCAAAGCATCGGCAACATTGTTTGCTTTCCCAGGATGGTAATGGATTGAGCAATCATATTCCATAATAAGATCTAACCACCTTAATTGGTGAATATAAAGATCTTTTTCTATGGAAATATAAATTAAGGTTTTATGATCCATATATATGTCTTACTTATCAATATAGAGATAATGTTTCAAAATATTTAATGAGAAGATGATTACAACCAATTCTATATCTTGAGTTGGGTAGTTCTTCTCATGTATCATTAGATGGTGGGAGGTTTAAGCTATCAATTTTTCATATTTAATGACTACACAACACAATATCTTTTTTGGATTAATCACTATAGATCACACATCCATTCCCATAAGTGGGTAATGTGATAATAAGTGTAGTTATAAGACTTTTCTTCTGATATTTAAAAAATTCCTCATATTATTTATTTTATAAAAACTTTACCATTTTCGAGTCACAATATTTAATGTTATTTAAAATCATGAGATGTTTCTCAAAAATCCATAATTGTACCCAAATAAGCCATGGAAACTATAGATATTCTTCAAAGTGGTTGTTCTGGTCCTTCCTTCAATTAGATTTATTTTTTAAGGGTCTATAAATATCCCTTTATTGCTTATAATTTTCCAAGTAAAGCAATATAGTCTAGTTATTAGTTGTATTAAGAACTCAATCACTCTTTTATGAGGAATACCAGGAAATTATTTAAGAAACACATCAATATTTCCATTATAATGAGCATGTCATCAAGAATAATATTTTCCTTATTCTAAATTATTTAATCTAGATATTATTGCTGATAAGGAAACAATATCCTTGCTTGAAATGATGACACAAAATGGGATTTATCCTCATCCTTACAGATATATAAAATCATAGGGTGATTTATGATATGTATGGTTAATTCCATCTCCCAGTAATTTATTATGTCTTTATATAAGTAAATTTAATCCATAACCAGAATAACACCATATTACACTAATGGAAGAATGGTATGATTTTCAAGACTATCCCCACAAACTTCTACACATGATATATTAATCAAATATCTTTTTCCTTGATTATATTAAATCATTTTGGATGGTGACCTGATGTTATTAAAAAACATACAATATTTTCTAATATGGCATGAATTGAAATAAAACCATACAAACACAACATTAAAGTAAAGGTTATGTGTAATTCATTCATCATGATCTATCTCAACATATAAGTTTTCTTATTCCCATGGTATTGAATATTTTTAGTGCTCATAATAATTTTTAGCACTTGGAATAGATAATTAAATTTGATAATTCCAAAATTATCCACATTTACAACATAGAACTATTAATAGTACCAAATATTTAACATCATTACCATACATTATGTTAACTAAAATATTCATTTTCCCATGTAAATTAGCTACTTTAGGCTATATTTTTTCATAATTAAAACATCATTTATTTCCTCTATATCATTTCTCTTGGTTCTTATTTCAACATTTTATACATGTATGATATTCAATATTCTTTCCTTTATCACCTTTATCAGAGGAACTTCCTTGAGAGTCTGTCCTCATATTATTTATCATGTTTTGAAATTAAACAATGTCCCAATTGGTAATTGTGACTTATGATAAATGTTTTGGAATAAACCAAAAACATATTTTATTAACTCCCATCATCTCATGCATCTCATTTGAGGAAGTCATCACATTTCCCCTCACATTGGTTTTTGATTCATTTTCTCTTATTTCCTCTTATTGATTCAAAATAAAGGATAAATTAGAGATTGATAATTTTTAAATTATTAAATAAATAAATAGGAAACTGTTAACATTAATGGGATAACTATTAAATTAAAAATATTCCTTAAATTAAGAATTTCTGGGATTTAATCTATGTTATTCATAATCTATTTCCTAACAAAAATTCTTATATGAATTTTCCCACCTTTATAATGATTCATAAAGATCATATGAATTTACCAAAGAATATCCCTCAGAGTGTCAAATGAGGTGTGCATCAAGACCCATTTTCATATACCAAGGGATCATCGAGTCTATCTCAATGTTCCCTTTTAGGGTTATTACCATTGTGTACCTCTGTGCTAGAGCCATATCCACTTGTAGTATCCAGAAAAGGATATATTTTATTGAAAACTACTCAATATATTATTTACCAAAATTTAGGGATGTTTTATTTTATTTAGTCTTATCCATATGGATTTCAATAGAGTTTTCTAATCCTAATGAAAAAATATCTATACTTTCCTATGATACTTATTATGACAACCCATAATTTATTTCATCTTAATTCATAAATAATAACTTAAAGGAAAATATAAAACAATATAATAAGATTGTGGATCCTAGGGTCTTTTTAAAATCATGTATATAGATTATGAACTTGAATCATGGATATAAAAACATTATTTAAAACATCCATAAAAAACTTCTAAAATTCCGTCATTCTTGTAAAAATGAACAGGATAACTTGGGGATATATGTAAGAAAGAGGCAAGGTATAAAGCCCAGTAGGAGAATAAAAAAATATTATTATATGGTAAATAAGTAAATGTGATCCATGAGGAATGTCAAGGTATCATAAAAGGGGTGAAAATCATAATCTTGAATAATAAATAATGATATAACATGATATTATAAAGGAAACATGGCAATGTGGAAACAACATAAATCATGAAAAAAATATAAGTCATGGGAAACTTCCAATAAAACCTAAAATGGTGGATAGATTCCTATAATAGATTAGGTTTACTCCCTAATCCCATATAATACATCTCATGAGACTAAAACATTACCCAATGAAACATAGATCTATCTGGGTGTACCCATCATAATATATACATGCTCATGTGTGCCACATATATCTTTCAACATAAATAAACATTTTATCACATTTAATTCCATGATCAATGAGTGTGGGTTACATATAGGTAATTCCCAAATTAATTATGTATATGTACATCTAGGTGAATACCCTTCAGTGAAATTGTATTGGGTATTCACAATACAAAAGTTTGGCATAGAAATATTACAAGATAATTTTGGCAGCATAATGGGGGTACATAATGATTCATGGGAGGGATTAATCAGAGATAAATAGGTCTCTAATTAAATGGAAATTATAATGGAATTAGGATGGATATAAAATAATATAATAAAACATAATAAATTTTAAATTAAAATGCATAATACAAATATATCGCTTGAATAAAAAGTAGAATAAGATGATACCTTACGTTGAGAGGGTGCCTCAAAAATCTTGGGAGGAGATTCTTGATTAGTTGGGGAAGCTTGGGAGGGATATATAGAGGTATGTTAAGATTAATTTCATGCCTGAAGAGTCTTTAGTGAATAGAAATGGGAGGCCGATTGGGTTTATATAGAAAAATTAAGGTGAGTTATTTACTAATTTCCAAACATAGGTTTTGGACTCTATATCATAAATTAATCAAAAACACAAACCCTAGAATGTTTTTCCCATGGTTTATGAAATATTAGAGTGTTTTTAATTATTTTAAAATTTTAATAACTACACTTATTATAATAATAAACATGGTGATTTGGAAGTGAGTATGTTTATAAATAATTGATTTTAAAAGATTAAAATATAATATATATTTTGGAAGATTACTTAAGTATTTATAAAATTATTAAAATAAACTAGAAACAACAATATTTTAAAGTGTAAATATATATTTGGTTATTTATACCTTTTATGGAATATATTACATAATTTTTGGGTCATTACGATGTCATAATACACATAATATATTTATAATATATTTAATTTTTACCCAAAAATTTTTCTCTATCTGAAAAAATAAAAAAACTAATGTTGGATAATTTCAAAATGATGATTTTAAAAAATATTTATTTGATAAAAATAATTTTCTATGTATGTGTATTTTCACTTTTAAAAAAAATCCATATTTATTAAAAAATACTGGTTTTTTAGAATAGAAGTTTTTTGACCCTGATAATAATTAGTTTTTGACTTCATAAAATTATATTATAATTTATATTTAATAAATATTATTAAATAATTTTATTTTATAAAAATATAATTTATTTCAAAAAATATTGAATACACCAAAAAAGTGTATTTTTTTAAACTATATATTTCCCATAAATACAATTTGTGTTTCATCACATTTAAAAACAATTTTATAAAAATAATTATTTAGCCATTATAAAGTTATAATAAAAGGATAAATAAAATATTTTTTTAATAAAAAAATTAAACATATAAAATTTCATACTGTTAGGGTCTAGATACATAACAATTTATTACACTAGTGAACACCCTAAGGGTAAGGTGCGTGATGGTGAGATTTTCTTAGGGTGGTTCGATGTATATGGGTTCATACGTGATATTGATGATCTTGGAATTAACAAATAAATGGTTCATTCATGCTTTTGTTATTGAATCTTGAAATATTATTGATAATGTTAAATTCTAAGTGATGTTATCTCCCATAAAATCTCTGATAAGTTGGCTTCATAGGGTAAGCTCCTATGCTTGAGGCGGTCACTTCTTTCATCTGTGTTAATTGGAATTTATCATAACCCATTATATATACTAGTCATATTATCACTTTTTGATGACTATGATATCAATAGTTATAATTTGTATTGATATTTTAATTTTCATAGACCATATACCTATTCATAATATAAAAAGTTGTACATTTGTTTTCTATAACTTCATTTCATAATAAGAAATTTACTTATTTAAAAAGGGAATTTAATTTATAAAATTTCAGGTTGTTATAGTAAATCAGTTGATCATAATAATATTAGATGAATTATTGGAATATTTTTATATTTAATTGGAATAAGACAATATTTTATGTTCAATGTTCACATGTGTTCATGATATTTGGTTGATTCAAATAAAATTAATTTTATCACATAAAAAACAATTATATTTTATCTAAAATTTTCTTTTAATCTTGGTATATTATTTCTAGTGAAGAATTCTTTTAAATTTTATGTAAATCAAATTTTGAAATTTGATGTTTTGAATTTTATAAAAAAAGAACCAGTGGAATGTGTCATTTTTGGGAGAAATTTTGGTGTCAGTGATTTTAAAGAAGAAAAATTAAATTCATTTATCAATGGTTTAAGTTATGTTTGTCAAAATAGAAAGTTAATATTCTAAGAATCAATATATTAGACACTAATTATGAGATATTGATATTTATTTTTAAATGATAAGTATTATGTGTGATAATTCATCTTTAATATCTATTTCAAATAACCCCCTAAAACATTTTAGAAGAATCATATCTAAGTGTGGTATGATTTTATCATAGATAATTATAGAAAGTCTATACCAGTTTGGGGTTTTTCCTACTAAATATTAATCAGACAAATTTTTACATTGGTATAAGGTGTTTTAAAGATTTAGAAGATTAAAAATGGTCTTTTAATGATGGAAATACGAGGAAGTATATCAACATAGATTTAAATTAAGTATTTTCCAATCTGTTATTTTTTATTATTTTAATATTTCTTTCATACAATATTAACTATTATTGACCTATATTATTTCTCTTTAAATAATTTATATTTATGAGAGAATTTTTCATCTTTCTCTGTTATATATTTTAAAATTAAGAGAGATTAGATTACAGAGTATTATATATTAACAGTTTATGTATTTGTTTGTTAAAAAGACAGTATATCTATTACACATGTTGTGTGTTCTATTTTTATATTTTATCTATTTTAGAATTCATATATATTTCAATGATTATTATAATATTTTTTTTAAAATTTAATATTATAGGGTATTATTTTTATTTGTTTATTCGCTCTATTTTTTTTCTTTTTGTTTACTGATTATTTGATATCTTTTATGAAATGTTTAATATTTCCTTATCTATTTTATATTCACCAAAAGAGGGATATATGTTTGGGTTGTGTAAAAATTAGATTACAGTAAATTATTTAGTGGATCCTCACTCTCTGATTTTTTAATTTTGATAATTATAAATTTTCTCTCTTTTTATTATTTTTGTAATTATATTATTGATATAAATCTTTATTCAAATATTGTTTTGTATATTTATTATTATTATTATTATTATTATTATTTATCATTATATATTAATTGTTTGCTATTTTATACTAATTTGATCTTATTTATTACTATTCTATTATTATTATTTCTCAAAAAATTGTTCTAAAAATGTGTCTAGAGTACATGACCTACAAGTGTGATTTTATTACTTCTACATATTAGTATTCTAGAATTTTCAATGTATATAACATTTATATATCTTTACATGACCTTTAAATATTGTTTTACTATTAGGTATGAAATTTTTTGTACATTCAGTTAAGTGTTAAACAATTATGTATTTGGTATTAACTATTAAATATATAATATTTAATTTTTTGTATTGAATACTTACTCTTACATGGAATTTTTTTAAGAAAGCAATTTAATTTTTTATATGCTCTCAATAGAATATAATTACACTTATTCATGATTTTTTTAAATAATGAAACATATTTGTTGAAAATAAATTTACATATGAATCCATTTTTTATAATTTAATCTTATATATTCAATACGTTAAATGTATACAATTTTGTGTTATGATTTAAAAATGTAAAAAACCAGGCTGGGATGTCATCCGACTCGACACCCGACCCTGTATGAGACATTTCCTAAAGGGTGTTATCAATCCCCAAAGGATGGAAACTAGTTTCTGGTGTCAAATTAATCACAATGAGAATGATTTTTCATCAATAAACGAGGATAAATAACCAAAATGAACATACAACAGAACAAAAAATATTCCAACATCAATAAGTATATAAACCAATCCAGATACAACATCTAATGAATAGATAAAAATTGAATACAAAACTGAAACTAAACCATGAAAAATGATCTCCACGTGACCTCTTTATCACCACCAACCAAAAGACCATTTAAAACTGAACCAGAAACCTCAACCTGGAAAACAACTCAAGTCTACCAATGCCGATTGGAACAAGTTGTGCGTGAGATTAAACAACTCTATAGGTAATCACCACAAAGTTCATGCATTTCTATTCCTAAAACACTATATAAACACTTGTTTAAAATATATACAAAAAATATTATTTTAATCATTTCAAGCAACCAAACTTAGCTTTCCAAAAGTTCCTTTTTTTAAAATCACACACATGAATTTCCTTTTCAAAATGGTTTCACACTCTAAAACCCAGTTAAAAACCAAAAACCAAATACAAATCCATACTAGATGACCAAAAAGGGGCAATGATGAAGGTAAAGAAAAAAACAATCATAGACTAGTAGGGCTAATATATGACATACAATAGAAGTAAACAAAATAAAAAACTAGTCAATCATGGGAATTTACTAAACATATCTAGAAGAAATCCATAGACATATTCAGTTCAGACTCACGTACCAACATATGGTTCATCTCCATAGACAATAACCATCTGGATGCTCTAAACTATCAAATCCAGTGGCACATCCCACCTAGCCTCTCAACAAATCTAGGGGTACAACCCATCTAATTAAGGTGATAAGAAACCATCACTGAACACTCTAGATAATGTCTAGGAATCCCATGATAATAGTACTTAGTTAATGGGTAGGTCCTCAAATGTGTGTTTCAACTAAAACACACTACCACCATGCTTGCCTATCCCTAAACACTAATACCAACAATGCAATTACCCTCTCATTGGGGAATCCACCATAGAGGTGCCCACATCACAAAAATTCATTCACAAGTGCCAACCATGACTTCACACCACATAAGCTTTCCAAAACCATTTCCCAAACCATTAAAAAATACCTATTGGGCTATTAAAATTTCCAATCCAAATGAATTTACAAAACCATTTACAAAGTCACTATGAAACACCACCTACATGTGAAAAATACCAAAAAATCCTTTAACGTTTCCAATCCAAATGTATTTACAAAACCATTTCCAAATACACTGTGAAACACAAATTACATGTGAAAATACCAAACAATCCTTTAACATTTCAAATCCAAACCATTTACAAGATAAGTGTAAACATAAAAAACACAAAAAGTTATAAACATTCCCCATACCAATTACCCAAGAAAAAACATACCTCAAAATTCAAAATGGACCAAGTTTTAGAGAACACATTTGAAATCAAATTTAAAGTCACTTGAAGCACCAAATTCACCATTTATAAATCAAGGAACTATTTTAAGAAAAAGAAATAGTGAAGGGAGGGGGATCCTTTGAAAAAACAAGGGTCAATGGAACGTCATTCCCAAGGGCCATTATCATTTGTTTTTCCATCCCTTTGTGCACCCTGTGAACATATGAATGTTCCAACATCCAATAAAACTATTCAAGTATCCTTGAAATCACCCAAAACACTTTTTAAAGAAACAACACTTTCTTTTAAACCAATACAAAAATCCACACATAAGAGTCACACCTTAAAAGTCACCAATTTACACATACAACACCAAACTCACAACCCAACCACAATTTCAAAATATAGCCCTGGGAAAAAACCATCCAAAGCACCCAATTTCACTTTAAAATATCAATTTATATCTCATAAAACATGTTGTGTGCATTTAAATATAGGTATAATTAATGAAACCCTTTGGAAACCATTTCACACCAATTTTCCATCATGACAACACCAAAAATACATATACTAACACACCATAATAAATAATGTAACATGTTTAAAACATTAATGGAAAGATCAAGCATCAAAAAAATGTTCCAAAATAGGAATATATGGAAACACCTCCATCAATGATGTTTGAATTCAATGAGACTTAAGGAGAAGGAATAATACACCCTAAGAGACAATCCACACACCCTAATATCAAAGAATTACTACCACACATCCAACCTAACTCTTAGGTTTTTTAAAAGAGAGAAACCAAAAATAAAATACCAAAACTCTAAGAGAGGAGAAAGGGAAAATGGAAGAAAACCATAGGGAAAAGAGAGAGGATCTCTAACCATTCAATCTGGGTGATGAATCACCAAGAAACCACCTTGAAATCCACCAAAAATAGATTTGAGGATCCAAAATGATCCATTGGAGGTGTCCATGTTAGGGTAATATAAGTGGGATGTCTAAGTAAAGAAACCCAACTTAAAAAGAAGGATAAATTCCAATAATACACTTCTCTGGGTGGGTTGCATGGTTTGCTCGCACAGTTAAGCAACTATGTGCAAAATGTGAAACTAACCACAGTCAAGAGTTGCACGGGATACACACTTAAGATACATGGATAGTTTAACCATGCACCTTAACCGTGAAACCTATGTACACTTAGGCTATATTGTTAAACTAATTATGAAATTAACCATGTGACTTGGAAAAAGTTCACAAACTCCACCCATTTCACCCAAAACTCCTCTAAATCAAGGGGATAAACCATCTAAAAAACACACCCCATAGAGAAGTGACAATATGAGTGTGAAAAACTCCCCACCATGCCATTTTATCCCTATAACTTTCACACTAACCATGAATGAGTCCAAAACCATTTGAAGACTTCAAAACTCAAAAATTCAAACTAGGAACTTAACCTAAACCAAAACCAAAAGAACTAGAGATGAGAAAAGAATAAAATAAAAGAAAAATCATGATAATTCTCCCTACCACAAACAATTTATTCCCCCATAAAGTCACATAGCTGAACGATAAATAAAACTTGATCCCAAACTTGAATGTAGTCAAATTGGAACCACAAATGCCAGGATGACATTTCAAATCCCAAATCACACCCAAATAATTATAAGGAAAACCATGAAGAAAATAACTACGAAAAAGGATGAGGGTTATCCCCACAATAATAACCCGACTAGCACAACCAACATTGAAACTCCCAACATGATGGAACTGATACATGAACTTCCAAAATGAACCAAAAACAACCAAAAAAGGGGAAAACCCACAGGAGGAACTTGAACCAAATAGTGGAAAAAACCATAGTTAATCAAATCTAAAGGAACCAAAAATCTCTAAAGAAAGAATTACTGGAAACTAAAACCAGTATGAAAAAGGCTATACACACATAAGAAATAACTAATAATTAAATAATCACATTTAGAAAGGAACCACCACTAGAATTACAATAGAAAAAACAAACAAGATTCTTATAACAATGGGTAAATCAAAAAAGTAGTGAAAATTACTATAGAGAAAATCTAACCACCACCATTCTATCACTGGAGACACAACTAGGCCAAGGTTCCCCACACCCCCAAAAATTCCTAATTATGTGAAAAGATTCACTCCAGGGCCTTTGGTTGGAGCCCAAATGTATTGAAGCATCTACTAACTTTTGGCTAGGAGATGAAATCCTCCTATCAAGAATTCTTCTTCAGACCATTATTCTTATAGAATTTATATAGATGACCCAAATGGACACATTGACGGTAAACCTTTGGAGGATTAAAAAAAGGCACCTTAACTGACCAAACCATCTGCATTGAAATCACACGAATGACTGGTCTGATGAGTGAGAATCCAGATCTATAAAAGGTAACTCCTAAGGAATAGGTTCCTCTAGTATACACCTCTCTATAGATGGGGAGATTTCACAATTGAAAAGAGATAACAGATTTCTAACTATCTGTGCTCTGGAAACTAACTCAGATAAGAATGATTCATCCACTCGCTTCTCAAATCAAACTTCACCAGATGAGAGGAATTTTTCCTTGATATCTGGATGAATACTTCAAGAATAAATAGTATCTTTCAACTGATCCTGTGATGCTACCTCTATAGAGAAGGAAACTAGATCCTTGAAGTAGTCAATATAAGCCTTCACTTTCTACTGAACATGCTGAACATTCATGAGCTATTCTACCTTTCTCATATTTACATCCTCAGGTAAAAACCATAGGATTAAAGTAGTATTAAATACTTACCAAGACATCCCAAATTGAAATGAAACAGGGAAGATCACCATCCAAATTTATGAAGACAAACATTCAATAAAACCCAAGATAGATTGAACCCTCACCACTTCAGGAGTTTCTAATAACTTTAAGATGCCTTAAACTTTATCAAGACACTCTACAACCTCTAACAGACCTTGATCTCTATGAAGGAAAAAGAAAAACTAAGATAAACTCATCTCTTCCACCCCACTCATAATCTAGGAATGGTCAATAACTAGAAGATACTTATTAGAAGCTTCTTGGAGCTTTCTGGGTGGCATACTTTGAATTATAGAAAAACAAAGAACCAAAATCAACATCACCCAAAACTTAACCAAAAGAAAACCTCAATCCAAAACAACATGCTCACAAGATAAACATTAAAAATATAACAAAAATACAATTTTCAAAAACCACCATTTCTATTCAATCTCAATTCGCTTCAAATCTCAATCCACTTTCCACAAAACCTTAACTCACTTTAAAATTGAGTTAAAACACCAAATCCCACATAATCACACCTTGAAACCATTTTCCATGGAAAAAACTTTTTTCTCAAAAATAAATTTCCTTTTTTAAATCTATTTACACCAATAAAAAGAAACCCAAATGAATAAATCACATCAAACACTTGGGATGAGGAACCAGTATCCATGCATAACCCGACGACATGGTTAATGGGTCATGCCCCAAGTAAAAATCAACAACTAAGAGGACCTTGAACCATTCAATATGAATACACATGGGTCACTACTTCATTTGAGATAACAACATGGAATTGACTCAACTCCATTGTCCTTCCTCATCCATATGCCAAAAACCAAAACAAAAGACTCAAATCCAAAACTACCTCTGGAAACTTAAGGACCAGAATGAGTAAGGGTTCATGAATTCCTACCCATAACTACCTCTTAAGTCCCAACATTACTAATCTCTAATCTACCTGACACCCAAAATAACAAGGGATTTCTCTAATACCATTTTTTTATAAACCAGGTCGGGATTCCATTTGAACCGAAACCCAACCTGATCTGAGACATGGGTCAAAGGGAGTTCCCAATCTCCATGGGATGGAAACTAGTACTGGGAATCAATGTAATCAAAGTGGGAGTGATTTTTCCCAAACATATCAGTCTTAATAACTAAACTGAGGATTAAATAAAACCAAAAATAACTAAACATCAATATGTATACAAACCAATCAAGATACAACAACTGATGAACAAAAAGAAACTGAATAAAAAAACTAAAACCAAAACATGAAACATGATCTCCATGTGACCTCTTGGTCACAACCAACTATAAGACCAACCTTAACAAAAGGAAAGCTGAAACAGAAACCTAAACAAAAAAAACTACTTGGGTCTACCAACGCCGAGTGGCATAGGTAGGGTGTGATATTAAATAGCTTAGTAGGTAATCACCATAGAGTCTATGCATTTCATTTCCTATAAAAGTCCACATAAAACA